>JAOXXN010000137.1:11603879-11636148 GCA_026770055.1 Myrmophylax atrothorax
GATTCAGAATTTTGTGCTTTAAATTTAAACATTAAACTCCAAGCAGTGAGATTTAAATATCCTCCATTATTCCTTAGTACTTTGGCCCAGGCACCGATCTCCCTGACATGAGCCCCGCTGCCCTCAGAGCAAGGGGACAAAGGGTGACAATCTGGTCTGCAGAGATACATGTGCTGACTCTAAGGGGAAGAGCATTTGCCAGTTATTGGTAAGCCAAGGCTCCCCTGTGAATATAGGCTGATGGAGGTGCTTGACCAGCTTGCCAAAATGTCCTGAGAAATGCTTAATTGTCTCTAAAATTAACGGTGAATCTCTTTCATGTTTTCATTCTTGTTGTGGTTAGAGTAAAGAAAAGGGACAAGGACAAGCTGCAAAACTAATAAGATCTTACAGACTTGGGTTCAGACTAAGAGCCTGTGGAAACGGATGGAAATTGTAGACCTAAAGCTTATGAAGTCAGTTTAAAATTAAGACTGACAGCCTTGTCATACAAGAAACTCAAATGATTGAGTGCAGTATTCATATACTAAATGTAATTCATCTTTCTAATAACTTTGATTTTTCAGTAGAGCAAAGAAACACATTTTTTGGTGTAGTGGAGATTTTTTGTAATATTTGGTTTTGTTGAAGCAGAACACTGAGCAAGTTACAAGTGCTTCAGGAAGACTTCAGGAAACATTAGTTCAGGAGTCACAGGCATCTTTTCTGCACTTGTTTAGGGCTATAGTGATTTACATACCAGTGATATTTCCCTTTGATTTTCATGCTGATTCAGCTGCCTTTCTTGAGAAGCCAGACTGGAGCCAAGCCTCTCTCAAGTGCTCACCTGGCTCTTTCAGTACTTTCATAGATATTCTGCTGAATTTTGTATTACAACTTGAGGTTTGAGCACAGCACCAAATGAAAGGGAAATTGTACCTTGTTCTTATTCCCCAGGAAGGGACTATAGTCTACATTTAACTTCAGCTCGGTGAGATTAGACTATTGCACAAGAGATTCCTGAGGGGAATGGGAGCAGTTGAAAGACTATAAATGAGATGGGAAGGGATACTGTCATCTACATCAAAAAAATGCCCTACATTGACAGTGAGAACAGAAGTGAACTGTGTAATGCCAGTTCACTGATATCGCTCCCCTCTTATTGCTCTGATTGGGTACCTGGGCCAGGAACACTGCAATGACCATGGTGAGAGCACAGGGGGTTTAGGCAAAGGCTCTTTATGGTTTGCTGTATTTTTATATAACAGCAAAGATTTCTAGTGTCTAATATTACAGCAATTATTTTTAGCTTTTATTTTTGTGTCTGTTAATGTTGAGTGGGCTGAAGTTGTCTATTTTTTTAGGATGAGTAAGCAGTTAGCTTCTAATGGCTGAAATGGGCATGGGAAAGGGTAGTTTTGTAACTCAGATAATGTAAATGGACCCAGGTTTTTAGAATATTTTTCAGAGAAATTGAGAACTTCACTTCATACACCTTTATTTTTCTCCTAGCTTGTATTTTTTCATGTGTCTGCAGTGCAGTTTTCTGTTTGATTGTCAAGAGATAACCATGTTTGCAAGCTGCTTGCCACACTCCACCAGGGAACTTGCTCGGGTTTTCAGTCCAGTCAGCAGAGTTTCAAGTGTCTCAAGTGCCAGAAAGCCTGTCAGCTCAGTCTCACTTCTAAGAAGTACAAAGTACTATAAAGCCTTTTATTTTCTGACATGAGGAAATGCAAGAGTTCAGTTTAGTATGTAATCTGTAGCTTTATTAAGTCATTAAGTGGGAAGGCAGCAGCTCTGAGCTGCACAGTTCTGGATGGGGCATGTAGGTAGGCCAAGTTTCCTCTGATGTCTCACTCTGAGAACTTGCCTGCTGGGGGTGAGATCTGCTGCCACTATGGGGACTCTTGATGCTGCTCTTCACTACCCTGAAGCAAGACTTATAATAATAATTGTCTCACATCCATATTACTGTGGGTCAGGGTCGTTAGGTCGGCAGTCCTTGGTTTGGCTTTACCACGGACCTTTCCTGCTCATTGCTTTGCCAGCCTGGTGCAGCTCTGTACTGGCTGTGTGCACCCTGGCAGGGCACCAGCAGGACCTGGGAATACAAGTGCAGATAAGTAGGAAATGCCCAAAGTGTGACCATGTTAGCTTACAAAAATTAAGGCATAATCTATGGTAATCACAGATGTAAACAAAAGTAATTTATTTTTCAATTTTGGCAACACAGAATGTACTACTTTTTATTGTCCAGGTTGGAACAACACTCTGATTAATTTTCTTTCTTTTCGGTTCGCGTTAGCCCATAGTAATGATGGATTCCTGCCAAACAATCAACAGTGCCATTCCCAATTGCTTTTGGGCTGTTTTTCTTACACTGATCTAAACAGTGAAGGTAAATTTCATTTTAATTTTTGTTCATGCTTAGTGATCTTGGCCAGCCAAAGCCTTATGTGCCATTTAATTCCAAGTCAAAGCCTGAGCTCAGTGATGCCTGTGAAAACTTGTCAGTTTTCCAGCCATTCATGTTGGCAGCCAAGGAGCAGGGAAAATGTCTGCAGCTGAACACTGCTCCTCCCCCGGATTGCCTTTGTCTCTTGTTTTAGACAACGATCCCTATGCAAGATGCTTTGGCTGTGACGTCCTGCGAACTCCAGTGAGGCTTTCTCCGTTCGAAGTCATTATTGCCTATTATATTCTTCCTGCCTCAAGAGCTGTTCTAATTATATAACGAGAACTGGCTTTTCATAAAAACAGACCTACAAATTGCAGCATGCATAAACTTTCATAAGGAAAAAAAACCAAGCTTCTGTCACTTGGTATTAATTTCCACTGTATGCTTTCTGCATAAAAGGGATTCATGGTTTTGATTTCATATAGCTGGATTCTTTTAATAGTTATGGTTCTGTTTTCCCCATTCATAGGAATGAATGTGAAATAGTCACGCTGAAATGCCAAAATAGCCATTGCTGGTTTATAGTTGTTGCAGGATTTGTTCTTTGAATGATATATTTTAGTTTCTTTAAGAGTTCCAAGAATACTTAATTTAGTAGTCTTTTAATAAAGAAAAGGAATAAATGGAAAATTTAAGTTGCCATTGAATATCTGTGGAAGAACAGGCATCTCTGAACATATTATTTTAGCTACAATGTAGAAGGGCATTCTTTCCAGCTGGGAAGAATGTTAATGATGCCAATTACCCACTTTATGATAATGAATGAGTAAGGCTGGAATGCAGGATTCTTTTTCTGAGGATGATGTGACTGCATGAGTGATGTTCAAATAACTTTCAGTAAGATCCATATTATAGGGCTGATTTTTAAACAATACAATTCATTCCCCTTTTGTTCTGCCTTTGCAATGAAAGTGTTAGAAGGTCAGATAGTGTTTCCATTGTTAGGGGAGGGAGGAATCCAGAAATGGTGAGTATTTCCTTAACTGGTATGACAAGTGACATGAGACAAAGTGCCAGGAAGGAGAATCTGGGGAAGAAGTGCTGACTTGTGGTCTTGGCAATGATGCTCTTTGTAGCAGGACTGTGCCTGAAGTTCCCAGCAATGGGGAGATGCACATTGCCCCCCAGGTGACCAAGAGGCTCTAGACTGGAGGAATTGTTGTGGCACAAACTCTTCCAAGGCTGCAGTGTTGGTATTGTTGGTGTAGCCTCTGAAGTGAGTAACTTATCTCCTTGCAACTCTCCTTGATGAGGTGGATAAATCAAACACCAAATAATTAGGAGACTGCAATGTCATTCCAAGGACAAATTAACAGATCTTGGGACTCCTTACATGGAGAAAAGCTCTGCTGAATGGAAAAAAAGTTTTGCTTATGGAAACTGGTGAGGCTCTATTGCATTCAAATATCCTGACTTCAAACTTAAAATATAACCAATGTTCCACATGAAGTTGTGGACTTTTTGTAGTCTCCCCCCTGCTGAGGGGCAAGCACAAACCCCTGGCTGCAGAAAGTGTCAGAGGGCTGGGGAAAGACATCAGAGTAGAAATTGGTTTTCCATGTGGGATGAGGAGTTTGGGAGAAGCTTGAACACGAAATGTAGAGGAAGTAGTGTAGGTCTCGCTGCTATCCTGGTGCTTATGCACACAACACTGCATTTCAGTTTAGAGAGTATGTTAGTGTGGGCTGAACTGATCAAATTAGAAACAGAAACCATAGAAATGTAGTGTAAAACTTCTGCTTGATTAAACCTTTTCTCTTATTCCCCAGCCTGCTTACTGCCAGGACAGCGTGTTACCAAGTGAGAGCTTGAAAGCTCTCATGCATTGTTCCTCTGCTGAAAACCTCCCTGACAAATTCTTCCCCCGAGTGAGAGTTCACTGGCACATTCCAGTAATGCTCTGGGTAGTTGTGTGTCGTGTAAACTTGTCTCTTAACCCCTGAACTCTGCTGTTTCTAATTTCAGCTGAACACGTGTGACACGCCAGGGCTGTGGCTTAGGAAACCAGCTGTTCTGTGCTAACACTGCAGCTGTGCTGGGCCACCAGGCACTGCCTTTCTCTCATTCCTTTGGCAAAGAAAATGTTTATTCATGTACTCTAGTCTTGAAATGACAGGATTCATGATGGAGACATGATTTGTGTAGGCTTTCTTGTATTTCTGTGTTTGTTAAAAATGTATGGTCCAATTTAGAGAAATGGTTCAGAAACAATAACAGTGATTGACTTTAAAGCCAGTCTCCTTCTGGCTACTGTTCATGTTTAGCTGCTGCTGAAACTTAGCTCTTAAAGAGAGGAAAAAAAGAGAGGAGGGCAGAAATGTTGCTTTTCTATCTAGATCTGGTCAAGTTACTCCAGTTTCACAATATTTTTTACAAATATGTGGTTTCTACTATTGGCATAACTTTGCTGATGGAGACACTTGTCTGACCTTTCTATTTAAAGTCCACCAGAATTCCATGCTTATTATTTAGATTTAATAACTAGAGGCATTAAGTTATATTTGGGCATCATAACACAATTAAGTTCCACAATTATTTAGCTCTCCTTTTATTCTTGGTAAGTTATCTCTAGCTTCCTTATTCTAGCCCATGACTCAGCTGTATTTCCAGAGAGTGCTTCTGGTGCCTGTGTTCCCCCCACCCCCTGGAAGTGAAGAATATTTAGAAGGAGGGATCACTTTTCAAAATACATTTTTAGTTCAGTGTCTCTGAATTCACAGCTTTAATTGGCATGACCAAAATCAAGTTCATAGCACCCAAGCATGCAGAAGTGACTCACTCTTAGTTAAAATTGCACATACCAAATGTGGCATGTCTAGATGCTGTTTAATGTGCCAATTATTAAGCTACTACGTGCTACCCATTGCTGGTGTGGCAGTCAGGCTGGCCTCCCTGTTGAAATATGCTGCTGCTTATTTATTTTTATTAGCAAGAGATGCCCACCTGTTTTCTACCCTGGGCCATAAGTATTTTTTTCATTGAGGCTGGCAGTGAGGCGAGCCCCTCCACCTGTTGGGAATCCAGAAATACTCAAAGGACGCTTTGGGGTTTTTAATTTTGTTGGTTTCATTTCATTTTGGTTAAGTTTTTGGTTTTTAGAGGGGGCAGTTGTTGGTGTGTTGTTTGGGGTTTGTTTGTTTGTTTGTTTGGGTATTTTTAAAATTTACTTTTATTCAAAGTCAGGTGGTTTCGTCTTTTATTTTTTTCAATTCAATGTCTTGGAGATGAAAACTTACAGGCTTAGGGAAGAAGATTGTCGTTGGTTTCCACCTCTAATTGCTCTCAAACCTTGAGTGTTTTGGTACACACTATCTGCAGAAGAAAATAAAAAAAACCCCAAACCCAAACAAACACAAAGCATACAAAACCAAACAGCCCTGTAGAAATCAAGTACTTGCTGGTGCATATGTTGTTTTCAGTCTGCTTTGTGTGCTCATGTTTTCCTGGGTCTTAAGATGCCTATTAAGGTCACATGTAGTAGAGAGGAAGGAAAAGGCTGTACTGAAGCTGTTTCAGCTTTGCTTCATGTCAGTGAATGAAGAAACAAACTGGACACCAGGGCACAATGTTGAAATTAGAAAATAATGCAAAAGGACTTGAGTATTAGTATAAAAGAGAGAAACACACCAAAATGAACTGCTGTGTTGCTGTACAGAAAGCTGTGAGGATCTAAGGACATCAGAGTCCTGACTTGCCTTTGTAGTAGAGAGGATTTGAGTGATAGTGTGGTTTCTCTCACCACTGCTTGCAAATTGGCTCCTTCCACTTCTTACACGTTCTTTTTTTTTCTTTTTTTCTGCAAGCAACTTCTGGTTATGCTTTCCTTGCCTTCAGTCTCTGACCCAACTGGCTGATATTTTACTGTAGAAATGCTTAAAGCTGCACTACTTATTTAATCTTTGCAAATATGTAGCATGAATCTGTGATGATTTCTGTTTTAAAATACAAGTATCCCTTGAAAGTTTTCATGACTTATAGAGAGTGCATTTGAAACCTTGTACTAGATCAATTACCTCTCTCTTTGTCCATTTAATGGTAACTTTCTTTAAATAATATGCTGTGACATCTTTATTATCCTTTAGTGATGAGGACAGTGAGCACAATAATAATTTTAAGCTTCAGTAGGTTAATGGAGTTAGGCTTGTCACCATACATTATAAAAGCAATCAAAAGTGTTTTTAATGAGCTTCAGTTGAGTGTGAATCCCAGCTTTATACAGCTCAAACAAGAGTCACCCTTAAAACAGAGCATGTCTTACTGCTTTGGAAACCCATCAGAGGAGGAAATTTCCTTTTCTGTCACCAAACAGGCAGTTCGACCGTACAGTGAGTCCTGCTTGTGTAGAGAAAATAGAACTGGAATGAGGTAGAATAATATTTGCAGACATATTATACTTGGCCACCTTCTTTCATCTCTCTATATTTGTCATGACTGAAAACTGTGGCTGAAAGGAAATAGTGTAACTGAGGAATGGTTTTGTTTGGCAATGAGTCACATCCTATGCAGTCAACTCAGACCAAAGAGAATCTGTAACTACTATTAGATAATAGTGACAACAAACCCTTTCCTACAATATTCTAGGCTCATGCCCAAACATACTAGACCCTTTTTCCTTTTGCAGGATGAGGCAATTTTCTGATTTTTTTAAACTTTAATACTGGACTTGATAATATCTATACCTTGCCAATTTGCTTTTATCTATGAGGTCAAATAATGATCCAACTTCCCTCCCCTCCCCCTGCTCTAATCTCTCTAACCTAAAATACAAATTTATTCCATCTGTGGAGAGGGAGTAGAGGAAGAGTGTACTGCTTACTGAAATAATGTGCCTGGGAAGCAGTGAAACAGGAGAACAGGTCATCACTGGGTAGATAACCTGATGCTGCTTGCCTCTGCTCTTAAGGCATTCATCCTGCATGTTTGTGCTCTGTATGCTCTCTGAATAATTTTCTGACCAATTTTGAGTGTTTTGAGTCTAGATTTGTAATTATAGCATTGCAGAGTCATACAGATGTGGAGATGGTTGAATTGTTATTCCACTGTAATTGAGGTGATAAAGTCCCTTTCTTTCGAAGTCCTTTTCTGAGATGGGCATAATTTTCTGAATAACTTATTTGTCCTTAAAACTTGCATTACTTGGGTTTCACAAAATGAGATTTTAAAAATGAATTCTATTGAAGTCTTTATGCTATTTGGAATACCATGGCTCAGAAAGCTTGTGAATTGAAAAATTATTCAGAAACTCTCTTTATACTTCACTAAGAGCATCACCTTTATAACAGTTCAGATTTTACATGTAAATAGTAGATTTATTTTGATGTCAAATTTCATGTGAATGGTGCAGAGGGTGATATATGGGTTGAGAGCTCAGGTTTTGGACCATGAGCACTGGAGCTTAGCAGATTTGAAATGACTTAAAATCAGAAATTAGAAGAGATGTCTTTTCTGCATATTTAATTTTTAATTCAGTTTGGGTGAACATATTTGCTTGTCAATCAGGTCCCTGAAAATTCTTCAGATTTTACTGTTTGCAGTGTTATTCTCTGTTCTGTGGATGCTGATGATCTGTTATCCACATTCCTGCTAACAGCCTTCTCTGCTCCCCTTTTTTTTTCCTTTCTCAAATGCCAGCTACTCTTTCTCTCAAATTTTCCAGTTAATTAACTTAATTAGGTTAAATCATGGTCTTGGAGACAGTGATATGGAGGAACCTTTTCTTGGCAGTTCTTTTTCTCTCGAGGAGTTCCTGTGCTTGTTCTTTGGTTGTTCTTCCTGCTTCCCACCACTTGTTTTCTCTGCTGCAGCACATTCTAACCAGATGCCTGTAAATCAAAGAATCTCTCCCGTCTTTTTTAAACCCCCAAGCAATTCACTGTTCAGATTCACAGAGCAGCCCCACAGCTGGTTACTTTGGCACAACTGGAAGGTGAGTGGACAGGAGCTCAAGGCCAGCAGCAGAGAGAGGGCAAAGAAAAGACCTGGCCTCCCATTGCTGCTAAAAACGAGAAGTCCTTGTGTATTTGAGATGTGCTGCTGTTTTCTCAGAATTCTGAAGAGAGGCATCCCAAAGCTCGGTGGTTTTTCACGTTTTCAGAGTGTTTAATGCTAAGCACTCTGCTCCCCCTAATCAGCCAACCCCCAAATAAAGAAACAAAGAATCCCCTGCCCTTCCCCGCAAAACCAAAAGAACCAGGTACTGCTCCAGGCAGTGCTCTGCAGTCTGCCCAAGTACAGCAGCAGCCTCTTGAGACTTCTGGATGTGTTTAGAGGTTTGTGTAAGCTGTTCTGAGGGGAGTTGATGAAAAACACTCTTTCTTGAATGTAGCTGTGGGAAATTTTAAGGAAATCAGTGGGAATATCAGCCACAAAAAGGGCATAGGTAACATAGCCAGTTTTCCTCAGGATTTGTTCTGTGGTGATATGTCTTCTTGTAAAGCACAGCAGTGAAGTCAATGAAAATAAGGCAAAAGAGAGCAAATAACTATTTGGTATGAAAGATGTGAACACAAACTGATGCCTAAATTTTTTTCCAAGTGCTGGCTTCAGCAAGTTTATTCCGATCTCTTTAAATCCCTACAAAATGGGTGGGATTGAAGTTAAAGAACATATTGCTTAACAAGATTACAATGGTATTTACCCTCATTACTCGGGCCCTGTCAATGTTCCTGGGTCACCCAGTCATCAGTGTGTTTGGTTCTACTGCACTGAGACCAATGACACTGTGGTAGAGCAGTGGAGGCTGTAAAAAGGAGCTGTTTCTTAGAAGCTTTTCATGGTGGCTGAACTTTCTGACTTCCTTAATGAGCAGTGCTTGGTGGTCTCTGGACTGCAGACTTCATTAAATACAAAATTTGCTTGCCTGCAGATGGAAAGCCTCATGATGGGGGTGAGGGCGCACTAAGTCTTTTTTTTTTTTTTTTAATTCTCCCCCTCATTTCTCTAATGTGAGCTTTGAAGTCACTTGAGTTTCAAAAAAAAAACCAAAACAAAACCAAATCATCCAGTTCTGGAGGGCAATTTAGAAACATAAATATTTTTATTTCTTGCTCTCCAATTCTTAAGCTTTTGTTTATTTTATCCATGGCCTTCATATATATGATTTTGTTTGAAATAATGTCTTTGCCACATAATTGCACATTAAAAACAAGGAAAAATACGGGAGAGTTATTTGGGAATTTTCTTTATAATTGCCCTCCTCCTTTCCATATGGTTAATACCTTTTTATGCATAACTATGGCCTTAGCATAAGGAAATTCTGGCTTTCTTTGCTTTGACCTTGCCTCTTTCAGTCTGCCCTTGAAAACAGGATGCAGCAAAGTGTCTTAACAGAGAGAACAATCTTTGATCTTCACATTTTTCACATGAAAAAATATGTCCAGTATTTCTAATTAATTCTTTTAGTAATAATTCTAATGCCTTAGAATTGTTCTTTCTTAAGTGATGAATTTAGTGTAGATTTCATTGTATATGATTTTTTCTTTATCAATAGCAGTGATGAATAAAGATTATTTTGTTTTGCCTCTATAAAAAAAGCCAAAACATTATTTTCCTGTTTATGTAAAGCTTTAAATAAAGCCATTTTTATCCACATCTTATTGTGAATGTCATACTTCATTTTCATTGGATGTATTTTGAAAGGTTTTTCAGTCGTCTCAATAATCTCCTGAGTCTCCTGTTCTTCAAGCATTATTCTTTCTCATCCATGTCTTTGCCTTATATGCACTGACATCCTAATCCTGCCAGATCAGAGATTTGCAATTTTGTTCTTGCAGAGCATTTAAGTGCTAATGGCTTCATAGCAGTGGAACTAAAGCGCTGGCACCTTCTAGTTCAGGCCTGAAAACAAGGACTTCTGATTTGTACCTGTTAAGGGAAATGCAAGAGTAGTGCTGCTTTATAATTCTGCTAACCAGCAAAGGAGTGGTCCTTAACAGTCCAGTAGTTTGCCCTGTTAGACAGCATTGTTCCCCCAGCAAACCCCAAGGCTGCTCACCCCACCTGAACATTTGTTTTTCTTCCTTTCCCCTCTCTGTTGTCTCAAAGGCAGTTGGCACTGGGCTGGAGGCTGAGTGAAAGTTGGGGTTTCAATACTTGAATTCTGAAACTTGTGTGACTTTCATCACACTTTAATCATTCCAGCCACATCTAAATTTGGTGAATTTTGATGTTTTGGTACAGGATTGTCCAGTCCTGATCTAGCAGTGTAATTGAACTTTGTATTATCAGTGTTTCTCAAGATGTTTCTAGGAACCATCTCAGTATTGGCATTATTTGCTCTTTCCTTTTATCTTTCTCTCTTTTTTCTTTTCTTTTACTCTCTTTATATGCATCCTGCACACCTGCTTGTGTGCACAGGAACTGATATCACTAATTGGTGCATAAGATGGTGATGGATCTTTTAAATGAACATATTTTCACTTGAGGTTTTAAGAACTTCCTTGAATCAATTTAAAAAGATAATTACTTATATATATAACTAATGGAGGGCAGAGTCTTCAAGTTTATTTTTATTACAAATTTTTCACATTTTACATAATAGAATTAATATATTACACTATACATAAATGCTTCATTCCAATTCATCACAGAAAAATGTGTGTATGTGTGGGAGTAATATTTGATATATCATGACTTCTTTTGTTTGTGGTCTCTGAGATGAGAATTACAAATGTTTCCTCGTATGGCTTATCTCCTAAATCCACAGCATCTAATTTATGTGGCTGAGTATGAATTCAGCAGCCCAGTTTTAAGCATCTGCTTTTGGCTATACTGATCTTTAGCTTTCTTTTCTTATTGTAATGAGGAATTTAACCTTTTAATTGCTACTTCTTTTCAGCTGGGCTTGTGTCAGAAGGAAATGGTTGCACACTGTTTCATGCTAATAATTCTTCATATTCTCACAGAGACCAAAATAACATTGACCATGTGAATATGTGGCTTTTTCCCCCCTACAGCACCAGGTAAAAAGTAGTTAAAATCTTTGCTAATATTATTTTTTTCAGCTTTAAGTAGTTTTCCAGTCTCCTTTTCACTTAGCAGAATAAAACAGAGCCATCTGACCCAGAGCCAAGAATAACAGTAATGCCTCCTCTGTCTTCTCCCTTCTCTTCCCTCTCTCACAGAAAACAAAAATGTATTTTTCTTTATTATCTGGTACGTCCAAGCAAGTTAAGGCCCGGCATCAAATATTTTTTGGCTCCTTTAGCATTTCTGAGGTATGATAACATATTTAGTGTTGATAATGTGATGAAGAGTTCACTTATGTTATGCTTGTAAAAGTTTCCGTTGCCTATATTGGTGGTTAGAAGGGCTGCCAACATTCATGAGTAATTGCTGGAGCAGCTCTTGCTCAGCACATGAAGTCAATATTTGCTTGTGCTTCAAGTTGTGGTTATGTTTGTGTGGGAGCTTAAAACAGTGTCACTGAATGGTGTGAAGCCTTTTCCCTGGAACACAATGGAACTGAGGTGGTGTTAGAGGCACTCCGTTATAATGGGACACAAGAAATATGATCCCTACTCTCCTCTAAAACGTGACATTGAGCTAAATGTGAATTTATGTGATTCTCACTTTAATAGTTATTGGAGTCTCAAGGGTTTAAAGAGAAAAAAAAAAATCTCAAATATGCCTGGTTTTTTTGCATTAGAATCCCAATTGAAAACCATGCTGGGGTGCAACAAAGGAAAAGCTCCTGAGGCGTATTTGGATTCTAGCTTATGGTCTTCTAATTTTCACTTTTGGAGGGCGTGTGAGGGAGGAGATGAGAGTGGAAGGGTCACCTGTTCAGTGCTCATTCTTGATGCTGGCAAGAGGAAAAAGTAGGAATTTTTTGATATTTTAATTGTACATTGAAGTAACAAGGTGGAGGGGAGATGGGAGGGACTCTGGTGGTATATCCTGCAACACAAATTTGCATACATATGAGATCTCTGGTGTATGAACAACAGCTTTCACAGCCATCTGTTCTTTTGTTGGGGCTGCAGCAAAATGCATCAGTTTCAGATATTCACTGATGTGGGCTAAACATGCCCAGTAAGCCCCTACTGAAAGCATAGGCTACAGGAAGTAAATCCTGTGTTGTTCCTGGACAAATCTGGATGGTAGTGTGGTGCACATCCAGGCAGCTAGCTTTGGTCCATGCTTTTTTATGGGCCAGATAGTGGTTGTTTTGACATGTTTATCTGCTTGTATTGGCATATTCAGAGATCAGGGAGTCTTATTGCAGCAAGAGAAGTTCTGCTGTAGCTGGGGTCAAGAGCTCTGCCCTTTTAAGAGGGCAAAAATCTAGGGAGAGAGGAGATGGAGGCAATGTGATGTGGCATTTCTTTAAAAAGGAAAGAGATTTCAGAAGGACACAAAATATCTCTACAACTCAGTCTGTGAAACTCTGCTGGTGTTTGATATCTGACTTTCCTTTTCCAGCCTTTAAACTGGAAGTCTGTACTTTTCTGCCATCTCACTGCTGGCCAGCCCTATGGCAAGAGAGCTTGTGATGCAAACATCTGCATCTAGTGCACTCTGATGCACTCTGCATCCCTTCAGATAAAATCAATCTCTTTTGTAGTTCCTATAAATTAATATTTGGAAAGGATTTAGCCCAGATCCTCTTCTATTGAATTTTGTTAAGTCCTTCAAGCAAAATATCCAAAACAAAAAGGGTTGTTAGAGAGCTTGAAGGAAACTTGTGTTGGCTATTGATTAGTGTGAGGTATGGGAAAGAATGGGCTCTTTGGCTTCCTTCCAATGATGTCCTTTTTGTTTTGTGTGTCTGTGTTGTGTGTTGCCATCACCCCTCACCTGCCCTTCTGATTCCTGTAATATTTCTTATTCTTGAAATGTGAAATACTCATGCAGAAAATCTAAGTTGAGTGTTATTTACCTGGGGATTACTGACTTTAACATATTTTCTCTTCAGATCTTTACTCTGAGCTAACATAGGCATGGAAAGTAAGATAATAATTTTATATCTAGTTGGTGTTAATTTCTCCCAATTTCTGATTTTTCAGTAGTTACCTCACAGATTTCAGAGAATCTGTCTCTAACAGTGAATGTATCAGAAGTTGCTAACAAGCACTTGTAAGTGTGAAAACTAAAGCATTAATATTTTAATCAAACTCATTCCTAAATTATCATAGTTGGTGAAAGAATAAGTATCTTTTGCCATTACAATTTTTCCAGTGACATCCATGTTGGGGAGAACTATGATCAGTACCACCCTGTGATCATTCAATCATACATAATCAAGCCCTGTGTAGATGCTGAAACCACGTACAAGGCAAAATCCAAGCTATTTTGACTATTTGTGCTTTTTAGGATTCAGTTACCATATGAAAATTAATATGGTGCCAATCCAGTTAAAAAAATGACTTCTCCCATTCCTGGGATTATGAAAATAATTTTTTGATATAGTTTGGAGCAAAGTGTACATGGTGACTGCTTTCTGTGAGAGTGATCCTATCTGTGTCCTCTTTTCCAAGGATCTATCAGAGTAGAGGGTAGTTTCTGGACTTCAGTATAGAAGTTCACAAAGTTGAAGTTGCTTAATTAATTCAAACTATCAAATCAGCTAGTAATATTAATTCAAACTGTCAACTGAGTTCAGCTCAGTTATTTAGTAGCTGAGCAGGCGTACCCAGTGTGGTGAAGAGTTTCAGATAGAGTGTTGAAAGATGTTTTTGGTTTATTATTGGGTGCCATAGACTATTCTATACTTCCTGTTCGCGGGCCACTGATCAGTCCTTGGGGGAATTCTTTTTGCTGTGTAGCTCTTAGAAAATCAACCAAAACCTAAAAAAATTGAGTTGTTGCATTGGCAACTGATTATACTTAATGAGGGATTAAAAAGGAAAGCTGGTGCTCTGGAACACCTGCCTGAAGTAGTTGGAATAAACTGGCAAATCCAGAGTGTCTGACTAGTCTTTGAATGGCATTTAGAGGAGTAAGACTTTATAATCAATATTTTCAGTTTTAACATAGATGGCAACCAGTTATGTAGAAAAACTACGTATGTGTGGCTGATTTGTAGTTAATCATGAAGCAAGCCAAGGTCACACTGATGAACAAGCAGTACATGCACAATTTAAGTCTGTAGGTCATGAAAGCTGGAGATTTTAGGCTTTGGGATTAATCTGATTTTATGTTCTAATTTGCATATTAATGATATGTACCATAATTTGCATATGTGACACGATCCCTGACATCAGCCCTAACATTAGCCTACCAACATATTTCCTCAGCAAGAAGCCAAATGACTGTGATTTAATCTTACAAAGGCTGGAAGCCAACGCACTGGAATTAGATAAAATCTGTACTGTGAGTAACTGGAAGAAAGTGACCCTGCCACCTTTATTCTGTAAAAGCTGTTTGTAATTTCTTGGAATGACTCTCTTCCCACAGAGATAATATTTGGAGATAATATTGAAGGTTAGCACTCCTACGTATCTTGGGTCAATGCTTTTTTGTAGCTGGATGTCCTTCTGGGTTCTCTGTAGTTCAAATCCCAGAGAAAATCAGACCAGTAACTTGGGGCCGCAGTTCTCTAGATAGGCTTGTGTTTAGCTCCCTTGGGAAGAGGAGGAGTCACTCCCAAGAGCCATCATGTCATGGGGCTTCCTTTGAAGGGGGACAATTCCCCCTTCTACCCTTGCCCAGTCCCACAGCTCTGGTTGCAGAGGCCGGTGTGCCCAGCCTGTGCCTGGGACTGACTGAGAGCAGCAATGAGGGGCTGCTTTGAGCTGGATGTGAGGAGAGATGGTGATGTGGAGTAGTAACTGTGGGCACTGTGAGGAGCTCTGTGTCTGGAGCAACTGGGAGGCACAATCTCATGAGCAGACTTGGGGTACACTTCTGTAAGGGATTTGTGGTTTGGGAATACTGAAGATGTGAAAGCGCCTCTCTTTATTTTTCTATTATGTCTTTTCCCCAGCACACTGACTTTGTTTTTATCTGCCACGTAGAATTTCTACACTTTTCACAATCTATTATAACCCAAAAAATTCAGTGCTGCTTCAGTCCAGTCTCCATGTGTGCTGGTTTCCCTGGGCTTCCTACACTTGTTCTTCCCAATTTTTCATGGTTGTGTTTGACTGAGTCTCTTGTCTAGGTTTGTCTTGAAAAAGTGAAGCTCACCTTCAGCTCTGGTAGGTTTTAAGAAATGCTGGATGGAGTATGAGCATACCACAGACTTTCTGGGATGCAGAAAAAGAGTATGTGCAGAGTTAAAAATGAATAGAATTATTCCAACTAAATCAGGAACTTTATTGCATTTCTATGCTGTTCCAATTTGCCTGAGATAAAAGGCCAGGCACTGGCTGCTACCCTGCTTCTGGAAAAGCAAGCAGAAGGAGGACTTGGGAAAGAAAAACACATTTAAGCCTTTGGTTTAAATGATGAAAAGTTTAAATGGAAATAAAAAATGTTTCTTGGTGCATTATCTGAAACAGGAAGAAATGTAAGACTCAGAAGACTGATATGCAAAATGTGACTGATATAAATACTTATATTGTTTGGTTAGCTGTGTTGCAGAAAGGTGGTTTTTATTTTTTTATCTATTTGTTTTCTTTTTGTTCATTGTGTCAAGGAAGTCTGGAATGCTACTGTTTTTGGAGATAACCAACAGCTGGTTAAGGCCTATTTTCTTGGCTTTTCTAATGAGAGTATTGTTTTTTTAGATCTTTTAGTCCTTGTAGAGTTGACAAGAGGTGAAGTTTCATTGTTACAGTTTGTTGAGGGGCTCTGCACATGACCCAGTGTTCTACTTCTTAGGTACAATAATCATGGAACAAACAAACAGTTGCTACATCCCCTTCTACCCACCTCCAGATGTTTTGCGTGTGAGCAATGCCTTCCCCTTCCAACCCTGAAACAGGAACTCTGGTTGTAATTCCTGATTAGGATTGATTGCTAGAGCTCTTTTCTGCTCAGGAAAGTTCATACACTCTCCTGATGTGACTCTGGATAATGGAAGTTGCAGTTTCTGCTTTGGGTATTAATCAGCTGATTTAGTTAAGTACTTAACTGATGGAGTGTCCAGGAGATCAAACTCGCGTATTAAGGTCTGGTGGTTTTTTTGTTTTGTTTTGTTTTTTTGTTTTTGTTTCTCCCACTCCCTTCATTCCCTCTGGTGGAAAGTGCTGTCCAGCTCCTGGCTTCACTCAATCACTGTCGGCACTGGAGAGGTGAAGCCTTTTCAGAGCCAGCAGAATGATGGATCATAGTCAAGTGCTGCTTACTGGACCTTTATTTGCTGTAACAACTATATTTGGGTTCCCTTCAGATCTGGCTTTTATTTATTGGCAGCCTAATCCCAATCATTAGGTCAAAAGAAACTTTCCATGCTCTGGAGGGCTGAACTTGGTATAATTTGACCAGAAGAATGTTATTTTTGAAGTTGTCTCAAGTTTTAGGATGCTGGTATGTCCTAATGTCTCATGTTTGTTTTAATATTTTAATAAACCCCAACAATAAAAAATACCCTCAATTAGTGGCTAAAAATAGGAAAGAAATCTTTATTGTTGTCAGATAGATACGCTCCAAGAGAAACAAATATTCTTCCTAGTCTGTTGAAACATTTGATAATGAAATGTTTCCTATCTCTTAAGTGCCTGAGCTAGCTTCTCAGGATCCAGCCATAAAGAAGGAAAACAGAAATGCATCACACACAGTATTTTAGTTCCTTCATTGTCTAAGGTGCTGAACTGTCTTCTTTCAATGGAATTTGTAATAATGTTCCATCAGTCTCGCCCTTTTTTGGAAACTATTGAAAGCTTGTGAGTGGGATCATGCCTATTCCCCCTAGCAGCAAATTGTGTTAAAATTAGTGGTAGCATTATACTTCAGAAGAAACTTGATACAATTTTTTAAGGTAGGATATTCTGATTAGACTCACATAGTGTCACTTGTAATTTAAGTAATGAGACTGCTTGGTACCTTGTTAAAGAGCTTTTGTACTGAAAGATGGCAGAAAATGGCAGCAAATGTCGTTGCTTTTTACAAGCAGCATATGAAATAACATAGACATCACTGAATGAGACAATTTTCTAGAATGCTTGAAAATTGGACTAAATTCACTGTCTATATGAAGGACAGATACCAAGTCTCATTGCAACGGGCTGTGTCAGAAATAGGCTGAGTGATGAGACCTGCACTGACAGATGTACTGAAAGATATAATATACTTATTGTTTAACCATGTAGATAGAGCAGGAGATGGAAACATTGAGAATAAGAAGATTACAGTAAGAGCTACTGCTTAATCTGAGCAATAGCCTCTGAAGCTTCTTAATCTACTAGGGGAATTGTATAGATGCAGTAAGTCTGGCAAGACAAACACAAGATTCTTTATTCCTTTAAGTCAGTGAAATTCTAATTTCTGTTATTCTGCAAGGGATTGAGGAAAGGGAAATAAAAAGAGGAAGGCAAAAAAATGCGACCTACATTACTTCATGATTTCAGAAACAGATGACTAAATCTAAGATGTGCCTTTTTGCTTTTGGAAGCATATTAATTGCAGTCTTGGAATCCCCAGGCCTGACTGAGGGGTCAAGAGGGCTGTGCTACTGACTGATGCAGTTTGTGGTCGAATATTGCCATGGTGTCAAAAAGCCTCAGCTAGGTCTGAGGAAAATGAGGTTAATAACTGCCCCTGTCCTATAGGGCTTGTGGTTTAAAAGTTTGCAAGGAATTAAAGGATGTAACGATCTGCCTGAGGGTACATGGCTGCTGCCTGCAATGGTGTGTGCTGGGCAGGCAGCAGTGAAGTTGCTCAGTTTTAATCAATAGCAATGATGTGGGATGGGCAGGAGTAAAATTAAAAAAAAAAAAAGGCAGTAGGTCTTAACATGCCCATCTTAATGATTTTGAAATGTAAACACACTTTGAAGCTGAGTTTTTCAATGGGCACCTTTGTGTTGGGAGCACATCAGGGGTACCCTGGTGGCCACAGCAGGCAGGAGAATGCAAATAAAGGCCAGTAACCTCCTGGTAGGTAAAGCGACCTCAGATAAAGCTTCCCCTTATGTCCTGCACCAATACACTGCTCATTGTAACATGTGTTTTGAAATCCATAAATAAGCATAATTTTTCCAAGCTAGAGAATCATAAAAGCTATTTATTATTACTAATATAAGTCATTAATGTTGGAAGCTGTTTAAAGTAAACAGACTGCTTTCACTGACTCATCTGCCAGTCAGTTGTTGAATAGCACAGTAACCTGAACAATTCCAGCAAATTTTAAATGTTCTAGGAAACATCGAAATTACATCAGTAGGAAAGGTACTTTAGGAAATTGAATGAGATACCAAAGCATACAGGTGCTTGCAATTTAATTGCTCAAAAAGGAGGGACTGCTCAACATTATTTTTGTTCATTGTGCTTTTTCTTAGGGCACACTGGTTCCATGAATGTTGAGCAGTGGAATTTTTAGCAGAAATGTTAATGAACTAAAAACTATAAATGCTTAAATATATTATTGAGCCATATAGTAGCTATATGATACAACAATTTAAATTCTTCCATATGTTATTATGAAGAGCTTGGAAAGATTTCTATTCCATCCAAGTCCAGAAGGTGTTGTGCCTTATGTGAATTTCTGCAATGTTGAAGACTTTTGTAGGTCATAAGCTTTCAAACAATATAAGCCTAAAAAACCCACCACTTTTAGTACTCTTTCTTTGGTATACATTAAAAATTTCAGCTTCAAATTCTCTTTTGCCTTCAATTCTTCTGTATCCTATGTTCTTGTCATGCTTTCATCTTGCTGTCATCTCTCACTTACCCCTGTTTCTGCATTTTTCTGAGTTCCTAGCCACAAAATCCTGGCTCAGATCTTGCGTTGCCTCTGGAGGAAGTGATGAAAGGAAGCATGACTGTATTGTCATGGGGAACCACAGAAACTTGGGAAGTAGCATCCCTCTGTGGCTGTTGAAAGAGATGGCCAGAAATCATCTTTGGAATTCCAGTAAACATTCATGAGTTGTCAATTGTAGATAATCTTTCTTTCTCCTAGATGTCCCCTCTCCTTGGAAAGAGGGGACCTAAGAGTTTTGGCATTGGGGTATTGCTTTCCAGACTGTATCCTCTTCCCTAACAGGAATAACTTCAGGACTCCTTCTTTAATGTCTAAAAAGTGAAGCTAAAATATGCTTGATTAAAGCTCATAGAACTGATGATTTAATCTCCCCTTTGCTCTCCTCCCTGTTATCACAAACTGTGCTGGAATGTCTTCCCTAGTAGGGCTAACACACCAGTCTGTCAGTCCACTTACTGCAGTTCTAACCTGCCTGAATTTGGTGCTCTCAGTGCAGGCCCATTATCCCTGCCAGGGAGTGCCCCAGAAAGCAGCACAACAGGATTATTGTTGTATTTCACCATTATGTGTAGTAAGACCCACCTCATCCTGAGAGGAATTGTTCTGATTGCAGATACTTGCACAGAAATTTTATAACATGAAAGTGTTTCTGTGTTGAGAGATGGGAGGAAACACTATATTAATGAAATGATAGTTTTGACAATGTTAGTTCACTGCCTAAGCTGTTTGTGAAACAAAATGATGACTGAAAAATCCTGTGAAAAGCCTTCAAAGTCACACATGTCACTGCAGTTGGAGCCACTGGGAGTTGGTGTGTCTGAGTGGCTCTGTGGGTGTCCATGCTTGGCCAACTTCTCAAACACAGTTCCTTTCGAAAACTCACCTATTTTTGTGAAGTGTCATCTTGATATCCCAGTGTTTCACATGGATAGTGGTCCCTCTTCCATTTCCTCCTCTCTCCCAGCAATCCCAGAATGTTGCAGTGACTTTTTTTGTAAAAAAGCAACTTATGGAAAATATCAGAGGAAAAGCTTTTGGTTTCAAAACTGTGGTAAAGATGTGGATGACAAAACTGAAGTTATTTATTTACATATTATATTTCTTCTAGTTTGGTTATGCATTTTTAAAATTGGAAGTATCATGGAGAATGAACTCATAAGGAATGATTAACTAGTAATTATCTAAAATCCTAAATGGCTTTGCTCTCAGTATCAAACTTATTACATTAAAATACACAAAATACTTATATTTCAGGACAAATGAGAAGAAGGAACAGTAGGTAACATAAAAAAAAGACTCAATTATCTGGATACAAGATACTGAATAAACCTATGCAAGCAGTAACAAAAATCATTATTTCTCTGATTGGTTTAGTTTGTCAGTTCTTGGTGCTTTTCACAACTAATTAAAAAAAATAGTGTCAATGGGATTATAATATTCAAAACAGCCAGGCTTTGAACCTCTAATTATGCAAGTCTTTACATGTTTATATGCAAATAATAGGAGTAGTCAGTATATTGCAAGTAAGTCTTTGGCCTATGGTGTGAGAAGAGTCAAGTGTTCTGTGATTGTTATCATTGGCATATGAATCAGATATGAATAATTGTGTGCTAAAGACTTAAGTGAGCAGGGGCAAAATGAAGGCAGATGATTTAAATTGAGTTTTCATGCATTGAGGGGCATTGAGATTATTAGAAACTCTTTAAAAGAAGTTTTCTATGAAGTTATATATAAAAATCTTATATACAAACATAGATATTTTTTCTTTCTGTATTTTATTATTCTTCCCATAAGAGGTGTAGATAGAACATAGAGAAAGGAAATTCTCTTCCCTGAGATACCTATACACTTTAGCAAGTTAATTCTGTCACTGTTTTGTGGAGCTGGACATGATAACATTTCATTGTAAAGAAACATTTCCCTTTCGGACCTTTGGGTTCTCTCCTAATGTGATACAGAAATGGGAAACCCTTGGTTTGCTTCAACTTGTTACTGAATTCCCACAAAAAAACCCAACAAAAGAATGAACAAGGAATAAGTACCTGCCAGGTTTTATTCTGATTCGATCTCCTTTGAATTCCTGTCCAAATATTGATGCAATGGAGAGTGGGGTCTGTCAGCTGTGCAAGAACTTTACAATTGTAGAGTGCACCTGTTGTAGTCTTTCTGTTCCCTCTGTATTTGTGCAAAACAATCATTCATCTATGACTGTTATTTTGGAAAACTGTTCAGCTGGGAGGGTCAATCTTTCTTGTCAAATATTTAATTTTTCATCTTTGTGCCTCATATAATTGAATTGTTTTTAGCTTGATAACTCAAGTGCTTTTTTTGTTTAGTGTGATTTTACTGGGATGTTTTGGTGGTTTGTTGTGTTGTTTAGTTTTGGGGGTTTGGGGGTTTATTTTTGGTGGGGTTTGTTTCTTTGTTGGGTTTTGGTTTTGTTTTGAGGTTTTTGTTGGTTTAGGTGGTGGTATTACTGTGGAAAAGTTCAGTTCAAAACTATATATTTAAAGACATGAAAATTGTTTTTAAAAAAACATCCTGAAACAACTATGTCATGCTATGTTTAAACCCAAATAAATATCCATCAGTGGAATTTCCAGGGTCTGGTTTATAAACACAAAGTCTCAGAGTGGGGAAACTGGAAGGAGCCATTGTTTCCTTAGACCATGGAGAATTATATCAGTGAAGATTCAGTTCATTTATAGAAACCCAATGGAATGTTTCCCACATCCCACAGCTGGTATTCTGAAGAAGGGAGATGAAGAAGACCTTATCAGTAGGTAAGACTAGATATTCAGTAAGCAAAATGCACGCAATCAGCTCCCAGGAACATTTCAGTCATTTATTGCCCCTAAGCAGGTTTTATGGTTGTGTGAGATGAGTGGGAAAGTTACTAAAGCGATTGTGAAATAAAGAAAAATGGAGGTAGTTAAAGCAGATTTGTAGGCATTTGTGGTATGTAGTTTTGCAATTAACATGTGCTATTTTCTGTTTATGATCACAACAAACACACTGACTTCTGTAATACTGATTGGCACGTGGCAAATTGAATCTATTTACCTAATCTACTTAATAGTCTCTGCATTAAATGGGGAGCAAGACTGCTGAATATAAGAAGGTAACTCAAAGCTGCTGTCTCCTTCCATTTGTGATGCGTAGAATTCTAGATTAGAAGGGCTATTTCACCAAGGGACAACTTATTTCATGAGGCAACCTAAAAAGATGTTTTATGAGAGAAAATCTCTTGTTCATTAGAAAACAGCTTTAAAAATATTACCATAAATATATCCCTGAAAATTACTGCTTGGAGTAAGGTGAATGAAGATTTACATCATAGTTAAGTCTCAGTAAGTTTCATTATGTTTTCTATAGTCTTACTGAAGATTTATAAGAGACTTTAACTTAAATCTTGCAATTCCATGAAGATGCATCCTTGTGAAAAGAAAAATGGTTATTTTTTTGGGTTGGCTTAATGCCGGTTTACATGTTGCACAGACTCAAGGCTTTTATAATTCTTTGTGTTCTGGTCGTGTCCCTTGTTCTATTCCTTACTGTACAGTTAAGCTGACAAAATTGTTCTTAAGATGTTTTTAGCTAAGATACTTTTAGCAGATTAAAATGAATAAGCAGGATGAACATCTGTTTAAGTGTATAAAGAATACTGTATTTAGCTGGCATGTCCTGCAGCCACCTGGGAAGGTTTCTGCTCAGTGAATTTTAACAACTCTAGTTAGAGGATACTTGTTAGCATCATTGTATTACTAAGGTCATTGTCCACAGGAGTTCTCATAGCTCTGGATGTGTCAGAGTAAAAGGAGGAGCACCACCATCACGTTGTGCTCTAAATGCTCTGAAATCGGAAAAGGAACATGAACATTCTGAGAAATGTATCAGTATAAAGAGAAATGTGTGAGGGGAGACTTCAGTAGTCATTATGGGGTTATCTGTGCCCATGATTGGGACCAAGTTGTGTCCCAAAACACACTGGGGTAAGATTTTTCCCTTGAAGATGCACAAAGGTTTCCAGAATGCCTTGGGAATGGAGGGATTTGTGAATAATAGCATTTCAGGATTGACTGAAGGGAGATTTACTGAGCTGCTTTTCCTTTTTTTTTAAAAAAAAGTTTGGATTTTTTGTTTGTGAATGCAATAACTGCAGTTCAGAATATTCAGAGTTATATAATGTATTTTTTTTTCCTGAGAATGAGGCACACAATGGGAATCAAATAGTTGATGGGCTGTCTTGTAGAAGAGGCTCTATTGCTTCCCACTTCCCCTTCCTCAGCCAGTGCATAGGTCTGAGTTTTTATTTTTTGGCATGTAATAATTGACTTAAGTGGTCTTGTTTCACATAATTCCTAATGGAAAGCTTATTTGTTAGTTGTGTTTGGGAAATGGTAATACCTTACAGAAACAGATATCTCTTTTTTCCAGAAGTGAGTAGGAATCATTTGAGTGCTGATGCGCAGCAGCTTCCTGCACATCCTGTACCTGAAGTGCCCCAGTTTGCAAAGCTGGTCAAATGTGTCTCATTGATTACTATCAAAGACAGTACAAAATCTGTTTGGAAAGATCTCAGAAATAAAAGCTTCTGTCATAAGTCACCTTCATTTCTTCTGAAAATGATACTATTGGTATCTGTTTATGTAGGACTGAAGACGAGAAAGCTTGACAGCTAAAGCTGAAATTTCAGTAAAATTTCATTTAGAAACTGAAGTTGAAAACTGTGTTCAGGGAGTGGCTCCTCAGAGTTGAAACAGCTCCAATAACAAGTTTGGGTTTGTTGCTTATGACTTTAACCTCAGAGCAGACATGGAAAAGAAGGTCAGGATGTCCGTAAGTGCTCAGTAAGGGATACTTTTGAGCATAGAGCTGTACAGGAGTTGTGAACTTTAGAGTATTGACTGTTTATATTTGGGAAAGGAACGTTTGAAGAGAAGAATGATGGAAAAAAGTGTCCTTCTGGGCTGCTTCTATTTCTTTTTTCCAGGTGTGCTCAGTCTCAGAAACTTTAGCAAGGTTATTTCAAGCATGAGTAAGAGATCTATTAATATCTGGGCTGAGCAGCACTACATTGCTGCTGCAGCAATACCTGTGGTCTGCACTGGCACATCTGAAGTAGCTGAGTAATAATCCAGTGGTCAGTAGGAGCTGATGGTGTGACTGGTCATAGGTCTGTCCTGTAGCCCCTCTGCATCCCTGCTCTTACTGACAGCTGGCCCAGGTCAGAAGTGTCTTGGCCAAGTCAGTCTGTGCTTTCCCGAGGTCGTGCAGCTGCATGAAAAAGGCTGAGGAACAAAGAAGTGGCAAAACCTTACTTTTAGAAATGCTGTAATAGAAAAGGCTTTTACAGAATCTCTGTGCTTCTGTTGATGTTGCTTGATTCTGGGAGAGAAGCAGCACTTCTGCCCAGTGTTACACTTCCTGTGCTCACTTCTCTGCGGCTCCCAAGAAGGGCATGGTACCTGCTGCTCTGAGGGGGCTGCAGAAGAGAAGGGAGTGTTTGCTATGCTTTTGGAACACATTAAAATGCACACAAGCACTTTTAAATCTGCCCTTCTGCCTGCTTTTAGTTAGTGGCATAATATTCCCTGGCTGATTCGCTGCTGCTTGGAAAAGGTATGGATCTCATTCAAACCACCATGAAGCACATGAAGCAGTTATTTGTTTTATCTGATTTTTGTGATGCTCTCTGGTCAGAATGTAGGTGTGAGAGCAAGCAAATTGATGGTAGGGGAGCAGGGAATTTTAATGCACTCAAGTTAAGCAGATGAATAGCTGTCTCTTGGAAAGCTGGCCCATGCCCAGAACATTATGCAGTATAAAAAGAAGGTCATCCTACTCAGCAGATTTTCCAGTTACTTAGAGAAGGCCTCCTCCCTGCTCCGTGCTAGTGAAAACTAACACAACCCTTTTGCTCTCTCGAGGCCAATCAGTCAGTCTCCGATCTCTGTTTCCTCTTGAAAATACTTTCAGAAATTGCTTGAGGGGAGAGGACGCTCTAAGAGCAACAGTAGGATAAATATTATTTTTTTTTAAAGATGCATTTCAGAATGTAAATGAAAAGAAACCATTTTAGAGAAGTCCATTAAAAGGTACTTTCTGAGCAAAAATGAGACCTTAATTTTAGTTAGCTGCTTTAGACCTAGAGTTCTTTCTAGCTCTATAGCCCACTGACCTTTTATATTTATTCATTTTAAAATACGTGTGTATTTTTACTTTTTTAAATGTTTTACTGCAATTTGAACTTCTTAAGTTGAAAAAAAACCCCAACCCATCTGGATAAGTAATGAACTGTAGAGCTAGAACAGTGCTTCTAAATTCTTCACTCAGATTAGATTAGCTGAATTTTTGTTCTTACTTGTAATGTAAACTTGGTGTAGCCTCACTGGCTGATAGTATGCTGATTTATTCTCAAGTGTGGTCTTGTCTTTCTGAAATGAAAATCCTTGGCAGATGCTAAAACTGAGGTATGTTTTGTGGAGTCATGTGAAGAGCAAAAGAAGTTGCCTCACTTGAATTTCTTTTTGAAATTCTCTGTCCACGATGTGGCAGTGAGACTTGTGGCACTGGGTGTCCAATCCTTTGCCTTTTCTGCTGACAGTATTACAGTATGGATGTGGCAGTCTGCACTGCCATCTTCTCTTCAGCAGGATGATTTCAATTGTTGACTTCGCTGTAATATTTTGTGAAATAGGAAAATTAGGAATACCCCAACCAACATAAAAATAATATAGACCTCAAGTGGTTCTGGAGGGCCTAGTTGTCTTATTGTGATGGTATGAAGCAAACATTTTTCAGAACTGTATGTAATTTTTATTAATTGAATGAAACTTCTTGATGTTTTGGGAATTTTGAAAAGTTTTTAATTTGGGAATTATTTATTTTCTTCGCTTCAAATGTCCTACAAGACACACTTTTTAAATGTGTGGGTTTTGTTCATGTGATAGAAACAAGTGACAAAGGAGCCAGTATTTGTAGAAACTGGGAAATGTTGAAACAATGCACAAAAAATACAGCTCTCTGTTCAATGCTCTTCTGTTTAAGCATGATTCTAATTTATTTAATATGGTGGCAAAAGTCTTCACACGAATGAAAAAATCTGAGTTGCTTTGCTGTGGTAGATTCATTCCTGCAGAACATATTAATTTAATGGTGCCCTGGTTTTGGTGTGTGTCTAACAGCATATTGTAACTACAGCTGAGGTAGACTTGACATCTGAACTACCTGATGGCAGTTTGAGAATGTATGGGAAGCACACAGCACTACATGTGACTTGAAATACTGCTCTGCACCATCTGTGAACAGCCCTGTTCTTCTGAAGGTCCTGACACTGCTGTTAGCTCACAACACAGCGTATTTATCCATTCACTCAAAGGTACAAGGTAATTTGAGGGAAAATTAACATGTCAGCTTGAACCAGTGCAGAACTGCTTTTATTCCAAAAGGGTATAGAAGTTCTCAGGCATAAATAAATACCTGCTGGTATTTAAGGTTACCAAGAGTTATATATTTGCCACTCCTTGAATTAATAGCCATAATTTTATACAATTTTCTTTGAAGTTTAAAGAGTTGAGGGTATTTTAGCTTTCAGAATTTCAGTTCCTTCTGACTTTTGCTTGGCCTCTTTTCTAAATTTGGAAAATTTTGAAGCTGATCTGAAAAATACTTAAGTATTTGCCCAGAGGTTGCAAAAAGATGAATAAGTACATGCAGAAAGAGAATTATTTCCATTTATTGTGATGCTGTTTCTTCATACTAACCTCAAATACTTTCTTAGTGGGGTTTCCCTCTCCAAGCCTCACCCATGACTGATTATATGCTAATAACTTTCTGCAGCTCATTAACCTGAATAATCACACTGTATCTACACTTTGGAAAGTCATACAAAAAGCTGACAGGAGCACACACAATACCCTCCACACCCACGAGATAGGTGTTATCAAGAAAAATTAGCCAGACTTTTTTTCCTGTGGGCTGGAAGCAAACATCTGTGTAAGGCAAGTTTGAAGGGAGTGGTGCAGTGAAGGAGAGGGATTTCATAGGCTGGGTTTAGGCTAGTTTTTTCCTTGCACTTTTCTGTTGATGAGGATGATGATGGCAGATAGTCCTTCGACAAAGCGTGATGTGAATTGTAACTGTACTCAAGGGGATCCTGTCTCTCTATCCATTGAGTGTCCTGCAAACATATGGCTGTGAATATCCCTGGATTAAAGCAGGGCTTTGTAAATACTGCCATGATGCTCCTTCCATTTTAGGAAGCATAAGTAGCTCTCTATTCTATGCTCTGAGATCAAACCAAAGTTTAGCCATACAGATAAAGTGTATGAGGCTCTTTGGACAGTTTTAGAGTAATCTGGAGCTCATTGTCAGGATGTGATATAATCTGTGCAGAAAATGCTGTCTTGGTGTTCTATAGACCTGCTTTGTTTTCAGTGATAACTAAATAGTTACATCATGTTTGTGTGGACAAATCCAAATCAGCATTGAATTAAACAATTTGCCCTGTATGTCTGGATTAAGATTGCCCTCTTTCAGAGCTACTGCTGGTACAGAGCTGCACTGTATGTACTACTATTCTCAGGATGTTCATGGGACTTTACCACTGAGTATGTAGTCAAAAGGAGATTTACATTATACCAACAATTTTATTAAAGCCTAAAATACAGTAATTTTTTAAAATATACAATCATTAAAATGATTAAAATATACAATCATTAAAATTATTCTCATCAACTGAAATTTCAATATTCATTTAGTTATGAAAAATTACTCCTTGTTCTCTATAAAAAGTTTATGTGCTGCTGGACAGGGGTGAAATTGCACGGGCATTCTGGGAGGCATGGGATAGGCATCTTTGTGTGTGTGTGTGTGCCACTGAGATTCCCCCCCGCCATGTGTCAGCCTTGAATTTGTAGGTCTTTTGTAAATGACCCAAGCCCGTGAGCTCCAGAATTTAGGCCTGTCTTTATCTGTGTTGACATTGTAAATTTACCTCAGTCAAACACACAGATGTCACCTGCGCTGGTTACAGTTTAGGTGTTTTACAAAGGAAATAATGGGTTCCCATCTGTACTACAATAGCCAACTGTGTAGCAGGGAATAACAATGTTCTAATCAGCTTCCTGGGTTAATTATAACCTTGGTAATAATGAAACTCTAGGGAGTCTGGGGAAGAGGGGATTACTGGGGTTGTTAATTTGACATGGAGGCTTTCCTTCCAGAAAGAGGTTTGACACCACGTGGTTGTCTCGGTGACTCCGAGGCAGCCGACAAATGCCCCACCATCTCCGGGGCCAACCCTTCTGTGTTTGTACAGCAGTTCCTCAGCCCCATCTCCGAAGGGACTGCTGTGTTCTGAATGGGGCTCAGAAACACACCTGTCTTGTTCCAACAGCAGGTCTCTTAACACTTAAGCACAAATGTTTCTCTACCTTAGGAAGGCTTGATCAGTACCAAGAACTGAATTTGAGGATTTCTAGGGCTCTTTAGATGGAATATCCCACACTATATCAATATATTGTGCTGTTCTTTGTGTGACTGGTGTTCTCTGTTCCTCCCCTGCAAGCCTACCTTCAAGTGTCACTCCTGTCCCTTTCAGACCTCTTTCCTCACTGGCAGTAAAAGGAGCCCCAGGCCTGGACAAATACACTTCCCTCTTGGAGCATTAGAAACAGCTGAACAGGCTGCCTGCTTTTGTTCAGGTCAGTGTGAAGAGCAGTGTCTTCAGTCAATATTGCTGTATCCTAAATGTGTAGGGCTGGACTTTTAATCTTTGGCTGGAGCTGCTGAGTCAAGTCCATCAAACCCAGGAATTATGTGCAAGTGAGCAGGTGTGTGTTGTGTTGCAATCACAGCTGTCACCATTGCACTGCTGACACTGAATGACCTGTGCAAATTCACTGTCACACAGTGAAAGATAACTTGCTGTTCTGTGAATACCTTTAGTCTATTTTTCCTATATTTTTCTTGGCTATGTGCTCCATGACCGGCTGTAGCACAGCATAGAAAATTCAATCTAACACTGGCTGGTGGATGGGTACATGGAAAGGGAATACAAAAGGAAAACTTCAATAGCCTGTTGTACAGATAACGGGGAAAATTTCCCCCTATATCAAGTGCCAATATGTGCATATAAGAAGCCATAAATGAATTTTATCATTTGATTAGAGTAAGAACTGCGGGACTTGACTATAAGAACTGGTTTCAGTAACTTGCAAACTAGCAAAGGGAAGTAATTAATTCCCTTTACTCCTGATTAATACATTGTCATGCATGTAGTAGCTTGCTTCTAATTCTTCTAGGATTACTCCAGTTTCTCCAGAGACTTGCCAATGAGTAACAATCAAGCCAGCTTGGGCAGGCTGTAGTTGCCTCCCACACCAAAGGAACAGCTGTGACAAAAATGTGAACTCCTGGAGCACTTCGCTTGGAGAAGTCAGTTGTCTGCTCCACCCAGATTGGCACTTCTGATAAATTGGGCTGGGACTGACGAGTGAGGGCTTCTTAAAGTTGAGACTTACTTCTGTCACCTCCCCCTTTCTGGAAGTTAATTGACATGAAGCTCAGTGTCTGGTAATATCAGCCACAGAAGTGACTGTGGAAACTTGGCAGGGATAGTCCCCAGCTCCAAGTTTCCGTAGAAGGCCGTGTGCTCTGTGCCAACCCTGGCTGCACGCTCGCTGTTGCACAAACAAATGCAGCTGTGGTTTGTCTTCTTCCCCTGCATTTGCCTTGGATACTAAACAAACTGAAGAAGAGAAATAACATGTAAGCTTATTGCAGAGAAACAGAAGTCTAAACTTCTGCTGTGGAAATGGAAACAGTTATGACAGGGAAAACTAAACCAAGAGTTTAGAGCATGTGAAGCCAAATCTTTCCCTTTCAGATATGTTGCAGCTGTGCAGACAGTGAGGCAGCTGAGGAGAATTTAATTCTTTCAGTATGCTCTGAAATTACTGTTAAGGCCAGTTTGGGAACAAGAGAGGACTGGAAATGCCTCCTTTGCACAGGGTGATAGCGGTTTACGATCTTTCTCTCTGAGAATAAGTCGCCTGTCTTTATCCACTGCTAGTCTTCTTTTTCCATAAAATGAAAAGCTTCTGCTCTGCAAATCATCATTCTGTTGTATCCCTTTTGTTTAGTAACCAGCATGTTCCCTCCTGCCTGAATGCCTCTCACAGTGGCCACAGATGTATAAAACATAAGAAATGTCCATTGTTCCTGCGTCTTCATAAATTCATTATTTCCTCCTTACTCTTGGCTTTCATGGATGCTGCACGTAACTCACTCAAGGCAGACTCAGCATCAGAGTGCATTAGTCAAATGAATCTCACCTTTTGTTTTAGCAGCTCCTGGAGGCAAAAATCCAGCATTTTCTGTCCAACTGTGACACACACCAGTGCTTGTGTTCTGGGTAGTTATCCCCCCTTGCACAGCCTGGAGTAGAACCTGCTAATGGTTACATTCATAACATGTAGCTGTAGCTGCAGCAAGTGGTGGGGAAAGACAATTTTCCTGATAGACTGTGTTCTCAGCCTAGATTAATGGCTACCTAAATATACTGCTTACCCTTCTCTTATCCACAATTTCTGTCTCAAACTGAGAGCATATTCTGCTGATGCATTCCATACTCATCACTTTTGGGAGATATAGCAGCCTCTTGGTTAAAAGCATCTTAATTTGGATAGCAAATAGTTTGGGGAAGGATGGTGTACTGCAGAGTTTTCATTCTGGTTTTTTAAGATATTTTGTATATTCAAAGAGCAGTCTTAAAAATTTGAAACAGAAATGTGAAGGGCTACTAGGAGAGGAACAAAAATAGGACCTAAGCATAAAAATATTGGCAAGAATTAGAATAATTTCCAGAATTGTCACTCCAGGATCAGACTTCAGAGTTCTTCTCCAGAGTAATTCTTACTGTTTTATTTTGCAGTGATTAGAATAAAATAACTGTGAAATTTTGTAATGTGGAATTAGATTTATTCCTGCTCATAAGTAATTAAGGTTTATATCCCTAATACCTGACAAGTTCCAACCGTGTTGAGATCAAAATAACAGGGCAGAAATCCAAAAAACTAATGGCTAAAATTCTACTGGTTGGATAGAGACAGACATAGTGTGTGAACCTACGAGAGCCTGTGATTAAATTGAGCCCTGTGTCTCTTTAATCTGCTGCTGGGGCTGTCCTTGCTGTACTGCTCTCCACACATTCAATCCTTGGCTTAAGTGTTTGTTCTGCTCTTTCTTTTCTGTTCCTGCTCTTAAGCTTTTTAATTCTTTCCACCCTTTGGGTTCACTAGTGTTCATGCTGCAGAGGGACTGAAAGAAAACATTACTGTTCTTCAGAGCACAGGCTGGATAAAATGATGGCTTTTCACTGTCCTGATGTTTGTTAGCAAATGCACAATGTACACTGCTGTGTTCTGGTGCTTAAAGGCTCAGGTGCCTACAGTCTTGACACGTTACATACAAACCTCTGGATTTTAGCATGCCTGAGCTATTCTGTCATTGAAAATAATTTGCACTCCTTACTGCAGAGAAAAGTATATTAGAGAAAAAAAAGAAGTGTTTTAATGTTTGATCCTTGTTTAGTGCAGGTTTCTTTTGTGTGGCTCAGGGGCCTCAAAAAATCTGACCGTTCTTAAGGGTCTCAGTGACACTGAATCTCTTTTACCAATAAATACACCCTCAGGTCACAGAAATTTTGATTATAGTATTGCCATCACATATAATGTCTGCATCTTTTTTGTATTTGAAAAGAAACCACAGCAGAAGTTCATCTTCATATGACTTCACAGAAAAAGAATGATCCTACATGGTTTTTAAAGGGTGGTTACTTAGAAAAGAATTTTTTTTCTCTCTATAGTTGCATCTCACTCTCCAGTTTCTCTAGTTTTTATTTGCTTCTTAATGAAAACTTTGGTCAAAGTGTCAGGAAGCCACAAGCTTAGACTGAAGAATAATGTAGCATAGGAACTGAATATTTATGTAATTCTGCTTTCATTTGGTACACTTCTG
>JAOXXN010000137.1:11636248-11649708 GCA_026770055.1 Myrmophylax atrothorax
CAGATCCCAGAACCACTGCATTAACTTGAAGAATTAGTACACGTATTTAAATGAAGTAAATAGCCTGAAATGGTGCTTCCAAGGAAAAACCAAATCATCCCAGTTAAAGCAATGTTTTTCAATTGGCTTAATAGCAGGGGCTCAGCACAGAAGTTTCCATAATTCTCCTTCAAGGAGAAATATTAATAATGATTTATGAATTTTTACTTTTACAGCATGTATGCCAGAGTTCCAACAGCTTTAACACAGTCTTGCTATGAAGTGTTTGCTGTCTTACTGTGCAGTCATTGAGTTACCATATTTAATGCTAAGTGCTGTAGAAATAATAGTCTGAAGAACTGCAGTAAGCCATAGGATGAAGTTGAAATCACAGCTCTTGTGAATGGCAGTTAAAGATTTTTAAGTACTCAGGCTAGGGGGCTGAGGTTTTATTACTTCTAGCTGCCCCACCTTTTGCATGAATATTGTCATGTGGTTACAGTTTTTTATAAACCAGACCAAGAGAATTTAAAGCTGATCTGGCTTGTAAGTGTCTGTCTCACTTTAGAGCCCAGTCTTTTCCTACTTTCTACTTATTGCTGAAATTTTAAAGCAACAGTATTTGGATTTCAACCCCTTTTTCTCCCTTCTGAGAACCTTGCTGCTCAGGAGGCTGCTCTCAGTGCAGAGGAGCCTGCAGGAAACAAGCCGTTCCAGCAATAAGAAGACTGTTTACATATTGCTGTGTTCCTTCCAGTATTTTCGTTTCAAATGACATGAAACTGTGTTTGAGAAGGCACGGCAGGCACACTGTGACTCTTCTATTTAGTTTAGTTTGCCAGTTCAATGCATTTAAAAGCACGAGCAATTTATCATTCACTTGCAGAGAGCGGAATACAGCTGTCAGAAAACACACATTTTCCCCTAAAAATGTGTTAATGTGTGTCTAAATAAGGTGTCTGTCTGCTTGCACACTGTTTATTGTATTAGGGTCAGAAACATAATGTTTAGAGTTCCCATCTGGTAGAACTATTTCATATTGCTCTCGGTTGAGGCAGCTTCTGGTTCAACTTAGCTCAGTGTTCATGTGTCAGTCAGAATCATCAACTTTTGCAAACAAGGACAAGTCTCTAGTGGGGGACTTTTGTAAACATTATCTTTTTTCTGTACAATATATACAATTTTTTAGAAAAAGTGTGCAAAGAAGGCTACACTCAGGTGCCTAGAGATGCATCAGAAAACTGAATTCTGACATGAGATCTAAATTATTTAGGGTCATGCCTTTTCAATTCTTTTCTAATACCAGTGAAACCTGATATTTTCTGCATTGTGAGGTAATGCTCTGCTCAAGTGCAAGTCATATTTGGATTCAAATAATTGAGTTTGAATAAGGTAAGGTCTATCATATCTCTACTTTTTTGATGTCTTGCCCTGAACAAGATAAGAAAAAAGTTCAACAATTGATCTGCCCCCAAACACGGAATGCAAGAATTTGATTTTTTTGTTGTTTGTCTTTGGACTTAATTGCTTGAGTGGATCTGGTGTATTAGACTTTATGGCTGTTTTCCCTCCACCTTTTTGATAGCTTCCAGTAGCCATCCCTTTGCCAAGCAGAATTAAATTTACAGGGAGTTTACACCAAGTTCTCTTGAAGTGTCAGTGGCCCTGATGAGCATTTACTGCTACTGAAAAAAATAATCATTGAAGATTTTAATAGAGCAAAGATGCTCTTCTAATGTTCAGTTGTTGGCTCTTACAGCACACAGCTTCCAGGGTGCCAGTATCATGTCAGCTCAAAAATTGATGTGGAAAATGATGTCTGTAAGGATTTGACCAGCCTTTCACAATTCCCAATTTGACAGGAGTCTAGAAATTAGATATTTGTTGTGAAGTCTCTATTACTGTAGTGTTAACACTCCATGGCAGCAAGGAAGATGGTAAGACTAAAAATGTGAAGTGAAATCCATGATAAGTCTTCTGCAGAACAACCTACAGATTTTCTTTTCTTTTCTTTGAGCTGGAAGATGGAATTTCTGTAGACTGAGTGGGTTGCCAGCATTAGGAGATTGCAGAGGATCTGTTCTGTCAGCAAAGACAAGGGAAATTGGTACTGCTGTGGCATTCACTCCTTCAAGCCAAAAGCAAATGCATTGCTGGACAGCTTTTGGCTGTTAGGTAGACATTGGCCATGAGTGATGAGATCTGGAATATATTTAATAGCATTTAGAGAAATGGATCTATCCAGACTGGAGGTGACTGGTGGATTAATGGAGAGCAGGTCATAGGCTTTTTCATTTGGCATCCTCAGAATGTACTAGAAGCAAAGCAGAGGTGTTGTCAGGGGAATGCCAGACACTGAAAAGTAGTGCTTGTCAGCTGCTGCTTAGGTCGTGGCTTCCAGTGCATGTGTTATCAATGCATTTCTTTTTTAAGCTCTTTTTAACACTGTTGAGCCATAACCTGCAGTTCAGATGACAAGGCTGCTGTATCCCAGGCCAGCCAAGGATCTGCAGTTCACCATTCTCCCTCCTGTGATCACTGTTATGTTTGTCTTCTGCCCAATCCAGTGCACCATCTCCAACAGAAAATCTGCCAGTGACTTTGGTGGGATCAGAATTAACAGTTTGGAGGAAAAACCTCTGGTTTCTGCTCAAAAATAAGAGCCTTAAGAAAAGGAAGTTAGGACTTCATGATATTAATTGAAAGCCTTTTAGAACTGACATGCAGAACTGTTTTGCTACACTTGGTTTGTAGCTGCCTGTGCCCCTGTTTTGTGTGCAGCTAATCTTGATTTTGAGGGTGCCACAACTATTGCTCTGAGTTTTCTGTGAGGAAAAGTCAACTGCACATGAACTTTTTACAAAAACTTGTTTGTATGAAGTGAGTTGGAGTGCTCTGTTACTGATTAACGAGAATCCCATATTTGAAGTGTTTCTAGTGCATACCAGAGAAATTAGGCTCCAGTGCTTCAGTTTTAATAAATAAAAAAGTTCACTACTTATTTAAACACAAATAATAGAAAAAGAGACACATTTAGCATATTAACACCTAATTTCCTGAACTCTGGTAAGAAGTTTTACCTCACTGTCTTCTGGGGCCTGATCTTGTGAGAACATGGAGTGCTGATTATGGGCTTTGGGTTTTCTAGAATATTTTTCTTTGGGAGCCAAGCCTACTGCAATTAGGATTGTTAAAATATTGTCTTGTTCTTTCTTCAAAGTAAGTGTATGCACTTTAAGATAAACCAGGAATGAGTTTTAAATTAAGCTCAATTTAAACAGAAGGATTCTTAGGAAGAATTCCACTTGGATGCTTCAGAAAGAACAGAATGTAATTACCTGACAGTGTCATTACATTTGTTGGTGTCATTCACCGAAAAATAGTCATCAGGAGTTTTCATTCCAACAGCTGATTGTCTCTGATAATATATTAATATTTACTTTCTTTACCATTTCTGCCCAGAGATATTTGCTTTGCTAACTGCAGCCAGCGAGGGTGTTTATATTTCTGGAAGTTCTTTGCTGGTTATCATGAATGCTTTGACCATTTTCAAGAAAAAGGACTTTTTTTTTCCTTAGCAAAAGGCATGGAGACATTGAATGTAACAGTAAAATATAAGTTTCTACATGATTTTAAACACTGTAAATTGAAGAAAGCAGATAAATTACTGCTACATAATTCCTATTCCAAAAAATTGGTATGATCAGGGAGAGACCACAATTACAAGGGAAGAACCATATGATGGGTTAAGGGAAGAGGGGGACAAATAGAAGGGCTAACAGTTTGATTTTAATTTACTTTTAAATGTATATTTCCCTTACTTTCAGTCTTTATAGTGGTGCTCTCCACTGTCTGGATTGTCTGGCCATTGACTTGGAATAATATGCAGGTGCATTGATGTTAATGGGATTTTTATCATGGAACAAAATAGGCCAAAAATTTTACCCTATATATCAAAATGTCTTTTGATGTCCTTTCTGGGACAGTGAGCAGACTCTTGAAAACTTGAGGAATATGGTATAAATTTACAGCAATTTATGGGACTCTAAAGGACATCAATGAATTTATGTGTTTGTAATGACCATTCTAGGACTATTATATGCAAAAAAGACAAATTAATTTATGATTAATTACAGCATTAGGATATTAATGAAATGCAAATGACTACCTAGTTTGTACCTATGGACTTTAAACAAATTCTTGAGAATATTTATGAAAAGTAAATGTTGGACTTTTGTTATGTATTCCCACAAAGTCATTTCTGAATCTTGCATATCTTTTCACTTTATTACTAAATCTTGAGGTTTTTTCAATGTAATTTCAGCTAATATAAATTAATACAACTAAGTTACTAATGTACTAAGTGCTAATATAACTTAATGAAACAATCAGTATTAGAAGTAGCATTAACTTTAGAGAATGATTCAACTTGGAAGGAACCTCAGTCCAATCTCCAGCTCAAAGCAGGGACAGTTTTGAGGTGAACTTTTTACTTCTAATATAGCTATAGAAGCTCTTTTTGCTCTTGGTGATGAAATCTCAATTCCAGATGAGCTTCTGCTTTCCAAACACCGTACCTGCACAATGTTATAGAATTGTACCTTTTTACCCCAGGAAAAAAGAAAAGTAGAGATTTTATTTTTAAAAGTGTACAATGTTTGTAGAATTAATTGAGCAGTCTGGAGACTGGGTATAGTGGAAAAATGTTATGAGCACTATGCAAGAGCAGGACCCTACTTCTTCACTAGCTCTCTTTGTAGTCCTAACATTGTTTTTTCTGCATTTGATCCTGCAAGATTCTGAGCTTTCTGACCTAGTTTCAGGAAAATATTATTTTATGTATGTGAGCAGACCATAAAAGTATAATAAGCTTTCCCCCATATTTCAATTTTATGCCTGCCTGGTTTTCTGGATCATGAACTGTACTTACAATTTGCATGATGATCTCAAAATTTTGTGTTTGCATGTGATATCTAGGCAGTGGGTGGTTTGATACAACCTTTCTTTTACTCTTGTGTGCATCTGGTGATTTACATGAGGCAGCAAATTGCTTCAGGGCTGGAAACTGTTAAATCTCTGTCCTGGTCAGGTGCAGCTTAGTAATTTATCTCTCTTTTGTGAGAAATGCTGATGTTCAGTCTTGATTTTGGAGCTCCAGAGAATCTGGCACCAAGACCAAAGTGTGTGTGTGTGGGAACCCCCATAGTATGTTACTGCTTTTTATGTGCCTTATCCTTCTTCCCCTTTTAATACCTCTAAAATAAGTCAATCTATTCTTTACAGTGGTCAGTAAAGTTTGTGCATGTATCTTGATGACAACCTCAAGGTCCTGCTAGGACGTATTTCTGAGATGAGACAGGTACATCTTACTTTTCAGATGTAAAAAATTAATTCAGCAGGTCCTAATGTGTGTGTGCTTGGGCAAGAAAAAACTCCAGCCCCAGTGTGTTTGGATGATTATGTAGTAGGTCTGATTTGAGTTCAAGAACCTATTTTGACATTGACAGATAGAAAATTGTAAATATCTCTTTTCCTCCCTTAGCTAAAGGAAGAGAATATTTTTTATTTATTTGAACTCTTTCCAATTAAAAAAAAAGACAATACGATGATAAAACTTCAAGATGTTTCAAATTTGGATTTCAAAGAAATGCTTTCTGTTCTTTAGCTTCTTTTGGTGACTCTTGAAGTTATACTTATGTTGTACCAGGAAATACATATTTATGTCTATGTATAATGAGCTCAGACAGATGAGAGGACAGATGCTTTCTTCAGCCAGTGCTTCATTATGCATGTTCTTGCTACTGCAATGGTTTCTTTAAGTTTTCTTTAGAATTTGAATCTTTACCTTCACTGCTACATTAACTCTTTGGGTTTGGTTCCAGCTATTTTTATGTTGCAGGAGTTTGGTGTTACCCTTCTTAAGGGAATAAGGATTGTTTATTTCTGTTTGTATTTACATTTATAAACCTCTGATAAACAAGAATTTAAACAAATTTCTGATGAATATTTTAAATACTTACCCAGAAACTGTACTTATTCTGTGGTTAATGCAGTACTGGGGTATCAATTTTTTGTTCAGCATTCATGTGCAATTTTCTGCAACATCTTTGTGCTAAAGAAGGATGTTATTCCTCCCTTACTGAAGTGCTTAAAGTGCTCAAAGTCTGACCCTTGAGGCAATCTTCCCAGGCTGGTGGCAATGGCTTGTTTGGGTTGTTTTCTCAGGTTTTGCTCCCAGCACACAGGCCCTCTGCTAGAAACCCCTCCAGACACTTCTGTGTTTCTCAACTGGTGGCTCAAGCTTTCTAATGGTGCAGGGCAGCTGTGCCTGGCATGGAGAGGTCTAACAAATAGCTGCCCACCTGCACTGCAGCAGCTGAGTGTTGCCAAGGCTGTTGCCTTTTGGTATCGTTTGTATTGGGGCAACATAAGGCAGATAAAATACTTGGGAAGCATGAAATACTCATCTCAGTGTTTTGCTTTCGGTGTTGCAGTCAGTGTTCCCCACTAAAATCAGGATCTGACCCAGTATCCTGTTTTCTTTTTGAGCATTGCTCACTTGTGGTATGTCCCAGAAATCACAGAGCACCCTCTGGGTAATGTTTGAGCTAGGCCTGCTTTCCCTCAGCTGCTGGGGTTTTGGCTGTGTGGCCTTTTTTGGGGTTTTCTTGACTTAGCTGTCAAACCTTTGTTAAACTTCCTGATTATATATTTTTTTTCTTTCAATTGCATCATTTCTCCAGCCTTCCTAAGATCTTCTCAGAATGCTTTATAAATGTGAACATCCAAATGATTAACAGCTCAATTTTAACACATTTTATATAGGAATATTCAGTTCTATTGTTACTTTAAAATGTCTGCCAGAAGTCTCCACTACAACAAAAAGTGATATTTTTTTCTTATGTTGCCAGCACTGGTAACTGCTCTCAGTTCATCTTCACCTTTGGCTTCTTTAAATAACTCTTGAAATGCTTTCCAGGAGATTTAAGGATTTCCAATACATGGCTTTACTGTTGTATTCCTTTTTAGTTGCATGCTACAGCAGTAGTTCTCAACTCCTGTTCCCACAGGTGTTACTTACCCGTCCAAGGTATCACTGGGACTGGTCACAGCCTGTCAGGCCTGATATAGTGGAAGCAACTGGCATTTTCTGTGCATCCAAGTATCTGGAGAAGAAATGCCAGAGTCACTGTGAACACTCAAGGCAGTCAGGTGAGAGTGGGAAGCAGGTGTGTGACAGGGAGGTACCAATCCTCACCTGGAAGTCACATTGGGTCTTTACAGTTCTCTAGGCTGTCAGGTAATATTTTTTCATTAGCAGCAAAAAACCAGAATTCTTCCCAAATATATTAAGCTCTTTGATGCAAGGAGGAGATGAGCAGACTGTTTCCTGACTGATTTTGAGGTGTCTCTGATTCTCCTCCTCTCCTGGGTCTGCAAAGAAGTTGAGCAGTGGCCCTTGAAGCACCTTTGTCAGCTTTACTCCAAAAGGCAGTACCTTACCCAACACCAGGGAGTTATCTGTCCAGTGTCTGATCGTTCAGTGCTGCAGGCAGACTATGGGGAGTGCTCCCAGTGCTCTGAAGAATTCAGCAATGTCTGTCCATGCACACTCTGTAAATATTTTTACGGTTTAGACCTGTACATTTCGTTTATTCTCCGCCAGGCCTTTGTGTTCATACAGTTGTTTTGCTGATGTGTTTGTTTATGCTTGTGTAGTCAAAGGAGTTTCAGTTTGTCAGTGTGATGTGAGATGTAGCAAGGTGGCAGAAATGGGAGGATGCTCACAGATAAAATAACATGTTTTATGCATGTGCCTTGGTGGTGTAAAGAGTGGGAAATGCTGATTACTGGTGACAGGGTAGGTTGAACAGCACCGCCCTTCTGTGTTACATTTTGCATTTGAAATGTTAATTGCAGGTTACTGGTTTACTGAAAATGTAAAGGGTATGTGCACCTTAAATGTAGGTCACACTGCTACACGCAGAAAGCCCTGCCCTCGCAGCTGCAGATGTACCAGGCATTCTCTCCAGGGGCAGCAAAGGCAGGGTACATTTGACCTGATCTGCATAGTTCACTGGATCCAGCATCTGTGTTATGGATACCAGAGTTCAGGTGTTCCATTTTTTCCTTCATTTTGTCACTTCATTGCTGCCAAAAGAGGATAGCAACTGAGTGTGAAATAAACCAATGTCTGCACATGCCAATGACTTTTTCCAATTGCATCTGTTAGATGGTGGTGGTTTATTTTTTTAATTGTTATTCAAGAGTCACTTAGCAGCTAAAAGGAAAAACTTTTTAAATATTTAATGTCTCTGAACCACTCTGAGACTGAAATAATCCCGTTTCTGCAGCTTTGGTTTAACATAATGGACTGTGAAAGGAAGCCAATGATTATATGACCATTTGAGAGTCCAAATCTTACTTAGATCAAGTATGTCAGCAAACAATGACTTTTGATAAAAACTATGCTGACAAAACATACAAGAAATATAATCTATACAGAAAAAATATAGAGTACATGACAGTTTCAATGTGCATAAAATAAAACATAGCCTAATATTAAAGAAATTAATGTGCAGTGCTCTGTTATTTAGTCATATATTTTTTTTGTCATCCTTGGCCAGCAGTATTAGCACTGTATTTGCGAATGTACCTGCTGAAACTGGATAGACTAACACAAAATGCTGCTCAGTGGGACTGCAGCCACCCGAGTGCTGTACTTCCCAACCCAAGGGTCAGCAAATTTCAGAGAAATACAGAATTTACTAAATGTTTGGGAAGATCTGTGATATTTCAGAAGATGGTTTGAATCAGAAAGTCCCTAAAATTCTTTTGCCAACGTTCTTTATTTGTAAGAAAAAAACCCAAAAAGCAAAAAACCTCCAACCACCAGGCATTCTTTCCCAATTTGTCTTGGACATTCATTGGAAATGAGTGTGGGGAGTTTTTGTTTGTTTGTTGGGTTTGCTTGTTTGTTTTGTCGGTTTTGTTTTGTGGGTTTTTTTTTAAGTTGCGTTCCAGACTCTGGGGAAGCGGCATGGTGGGGTTTGCCAGAATGGGTCCCATGTTGTTGTGAATTGTGCTCTGCCCGGCTGATCATTCGGTTGCACTTGTGCAATTATCCAAGCAAATGGAGTTTTGCAGACAGAGCAGGTGAAAACATCATGACTTGCATTCAGATGCAGTACAGGCTGCTGAAGTATGTCCAACTCAGTGATCTAAAATCAAACATCCCTAATAGTCTGAGAAGGATCATTCCAACCCAGAGTCTCATGTCTGGATTCCCATTTACTCTCATAAGCTCTGAAATGGTTTCAGATAAGGCTGATACGTTTCTCTGACAGGCCTATCAGGTGGTGCTGGACACGTGTCCTGAAGTTTCTTCATTCTTTCTTTCCTTTCTTTCAGAGTTGAACACTAACCATAATGTTGTATTTCTGATCCATCTTCATGTGAGTGTGAATCCAGTTTCATCCAACTATGGACAACTCTGTTGAATTGCCCTTGAGTCACTATTAATTCAATATAAACTCAGGTTTTGCAGACTGTTGTTCTATTCATTATTTTTCTACTCAAGGATGTGGAAAATTTGAGGCAACTTCTTTACTCTTCCTGCTCTCCGGTATAATTGGAGGTGCTGCATAAAAAGTCATGAATTGTCCTTTTTAGTCCTGAGCAACACAAACATAATCGGTTTTCCCACCCTGAAGCAACAGCTTGGCAACAAAGGTGAATTTACAATTAAAAAACAAAATCAAACAAAACTCCACCAAACTTCTGTCACAGTGATGCTTAAAATAATCCTCCATTAAATCTCACAGTAATGTAATTTGTTTATTTTAAATCAGATTTTTAATTTGTTTGTTTGTTTGGTTTTTTTCTTGTTGTGGTTATTGTACTCAGCTGATTCTTAACCCCAGGCTGCTGGTGGTGCAACACTAAATAAACCCCACATCTTTCCTTAACTTTTTCATTCACTGTTTCTGCAGGGCCTAATTTTCTTCACTTTACTAAAGGGCTTCAATGAAGTTCCATCACCTTTAACATGAGGAAAATGAGCCTGTGGCATGCAATTTTAGTTGTCTGGTTTTAATGTAGTTTTTGATTCATTCTGCTTGGATAATTCATGTTTTACAACCACAGAAGATGCCGTTAAGCAGAACCAAAATAGAAATTGTTCTGCAATTTCAGCAGGTAACACACCTGTAGTGGAAATGACAACAGAGCATGTTCACGAATCGCCTCAGTTTCCTCAGACACTAAACGAGAACACTGCAACTGAACAATAGCCTGCAGATAATAAAGCCTCTGTTTCCTTTCAAGCCCTTATATTACTTTAGATTAAATAATTCCATGTTTGAGTGATGTTCACAGGTAGGATGCACTTATGTAAACCCCCTTGATTAAAGCAGCATCCTGAGGAATTTATCACTTCAGGATTTTTAGCTCCAGTATGTTGTGGCAGAGTAAAGCTTGATAAGTAGTCTGCACATCTAATCCACCAGACTCTTTCACACCGGCTTTAGCATAAACCTCTGGCTTTAGAGCAGTGCTTCAAGTTTACAAGCTGCTAATTGTTCTGGGGTGCAGCTGTCTGGGTTAGATTATCAACTGGGATTTACTGCCTGCATTCTGAGAGCACGTGGGAACACCGCGGCCACAGCGCTGCTCCCCGGGCAGAGACCGGGGAGAGAGACCCTTCAGCCAGGAGTCACCGTCCAGACATCGATTACCTGGTGGGCACAGGGGGGAGCAGCACAGATCAGCCTCAAGGCAGATTATCAAATCACACATCAACACACTTGAGATAGGAATGATCTGCAATATGTAAATCGGCTATTTGAAGTCTTTTGTATAGTCTTGGTACAGGACTACAAGATGCTGCTGGAAGGCAGACTCTGCTGCCTGGGTAGCACTGCTCATGGGGGAGGCCTTTATTTTAAATTGTGCTCAGGTGTGTATAAGTATTCCTAAAAATTTTCCATTTGCAGCAGCCAGTATTTCAAAGGAAAAGGTTTACAAAATCTGGGAACAATGCAAAAGGCATATTTTTATTGAATTTCTGAAATATTAGGCAAGTATGCCAACAATACTGCAGGGTTTTTTAAGTAAAGTAAGAGAAGCTGTAATATTTTTTTTTCCCCTGGGTGGTTGTAGTCTCTCTGAGGATATTTTGTGTTTATACTGCATATTTATGAATTACAATGTATATAAACACATAAAGGTTGATTGCAAATGTTTTATTTGGACATTATTCACACAGGACACCCACAGAAGTCTTACAAGAACTGTGTTTTTATTGGAAAGTAGAAGGTATACTTGTCTAAGGTGTCTACATTAATTCTTTATATAATGTCACATTTATTTCATACATCACATGTAAACACACACTGAAGCCCAAGAAATACGTAGCTAGGTTCAAATGCTGACTTTTAGGAAATGCACAGTGCACAATACAATGGTAACCTGGCTCTTCTGTGCAAAGCAGTGCTGCTCCTCAGGCCCTGCCCCTCCTGGGGTACAGGTGGCAGAGCTGGGCACCAGTGTCTCCCTCTTTCCACGGCCCTTTGGGAATGGGAAGTAGAAAAGCACTGTGTCACTGCACAGAGTACGGCTGAATAAATCACTCATTAACTTTTCCAAGTAAGCCACTTTCACGTTTGTATCCCACTTGAGCACTGCAAGAACAAGCCCAAAGCGGTGGGAGAGGGGTCCTGTCCACCCTGCTGTCCTGTGGCACACACAAAGGAGAGATGATTGCATAAATTGCTCTTTAATTTCTGTTAATGGGGAAAGCCTGTATCTGAATACTTGGCATGCTTTCAGGCAACACTGAGACCCAAGGACTTCTCTCAATAGTGAGTCAAACTGATGTCTCTGTGTGTGTAGATATATATTTATATAAATATATACAGATATGGAGATGTCCTTTTCTTGCGGGTGCCTCAATGTGTTTGTCTTTCCTTAGACATGTCCAAAGCTCTCAATTGGCCACGGAGCCATCCTGCTTGGGAGTCCAAACTAAGCAGTCAAAAGCAATGCCCATCAGCTCCTGTGTCATAACAAACTCAGGTTTAATTTACAGCTGGAAAATGTGCGTATTGCTGCTGTTTGGGGAGGTTTGTACAAACACATTTTTTGAGGGTGCTTTGCTCAGTTGAAGCAGGGTAATAAATTTCTGGCTCTGGTTGGAGATATCTCTGCTGTGCAAAGTGAACAGGGAGGGGAGACTTCTGGTTTTAGCCATAGCAGCATAGGAGGGGCAGTACCAAGAACTATCCATCTTCTGCTTTCAAGCTAAGGCAATGCAGCAGGTTGTCTTGCTGTTTGGGAATTAATGAAAAGCTTAATTGACTCTTTCTGAATAGTGTGTGTAAAGAAATACCCTTCAAATTAAAAAATCATCCCGTTTCTGTAAATAGAATAAAAATATATATATGTACATATTTTTAGGTAGTGTTCACCTGCTTTGCAATCTCATTGCAAAGTAGTTCTGCAATGTATAGATATATAACTCTGCTCACAGGAAAACAGTGTATTACACCTCACACTCCACTGCTTCTGTGATGCTGCTTTTCCAATGACTGTGTTTGGCGGCATCTGTGCTGTAATGGGGATCACAGTTCTACACCAGGTAGTTTTCAGAAACCTCAGGGAAGGGAACTTCTGATCCCAGGCACTTGTCCAGTTTCTTTTTGTCTGCAATTTTGGAACAGAAGAGAGTTGTACAGGGATGGAGAAACCTTCCTTATCAACATTTGTTCCTGATGAAAGCTGTTCCTTGCTAATTGAGTGAATGGGGGTTGGTCACACCTGTAGAAGGCTGGTCAAGCTCTCCTTTCAAACTGGTCTTTTGTCATTCACCAACAAGAACTGGATGAGACTGAGCAGGATGATGAAAACTGTGCACGGTTGGTTTTTCTTCCTCTGGTTCCTACTTTGAGGATGCTTTTGTTGGGTAGTAGTGGTGAAGACTGGCAAAGATGAGTCCTATGAGAGAAGTAAAGCTCGAACAGGAAGTTAAGTGCTAAAATTGGACTTCATTTTTTCTTTTGCCTCCTTTTCCTTTTCCTCTTTTTGAGTGCTCTGAATGTGAGTAAAGGTTGGACTTGGGCAGTGTTGCAAAGATATTACAGGGGCAGGGAATGTCTGTCTCTTCAGTGGAGTTAGGGGTTAACTGCATAACTTTAACTAAAGTGAACGGCCTGATTCTGTATTTCCCCCAGTCAGTCAGAAATTTCCTGAGGCTGATACTCAACTGGAGTGCTGATTGGAGGAAGAAACAGAAAGATTTGGTGCTATCAAAAAAAAATAGCGCTTTTGTTGTACTTACCTATTCACCTTATTTGATGTGTTTTCCCCCTTAATACACACAGGTAGATTATGGAACTTGCTGTTTCCTCTGAGGGAAATGCATTTCTCTGCTTGGGTCTGTATGTGACACAACTGTTGGCTTGAATGCATACAGAGGCCATGGA
>JAOXXN010000137.1:11693252-11715755 GCA_026770055.1 Myrmophylax atrothorax
TTAAAAAGAACATGACTCTTCTCTCAGTAAAGTTCTTTGCACAAACCTAAAAGGGATAGTTTGCTATTGAAACAAGCTATCTTGACAGATTTCATTAGATGTATTAAAGATCATATATTGGACTGTCATGTAAAATTTACTATCCAGTTGAACTTGTTTTCATGAGAACTTTACCTTGATTACCAAATTTTTTTTAATATTTTTAATTTTAATACTGCCTTCCACTCAAACATTGTATTGTCACAGAGTTCTCTAGGACATTCAGGGCACTGAATATCTAAGCTCTGCAAATTACAAGACAATTATTTGATATCTGGTAACTTCAATTAGAGTGACTAAATGATGTACATAATTGCTTCATTATATGCAAATATGTATTTATGAATTAATTAGAGTATTACTGTGCCAGGTAAACAGTGATGAGAGGAGGAAGCCACACACATGAATTTGACTGCAGACATAAAGGAATTTCCCAGAGAGTGCGAGCCAACTTTGAGTTGCTTTCTGTTATATCTGTAGGGCTGAATGTCAGTTCAATTTGTGAATTATCCTTTTTCCAAAATTAGTCAACAAAATGGCTGCAGGGAGATCACTGAGCCACTCTGATTTTCTGCTTCCTTGCTTTTAAAAGAATTGTTCCCTTGTCTTCCCCCTCCAAAAATTCTGTAATTACCTGGATACAGTTAATGAAAAACCTGGGGTTGGCAGCTAAAATGTTTGAAGAACAGAAGCTTTAACAATTAGTAGCAACAATTTAAAGTTTAACGCTCTGTTTTTGATCCCTCTCAGCATTACGGAAATGAATTTGGTTTGCAATTCAGAAATGAATTTGTTTTGCAATTACCTGTTCTCGTGACAGCCTTTGTCATAAGAACAAGGGAGCATCTGATGAAAGCCAGATATTTTTTTCTAGGAAGTGTTACTATGTGCTCCATAGTAGGAATCCTTGGCATCTTTGTTTTCTCTCCCTGGAGTTTCAATTATAGGAAAAAACATGTAATAATAACCTGGCATGCTGTGATGAAGAAGTGATCATACAAAAGAGAGAATGATTGAAGGTTGGTTTTATGAGGTTCAACAATTTTTGTTATCCAGATGAATAAGAAACAAATATAAATCATGCTGGGGCCTGTGATGAGATCCATGTAATTCTGCCAAATACAGAGCACCTTCCTGGGAATTTTATGAAAGGTCGTAGTAGTGACTGTCACTTCAGTGTCATTCCTAGTATGGGAATTTGTTGTCCATGGCAGACAGAGGGAGTGAGACTGTGTGTGTGAGATCCTGCTCTGCTTCTTTCCTCACCTCCCTTGAGGGCCACTGATGGTCCATACAAATTTTAGAGCATGGTGTCTTGCAAAAATATGGTGAGAGTTAAGAAAGTTTTTGTACAAATAGATAGTGGTAGGTTGAAGGCATCAGTGACTGCTTTTGCCCAGAAGCTCACTGGTGGACAATGCTGCAAGTCACATTAAGCACTGCTCCCCAGAGTCCTCCTGGGAGGAGTCTCAACAGACAAGATTTATATAATCCTCTCATTCTGTGTTGTTGTTGACAGTACCTCTTGGAGGTGTTTTTATTTGACACAACTAATTGTATTGTAGCCCACAAACATCTATTTAAGAATACTTTGGTTTTGCCAAGGATTCAAGGCAACTGAGCATGTTGACCTACTGTCCCATGGCAGCAATTGATGGTCAAAGACTACAGGAATACCTGGCAGCTTTTAACGGAGAGATTCTAAAGTCTTTTGTGTCTGTTCTAATACAAATTATAATAAGAACACTTTTCAGAATTGGCACTGAGTTTCCTGCTTGGAAAAGCACTTAGACAGCAAAAGCAAATGATTTCTTTACTACTTCAAACTGCAGACCCTTTTGAAATGTAAATTAGGAGAATGGAGGTCTTGACGCTGGGAAGAGCTCTGATGATTCATTTGTTATGATGTACCTCCTGCTGTGCTAGACTGAAAGTCATACTATGGGGCTGCCTTGCATAGTTCAGCTGCATCAAATGAGGAGGGACCACAGTTAAAAGATGAAGCTCCAGGGATGTGTGTGCTGCTGCAGTTTATGGAAGTGCCACCTCTATCAGCTACAGCAATTAGCTGTTTCTCTTGTCTCTGCTTTTAAGTTACCAATTAATGAGCATATCAATGAACCCACCTGTTACAGCAAGAGAATTGAAAGTAGTTCAGTGTTTGATGACTGTAAATGTGGAAGCGAAGTGTGCAGAGAAACTTCCCAGTCTTCTCCCATAGAAGAAAGATAAAAGAAAATGATTGTGAATTATATCAACCTATTATCCTGACACTGCCCTCTCTGTGACCACCATTATTAATGAGCTGGTGAGACACTGCTAAAAACGTGAATTCTATGGTTTTGACCTTTCAGAAAGCCATGGAAATTATTGTTTTCTGGGGAAAGCAGTGGTCCTTTTGAATTTCACTTTTATAGGCACAAGTCAGTTAACAATTTTATGAAACAAAATAACCCTTTTTTTCTGACACTCATTCTGTTTAGTGTGGCAGGACTGAGTATATTATTCCTAAATTGAAGAAAGCATCTGCGCTAAAATGGAAAGTGAAATGTCAATCTGTGAAGGTTGTGCTGAGGCTTGCAAATGGTAGCAAATGCTGTTCTACAGAGATCCATATTTGAGTGCATCTCTCTCTATTTGAATGGTTCTATTACAGTGCACAGCAGGCTGTGAGAGCAGCGTTCAGGCAGGATAAACCTGCAGCCCTTCAGGCCCCTCACTGTGGATCACTGTGCAGAAGTTTGTGCTCTTGCTGTTCTCCTGCTAGTTCAGGAAAGTTTGTGCTGATTTGTGGAAATCTGTCTAATCTTGCATGACATGGCTCTGTGATACTAAGCATGTGGCAAAATACTGATTTCAAACATTTTGGCTCAGGAGGAGGTGATTTCCTTGCTAACAGTGGGTGGAAGAGGCACTTTTGGTTATGTCTCCATTAGCATTTAGATAGTAAGAAGGCCTTGGTACGTTCTTTAGGAACTAATAGCTTAATAACAGCACTCACATTTATCAAGGTATTTTTCTGCCACTCACCTCGAATCAGTGTTATTTGGGGTTGATCAGTGCATTAAATAATCTTGCAGATTGGACCAGGAAAATGAATGGATAGAGCTGTGGGAATAACTGTGGATTGTTTTGTACAAATTTGCCTCTCCTTGTTCGTGTTGCTGGTGTCTCATGGATGACCAAGCTAAAAACCATCACTACACTGAGGATTGCCAAAGATTTTGTTTCATTTTTGGCCTTTTTTTGTGTTCCTTCAGTCTAAGCAGCAGTGTGATCAGTAAAAGGTTTTCTTGTGCATGTGCTTTAAAAGAGGCAACCCTTCTCTTTATAGAGGAAATTAAGAGTTTTCAGTGAGAATCTTAAGTGCTTTTAGCAGTTACATAGACAAATGGGTAGCTCACCACTGGCACCATGGCTGAGGTGTGGGAATCGATCCTGAAATGATGAAGTATTGTCATGTGATAAGAATAGGACATTATATCAAATGAATTAGCTAATTACTTCTCTGAGGTGAAGGGGCCCTGAACTAGCTGTAGATAATTTCTTTGATTTTGAGATGGCTCAGCACTGGTGGTTGTACGTCTGCCTCTGAAGGATGGAGGGTTACAAAAGAAAGAAAGTTTGAACCTCTTAGACATAAATGGCAAGCCTTGCCCTTTAGTGTAAACAGCTCTCAGTGCTTTGGTGGTGTTGGTGGACACTCTCTCCCTCTGAGGACTTAGTTAAAACAACAATTTCTCAGTCTTCCTCCCCTCTACTGTGAACTGATCCAAGGATACAAATCTCGCATGAACTATTGCTCCTCCCAGAACTGGTTTAACCTCCTTTTCCCTTCACAGCTACAAAAAATACTTCTACAGGTAAAAGATAAGTTTAAAACCTAGTATTTTAATGCTAATGCTGTGCCTCTAAAGTTCTATCCTTTCATATATGTCTTATTCATATCTGCACAAAAGTCCCTCCTCATTCATCAAAATATTTAAGGACATACATAAAGATGAAGAATTATGTGCACTCTTAATGCTAATCCTTAACTTGGGTTATTTCCTTGGATTGGTCTGTTTTCCTGAATCTTAGTCTGAAAACAGTTTCTTGGCCTTCTCCAAATAAATGAGTTTACTTTTTTTGTACCCAATTCTCTATTGCTGTCGGATGCCACCCAGGTTTTTACTTTTCCAGGCCCTGAATTCTGTCCTTCATAACTGCAAATTCTCCTGTATTGATGGATTTTTAATTATGGCTCAATTTTCAAAGGGAGGCAGAGTGCAAGTTTATGTATGAAATTTCATAGGATGGTGTGATGCCCTGGTTGTTTCCTTGTACATTGTTTGCAATGTGACACAGTCTGAAGAAATTCATGAGCAGACTTTGGGTGGCTGCAGTTTGATTTTTGAAGATCATTTGGTAAAGATGTGTGAGCACAGAGGAGAAAGGAGCTTTCTTTTTCTTTTTACCCCTCAAGACTTCATGATACGTTAGATCGTTATAAAACAGGTGCTTTTAGTTTGCAGTGTGATATCACTGAAGCGCAGGATAGAGGAAACTAATGGCTTTGAAATATCTATCACTATTCATTACACTCTGTGAAATGATTTTTGGAGGATTTACCATAAATCCATTAATTTTCAAGATTGCAGAGACCCTGAAGCAATGCTAAATCCACTAAAACCTTTTTAGATTCAGTGGGTTTTGGATAATACTAAATGGCTTACTACCTATGACTAGCCCTTTAAGCTCCCTGCTTTTGTTGCAAGGTAGGCGGCTCAGTTAGTTGAGTTACTGATATATTTTCACAAAATATATACCTTTAAAAAAAAAATGTCCAGATGAGTTGTTCTGTTTCTGTCATGTTTTTGGTTTTTAGTTCTGGTTTATTAATTTTTTTCTAACTGAGTAGAGTGGTTAATCATAAAAACCTTAAGCCACTGAGAGCAATGCCACTTGCCTATGCAGCAGAGGAAAATTTCCAGTATTCCCCTACAAAAAAAAAATTAATAAGTCCTGTCTTTTGTTATTGCACAGAAGAAATTGCTACAGAGCATTGCTCGTGAACAGACATGCCTGAGACACTGTTATTCCTGACCAGAATCTGTGCTGACAATTAACACTCAGCGTGGCAGATCCTGCCAGGGACAGAACTAATGCACTGTGTCATGATTATTGTACTCCTCTGAGCATAAATTGAATGGGGAATGGTTAGTAATTAGCTCAAGCTAAATAGACTCTACACTTGTCTTCTTTTGTCATTAATGTCCGGGCTGATAACAAAAGAAGCTCTGGTAATTAGCACAAACCCATGCAAGAGGTCTGACTGTGCTTCAAGAACTCTTTCACACATGCGTTTTTGTTCTAATGAAAATTTGACTTGAGAAAACCATGGGCAATGGTAACATAATTGTACATTAATAAGCAATAATGACTTTAGAAAGAAATTAAATTTAAGGATCCCTTTTCTTATTGGCTAAGAATAATTAATAAAACAATTGTATACATATATACATGGATATAAATATGCAATGACATACATGTATGCATGCAGTCCTCCCCCCGACTCTCATGGGCAGAGCTAAACAGAGAGCTGGTTCTGAGTTTTGCTAATATTCCACACTTCCAGCAATAAGATGTGCAGAACCTGCTTTTTGTGCAGTGCTTTAGAGGAAAAGCTACCCTTTGAATGTTGGGAGTTTTTTCAATTAATTGGATTTAAAGAGTGTAGAAAACACCTAAGGAGACTGGTACAAGTCAATATTTATATTTTTAATATGTTTTTATGTAAATGTATGTATGTGTTTGTTATGCTGCCTGAAAAGGTGCATATTAGGGTTGTGTTCATTGACTCATAGTTTCAGGAACTACGTATTACATGTTTCAAATCCTGAAAATTGCATAGTGTAGCTTTTTAGTGCACAACAATCATAATGATGAGATACAATTTCCCATCAGGATTAGAGGCTCATCTGTTGGAAGGGTGTGGGTGACTTTCTGCAGGTGCAGGTACCTGAGGTGTGGACCTCAGACTTGCTGCTGGTGCTGGACAGAGCATGTTCTGCTCTTCAGTTTAGCCTGGTGTAGTTTGGAGTTTAAGGTATACAGTGTGAAATAATACTTAAGTGTTAACAAAGGTAATGATGTGGTAACAGTGAAGGGTTGCAAGACCCCAGTATGCTCCAGCAGGTCTGGAATGTCAGTAGCAAGTTAAATAATCATCTTTGTTGCTCCTTTATGCTAAAGAAGTACATGGCAAAAATTTCAGCTACATTTTGTTCCTGTGACTTTTCTTGCCAACGATTAGGACTTGGGATAGAGCACATGGAGCTGTAAGGACGAGGCTCGTTTTCATACCCTCACATGCTGTGAGTTAAGCCCTCATAATCCAAAGGCAGAGATGACAGCCCACAGTGTAGAACAGCTAACTCAACTAACCCTGGAAGGGACAAAGGCTATTGGCAGGACCAGTCAGTACCTTTCTCAATAGTTATTTGTTTGTGGTTTTTTGTTTTGTTTTAATAATTAATGAGCTAGTTTAATTTTAAAAGATTAGATACTTTTATGTTGGTGCATTGAAAACAAGGATAATATTGATGGTTTGCAAACTGTAGAATTGTCCTTCAGTTTACAACCATCTTTATGTTTCCCATATTCTCCAGTGGACCTTGTTAGGATCAGTACAGTCTCTGCTTTCCCAAGGATACCTCAGTGTCCAGAGGAGTGAAGTGTGTTCTTGAGGCTTGCTCCTAAATTAGTCAGGATTGGTGCTTAGTCCTTTTTGATCAAAATCCTGCCTTGCACCAAGAGCTCATGCCTTTAGTACCATGTCAGGTGCTGCATAGTGTCATCAAGGAATTTATGAATCTTGATCTTTATTGGGATTGGTTTTTACAATAAAATAAAAAGATGACAGCTAATACAGGTTCTCTCTTGGTCCTGTGTACAGTGAAACTCAAAGAGAATGAGAGAATGAAACTTTTATGTGCACAGTTTTCTTTTCTTTTTTTTTCTGTCAGAAGTTGGGGAAATGGAGCTGAATTGTAGCTCCAGATGACAAAATTTTTAATGAAATTAGTAACAGTTAAATAGTCATGTGTTTAGCTGATTTCTGTGTGGTTCTGAAACGTCATGTCTGGGGGTTGACTTTAACCAGCTGTCTCTATGCTTTAGTGTGTACTTTTGGGTTTAGAATATAGCTCACATTTCCTCCCCTATTTGTTTAGTACCTAGAAAGTTTTGGACTTCACCACAAATTGAATTGAAGAGAAAAAAGAGTATAGTCCTTTAGAGCAACACAGAAAACTTTTATAAACTGCTTTATATTAGTTGACCCCATCTAGGCTTGTACAAAAAGAGTGACACTGAAATTCTCATGAGACTTATAGATTCCAGTTTGCTTAAGCACTGGAAAGCCTCTGGTTTTCAACTGTAACAACTCTATTTTTTTCAGGGAATAATTTAGTGGTTTTTAACTCATATAAGAAAAATCTAATAAGATCCTTTTTGAAATAATGTGTCTGTGCTTCCTGACACTGTAATGGAATTAAACATTCCCCTCCTCATGCATTATAACCACTGCATCCCAAACTAATGTGAGAGAATATGGTGCAAACTTTAGGTGAAATATGTTTCTGTGCCACAAGGCCACTCCAGCTTGCTGCTTCACTCTGATAACAGTGCAATGCTCAGCCACACCCAGTGTGCATGTGCAGGGAATGCAGTGCAGCATTTGCCTCTTTTGGTAGCTCTGCTATATTCCACTTTGGTTTTTTTTTCTGAAAATGCTGTCTAAGCACATTTTCCCAGAGAGATCAATAGCTGCTTCATGTGTGTAAATTGATGTGTGCAGTTTCCAAGAAAGATATGATAAAGGAAGACTCTGGAATTGCTGATATGGACAAATTCATTAAGATAACAGTCTGTTTATCTGTTCTTATTGATGTGTTGTAGTTATAGATCACCTGTTATTAGAGCAATTCATTTCTGTTTCTATTCAGGTGATTTTTATCATTAGTTGTGTCCCTACATAGATGGCTCTAAATCTCTCAAGATTAAGAGATATTTCAGTTTTAAAAGACAAAATACTTCTGTCAGCTACAATGATAAAGATGAAAATACATAGCCAGAGTCCATTGGCCAATAGTGTGAGGGCTTTAAGGAAAGCACTGGAATAAATCAGCAGGGTGAAAAAGGCCTTGGGTGATCCTGTTGAAGACCAGGTTAAGGACTTTGCAGCTTGAGAGCTGACTGTTGGGATAATGGAGCTGGGATCTCCAACCTGTTGGCCTGTACTCGCTCCAACTCAGTAAAGGTGACAAATCACTGGGATCAAGGGGCTCCTGTGAGATGTATGTGGGATGGAAACACCCTTGGTGGAGAAGACAGAATAGCCTGAAGGTGTAATTACCTCTATGCAAAACTCGTGTCTCCATCAGGCACTTGGGTACAGAACTTCTGGCACAAATTTTAAGCTGTGTTAAGTTTGTTGAACCTTGCACTTTTGTACAATTCACACTCTTAGATGGAAAATCTTTTTCTTACTGCTTATTTTATGAAAAAGTCAGGGTCTCAGATTATATCTATCTTGAGTTTAATATTCTGTTTATACAGTAAGTGCAAACAACAGCAAAATGTGAAGGATGGTTCCAATGCTTTTATTATGCAGTTAAAACCTACATTAAAAGGAATCTGTTTCTACTACATCACAGTGTGTAGCTCTTCAGCATAAATGTTTTTATAGTTATCAAGTCACTTTCCAAAATTTTATATGTGTAAATAGCTGGCAGTACCAAGATACCTTCACATCAAATAGGAAAACATAATTGATGTTGTATTAAAACAAGTAATTTGTTCAAACAGCCTGGATTATATTTTCATTGCTTAGATAATACATATTTGGGTTTAAACATGCACCAGTGTTCAAGCATTTTGAATGGAAATAAATGAGTGCTGATGGAATTTCATAGTATGGCAGAAAATGTTTAGCAATTTCACTGTTTTGTTACCTAAAAGAACAGACCACTTTTTTTCTTAATTCCTCCCCTCCCCCCCTTCCCTCCCATTTTCTTAACATTAGGCACTTGGATTTAAGGTTAGAATTTGATATTCCAGGTGTAATTTTCTCAGGATTTTATTGTCCGGTTTACTTAGTTATTAAGCCTTACCCTGGTCTTTTTTTTTCTTTCTTTTTTCCTTTTTCTGGTAATGTCTGAGAGATGCTGGTTCATCTGGTGTAGATTCTGGTTTAGTTATTGCCTGTGATCTCCCAGGGAAAGTTTAACTTTATAGAAATTATTTTGAATAAGGTATTAGAGGAATGAGAACACTTTATTGCCAGTGAAAGCTAAATAGTATCTAAGACTAGGTAAGCAAGTGTTCTTAATTGTAGTGATACATTCAAAACCTGTTGGCTGGTCGTGTTGAACATTTAGGCAGTAACAATGATGACACAATAAAGAGTAAATGTCCTGGGGTTTGTAGCCTTCTCGGGTAGGTTAGGAGCAGCAGCTGGCATCTGCACAGAACAGCCAGAACAGCTGATACCTTCAGCCATTTGCTGAATTGCAAAAAGGAGTGGTGAAACCATTCACGTTGTGCTGCACTTTTATAATGAACTTACTTTTCAGAGACATCTAATTCAGTCCTGGACTGGGCTTTGTCCTTGCATTTGGCAGGACCCAAATGAAGTAATGTGGGTTTTCTTTTCTAATCAGGTAGGAACACAAACAATAAGAAATTAATGCTTTTAAAACTTGTTGGAGCAGCTGGCATCCCCTGATTCCCCAGGCATGTAAATCCATGTGACCTTACAGGCTTACAAAGAGTTCTGTCGGGTGAGAACTGAGTCTGGTAAATATTAAAAAATGGCCAGGATAACTACAATTTATCCAGGCAAGTTAAGAAAATGTAAAGGGGTGCCCTTGGACAGACTCAGTTCCCTAGAGAGCTTCACCAGGGCAGTGTCCACATAGGCTTGGTCTGTGCTGCCCTGAGGGAGGGAGCAGGAGGGCAGGGCAGACCCACCCACTCAGCAAAGGGTACCCAGGTCTGTTGCTTTGACATCATAGGTGATTTTATTGATTTTTTTTTTTCAAGAAATGAGAGAAACTTGATATTTACTATGAATTGAGAGGACAGCCCATGTTTTCTCCTTTATCATCTCTCATGACTGTTTTCCAGGGAGAGTATTTAGGCATGGAGCAGTGGGAGTTGTGATGGTGGAGTCTGTGGCTGGCAGAGAATATAATACACCTAACATAGGATATTTTGTGATATCTCACATGAATTCCTTGGGGAATGAGTTGAGTTGAAGCTTAAATTTTGATTTGACAGCACTGTATTTAAACAAATAAACAGTGGGAAAAACTTTTATATTCCTACACTGATTCATGATTCAAAACAGAGCCAATATCCCAGAGGATTTTGCACTAGCAGGAGCAGAGAAAATAGGGCATCAAAACTGTTGGCTCCAGAGCAGCAGGAAGCTGATTGATTTCCCCTCATCCCTTCAGAAACCTGGATTAGAGTAGCTCTACAACAGACAAATCAACAAAAATAATGGCACTTCTGACAGTATTGAAACCTTTTATTAGCTCCACCTGCACCACTTGACATTCACAGCTCCTGGTAGAAAATGTGGGATAGCATTGAAAATATGGAGTCTGCAGTAAACTCTGGTGTGCCATGCAATTATGGAAGTGTTTCCCAAAGCAATTTTTTATCTTATGGAGCTTTTCACCTGAGGAAGGGAGACACAGAGCTAAGATTTGAGTGATATTTGAGCCAACTGATGTCATAGGAATTTAAATGTTTGAATCTTCAAAAGAGCTCTAGGAACACGTGGATACACTTTAGATAGGCTGCTGGTGTGTGTTTTCCATGCCTGGGCTTGGTTAAGCAATGTCCCCTGTGTTTCAGCATGTGAACAAGCAAACTCGCTTAGGCTTCTGTCCAGCAAGCTGCAGTATGGGAAGGGACATGTCTTGGCTCACTTTATTGATCTCATTAAGATTACCCTGTTGGGTACTGGAAGGTGCTGTGAGGTCTCCCTGGAGCTTTCTCTTGTCCAGGCTTAACAACCCCAGCTCTCAGCCTGCCTTCATAGGAAAGATGCTCCAGTCCTTGGATCATCTTCATGGCCTCATCTGGACTCGCTCCAACAGGTCCATGTACTCTTATGCTGGGGCCCCAGAACTGGAAGGAGCATTGCAGATGGAGTATCTCAAGAGTAGAGTAGAGGGGAAGAATCCCCTCCCTCCTGCTGCCCACGCTGCTTTGGATGCAGCCCAGGACAGTGTTGGCTTTCTGAGCTGTGAGTGCACATTGATGAGCCAGGTTGAGCTTCTCCACCACCAGCACCCCCAAGCCCTTCTCCTCAGGAATGCTCTCATTCCATTCCATTGACTGAGAACAGCCAACCATCCACACAAATCTTGATGTTTTGGATCTGAGCGTTGAAATAAAGTAGCACAATTAGATTAGATAATATATTATGTCTGAAAGGAAAGCAGAGGGGAGTCATCCACATTTTCCTTTCGATGTCATAAAGTGCTACAGCCATTTCAATTTGCATTGAGCAAAAAATAGCTGGCTATAAGGGTTGCACAAACCCTTCTCAGTTTTTAACACTATGATGTTAAAAGAAGGAATAAGAAATAAAAAGAATAGTAAGTTTAATGTAAAAATGGAAGTGAGTAGTACTGAAATTGCTGGTTTAATATGCTTTTTGTCCTCATACAAGTAAGAGTATATTTGGATGCGAGTTATGAATATATTGGCAGCAAAATTTCAGGATTGATTCTTAAATGAGCTTCTGTATTGAAATTTTATGCCAACTTTTGTTTATGTTTCTGTCAGTGCGATCTCCACTGACATTGAGTTAGTAGTGAGAAAAAAAGAAAATGACTCCTCTCAATTGACACAGAATTAAATTTGGAAGAAGGTAAAACTCTATACTCAGGCAACAGCTCCAAACCTAAGTATCAGAAAGCTTTCCTTAAGATAGACTAAAAAATAGTTACATTTGTACCTGCTAATCACAGGATTTTGTTCCTAAACTGATAAAATATTTGAGAACAGCAGTAATAAAAACCCAACATTGAAATAAAAAATTAAGAAAGAATAGGAGAGCAGTCCATTCCATCACAATGGGAATTGATTGAAGAGTTACCTGAGCTCCACAGGCTCTCTTTTGTGTAACTTCAAGTGTCTGAATGACAGGCATTGTGCAGAAATTAAAATGAATACTAAGCTAAAGTCTGTTCAGTTTAGCAGATGGGGAATTTGGAGGATGCTGGTACTTTGGGAAGTGCGTGGCCCTCGGGAGATTTGTTCTTCAGCATAATTTTTCTATGGAACAAGATATCCAATTTAAATAACTCTATAGACACATAATTTTTAGTTTATAAACTACACTTTCAATACCTGTAAAAGAATACCACCTAGCTTGCAATGACACCATTTCCTACTGAAAAGGGAATTGTTAATCTGGACAACTAAGTTTTTTCTGGTCTTTAGAAGGAAGCTTCAAGAACAGTAATTTGAACAAAACACTCTCAGTTCTATTTATGAATCTGGGAATATGCATCAGCTGAATTGCATCTGTGCTTTTAATATTAATGGCAAAACCAATAAGGATCTGCATAGACACAGAGGGATCAGCATATACAGATCTCTGAAAACATAAAAGAGGGACAGAGGGTAGGAGAAAGAATTCAGGGCCATCCTTCTCCTCTTCTGCTTTTACATTATTTCTTATGCTAGTACCTTGATTTGCACTGCCAGGGGGATTAGGAATGGCATGCAGGAAAAAGCACTCTCAGTTTCTAGGGAGTAGTACACTTTCAGTTTTAAATTACTCAACTATTTATAAACAGCATGTTCCATAAAGCCCAGTGAAACCTGATAAGAGATGGCATCAATGTTTTCCTCAACTTTTTGACCAGCATAACCTAAGCAGAACTTTCAATGGGATTTTATTCTTCTAAACTGTATTTTAAATGAAAGATGTGATCTCAGAAAGCTGGTTCACTAATTAAAAAATCTATCTTGTTCAGGTCAGCTATCAGCTGTGATTTTGTTGAATAATTGATGCCAGACTTTTAAATCCCCGTGTTTTTTTGGTAGTTTAGGGAGAAACCAGAAGAGTATTACTATAAAATGATCCCAGCTTCTATTAACAGCATCAACAGATTGCTGAGAGCTAATGCAGTAACAGCACCAGACTAATAGAGGATGTATCTCCTCAGCTGATTTTTTTGATTGCTGGCAGTGAACGTGAAATGGATTATTCACTTATTGCTGGCAAACTAAAAACAGACTGGTGCCAAGATAATACAACTAAACTGACTGTATCAGCCAGACACTCATTTTTTTTTTTTCCTGAAGTTTGGAAAGCAAACCCATGACCAGTATTGTTTATTAAAGCCTCTTCCACCAAATGCTTCTCTGGATTCTTCCCTTTCAGCTGCATGTTGCCAGAGCACTCTTTCTGTGACCATGGCCACTCGCTCTAACAGGTGTGGGTGCTGTTTTGCCTTTGGGGGGTTTGAACCCAGCACATCCAGCAGTAGATGGTTCACAGCGTGGGACACAAACTACATATACAGACTTTTTTTCCCTTTCTATTTTATCCTGAGCTTGTTGCTCTCCAGAACCACCATTTCAGTCTCTCTTCCCACTCTGTGGTTAAAGCAATTAAAGCACTTTGTTGCCCTTCTACCACATTCAAATAGTCTGCCTGGCCAATAAGGACTTAGTCAATTAAATTGATTAGCGTTTATAGTGGAAGCTATGTTGGCACTTGTTACCAAATATATCTCATCTAAGTATGCAAACTGCCAGAAAAGGCATTCTGCTGGTTCATTGAGTATGAGAAATTTGCAACAGAAAATGCATTGTTGTAGCATTTTTCTTTCCACATGCAAGTCAAACATTTTTTTTTCACAGATTCAAAGTATCTTCAAATAATATCTGAAAAAACTGCTAGTGTAAAACTTGGGTTTTTGCTGAATCCCTGGAAAAACTTTTGAGTTTGTTTGCGTAAAGGGAGTTGTTACCATTATGTTTGGATCCATGATTGATGTAAGATGTATACCAAAGAGTAAATAGGTGTCTGATCCATGGCAGACAGGGATGTTGGGGTTTGTGGCAAGGGGGCTGAAAGTAGTAATTCTGGGTTTTGTCAAGAGAAACAGAGCAAATGATCTGTGGACTCCGGGGTGCACCATCACTTGGATGACAGGACACCAGACACGGTGATCAAGTATGATTTGCAAAATGAAATAATAGCGTCACATTTTTCCATGAAACTGTTCATCTCTCACAAAGCCTTCTTTGTGGCAGAGCTTCAAGACAGTGGATAAGTGGGTTCCACCTTAAAGCTCATGGTTCAAAGTTATTGCTGTATCCCAGGGAATTATTGCTTCCCATTTCCACTTCCTCCTTCAGTCTGGCAAGCACAGGGGCTCAAAGGGGAGCAGCAGAGCTGGGAAGGGGGGCAAAGGAGCACTAATATCTAATATCAGTCACAGGGCAAGACTTATTTGCTTCTCCCTGCCTAGGCCTCTCCAACAGTTAACTCATCCATCTGGAGTTTGGTCATATAAGAAGATTGGGCTGTATATCTTCCATGAAAGTTGTAATCTTATCTCTTGTTGTTTTGACTTCTAATTCAGTTTTGTTTTTGCTTTATGCTAGAAAAAGTTAATTGTTCTTTTACTGCTAGTTCTCTCAATTAATATCACAGAGAAATCATAACATAATGTCTGGAGAATTGCATTTTCCTCCCAGGGGCAGCAGCAGAGTCCCAAGCACGGGGCTGTGCACTCGCAGCCGGAGCACCGAGGGAAAAGGGACACCAGTGAGCTGGGAATTTTTGCTTAAAAACAAACTCAATGAGTGAATAAAGAAAATCATTAAGGCTTTGTCTATAAATACTCTCTACTTTAAATTCACATTGGCATGAAATTTTAAAGATTTATTTCCATAATTTGAAGTAAAAGGTATTTGTTTTAGGGGTGATTAATTCCCACACTGCCTTATGGGTAAAGGAGAATTGCAGGATCAGGGTAGTATAAATTAAGGGTTGGAGTACGTGCTAAAAGTGGGAGAAAAGATTTTAGTCAAGGGTTTTTTTGTGGTTAATTTTTCCTAATAGCATAGTGGTTGTAGAATTTCCTGATTAGTTAATGTTAAACAGGTACTGGTTTTATCACAATAATAAATAAAATTATCTCAGTGGTTTAAAACATTACCTATTCCAGGAAAACAATGGAAAAGAATAAAGAAACAGAATGAATTTGTTACCTGTTTTAGAGTGGGAAAAAGTTAGAACGACTTCTTCAGGAAAAGAAAATTATTTCAAAGTACAGTCATGCTGAAACTTAGTAAATATTATGTATAACAGCTGCAGCTCAGCACCAGAGTCCTTTGCCCAGACATCATCCTGTGAATCCATCAGAGCAGCTCCACTGCTCCTGCTGAGCAGATAGTGGGGTTGTCTGGGTGGGTTCTGAAGGACCAGCTGCTGAGGGCAGATGTTTGTGCAGGGCAGAGCTGCCCAGGCTCAGCTTTTGCTTGAGGTGATCGCTTTTGAGCATTTGGGAGTGTGAGAGACAAGCCCTGTTCTGCAGCCTTTCTTTGTGACATGCTGGCCTGTGTCTGGTTTTCTGACAACTTTTAGAAGGTTCTGTGTTCTTCATAGTTTTTTGATAAATTAAATATAAGGGGTTTTTTTAAACATTTTTTCTTTCCTTTGCTATTAACTAATTGCCTGATATCTGTGTGAGGGTGTTTAGAATGGAAAGCACATCAAAATGCGCTTTTTTTCCCCTTAAAAAAATTGGTATTCATGAGGACTGTGATATTTCAGGTTCTGAACACAATTGCAGCACCCTGACTACCTGCTGTCCTTCGTCACTCTCTGGATCCAACCCAGGCTCAAGGCCTTGTTTCCATGGAGGCATTGCTTGTTATTAGAGATGTTTCTTCTACAAACAGACTTGTGAATTCTCATGCCTTTGGTTCAAGCTTCATAGTTTTAAGGCTTATCTGGAGCTTTTATGTCCCATCTTCTTTGATCTTTTGCCAGAAGGCTTTATGTTGCAGACTAAGGTTATGATGTTTGCATGTTTTACTTCTCAGTTCCTCTGTGAACAGCAAACAAGAGATGAAACCCTTCCATCAGAGTTCCTTCCTTCAGACAGCAGCACTACAAGCCCTTGATCTTGGACAAAGTATGGGGTGTTTTTTTGATTACTCTTATTATTTGCACATTTTTAAAAGCATGACTATCAATTGGGAAATACCTTAAGTTACACCTGGGCTTGTCCCTTACCCTTGCTCAAGACCAATCGGAACTCTGGGAAGCTTGATCTGGGAATATGTTTCTCTCTGAACCATTTTCCCCATAAATTCTATTGATTTATCCTTTTTTTTATTGTTGTTTTTCTGTAAAGGTTCACCAGTTTTTGCAGTTTGGGTAGAGGGGTGCAGTGTGAATTTGTAGGCCAGAAGGGCCTATCTGAATATCAAGTCACCTGCTGCCATCCATATTATTTCACCCATTTTACCTCTTTAAGTTGCTGGAATTTTATGCATTGGTTTTGTTGCCAGAATCATAGAATTCCAACAGACTTTCAGGTTTTGGCAGATGGGAATCTGCCACTGCTACTGATAAACTGTTGCAGTGGCTAATTTTCTCTCAGTGCTTATTTTAGCTTTCCTTCATTCACCACTCTTTTTCTGCACTATGAAGGCCTCACACTGTGGGTTTTCTTCCTGCAAATGTGCTTATACATCCTGTTCTGGGCACCATTCAAACTAAACAGGTTGAACTGTTTAAGGCTCTTACTGTAAAGTGTTTGCATTCTCTCTTCTATAACTGTACAAAGCACAAGTGGATCGTGCAGAAAAGGTTTTTTAGATGAGCATTCTTTTTCTCTCAGAATTTTCTGAACTTTTCTTTATGGAGGCTCCATACCTTGATAATAACTTAAACATTTTAATAGATTTTTTCATGCTAGGTTGAAATTTGATGGTGGAGGACTATTAATTTTTTAGTGGAAAGGGAAATATCTGACTCTAAAATTAATAGTAATTTTGAAAATGAAACTTAAAACAAATAAACATTTTGTAAACAAACAAAGTTTAGAATGAAAAGAATTATCAGCAAAACATATAAAGTTGTAGGCATGTGTGCAATTACCTTGTGAAGTAATTGGAAGCAACTGTTCTCTTTGCTCACTTTACTTAAAACAAAAAGTATAGAGACCTTGGATTTTAACAGGATAAGTGAGGTTGCATTGCTAAAATGTTCTCATAATGAGTAAAATTAAGTTGCTAGAATGAATTCCCAACAGACATTATGGAATTTCCATCACTGGATGATTTGTCAGAAATGGTTAAGTACAGTTGATCATGGTTTGGGTTTGGGGAATGAGGGAGCAGATGGCATTGAAGATACTTCTGATATTTCTTTCAATTTTTTTTTGACAATAGATATCTCTGCAGAATTCTGTGAATCTATAATCCCTTCAAAGTCAATGTCTTCCGCTGAATTCACTGAGTGGGAAGTTGAAATTTGAAGCTATCAAACAATCTGGTGACCTGAAATTACTCAAATGCTCTTCCCCCTGAATATTCAAAGGTAGTGCATTGTCCAGGTGATTTTCTCTTTCCCTAAATCATCTGAAGCTGTTTTGGGGCAGATGGAGCAGTTAGGTAGGATACTAAGGTATCTGCTGGTCCTAATATCTTAGTTCTAAAATGTGATTCTGAATAGTCTCATTAAAAATGGCCATACATACAGAAATCTTATAAAGACTAAACTTCAGTAAGGAATGCTATGAATGCTAAAGGAGAGAAAAGCCCTGACATGTCATTTTGCGTTTTTGCAGATTCAAGTCATAAGTGTTGTTAGATGTTTGTCTTCCCACCTTATACCTGTATCTCTTCTGAGCCTCAAATTCCTCTTACACTTAGTTTAGAATAACATTTTTCTGTGTTCTTAGAACAGCAAAATAGATCTTTTTTCATTCAGGTGGCCTTAATGCCTTCCGGGTCTCCATAAGCAGAAAGATAGCTGTTTTAATAAAAAGAAGGACTCAAACCCACCCAGTATCATTAAGATGACCCAGAGAAGAAAGATTAAGTTTTAGACAGGGTAAGCAAAGGCAAGAATAGGACCTAAACTCCTTCTGTGAGCTTGATTCACTGACAGGTTGCAGAAAAGTTTTTTTTTGATCAAATGTCTCAGAGTTATGTGAATGTTTTGAATGAAGAGAAATTATACAGGCCTTTGTTGTTTTGCTCTGCTGAATAATCACTGTCATGATGCATTGACTTCTGAACCAATTTTTCCCCGTGTGAGCCTTACTGGTTAAACCCGAGTTTTCCCACGTAACTGTGAAAGCCCCTCTGTGCTTCAGTTTTCTTTCATTTCCAAAATTAGGGTGTTATTTTCCTGCCTCAAAGTATCTGTGTACCAAAGCAAAATCCCTTTAATAAAGTTACCTAAGCTCTGATGTATCCAACCAGCATAATGGCAAAGGTGTGAAACTGTGGACAGAGGGTTTGGGGGCTGACTTTCTAAAACTGGTAAAGTGACACATACAAGGAGCGTCATGTTTTTGCTTTGGAAATGCAGCCTCAAGGTGATATAAGGATTACAAAAAATAGTGCCTGTAAAATTCTTAGGATTCTTATAGCTTGGATTTGCAAGTGAAAAACAGATTTTTTTTTAATAATTAATATATAACTAGATAATTACTTACTCTCTACTAGTAGATAACTGGTGATAACTAGCTTCAGACAGCCTCTTATAATCAGATTTTGGAATGTATTTACACACTTAAGACTAAAGAGAAGTCCATAGCAGGATTTCTAGAAGCCCCCAGGCACATACCCTGAGTAGAATTAGGTGATTTTAGGTTGGCTCTAACCTTAGAAAAGAGGGATATGAAGTTCAGTTATGTCTTTAGAACAAGTTGACCTTGTTAGCTTGACCATCGTAGTTGTCTCTATAAATTATTTTTTACCTGTTAAAGCTGAAGTGTGTCATATTAACCCTGAGTTTGAGTCCTAAACAAAAATATTTTGCCTGACACCTAGTGGGTTAGGAGCTTAGATATAGATAGTTGTGGTGACTTTGCTGCTAAATGCTATCTTGATTACATTCAGCTTAGCATCCTTGGCAATAGCATGCACATGACCTACATTACATCTATACTGATAATATATACTGAGGAATCAAAAAGGTCTTCAAAGATTCTCTGATAAAATTTATTCAAATTTCTTGTTATTGCTCCAGGTCATTGGTACAGATGAAGATAAAGCTATTTGCCATGTGATCAAGTGAATTCTTAGGTTTATTCTTCTGCTAGAAATACGACTTTGTGATCTTGTAGGAATAATCTTGACCCATACCATAAGGAAAGCATCTTTAAAGAATTGAAAAAGTTAAAGACTCACGTTCCACTGACATGGTGATGCCTCTGAAAACTTCACCCTGAATATGCTGCATTGTACATTGCATACTATAATGTAATGCATTTATCCAAAGGTATGAGCTCTTGTGGGTTAGACAATTTTTCATAGTCAGAATTGGTTTGGCACCATTGTTTTTTTTGGTTTTTGTTTTAATGTCTTTTTGTTGGTTTGAATAGTCTGCTGCTCTAAAGTAAACAAGTTATCTTTCCTCCCTCATTTGCAAGATCTAAGTTCGAATCTGTTCTTTGCCTTTGTTCTTTAATAAAAATTGCTGACTTCAAGTAGAAGATTCAGTGATCACATCTAAAGTTTTGAAAAATAATTTTCAAAAAAGAGCGTAACTATCACTCCCTTTTCCTTTTCTGCTGTTCTTTGCCTGTGAGATATTGCCTAGTCTGCTATTCTTATTGATCTTGATGGACAGATTGGCTACCCTTGAAAGGACTAAGGATTTGGGCCTCTGAAAAGGAAGCAAATCATTTCAAGGTTAGCCCTTTCCTAACTTCTATTAAAGCTATTCAGTACTTAAAGAAATTCTATAGTCATTGATTGTCCTTTTGAGCATCAAAACATTGTATCTGATAAGTACAAGTCACGTTTTTGAGACAGTTTGCTTGTTGCAAAATGCCAAGTAGTTCAAATCTGTCTCTCTGCTTCTATTTCTCTGCTTGCTAAAAAATAATTGCTTTAATTTTGTTTTACCTTTTGTTTATGACAGTAAAAGTGGACTGTTCAGAGAAGAAAATGGACTAACTGGTAGCTTTTGAGGGGCTGTGTCTGTATACACACAGCACCATGAAGAGAACAGAGTGAATAAATCCTGTATAAAAAGAATTTCTAGGTGTAGATTAATAGGTAAATTTTCTATTTCCCACTGTAGAATAATTCAGGCCATCTGCCCATATTTAAAGAAAAGATTTCAGGAATGTAGAAACAGGGATATAGGATTAAATGGGATCTTCTTCAGAAAAATAATATAAGATTTTCCTAAGATGGGAATAGATGATGTAATTACCCTCTCTTGTGGTGTAATTCCACAAGCTGGGAAGCAATATCTTCTGACCTATGTGTCTCTCTTCAAAATTTTCAATATCCTGAATTGAGAAGAAAGGGAAAGGCTTGTATAATTGAATTTGCTGGTAGTTTCTGTGAGACTTTTTTGCTTTAATACTCTATAACACTGATCTCAAACAACAAAATTCAGTCAGGCAAAACAGAACAGAAAGCATGAGGAACCCCTTCCATTCACATTAGAAATTCAATACCTACACTTAAATATGAACTCACCTTTGATACTTTGCAGGTATCTATAACTGAGTCCTGAGTGCTCTTAGCTGTCATAAATTTGTGGATATTCTAGTAATGTACAATATTGGTGGCCTCATGTGGATCTGAAATTATCTCAACAAATGGCATTTGGCACAAAACTTAATATAGAGTAAAAGAACCCCAACCCCCAAACAATTTCTTGAACAGGTTAAGAGTAATATTAGTAGGGGTAACACTCTTCTACATTTTCAGTCTGATGGATATTTTAAAGTAATTCTGAATTTACTGTATCAGTTACATTGACAATAATCCTTTGAGCATTTCTAATAACACTGAAAAGCTCATGCCTTTAGATTTAATGCTCTGATTGTTAGGGAAAATTATTCACTCAAATGTTACATAGATTCTTCAAGGTGAAACAAATGTTCATATATTCATACTGGACTCTAGGGAAACCTTTTTTTTCCCCCAAAAAACCAAAATAAAAAAAAAAACAAACCAAAAGTGAATCAAAACAAAAACTAACAAAAAGCCCAGCAAAAACCACAGCAAAACCAAACCAAACAGAAAATAAGGGAGGCTCAGGTTTAGCAGACAGCCTGTTTATTTGTTAAACAAGAACTGGTACTTGTTGAGTAATAGGAGAAAAAATGTCTGTAATGTAGAAAGAAGAAAACACAATATTACCAAAAGTACAACTTGTATGACTTAGAAAATTGCTACTTGGTTCTAGATGTCCTCCTGCAGTTTAATTCAACAGAAAAGAAATATGGGGAGTGGGAAGGGTGGTGGTGACCTAGTATTTTACAAAGATTTTAATGAGATGAAGATATTGAAAGGAATGGGAGAGAACTTCAGAAGCTCTTCAAAATTTCTTCAGAGCTAACAATCCAGCTTCACTGCTTTTACAAAATGAGAAAGCTATTCAGGCTTTTGTTGAGAACTAAAGAATATTGGTGAAATAATACTTTGAAAAGCTGTGACAATATTTTTAACATTTAATTCTGGGTAGGCTTGTAGAATGATTGTTATCAGAATAGATCATTAAACCTTTCTTGTATGACTTCTACAGAAATAACACACTACTGGAGTTTCAGTAAATGGTACTTGCAGCACAATAATACCTTTCAATTTCTGAACTTCTGCTAATCTAAAAAATCTTGTCTGGAATTAAAAAGCTGAATTGATGATGAATCTTATACAGCCTCGCCTTTGATCTTAGTTTCTGTGTGGGCAGTTCTTTATCTGCCTATACAATAACACAGATTAGATAAATACCTTCTTGCTACAATATTCTGTGGCGACCAAGGCTTAAAAGCAGTAAAAACCAGCTTACACATTTCAGTGGACATTCACAATAAATGAACAAAGATTAAGAAAATTAAAACTTGAGAGTTCTATGTCTTCAGCATAACATAAATGATAATTGGCAAAGATTGGGAAAGAAAATGACACTACAGGAATCAGGATAAGAGTAAATGTATTTGAGGTATTGTTTTGAAGTCTCTAATTCAGTGTAGCCTCAAAATGAGTCTGACTTGTTGCACTAAATTGTGCTGAGTCAGAACCCCGTTACAGGACGTGGTGGTTCAACCTCAGCTGGCAGCTCAGTCCCTGCACCCCTCACTCCCTCCCCTCACAGTGGGATGGGAAGAGAACTTGGAAGAGTGAAAGTGAGAAAACTTGTGGGTTGAGATAAAGGCAGTTTACTAAGCA
>JAOXXN010000137.1:11731559-11744640 GCA_026770055.1 Myrmophylax atrothorax
TGAATGACGTGCAGAATGAGGTATTAGTCTGTTTAATGAGAGACTGACAGTGCTACTTTGCAGTGTTACCAACAACTTGAGCCCGTGGCAAGTAAAAGCAATTTTATTGTTATACTGAGCACAAAAATCAAGCGAGATTTGGTCTTTTTTAGGACTAGCAACTTGAGAGTATGACTTTACTACATTTTCTCTGCTTCTTTACTGATAATTTTATTTACATCCTCTAGAACTTGTAATCATTTTTGAAAGTACTAAATGCTTTTTGTATATGTACTGCTTTCTTTTTCCTCCTCACAGTCAACTAAAACATTTCTCCCTTCTGTCTCAATTCACTATTTTAGGAACTCTGAAGGAGGGAAGGAGCTGATGATAAAAACAAAGAGCATTTCATAAAGACAAGAAATGGGAGCTTTTCTGTGACATTTTTGACTTAAGCGTTTGTCGTGTTGTATCTCTCTGCTGCACTGATAATTGGTGTTGTGTTTCTGTTCTCAAGTAGTGCTGAATCACTGCTGCTCGTACATGACTTTTTAGGCTTTCTGTGGATTTAATAAAATAATACATTGCTCCTGCAAGTTGTCCTCATTGATGTTACCAAAGCAATGCACCTAGATCCCATCACAAAGTAAGAGCCTATTCTGCAAATGCTTATATGTCTGTTCAAACCTGCTGCTGATATGTACTGTAAGACCTGTCTGTAAAGTGCTGCTGCTGTGCAATGGAACCAAGAAATATTGTATGTAACAGGAAACAGTACTACTCCGATTTACTCCTTGTTCAGGGAATGTCACCTTTTGGAAGAGTGTACCCCTTGGTAAAACTTACAGTGTAATTGCAAATTAAGCATGGAACAATAATTGCTGAAATATTGAAATAAGCACACTGGACTCCATGAATTTGCTATGAATTTGTACAGTTTCCCATGGTGTTCATTTCGTTGTGTGGCACTATCAGCCACAGGTACCTAAAGTTTTAAAGAAGGCTGAACTTGGTTGGTTTTCATGGTCTCATTTATGATCAAACCCTTCACTCTTTAACTCTGGGCATGGCACAGGAGGAAGGGGCCCAATAGCTCCAGCAATCTCTTGCTGGATTCTGTCTGGCACAGGAGGGACAAAAGACAACTCCACCTGTGCTCCTGCACGGGTGTTTTCAGGAACTCGCTTTCCCTGCTCTGCTCTGTTTTCTGCTGGGAGGACAAATGGAGTTCCTGTTGTAAGTAGAGGCTGAATGATAAAAAGATGCTCATGTACTTAACATGAAATGGATTTGTTTGGCAAGGGACTAGGGAGACCAATTTTTGCCTTGGGGCAACACTGAGCTGTCCCTTGGGAAGCCACAATCCCTCTTAGTCCAAAAGTACCTGCGAATGGGAATGAATGAATGAATCAGAAGATTCTGTCTCTTCCTTAGTCCAGCTTGTAAACTAGCACATTTGATGATTAAAAGAATTTCTCCTAAAAATAACTAGTTAAAAATTACGGTTTTCAAAGGTTTAAATTGTTACCTAGGTAAAAACAAGGAAATATTTGGGTGCAGACTGAAAGAGAAGCCTTACGATGGGACAATCTCTCTCTTGCAATTCTGTTTTGCCACCTGTGGAGGCCTGGAAGGGAGCCCAGCAGTGGTGCAGCACAGCTTATCTAGTACTTGAAGCACAAAACACTGTTTGTTTTGTTGCTTTCTGAACACATGATTTTGGCTTGAGTCCAAAGAGGCATCTTGAGATTTGTGTCTGTTGATCAGTAGATAAGGTATCATTCAGTGGCTTTATCATATTATCTGGGATTTAAAATGACAGTTCTCCAGTGTAATAGAACAAATATTTGTATGTGTTTAGTTTTTTTTCCTGTCAAAACACAGGTATATTTTAATATGGAAACTCTTATTTCTGTCTTGTACAGATGTACCTCTTAGCATAAAATGAAAACAAGGTAAAAACATTGACAATTATTACCTGTTCATTAAAGAGATCTTTCCAAGGACTCTATTTGATTCATAAAATCAATAATGGGAGAATATACAAATTTTCAAGTGCAAATGTAAAGAGAATTTTTGTAAGTGTAAAAAAATTAGCATTGTAAAGAAAATAAATAGGAAGGTTGGAAGAGAGTTGGAAGCTTGGGAAAGAGAAACACAAAAACAAAGTCATCTTTGTCTCCGTGCTGCTGGCAATGTCCCTTTTCAGCACTCTGTACTGATAGTTTCCACTATCAAACCTTTGCATGAAAAGCTAGAGGACAGTGAATTCCCACGCAGTGCTCAACAGCAAAGAACAGGACGTTGCTGCTTTTTGAGCTTCAGACAGCTGATGCTGTTGGAGCAGGCGGTTCAGAGAGCTCCTTTGTGGCTTGATTGATGCAAGATCTTTCAATCTGTACAAATATGGCAAGAATGTTGTGCGTAGGGAGTGTCAGACATGAAAGCTACTGAGGAAATGTTAGAAATCAGTCTGAGGCCTCTTTGAAAATGTGATCCTGAGGAATTTTACACATGGAAAAAAATGAAGATTATGAATATCGTCCTAGAAACCAACATGTCAAAAGGAGGGATGGGATTTGATGGGGCAAGTGTGAGTGTAGTGAATAGACCCTGTGAACAGGAACTGAATGCTGCGTGGGAGAAGAAGGCAGAAGATTTTGGCAAGGGGAAAAAGACAGGAGTATTTGCTCAGGGAAGCTTCTGCTGTTGGGGAAGACCTAGCATGAGAAAATAGTTCTTTCTCACGAATGGTGCTGTGTATGTTCTCTCTGTCTGTAGAGTAACTCCTCTGCTTCAAGGAGGGGTAAGAGTCTCACAGACATGCCCGGGAGTCCCTACTGGGAGTCAGGCAGGCCACAAAACACAGGGGAGAGTACAGCCTTGAAAAGTTATGAGCATGGTGCTAACTTTTAGCTAACTTTGCTAAAAAACCCACCCAAATGGGTTTCCTGCTTTGCTTTTTCCTCCCACTGCATGAGCATTCAGTGCATTGCAGTGTGTTAGGGTCTCTGAAAATAAACCTTTCCCTAAAACTTCAGCCATAGCCTGGTGCTTGGGATTACCATATCAGGTCTTACGTGCAGGCCCTTGGGGTGGTCAGGCTCAGGGCAGAGAGGTGGGGGCAACATCCACAAGCACCCCACTGTCTTCCTGGCCATAGTTTGGAGGATCATAAAGGCCTTATGTAGCATCATGCCTGTTCCTCTCAGATCTGCATCTTAAGTGTATGCAGAAGGGTTAAAAGAAAGGGCTTTCTTTAATTTTCCTGATTGGCACCTCTAATGTTCTTTTTGTTTTTTCTTTCAATTCATTTGATTGAAAACAAATAGTGTAAGTGAATTATTGTAGATGAGAACATATGAGAACTCTAGTCCTCTGCAATTAATATAAGAGACAACAGATTGGTAACAACACTTACAGTCTTGTTCGTGGTTCATTTTCTTGCTCTGTTTGGGTGGTAACTGTCCAGAAAAGATGCCGCTGAGAACCTTTGTTTCTGCTGTCATTCTCATACATTCAGGGAAAGACATTTATAGCTCTTTGCATGAAATACAATCCCATAAAAGTCAATAGCTAAGATCGCATTTATTTGAGGAGATTGTTTCACTTTCTGAGTCATCTTTTGCATGTCAGCAATGACAGTATTTACAAGTTCTCCACTCATGCTAGTTTTGTTTTATTATTGTTATGGCAGTAAGATTGGTTTTATTCATAATTTAAAAAAGTAAAATATTTGTAACATGCAGCATTTAATTTCTGTTGCATTGCTTGTTCTTGTAAACCATTCTGCCACAGAAAACATGGAGTCACAGAGGGTAAATTGCATAAAAGCACCAGGCAGATGTGAGAGAAGGCTGAAGGAAGGGATTTTTGCAAGAAAGGTAAATTACTGTTTTCAATAAAGCCACATGTCATAAAATGAGAATGGAAGGTAACCATAACAATGGAAGTTTGCCCAATAGTTCCAGCTTAATATGTCTTTCAGTTGATTTCAAGTTTTTGAATTGTAAAATTTCAGATGGAAATTGTAAGAGCTTATTCCCACTGACAGTATTGTTTTGAGTAGTCCATAATGGTGTTTCATCAGATGACTCCACATTTCCTTTGATCCATTGAGGGAGAAAATGGCTGTTTGACAGTGGTTTCGGTGTGCCAGTGTGGTTTGGTTATTTCTTTTTTTCTTTTTTTCTTTTTTAATAGGAATATAATGTACTGGTGAGTTTGTGGCTGAAATTTCCATTAACATCTATGCAATAAAAATCATTAGCTGGTTGCTGCTAAAATTTTCAAACCCTTTGTCTGCAGGAAGTGTGACCTGTAATCCTAGTGTGGCTGTATCTTCTGTGGACAGGGTACAGACAAATGAGTGGCACTGCCCATCTTGTCCTTCCTGTGGGGTGAAGGTGCATGAAGTAATTTAGACCAGTAGATAAAGATTACAGAGCGTGATCTTGATGGTAGATTTAGTTCCTGTAGTCACCTCATATCTTAGGTTTTTGTTTTGTGGTCATCTTAGTCTCTCTACTTTGTGTAATTGGTGTAGAAACACTGTCCTTTTAGTAGAGGCAGTTTGTGGAGATCTTTTCCTCCACAGAGTTTAGGCACAGAGACTAGGCATGGAATTAATCTTTTTTGTACTTCTATGTTGAATTTGGGAAACAGTATTAGCTTTCTCTTCAAAACATCATACAGGCTTACTGATGGCAGACCTGTTTGTTAGAGCTCAGTTTTGCAAAATATGTCGAGGCTGTGCTCTAGCTGTGATGTTTGCTGTCCTTTGAATTCTTGGCTATTGAGGATTTTGCATTTGAAAAGTAGCCACTACTAGGAATATGCCCAAGTTACTCTCACTGTGTCACAGGTAAATTCATGAAATTCTTATCTCTAGAGATATGATTTCAGTAGGAGCATCTCTTAGTGGCACTTCCACTGAGATCAAACTTTTTTAGAAAAGAAAAAAATAGTTGTGCCTTTAGAGTCACATTGCATCTGCAGGGCTTCAGGGAGGGGAGCACAATGTCAGTGTAAAGCACCACAGAGATTCTTTCTTTCTTTAACATCATAAATACCAAGGATTTTGCTTTTGAAAAGAAACTGCTTTTACGAATATATTTTAGTTACAGTTAATAGTGTTTTCATTGTGTCAAAAGTGTATTGAACTTCTTCCAACAAAGCTCTATCTCCTGAGACACAGTTTCAGTGGGAGCATCTCTTACTGTCACTTCTGTTGAGATCATGATTGCTTGGAAGGCAAAAAAAAATAGTAACTGTGTCCTTAAAGTCATACCATATCTGTAGGACTTGGAAAGCCTACATAAATGAAAAATGTCACATGCACTTCTTCAGTCTTTATCTTTCAGGGTTTAAAATGAAAAAAAAGAAGTATTTAAAGGGTGAACCTAATATTTTTGATCCATTTTAGTCCCTTCAGTTCTGCTCTCAGTGTCTAAATCAACAGGAACTGTTGAGCAGTGTTCAAACACTGAGATCCATGTACATATTTGGAAGCAAATATGCAAATTAAAAAGAACAAAATCTGCATTTGTCTTATGTCAGTCACCAACAAAGATAAGCCTATTACAAGGGGTCAGATTCAACCTTAAATCTTGTAAGTCAAGCCAGGAAGCAGCTGAGCCCATGAGAGTTTGTAAAAATCATTTCTTTGACTTCACTGGATTTTGTATTGAGCTCAGGACTGGAATTCAGAAGCTGTAGCACAGGATATGTGTGGCACAGAGAATATCCAGTGATGCATGCTTCTGTGAATGCTGGTAAGAACTGTTTCTGCCGCTGCTCAGGAGATGAAAAAAGGGTGAATTAGCCTCTGAGACCTATCTGAAGAAGAAAAAGATGTCTTGTTACCCAGGCACTTCACTAATGGAGACAAAATGCCTCTTTGTACCAAACCAATGACTGCCAAGGTCCCAGTTCTGTAATGTAATTGAGAAGCAATTACAGTACTGAGATACGAATATTTTTTATTTTTTTAAAATTACCTAATTTCTTTTGTTACAGGTATTTAGTCAACACAAACCTGTTGCTTTTTTTGACATGTAGGTTTAGACTTTATGGTGAGCATGTTATGAGAAGTGAGCTGAGAAAAATTGTAGTTTGACTTTTTAACTTATTGGATCCACTTGTTCTTTTCTTAAGAGCATATGAAATAGCACTACCAGCAGAGCCTCTAACAATAACTTCAGCTGCATGCTTCCCCCTTCTGCTCACATCTCATTAGTGATATTGTTCTAATAGAATCAAAATAATTAACTTGTACATCTTCACAGATGAGCCAAACAGCCCTAAGTGAAAACAAATTTCGGAAATTCACACTTCCACACTTTCTGCGATTTAAATCTGGAGCACGGTGATCTCTGACTAAAAAGATTTTAGATCTAAACAAGTAAAATAAGTTATTTAAATAGTTGGAGTTAGCAAGTGGCACATACTGTTGTCTTTTTTAATTTTCCACCTCATTACCATCTGCAAATGAGTATGTAAGGTTAAGCCTACAGAATTCATACTGTTTTGTCATTAAATGTATATGCTGCTAGCAATGACTGGTTCTCCTAACGCTGTTTTGCAGATATATGTGTATTTACCCCCCAAAACACAGCAATATGGACAACTTAGAGTTGAGTAATCAATACACATGCCCTGAATTGGTGGGACAGTTATAGCTGACCTTTCCAGCTCAGTGAGATTTGTCTGTACAGTTCCAAGTGGTAAGCTGGTTCTAATAAACAAAGTTTAATTGAAAAAAAAGTAAAATCACTCAATCACAGAATTTTCTTACTCCAAGCTCATAGTGTCAAATCTCAAGAGAATACTATTCCTGGACCAAGCAACTCTTTTAAGCTTTATGTCAAATATCACACACATTGGTAGATTTTCAGCAATGTTCTCCCAAGTGACATAGTTTGAAAGTAAATGTAAACCAGTGTCCTTTACAGTTCTTGACTCCAAAGGACTTCTGAGTTTTGTTCATACAGAAACAAGGGTGAGTCATCATCATTCAATAAATATGAGTACCAACTCAATATAATCTATATAATATTATCCTACCATACCATGGTAGGATAGAGTTCATACCATGTATGAACTCTAATCACATTAGAGTGAGTCTGTAGCTTAAACCTTGGATTCCAAACCACCGTTAGATACCATTTGAACTAATGCAAAGTTAAGTTCCCATGGAAGTGCCAAAGGGCCATTTCTCAAGGCAGGGAAATTGATAGACACTGGTTAAATTGAGTCAAGCCATTCTGTTAATGTGCTAATGTGTCCCTATGGCCCTATGGCAGCCACCCTTGCTAACTGCCGGTGACATATGACGACAAATTTACCATTATATAAATCCCTAACAGTTTTTATAACAGGAATTTTTTTGTTGTCCTATGATCAATACGTTTCCTCCAAAAGCTTTTCAATGTCAGAACTAGTTTTCAGTTCTCTTAAAACTGCTGGCACCCATGTCTCTCCCAAAATCTAAGTCCATTGGAAGAGGAATAAACAGCTTGACAAACCAGAAGGAACAACTTGACCTTTGCAGTTTTGAATGTTCTTTTCAATGCCATCACAAAGCAAAAATAAACAATATCTGATGATGTTCACATATCAGGAAAGACTGGAAAATTATATTGCCTCAGACTCGACATTTTTAGTGGCAGATGGGATAACAAATAGTTTTTTCCCATCTTTTCTTGTCAATATTTTAAAACACTGAAGTTGGTAAATATAGTGCAGTTTAATTCCACAAAACACGAATATCAATATGCTTTTCTGGCCTAATTGCTAATCTGTTGACAAGAACTGGATCATAATTTGACATGAAAACAGACTTCCCCCCCCACTATTTTGATATAGTGAGCATGGCCTATTATAGTGCTGATAAAAATAAATATTGTCAAATATTTTCTGTGATGTTTTCACAGCATCCATCTTCTTGAGGTATCTCTCACTGAAAAGTTAAGCACCCTGCAAACCTGCACCAAATATTTCCTGTTTCCAAGTTAATTGCTCTGACCTATGAACCCCAAATGTTTAAAATTTTTATTCAAACATTAATGAATTCAGCACCAAGTCTGTGCAGGATGTATCTGACCCACGTAAATATAAAAGAGTTAACTATGCATATATTGTTCTAATTCTGGTAGCTGCATAGACCAATGTCATCACTTATTCCTCTTAATTAGGCTTGCTCTTTCTATCAGTCTCACCTGTTCCTGCTAATTAAGCTTGCTCTTTCTATCAGTCTATGGATTTTCTACAGGGCCTATCACTGTACAATTAAATTCTTCCACTATCATGCCCCAGGTGTATTCCAGTAGGTTTTGGAAATGATTTACCCTGTGCTCTGGATGTAAAGCCTTACCAAATCCACTTTGCTATTAGTTAAGCAGCATCTCTGAAGGGCTAAAACCAAACACTAGAAACAGTGTATGGATTTAGTAAATTTAAAAAACCTCTCCACTAGGAGAATTTAAGAACAACTAAAAATCCCTCAACTTATATCTATCTTTTACCTGGTGGCACCCTGGAGTGCCTGTACAACTTGAAAATTGAACCAATGAGAGGGTTTTATTTAGACACATGAATATCTTGTATCAGTAATAGCTGCAAGAATACAATTGTAATTGATGTATAATTTATCTAAAGCCTGCCTTCAGTCATGCTTTGTTGGGAACTTTTTACTTCAGTCCTTATTTTCTACCAGTAATTTCATGGAGTATAAATATATGAAACAATGTGCATAGGGACCATGAGAGTGTTAAGTTTGACACAGATATAATTGAAACTGCTTGAAAGACTTCAGGGAAAGCTGAATGAAATTTTTAATATGTTTCCATATTGTTCTTTTTTTTTTCTCTTTTATCTCTATGGATACAGACCAATTCAGGTTAAAGGGATTATAGATGTTATAACAAGATACTTAGAAAAAACATGTGAAATACATTTGATAATTGTTGTTTGTGATAGACTGCAAAAAAAATGTAATTTCTTAATTATTAAGGCATTTCTTCTCAGTTGTATTAAATTACCACGTTTGTCTCCCAGTTAGTATTTCAGTGTCATGTAGGATCATAAATGTGTGACTCACATAACTATCATATTAAATGCTAATTTCTTTTTTGCCTATAAAGTGTTGCTCCTACAATGAATTTCCTTTGTTAAAACTGTAACAGCTATTTGTTGGTTTTTTTTAAAAAAAATAAGAGCATATTAATTTTAAAATCCACTTTCTCTTTTAGTAGTTGTATGTCTAGCCTATTCTACCCTAATGGATGAAAAAAATACTTGTAAGAATTTTTCATGAAATCTGCATGAAGGTTAGAAGTTTTAGAAGATCAAATCAGATGTGTATCACCTAGGCACTGTATTACAGGTCTAAATACAATGTTTGTTAGTCCTTTTTTTCTCCCCCACAAGCATTCCCACTGAACTCAGGCCTGCCAATGATGAGCTATAGTTCTTCTCAGTCAGACCCTTATGCTGAATATGGATTCCTCTGATGTGAAATAGTACACTGAGTGCACCTCTCTTCACTGCCTCAACCAGCCTTGGGCTGCAAGACAGGTAGTGCTGTCTGTGAGCATTTCAGCTGGCTAAGAAATAATAGAAAAAGAAAAAGAAAAGTTAATTAATTGCTGCCTGAATTTCATATGAACAAAAAAAATCTGGTGAGGTTTCTTCTCGGTCCTAGCTACTCTTTTGGATGCCATTGGACACCATAACTTGAGCAAAGTTTAAAATTTATATGTATGGGTACAAGATAGCTGAAACTAAACTTTCTGGAGTTAAGGGTCACTACTAAGCAGACAAAACTACATAATCCTTGTCATTTCAGTTTAGTGGAATAAGTTTACAGAAAGATGTGAAGGGTGGTAAATGAACTCTACCAAGAGTCACGAATAAACAGTCTCCCAAGTAAAGGCCCAATACTCAAACTGCCAAGGAACACTTTTATATCTCTTAAATATATATACACATCCTAAAACATTTACAGGTATCTTAAATGTACATAGATATTGTTACCTGACTCATGTAATGAAATGTGATTCCCTCCCTAAGGAAAAATGAAATTAGAGTTTCTCTACCTTCTAAACCAGACCTACTCTCTGTATCTCAAACAGCTTTTCCCCTCTGTATCCTCTCAGTGTACAAACTTATTAAATTGTAAATGTCAAACTTGATGTGAGGTTTGGGTGGGGACCTTTCTGCAAATCCTATTTTTAGTTTGCCAGCAGGCACTTCACCTTGCTCAGTAACTTGAATAACTCAAGGCACTTCTCATGCAATCATTACTGGTTGTTTCTAGTGGGATCTCTTTACTGAGTACTTGTTAATGTTCGTGATGTGGGTCACAACTCTGCATTGCTATTTTCTCTAATTACCATCCTTCAGTGTTTTTTCCCTCAGCTGGAACATTGTGTTCTCCCAGGCACAGTGTATGCAAAAGTGGAGATATCACAAAATAAGAGGAAAAATAACCTAATTATCTTCATGGTCCAGGAAGGTCCAATTAGCAAATAGAGAGATGTGTTGAAATAAAAATTGTACATTGCTTCTTTTGACTCTGTTTCTAAACTGTTAACTGCTCAGATTTATCATGGGATTAACTGACTACTGATAAGAACATTTTTAACACCAGAGCTTTAAAATGTTTCTAAACACAGATGGTTTGAGGTGTTTGAGACTGCATGAATTACTCAACTATAGTATCATTGCAGGGTTATTAATTGTTCACTGAGCCTTGAATGGAAATAGACCTTAATACCTGCTGCACCACCCCTGGTTGTGCAGTCATCATTGATGAACATGCAGTTGCCATGCCCAGAATGCCAGAAGGTGAGCTGTAAGTGTGCAGGCTCTGCTCCATCCTGCTCCTGGCAGCAGTGCACAGAGCTGACCATGTGTTACAGAACCTACAGAAAGAATAAGGTAGTAATAGTGCTTTATTCTGAGAACAGTTTATGGTGAATTAAAGACAGCAGGGATGACTGGTGTGGAAGAGGAATGCTTTATGGCAGGATGGCTGACTGCAGTGATGACACATTTTCCCTGTGAACCTTGCTTCCCCTCCTTCAGCATGAAGTACACTTGAATTACAAGGTACTGCAAAAAATTATTACAAACTGGGATTGCATTTGAGAAGAAACTGAAAAAAGAGGATACTGTATTGGATCCATAGTCAAATCCACAATTTATATTCCAAGGGTTGATGTGGTTATGTAATAGTCTTCATTTATCATTTACACTATTGTGTATTTGCTTTGGAAGGTGTCTACATCAATCTTGGCAATCTCTCTCTGGAATGTCCTAAGGGTAGGCATAGATTCTTCCTAGTGTGCAGCCAGAGCTTGGAATTCTGTCTACTTGGTGAAATACTGTTTCTTAAAACCTCTGAAGGGAAACTAGAAGAGATCAATGTAAGCACACAGGTAACAAATTTTAATACTTCTTATTCTGCAGGATCACATTTATTTTTTCTTTTGTCCAGATGGATTCACATTTCTGAAATTGGAAACTTTGAATTTGGAAGCTGACAGGAATATATATGTCTTTTTCAGAAAAGCTGTGTTCAGTGATGGTGGAGTAGGCCATAGTGAAATACCATAATAAAACATGTAGGCCACATGATATGAAAGAAAAAGAGGATAATACTTGCGTTTTCCTCTTTGCCCTGAACTGGGGGAAAGAAAAGCAAAAAAAAAAAGCTCTGCTTACTATCACGTATTGCATTACCTCATCCATCTTGTCATTCTTTTTGCAACTCTTTGATTTGAGCCATGGACCATATATAACATCTTTTTATCTTCTTATTCTAGAATATGCTTTCTATTTTTACATTTCATTCTCAATGCATTTATTCTCTAATTTCTCACTCTGAAGCAAAACCAATTCTTGATCATGCTTTGCTGCTCAGGTGCACCATGCAAATCACTCTGGAAGAACAATGACAGGCAAAGGCAAGGGAGGAGGCCCAAGTGCTTGGAATCCAAGACTGCTGCATTTAGCATTTAAATACAGGAGTGCTTGTTAGGGTATAGGAAAGGTAATGTCATTCCTTAGAGGTATTCAGAAAAATATTTTTAGTAGATTTGTCTCACAACAAAATATAAAATCTTGTATTCATCTTGATGCCCCACTGCCTTCTTGGGCTTCAGTCCCCTGTGCACAGGATACTCTGCAACAACCCCTTTTGGCTTGCGTCAGAAGGGTGTCAGGGGAGACCAGGCCATAGTGACTCAGTATACAAAGACTATTGATAAGATTGAGGCTGGGAAAAGGTTTCTCTTTTTCCATTCACTGCATATCAAGTGTGAGTTGGACCATGTGGAGAGGGTCTGTTGGAAAGCAAACAGAAAGAACAGGGATGAAGAAAACAAGATGCATTAGAGTGTAGGTTTATTTATTCTAGAAAGAGACAGCCACAACTCCTTTGTCCAGAGAAAGGAGCAGAAGACCGATCTGGAAAGGAAGGGAATAACCTGAATAGCCTAATAGAAAAGATGAAATTAAGGTGGCAAATCAGATTTCAGTTTGGTAGGACAAAAAATGACAGTTGGTGAAGTGAAACATAACACAGATTGAACGTGGAAATGTGGCATTTCTGCCATGAGTGCTTTTAAGGAAAGAAATATCTGTCAGCAATATCAAGGAGCAGTTAATCCTTCCTTGGGGCAGGGGAATGTTTTTAGCCATGTCTTAAAAACCCCTTCAGTACTAATTTTTCATTGACTGTATTAAGATTTTACAGGGAGATTTTCAGCCCAACGGGTATGTACCAGGAAGTCCTGAGTTGTTTTGTTGAGAGTTTTTAGATGATTTTTTTCCATGAGTAAGTGGAAAAAGTCACAAGGGAAATGTCTGGTCAAATGAACGACTGTTAAGAACTACAGTGTTTTACAGTTGAGCAGTGAGCAGGTCTGTAAAGCAGATTCCTGTGGCTGCTGCAATCAATGTCAAAAATCCCATTTGCTTAAGTGGTTGGAGACACAAACCTTAAGCTACTTAGAAGATACTGGTTAATCAATTTGAATAAAATTATTTTGCCATATGTGTTGAAGCTAGCACTAGTTTTCTGTTCTCTTGAAAAGTG
>JAOXXN010000137.1:11753781-11766289 GCA_026770055.1 Myrmophylax atrothorax
CAGAAACAGGCTTCACCTGCCAGTGTGGCAGCCCTCAACTACCCCTGGGCTGTGCCTTCACTTCTTGTGTCACCACTATGTCAAATGTTACAAGTGGCCTGGCACTTCTGAGTCACAATGAAGGGATCTTTGTCCTCAGCAGGTAGGAAATGTGCTTATTAAAATACAACATCTTGGGCAGCTGGAAAATGGAGAGTCCCAGTATCATCAGAGGTTACTGAATTTTTTGGTGTTTATTCTGATTTAAGCTTTTAAGCTCATGTGTGAACTATCTATTGCTTTAGTGGTCACTTTTTCCCCCCCCCCAATAGGAGGTGAAGGTAGCAGTATTTATGAGAGGGGGAAAGTATCAGTTTCACACACTTTGTATTTATAAAGCATGAAAATTAGAACTAAAAATGAGAAAAAAATAAAAAGGGGTGTGTAGGTGGAATGGCTCAAAGACAATCAATCCACTTCAGAATACTTTCTCTCTTTTCAGAAATATAAAATAAATGGCTTTTCATTTGTGTGCCAAATCACAAAGAGCATTCAAGTGACAAGGCATGTTTGGAGCTGTTTTTACCTGTTTTTACTCCTTTTACCTGTTTTTCTCATGGCCATCTTGTATTGTGAAATACAGAAACATCAGAGTGCCTACTTTAAGAAGCAAGAGGAGACACCAAGTAGTTGTGGTCTCCTTTAATTTTGGCCAGCTTTGTTTATAAAGTCAAGACTATGATTACAAGTGAAGAAATTGAAAAAGAAATACTAATTAATTCCCACACTGTGTCCTGGAAAAGTGTTAGTGGTAGAAAGGATAAAGTGCAATGGGAAAATGAGAATGAAAAACTTAAAAGGAAATTTAAAAGTAGCCAGGAGACATTAAGTGAATGGATTGAGAACACCACAGTTTTGTCATTGAATACTGCTGGATTTTACTGCCCTTACTGAATTGGTATTTTAACTTTGCAAAGAGTGAAAAGCCCTCTCAAAGCTCTGCCCTACTTGTGATTGGGGGAACAGCTTCCAGCACTACAGTGTAAGATTTTAATTTGTCCACAGATATTTGTGTGTGTGGAAACAAAGAAAATACGCTTTCCAGGTTGGACTATGCTGTATTCCCTTCTCCAGAAAAAAAAAAAATCCTTTTTGACCATGACTGGAAATGAGTGGGATGTTCCAGATGGCTGTGTTGTCTCTGGCACTCCTCCTGGTTGGCTGGCCAATTTCTGCTGCTCAGCAGTGAGGACAAAGTCAAAAGGGCCGGGGGTGATTGATCTTCTTGGAGGGGTTCAAGTGCAGGATGCTCCCAAACATGTCTGGGAGAAACAAGTAGCATCGACCTGTTCTGTGGGAATGTTAAATTTGCACTGAACAGAAAAATCTCATTAAAACTCCCCAAGATGCCCTTTGTTGCTATTGTTGGGCTTTTAAAAACATTTTTCTTTACAACAGTTTTCTTTAGATTAAATGTCCTCAAGTGTAGCAGGATCAATGCAGCTATCTGGAGACTGGCTTTTGGTAAATAAAAATAACTGTAATACAGCAAATAAAACCTATTTGCCATGTTCTCTAGTGAAAAAGCAGAGCATAATCTTTAATTTGTTCTGAAGCACTGAAAATCTGTAATGCCAGCTCTTTGGATGATTCTTTTCTCCCGCCTGTGCTGGAGCATGTCCTCAATATGACAAATAATCCTGCCAATCAAAGATGCTGTAATTTATTTGTTGGTTATGTTGTTGTTTGTTTTTTTTTTAAGAAAAGCCCAATTCATATTTTTGAAAGTAAATGCAGTTGAAGTGGGATTGAAACTTTTATCACATGCTGCCTCTATTTAAAGTAATTGGGATCAAGACCTCTTTTTGTTCCCTTGAATTATTTTAGAGGTTATTATAGAAATAATGTGTGTTTTATGGTGTTTTTAGACTGGTGCAAGTAAAATTTTTAAAAATGCCACAGTTTTCTTTTCTTTTTGTATTCCTTATATGGATGGTCATCTCTCTCTCAGTAGATTTCTAAGTGTCTTAGATATTGCTTAATGGTTTGGTCCTAAATTGCTTCTGAAAATGAAAGTTCAGGTTGAATTTGGTAATATATCACACAAGTAATAGCTTGGGGCTGTGCTGCTTTTTATCTGAAGAGCTCAAAGCACTTTAGAAGTGTGTCATTTATTATGTACTTGCAGTATTGTGAAGGAGCTTTGTGAAACTCATGGCCTGTAAAACCAGGTATACAGGCAAGGCCAGCACATGGAAGAGTGGTCAGAAAGAAGACCTTCTCCACTCTTGTACTTAATCTGTGGGGGCAAAGCTCCCTCTGGGCAGGATCTGACTGGCAAAGCTGTCTTTGAACCAAATTCAACCATGACAAGCAGTGCCAATTCAATTTACCTTTTTTTCCTCAGCTTGCCTGGTATGGAAACATATGCGTACAAATGCAGTCTGCCTGATTTCATTTCTCCTTTTGAGTTAAAGAAAGCATTACTAGTGATTCAGCATCTGGAAAAAAGGCAGTTTGATTTCAGACCGAGTAAAACAGCAGAGGACCTGGTCTGTCACGAATCGACACTTCTAAAAAAAAGCACAAGGACAGATCAATGCATACTTGTTTGATGTAGTTCCTTTTTTCTCTGAATCCACCAAGCTTCTAGTAGAGTAATCCCTTAGACCATCATTTTTACTTGACAGCACCTAATTGCTCACATTTTTGTCAACTTTTTGACCTTTAAATGGTGCCACTTTTGACAGCACTTGAAAATGGTGACTGCTTTTAGAGGAGGCAAGAAGAAACAAGGCATGCTTTTCCACGTTAATTAGGATTTGTAGTGCATTAATGACAATCATGTTGTCAGAAAAGTTTACACACTTGTAAGGCTGTCATGACGGGCAGTTGTTATTCCTTGTCATCTTCCTTTCCTTTTTGTATCCATGAAAGTGATGAGTGTCCCCAGGGGTGATGTTACTCGGTGCACAGTGTTTCCAGCAGAATGCTGCTACTGCCACGAGGGAGTCGCTGTGTGATGTCCTGCCAGTCTGCGTGGAGAGAGAGACCAGTGGGGAAGGAGGCGCTGTGGCAATCCCCAGTTGTGTGGGGAATGCCTGAGTTGCAAGATAATCTGGACAAACAACTTCTGAAACATGGAGAGGGCCACGTATTTTGGTACTAGATTGTGTCTGAAAGACCTGAGTGCACACAGTAGGGCCAGTTCTGACCTCTGACACGGCTCTGGCCTCGACATAGCATGAGGCTCATGGACTTGTGTTTTGTATCCTGCCCCATCCCAAACAAGGAAGCAGGCTGGAGCTGATAGTTGTCAACAGAACTTTTTGCTGTTTCACAGACCTCCCCTGAAATGTTGCGAGCCCATTTCTCTTGTGTGATTACGTGGGTATTCGTTGCATCTTGGGCAGAAAAACCGCCGGCAAAAAGGTGGTGAGGCTGTAGCTGCCACTGGAATAATTCACTGAGCTTGTAGTTAATTCTGGAGTTGTCACTGGCAAAAGAGAGCCTCTGGGAGCAGGATGTGAAGCATGTTAATCACTTGGTTTCCCCTTACTTAGTGGAATGCCTGTCTATAAATTCAGATTTAAACATACACAGACACCTTTCATGTCTGCCTTTTCTGGTTTGTGGATTGAAGCCTCAGCAATGAGTACACTGCTCTTACAGGCTTCTCTCTACTATAGTTGTACAGAGGATTGTACAAGTCTTCTGAGAACAGCCATCACTTCCTTGAGAGAAAATTTAAACATAGCTAAGATCACTGAAGAAAAATTAAATACATAGGAAAGCTTAAGTGAATATTTCAAGATATTGAAAGCTTAACTTTCCTATAGGACTTTTATAGCAGCATAATAAAAACCAGAATGTATATAAAAAAGCTGCCTGTATTTTTAATTTAGATTTTTTTTTTTAGCGAAGGTTTCTGTCTGACCCATTTCAGAATCAGTTTGTCTTATGTCTCTTATACTATCTTTTAGTATTTAGTTGTGGTCATTTTATATGAAACAGACTTCTTGAAATTCTTAGGAGAGCTATTTACTGTCCTTGTCCTACATATTTGTTTATTTCAAAGGTTATTAGTAGATGAACTCTTTACTGTCAAAGTGGTGAATTCAGTCAGTGAGTTCTGTACTAAATGGATGACCTTGTTTCATCAATAACATGACTTCTTAACCGCTGGTTTGCTTTCTAAAGATTTCATTCACTCTCTTTTTTCCCAAACTTAAGTATATAAATTCTAATATTTGTAGACCTTTCAGTGATCAGTATATAGTGATAAACTTACAGAGTAGTGGAATGATACAGATAATGCCACAAACATTCAGCTTTCATAAAAGCAAAAATAAGACCCTTCTGGGAGACAGGCCAGATGTTGCTGCTTTAGGTACAAGTGATGTGGGTTCTTCTGACCATGCTCTGTGTTTTTGTCTGTCTTTTATAGAAAGGAAAAGTCTGATCCTTCAGCTGGAGATAAATGTGTCCTTTCCACCTTTCAGAGACATGGAAAAGCCTGGAGTGTGCCATATTTGATCTTGACTAGTTTCCCCATGTTGAGTCTGCTTTGCCCCTGACAGTAACTGCTGAGTGATCTCTCCCTGCCCTCATCTCAACCCACAAGCCTTTGCCAATATTTTCTCTTCTGTGTCCAGCTAAAGAGGGAAGTGATAGAGTGGCTTTGGTGGCACCTGGAGTCCAGCCAGGGTCTGCCCACCAGAGCCTGCAAGGGGGACATGGAGAACTTAACCTTGAAGATGTGCCTTTGAAATTTTATTTGCTTGTGCTAATAGGCCAGTCTAAATACTTGTACAGTCTAAATAGGGTGAGTTGGTTGTTTCATTTAGATAAATATTTATGGAAAAATGCATTGCCCCTTTCCCTGCCTGAGGCTCTGTAGGTATTTACTGCTCGTTTTCCTATGCTAGCTATGCATGTGGCATTTAATGTGAATGAAAATAATGAGAACACTTATTACAAAAAAATAGCCTGGTAAGTTTATATATAATTCAAAAGGCTAGAACCCCTCTTATTTTAAAAAAAACCAAACAAACGTTCTGAGATCTTACATGCAAAAGGCAATTTTTACTCTTCATGCAGAAACCTGTATGTTAACGACATCAGATGTTTGCAGACAAATACTTTTTCTGTTTTTCATGGGAGAAAAAAGAAATATTCAGAATACTGAGAATGGGATGTATTTTTCAGGAAAAGTATGTTGACCTGTTTTGGTATTGCTGTGGTCTGGGCTGCTGAAAGTGTGACCTTGTTTTGGAGCTGGAAGCTATTTATTCTGGGCTCAATGTGCCTTTTGAGAGTGTGGCCAGCAGTTCTCTTTTGTCTGAAAGAAGCATGCCCAGCTTGAATTGCAGAGAAAATGGTTTGCTTTAAAAATGATAATGCCTGGAAATAAGCCCGAAGACTAGAAGAGGAAAACGTTCAGCTGCCTCTGACAGTGTTGTTTATTTGAGGTGTAGACACATTTTAAATACTGTTGATTCAGGGTCTAAATTGTTTTTCTGGCTTGTAAGCAGTTTATTTATTTTTTAAAGTAGGTTTCAGGAACATATTCTTGGTTAAAGAGGATGGTAATAGGGCACACCATGACAAAACAAGAATTCAGCTGTTTTTGAGATGATTTCACCTGTCCCAGTCTGTCTCTGTATGGGGCTAGAATCCTGCAGTTCAGATGTTTGCCCAATCTGTTGCATCTTTTTTTAGATTTTGCTTTCCAGAATAAAGTCTCCAATCCTGAATTCCTTTACCAAATGTCTGACCTTGTGTTTGTGTTTGAATAGCTTTGACTTGCCAGCTAAGAGGTTAGCTTTTATGGCAATCCTACCCTTCTCAATATGTAGTACCATTGCAGTTACTCAGTCACCTATGTATTTTATCAGCAGTGATTCTCCTGTTTATTTACAGTTCATGCTTTTGTCTGTTTCTTTGGGCTTGGTTGGTTGGGCTTTTGTGTGTTTGTTTGGATCTGTTTTGTTGGCCTTGTTTATTTGTTTATGTTTTTTAACTCAACAAAAACTGAACTCCAGAAAGAATTGCTTATGAAATGTGGAGATTATGCATCTAGTAGACATAATAACAATGATTAAAGGTGGAGCACCTCTGCAGCTCCCTTTAGCTAGATTGGCAGTTTACACCAAGTAAAAATCTTATCTTCTGACTGTAGTAATTTCTCTCTGTGAACACTGCTTTCACTTGGAGGTTGTAGAAAGGGATGAAACCCCCATTTATTTGCAACAGAAATAGTTTAATCTATCTCTGAGCATGTGATTCCTTACATTCTTCTGCTGTAGTCCAGTAAAATCACAGCACAGGATGCAAATATACCCTGAGCATTTATCAGATTCTCTGCATTTGGTGACATCAGACATGTGCTTTCCTCTCTAAGAGAGTCATGGACTTGAGAGTTGCTTGCTCTGGGGTTTGAAATGCAAGGGGAATGAGTTCCTGTAAATAATGAAAGGACTGAAAGGTTCTTAAAACATTAACTGCTTCAATGCCTTAAGGATGTAAAGAATGTGCCCAATAAAAGTTACTCTACTGTGACCCCTTAGTTTCACTGGGTTTGCTTGCTCTTTTCTGGAATGTTTCTTGCCTAATAAAATGTCTCTGCACGCGAGGGATTACCCTGTAAAGGCATATGCTGCAGGCACTGAAATACAGAATAATGGCTTTATTTTTCATTCTTTTCCACAAGGGAAGCGGGAAAAACATGATATTTTTTTCTTGTGAGGGTGATTCATCCTTTGCGTTTTTCTCCCTTCTTTCTTTATTCTAGAAAAAAAAAAATCCCATAATTGCCAAGTCCTTGGTGGCTGTAATCAATACATCATCATTTCACTAGTTGCTACTCAGAGGCATTAGGAATTCTGGGCCTTAATTAAATTTGGTACACAGTTCTAATAGGTGTGAGACATTTATTGTCTATCTTGTCTCAGGATAGTATGTTTTAATAACTGAATTGTGAGCTCTTCTCAGACAGGCTGAGCATCCGGGCAGGGGTATATGATTGCAGCAAATGATTTACAGGTCTACTGAGTACTTGTGCACAGCCCAGTGCAATTATCAAGACTGTTCATGTTACCCTTGAATCTGCTAGTATTTTGACATGTTTCTACAGATATTTGTGTGAGGTGTGGATAAACATAGCTAGTCTGTTATTTCATTGCTCTTTGAAACTTGTCGATCACCCCTCATCTAAGAGATTACACATTCTCTGCTCTTCATGTCTGTGTTTGTATCTGCAAATGTTAATTACTATTCTAGTTTGTGGATTTCAGAAACTTGACTTCAAATCTATAACTGTTTTTGCCTGGATGTCACAAAACCTTTTAGCCTTGTATTTTATATTGATGTGACAATGGGATAAGGCCTTCTATATGGTGTGGGGTTGGTTTTTTTTCCTCTTTGTGATTTCTAGAGCAGTATCTGTTTAGAGGGGCATGATAGAAATAATCCTTACTGAAGTGACTTGATGAGCAGACAGTGGGTGAATAGGTTAAGGTGACAACATAAAAATGTGCAGTTCAAAAACTGCTTGGAAAGTAAAAATTCCTTTGTGTTGTGAGATTACAACTGCATGCCATTCCTGTGTGGGTTTTTTATCCTAAAATATTAGATAATTCTTTACATTATGGTGTACAGCCAGAGATAGCAGAGTTAACTTTTTAAAAGGTCAGGAGTTTCCTCACTGTGATTAGAGGCAATGAATTCATGTCCAGTTCTGTCCAGTAAAGTTAATTGATATCCACTGTCCTGCATGACAACCTTATCTCTAAACTGGAGAGACACGTATTTGTCAGATAGGCCACTTGGTGGACAGTCACACTTAGATGTTGAGGAGTCCATGGAGTGCCAGCAGCTCAATGTGTAGCTGCACAGGAGCCTCCGTCCCAGCTCAGGTGGTGTGAGAGTCACTACCGGAGTTACTCCTGGGTGGTAGCACAAGGAAGTTTTCTAAGCACAGAGTTGTGGTCAATGGCTTGATGTCAAAGTGGAGACCAGGGCTGAGCGATGTTTGGGACCAGCACTGTTTAACATCTTTGTTTGCAATATGGACAGTGCAACTGAGTGCACTTTCAGTAAGTTCACACTGAGCAGCATGGTGTTGTTGACATGCTGGAGCGAAGGGATGGCATTCAGAAGGACCTGGGAAGGCTTGAGGGGTGGGCCTGTGTGAACCTCATGAAGTTCAAACAAGGCCAAGTGCAAGGTCCTGCCTCTGAGTCAAGACAATCCAAGCACAAATATAGACTGGGCAGAGAATGGGTTTAGAGCAGCCCTGGGGTGAAGGCCTTGGGCATGTTGGTGGATAAGAAGCTCAGTGTGACCCAGCAAGTTGTGCTGGCAGCCCAGAAATCCAGCTGTGTCCTGGGCTGCATCACAAGCAGCGTTGGCAGCAGGTTGAGGGAGGGCATTGTGCCCCTCTGCTCTGCTCTTGTGAGACCCCACCTGGAGTGTTGCATCCAGCTCTGGGGTCCCAAGCACTTGGAGCAGGAAAAAGAGCAAATTCATCCTTTCTGTTTGATATGATTTAATGTTAAAAATTGACAATGGGTTTGGGTCCCATTGCTCTGCTACTGTGATAGTGCAAAGCAGAAAGAAGCAGAAATGTGTAGAAGAAGAAGCTTCTCTGAAAAAGGCATATAGTACATAGTCTGAGACCAAAAAGGAGTCACTGCTATTGCTTTAAATGACAAGGGTACATTTTCATTTTTTCAGAACACTCACTGAATTCCTTTAGTTTAAATGTCTTGGGGAGATACTGGCTTTGCCATTTGTTGTCATGAGCCGATAGGATGGAGCACCAGTCCCCAAACTGTCCCTCCTCAGCACACCAAACTTCTGTTGTAGTAGACATGTGGCCATGGCCCTTTAACTCTATGGTAGGAACAAATGACATAAAGGGATGTTACATGTCTGCCAGTGTCTTGACATGGAGTAAATTGGAGTGCAGATGGTGAAATTAGAGGGTTAATCTGTTAAACTGTAATTTAGGTTTCTGTGCTGTCCCTAACAGCAGATACCAAATTGTAAAAGATTACTTTTTCTATCTTTGTAGCAGAGTCCAGTGTGTTTTCATGAAGGGATTTGTGATTGCTTTTAGTGATGCTAAGAAATCTAATCTCAGATAGGGGAAAGATTTTTTTTTTTTCTAAAAGACAAATGTACTGACATGGCAGCATGGCTTCATCTGATCATCTTGTTTGTAAGATTAATGACAAAACCAAAAAGAAGTCTTGTGATATGGGCAGAATTGATCTCCATTTCAGAGGAAAACTGTTGAATGTGCACAAGACAAAATATAGGGCATGGTTAGGCAGTTGTGTTGGCTGAAATTGTACTTAATTTAGTACTGTGGAAATCTTAAGCAGCCTCTGCCTTTCCCACTTTTTAAAGGCCTACGGAAATTGTGGTTGACTCTGACAGTGAGTGTTAGTGATGATGCATCATTTGGTAGTAAAACATGATATAGATATGTATCTGGATTTGGTTGGATTTTGAAAAACTAGTGGTCTGTAAAGAGCTATAAAATAGTTCAGTGCTAATTAGCAAAGTTCATGGCAGAGGATGTGGAATATACAGAGGTGACTGAAAGCAAGCTTAGATTTTCAGGCATCAATAAGGAAGAGAACATAAACTGAGGTATGGGAGAACAGTAAAAAAAGTGAAAGTAGACAGAAGGGCTAAGGATGAGTGAACAGGGCAGAAGGATTTTTTTTTTTTTGTGGAAGAGAGTTTTTAGAGGCTGTACTAAACAACTACACATTTCTTCTTTCTCCTGAATATCACCTTTTATTTATTTGGTTTTATTTGTGTTTTTGTTTGGTGGTGTTGTTGGCTTACCTTTACAAAGCTATTGCATTTGGTTACATATTAGAAATTCAAGCTGAGCTTGAACAGATGTACCGAAAATATTTCGGTGCATAACTATACCAGCTGAAGTATATTATGAGACTGTTGGTCTCTATAATTCTGTGACCAAATATAAATATAAATACTTCTGGGTTTTTCAGCAGTTGATGGTAGCGGTATAAGCTTTTTGTTTGTTTTACTTACCTCTGTTTTTGGGTAATTATTTTCGAGAACATGAAGGGAAATGCAAAATACGAAGTAGTACTGATTTTTTTTTTTTTTAATGAGCTGCATCTAATTACATATAACTGTGTTCAGCTCTGGAAACTTAAAAGTTTTTCTCTAATTTACTTCACATTTCCCAATGGCAGAGAATTGTACCAGCCCTGTACCAATTGTGTTGTTGTAATTAGCACTGGAGTGTACCAGTGTGTTTAAACACACTGGAAGGACCACTTTACAGAAGATACCCCAATTAGTGCTCTTCTTTGCAAGTGAATGTTAAGTGCACCAAGACAATAAATCAGCAAGTGATCTCCAGAGCAGTAATGACACTTGTAGCTTTCAGCTGTATGGAATAGGCACCAGCAGCCTGCAGGCAAATGTCCCTAGGTAAGCCCACAACCAATCACCTGGGCTAAGCAGGTTGCCAATACCCACTTGGCACTAATATGTTTTTCAAGCAAAGGATCTATTGCTTTTTTTTCTTATTCATGTAGCTCCCATTAATGTCAGAGGGAACTATGTGTTTGTGAAAAGAAAATGGATCCCCTGAGGGTGTCAAGTATTGTAAGGTAATGTTCTTCTGTTGCGTTTTATGCACTGCTTATTTTTATGAGTTGTTGTAATTGTTTAGTGTGTATGATGGCTTTAGGGCCTGCTGTCAGGTGTGGAATCACTGCATAAAAAGGGCTCGAGAATGAAATACTGAGAGTTTAGAAAAGCAATCTCATCCTTTTCATGTCAACAAAGCAAATACATAATATTTGGAATAGGAACTTAAATAAGGAGTAGCAGAAACAGAACTGCTTGAGAACTGTGCAAATGCAGGGTCCTAACTGACCAATTAGGGCCTACAGTTATTGACTTTCAGTAATTCATTAAGGTCTGCATCAGCTCTGAAACAAGTGCATCAAAAGCAACTGGTCTGTTGGGAGGAGAGCTTGTAAAGGCAGCATTGATTAAATACACTGAACCTGAGAGACCAGATTAGTGGTCGTATTTCTAACTTGTAAATTGAGTATGTTTATAATGTAAACTACTTCTTTATTCTTGTTTTTGAGAAAACCTTTTGACATTATTTTGGAAGTGCTGTGTTTGTTATCTGTGCTAACATAATTATCCCAAAGTAGTTATGACAGTTTTTTCTTGGTTTATACCATCAATCAGTGAAAACCAGATACTTCTTAACAATGATCAAGTTGACCGTTTCTTGATACAAGCAATTGATGTTACTACTGCTGACACTGTATGAAAACTGATTTCTTTGACACTGTTGGCTGAGGAGAGACACTATAAAAACTGAAAAGACAGAATGAGTAAGAGTTGTTCTGAATGTAAATTAAGAATGGATAAAAATGACAACTATTATGGAGAAAGCTTTCTGTAAACCCAGAATTACTTTTTTTCTGGTGTTATGTGAAGTTCTTAATTTAGAGGTTTTGCATGGGTGGAAGAATATGTTAAGCTCCACAGGGTGAGGGATCCTCTGCTTCCTGGAAGTTCAGTGCTTTTCTGCATTTCTGTTCACCATCAAGGGGAAGAGCCACTACCAGGACTGAAATCCTTTGCCAATGTTATGTTCCACAGAACTATAGCAATGGGTATAGTTGTTCTCTACATGAGGATTTTTTTTTTAAGGCAAAGAAGAATATTTACCTTGAGTTCCATGCCTCTGCTTGTTAGCAATTATCTTTGGTGCAAGCTGGCTCATTTGGAGTTTAGTCCACTCAAGTGATTGACTCTGCTGGGTAAATAATGAAAGTGATATTTTTTTTTTAGCTTAAAATTTTCTACCCAGTCCTTGACCATAAGAGTTAACTCAGTATCACCATGTCTGATTGGGGCTCGAGTGAGGAATGGTAAATTAAATCTGTGCACAAATTCAGTCTGTGGGTCAGACTTGTGGTTCATGATTGATGTGGATTACCAGCAGAACGTGGGGACAACCTGTTTGTTACAGACTGACTTATATACCCAGTTATTGTTGACTCTTTTGTGATATGTTGCATATGTTACAGCCCCAAATAAAATACATCCCTCTGACATAGTTCTGAAGCAGCTTTCTCAGAACTTTCTCCTACATTGGGAATAAATAAACCATACTGTGTAAATGCTTTTTGTCTACTTCTGGTATGTTCTTGGCAAAAGCCAGCACTGGTTACTTAATACTGCTGTTTTTATTAAAAAATAAGTTCTTTTTCTCCTGGAAAAAGCAATATTTCCCTTTGTCTTTCAAGTGGATCTCTGGTGCTGTAACTAGGTTACCAAATTGGCACAATAGGCAAGACATCTGGTTGGCCAAGTCTGTGTGTCTGGCAAGACAGTACTGCAGGTGCAGGAATAAAATACTTGTTTTCCAGAACAAATTTCTGTAGCTGACTTAATGTCCTTGAACTTCTTGCAAGAAACAGATATTTTTCTTCTCATTGCACAGCTG
>JAOXXN010000137.1:11766377-11784533 GCA_026770055.1 Myrmophylax atrothorax
TCTGTTTCTTTTCATAGCACACTTTCTTATTTCTCCCCAGTAGAGCAGGAAATGCCTGTATTGCAGTGATCTTGTGAATTAATTTTGAAACCAGTTTATTACTTCAGTGGCCACTTGGCTTCTTCACAATGGTAATTTTCAATGTTCAATTCAAAATAGAATTCTGTAAAAATCAAATTATGTTCAAGCTTAGCTTTGGGGAAAATGAATAGGAAATTAAAAAGAGGTTTGTGAGAGTAGTGTTTTCAGTAGGAACTTCAGACAAGTTTCCATCTTAGGAGAAATGCATTTTAAATATTTTAAACTCATTGGATCAGTTTTTTCAGTCTGAGTATTCCGTATTCATGTACCATATTTTTTTGTTGTATTGCCATTGAGCTGGCCTTAGTGCATGAGAGCTGATCTTTCTAATTATGGCTAATTGCTGAGCTAATGCAATCACTTGAGGCTTAAGTTTAGCAGCACAGCTGTTCCCTATCCAGGAGGAAGGAGGGTCATTGCACTGCCAGGTTTTGTTGGCAGTTTCAGGCTGACCTGCGGCCCTGGAGCTCCAGGAAAAGCAGCATCTCCTTGAAGGCTGAGTGTGGGATGTGCCATGTGGTGCAGGCTGGAAGGACACCGCTGGCCTGTCAAAGGGCATTGACTGTGTTCAGCCTTGCCTTGCAGTCTTCCAAGGCTGATGATGAGGCACAAACAAAATACAGCAGGAGGTGGGTTAGGATGGAAAAAAGAGCCTGATAAGCAAACTGAGTTTCAGTGTGTCCACTTGCCTTATGGCACTTAGTTTGACTTTGCCATTTTGTAAAGTCCAAGACTGGAAAGTTTTGGCCTACCTCTTCTTCACAGCCACAGAATGTTTTTACTAAGTTGTAGGAGAGTTTGAGTTACCTTCGAAGCAGTTTCGAAACTTGTATGTAGTATTACTACTTAAGAAATCTGTTGCTGTCGTATTGGGATACATTTCTGGCATTTGTAGAAAATAATTAGTTGATCTTTTTAGTGTGTTTGCAGGGACATCTTACATGTGTATTGTTTACTAAAAAAATCAATGGACCTATTCTAGCAGTTTGTTTGGAAACGTGCTTTTGTCTTGAAATGCTGGAGGAAATTTGATTTATTCTTTTATTAATGTCTTTAGTATGGTTTGTGCTTACAGTAGTTAATATGTTCTAAAAATGTAGGGGGGAAACGGTTACAAAGATCCAAGTTTCTCTTCTGGGCTGGCAAACTAAGATTTTCCAGTAACTTTTCAGCTCCAGCCCCCAGCTGATCAGGGGAAGAAATAACTGAGTGCTGCCTTTGAGCTCTATGGTTTTGTATTTAAGTGTGTATTAAAGGAAGATGGGTATGATAGAACAGGCAATAATTTTAAGTAAAATTATGCATAGCAAAGCAAGTATATAGACAGAAAAGCAAAGACAGCCTGACTGACTATGAAATTCATAAGCAGTGCTTGTGGTCACTGTAGAGCAGGTGGTCCCTAGAAGGACCCATATGATCCTGGATCTTCAAAAAGCTGAATCTCCTGGCTCTAGTTTAGTTCTCTTTGCATGAACTCTGTTCTCCCTCCACCACCTAATTCCCTAGCTGTTCTATTAAATAAATCAGATCATCTCCAATTTTTTTATCTTTCCTTGCTTTTATTAAACATGTCTCAGGTTGAGATGTATAGGGACTTTTTTGTTTTGTTGGTTGGGCAATATTTTATTATTATTATTTTCTTTGAGGAGAGAGGAAAGAGGAGTGATGTAATATATGCTTCTCAAACACTTAAAAGATGGAGTGGTATGTTAGCATCTGGTATGTGTGCCAGTTGCGGAAATTTTATGGTGTGATTGTACTAAATTCAAAGAAAACAGAATCGAAATCAGCAGTGTTATAACACCATAAAAATGCTGTTGGGGTAAGATAATCAAAACTGAATGCCTGTATTTCTTGGTGAATTTATTCTTTCTTCCTCAGTTGTCAGGAGAGGATGAGACTGATATTAATTAATGTATTTACAGGCTTAAAAAATTGAAGGAAGAGGGAGTAAAGCAAACTATTTCTTGTTGAAAGTACTTGTAAACCCTTTCTCTTTGTGAATTTAGTCTACAACAGCTTGAAACCCTGAGGACTTACATTTGTTCTGCTTGACAATTGTAGGTAGTGATCCCTAGAGGCTGTTGTATTTTAAGGCAGACCAAGTCCTTGTAAAATCAAAAGCTTGAAATTATAACTCATGCATAAAATTCCTGCATGTAAACCCTTCACCAAACTTATGAAAAGCTTTTCAGACCAACTGCAATATTTAGATGCCTTCATTGACAAGGTGTGTAGTACTTTAAATTCCAAGCTTTACTTTGTTCTTTATTTCAGTCTTGGAAGATTGAGTAGACCAAATTCCAACATTGTAGTTTGCCTCTGTCACCTGCCTGCCCACACATCACTAGACTGGCAGAAAACTGTCCAGTGAGAAAATTGCTGTTTAATGAAATAAATTGGCTTGGCCAAAGGCTCGACTCTGGAGTGAGTGCAGTGTGGTTGGGTAGTGGGAAGAGGAGACTTTCTCAGCGTCACTGGCTGATGAGGTTCCTCAGCTGCCTTGCACAGCATCCACCTACCCTGAGAACAGCTACAGCTGAGCCTCCAAGTCTGCTTGAAGCCTCACTGTCTAAGTGGGGACTCCAGGACCACATCCTGCTGGTTCCCCACTCTCTTCAGACCTGAGTTTCGCTCTTTTTTAGCAAGTCATAGTGATTACTTTGAAATTATCTGCTGAAATGCCACATACTTGAGCTGTTTGGGGTCATGGGGAATGGAGCCTTAAATCCATCAGGTTCACCCCAAGAAGTATTTTATCTAGCACTGTGTAAACAAAATGTAGTGGTTTCAAATGCTTGCCCGTGGGAGTTTACTAGAGGTTCTTACAGAGTACAGATTACTGTAATAATGGCACTAGAACTTGATTATCCTTAAAAAAGTGTACTGAAGAGCACTTCAGATCATGCTATGGAATATAGTAAAAACTGAACTATACCTGTCAAATGAGCAAAGAAAATATTGCAGTGCATATTACGCTTTCCTTACTTGTATTTCCTCACTTTTTACATTATTTTGGATTTTTTTGAGAGTCAAACAATCATTAGTGCTAATTAAAACCTTGTAATGGTGGTTTTATGTAAATGAAATTGTCATTTCACGTGGTGAATTTGACTTGCAACATATGTCTCTTTGTTGGCTGTTCCCATTTTGGAGGAAAGCCTATAAAATGCGTGATATCTTCTGTTTCAAGGCTGATGGCTTTTAAGGACCTTTTGAATGTTGTGATTTTCTCATACCGAAAATAATGGAATCCTGAGGAAGCCCACATGATGTTGTCTCCACCTAGAGACAGGTCATTAAATTTCTGTGTTTCTGTATGAACTGCATGACTTCAAAGTGAGGTTGAATCTTAGCAGCTGCCTAAATGGCATTTCACTGTAACACTACTATTTGAAACTTCCTTTTGCAACTTTTATGTAGGGAAAAAAAAAATCTCTTGGTATTTCTGAATCACTAAAAACATTGGCTGCAATTAGTGTGGCTGTGAGTGGATTGTCTAATGTAGATATTTTTGTATAGGAGGAAAATGCCTTTGCTTTTAGACTTTATTTAAAATGCACGTTTTATGTAAAGAAATGGGAGGAAGGAACTCCCCAAAGGAATCTGTTATTCTGATGCCTCACTACTTAAAAGCTACAGTATAGTTACAGTCACCCAATCAAGTGATGCCTTCATACATGCACACTGAATTCCCTCCCAAATATGCAACAAAAGAAAAGGAAACTACCCTTCAGTGCATGGAACTGAACTGCATTCAAGATAGCAAAACCTTCTCTGGCTTTGGGAGGTCTGTAAGCTCCAAACTGCTGTTCTGTGAGATGGACAAATTTGATGAGATGATCCTTTCTTATCATGGTTGTGAATCTGAAATATTTGTTACCATTTGTACAAAACTCTTGTATTTCAAAGAGGCAGGACAGAACTGAAATTGTGGAGAATGTTGTGAAACACTTCAAAGAGCTGGAGTTGTGTATTTCATTGCTAAAATGTGGTGTATGTGCATGAATCAATAGTTCAGATCATGTCAGGCAAGCCTAATTTAGGTCTATCATTCTTGACAATGTCACTTTAACAGTAACTTGGACTTTATCTTTCTGTGAGATGTTTGAAAATATGAACTCAGTGGAAATTTTAGCTGGTTTTTATCCAGTATCTGAAAGGAGTCACAAGTTCAGAAGATTATTTTACTCTGCCTTTGCAGTTGCTGTCATTGATTTCTCTGACCTGAGAAAAGGAAAATGAAACAAAATCTTAGCTATGGTTTCCTTTGTGTGAAAGATGAAGGTGGAATGTTTCTTTAAACCTGTTTCTAGGCCTATGCACTATGCTTTTTTTGAGAGCTGGCTGCTCTGAACGTGCCAGCTGAGCGATGACGTGTGAATTTAGGATCACAAGGATGGTTTTTGTTGTCTCTGGTGTTCATGTCCGTGGGGACTGGGGCAAACTGAGTGTAAAAAGAATTCAACAGCTTCTGCATCCAGACATTTAGAAGCACATATTCAAAAGCTGACTTTCATTTGTGGCTAGACTGCTTGGATTATATAAGGACACCTCCTCTGTGGATTTCTGCATCCACGCATTATTTATCTAAAGCTCTGAAAGACATTGTTTTGTTTGTAGGCTGTGTCATAAACTATGCCTTTATTATTTTTGTCTCAACTCTCATTTTGCAACACAATGATAACAAATAATTTCTCACTGTTCCTCTATTATGTCCCAAGATAGCGAACAGCTGCTGCATTTATTATTAAGATATCTCTTCATACATATTATTTGGCAAACATTTATGAATTTTAAATAAGGTGTGCCAGACATTTCAGTGCAAACTGTTGCAAAGACTTATCTTGTGTGTTTGTTCCCGGACTGAGGGGGTAGAGGGAAGTGGGAAGCCCCTGCACCTAAGGGGTAGAATGTCACTAGCACTTTGCTGAGTGATAGATGCTCAGCTGTCTAAGTATTAATGGAATTTATGTAATCAAATTAATTACTGTTACTTGTCTGCTCTACTATCTGTCGCATCCAAGGATGTAGCATGTTTGGCAAATGCTTATTTATGGATTTCTCTTTGCCAGTACAATTTGTGTTCTTCTGTTTGGATGTTAAATACCCAAGACTAGAGTCTTGTTGGTGTTGAGAAAATATTTTATTTCATCAGTGTAAAGATGTAGGTGTATAAAGCCTGGGCAATACATTTTCTGAGTGATAGAATTGTTCTTAGAAAGAAGATGCCCAAAATTGTGTTCTTTCTCTGAACATAGAGGAAGAAAAACAATTCTTTCTTGAATATCCCTGAATTTTACCTCTTCAGGACAATTTTTGTAGGAGGCTATTCTAAAAACATATTCCATTGCTAGTTCTCAAACTTGGGCTTAGGTAGCTTATGGGTGGAGGTAAGCAATTAGAATAAATCTTTATTTAAGTTACATTTGGCCTTAATACCTGTTTGGTTCCACTTTTCAAGCGATTTGAACAGTTACAATTAGGTATACAGTGCAGCAAACATAAAAATTCTGTTGCCCAATTTAAATGTTTTTAAAATTGATATAAAAGACTGTATATAGAGCAGGGCAGAAAGTTGCTCTAATGAATGGGAGCTCTAGCAAAACTATTTAATACCTAATTTTCTTCCTGCTACCAGTGAAGAATAGATACAGATTTGTAAATGTGAGAGTGTATGTGTGCTTTGTGTGTACCAGTACCAGAGAGGTGGTGATTGCTGTGTCCAGACCCTGAGTACCTGTACAGGGAGGTGCCCTGCTGCTTTCCCCTCCTGTCCTTCCCCCTGCTTCTTGCACCTTCCCTCCTCACCTGTGCTGCAGTGAGGCCAAGCATCAGGAAGCTGGGCAGGTGACTCATGGTCAGCAGTCAGAGCAACAGCTTGGGAATACTCTGTTCATTGGCCCTCTTTTAGGGCAGAGTGGAAGGTGTTATATTAATGCATTCTCACGGTGTGTTTCTGAATGTCCTTAACAATACTCCATCCACTTATGCAAATACATGAGCTTGTAATATTTTATCAGTTGCCTGCAATCATTGGATGAATATTATTGAGGATTTTTTTTCTATTTTTGTTAATAATAAAGTAAACAATTAGGACCTCCTGAAAAATAGCATTTTTTCTGTTGGATCGATCTTTGGGAATTCTAGTGGAAAATATTATCATGCTATAGAAGACAGACATTAAGAAAAGCTGTCCACGGTTATTGCAAGACTGTATGTTTGCAGAGTCAGAGAGTAACTTCCCTCTTATATTTTTAGTGGTCTCTGAAGTCACTATGGTGTAAATGCCTGTGTTAGAATATGAATCTACCTACTTAATACAGTTACATTAGAGCACAGACTAATTTCTTCAGTTATTAAATTATAAATGAAATTAACTTGTCATGTTTCCTACTTGCATAAAGGCAAGGCTTTTCCTGTAAAATATTTGGGAGTTCTTTTGTAAAATACAAAAAATTTCTCTTTAACTTCCTTATACCTCTACTTTGAGTCCTTTGGCTAGGTATTTTTTAGTAGACTTAAGCAAGGTTTTCCTAATCCTTTACAGTGTCTGAAAATAGCTTGGTTCTGTTGAGGAGGCAGCTGAAAACAGCTGATTGATCCCCAAATAAACTAATGCATAAAGCAGCTGAAGGGTCAAGCCTCTCTTGAGAGTTTGCACTCAACCTGGATCTGGCCTTCCTTGCTCTGCTTTATGTGCAGTTTTGCAAACTACTCTGTGTGAATCTAAAAATGTGTCAAAGCCAGTCAGGAGATTACACAAGTAAGTTCATTGTAAAAATGGGAATAATTATTCAACCATTGTTTGACTTTTCAGTTCAAAACTGCATTTTTTAACTTCCATACCAGATACACCATTTAAAGAAGTCTGATGAAACTTAGGTCTGCCAAGAAATAAGGTGTTATCAAGCAACCCTTCTGTGTAAGGTTCTACAATATTTATTCCTAGCTTTCTAAAACAAAAGGGAAGCTTGGCAGAAAAATAGTGTTTTCCAAGAGTCTGGGAGCTAATATTTGGTTATGTCTTGGAGGACCTCAGGAAACATTAATTACAACCACAGTTTACTCTAATTGCTAATACAAATTTAATTGTTGAAGGAGAAATCTTCCATGTGAACCTGACTTTAATGATTTTATTTAATTGTATTTCCTTTTCCAAAAATAATTTTTTAATTCCATTTTGAAAATTTGTGATGTGTCAGAAAACTCACCATTAATCTCCACAAGAGTTTGTAGAGAACTGCTTCATTAGGTTTGACATGGCAAGAAACAGTTCCAACCTATTTAATAATTTAGTTGATACTTTTTTCTTTACAGCATTCAAAAAACACCAAATCATCTGATACTTTAAAAGCAAGTTTTAGTGTTCCAGGGGAAGCAACCTAGACATTTGCCACAGAATGAAATGTTCTCCCTGAAGTCAGACTAGAAATAGGTAAATACAAATTTCTCAATCCCTTCTGAATGTAGTGGAAAAAACATTGCTCTGGTCTCAATCAGCAGACACACTTACAAAGCTGGATTATGGTTCTCCAGTGGTGTAGATCCAATATCGTGAGCAATGAGATGGCACTTGCCAGCTTTTTTCACTTGGCTATTGTTGTGATCCTGCTTTCCATTTCCTTAAGTCACCAGGTGCTTTCAGGGCAGGATTTGCAGTACTGAGTGTGAGGATGAGTTGGATTCTTTGTTGTTTTGGGATTCTGTGGTGCTCCTTCCCCCATCCTGCTGTCCTGTGTAAATCCTGCTGCTCTGAGCATGTCCTGAAGAACAGGGTTGGCCATGGCAAACTTCCTCTGTAAGTGTCATTGGGCCACAGCCAAGGCAGAGACTGAACTGCTTGGAGGTCTCAAGGCTGGTCACAGCAAGGAGCCTCTGCCTGAGTGAGGTTCCAAGGATCTAGTTTTGGAAATGGGGTGTCTAGATGGCCCTGGTTGTTGGGCTAAAGATGAGTAGTTGGGCTAAAGTGATTCTTTTGTCCAGCTCTTTTCTGACTTTACAATGAGCTTGGAATCTCTCTACTGAAAAAAATGTGTTTTAAAAATTTAGAGGTAGATTTTTTACAAAACTTATATTCCTAGTAAAGTGTTCCTAATACTCCCTAATTCACTGATATCTATCATACTTCCTTTTTCTTGTTAGGAGTTGGATTTCAGTGGCTGTATGGTTGTATTCATTAATTTTAAGTAAGCTGGATGAAATGCCACAGTTTCTAAATTGAGTTTACACCAGACTTCTACAATGATTTCTAGATGCTTTCAAATGGCTGTGATCTGGGTTCATTAAGCAGACTGTATTTTCTGCATCTAAAAACATTTGTGTAATTAGTTTTTGTAAAAAGCCTGCCTTTGCCACTGAGATACATATCACAATCTTAGAGATATATAATCAATAAACCAGGAATTCTGAACCGTGCTCCAAATTTCCTTCCAAGCTTTCCAGCAGTATTTATTCAGTCATTAGCCATACCCATACACTTATTGATTTTCAGTCTACAGCTAATTTTTTAGTGTATTTTTTTTCTTATTATCACTTGGCTACACAGATGATTTTGGTAGTTTCAAACAGAAAATAAGATGGGGGGATATGGCAGACTTCCACTAAACATAAGCATTTTCCTTTTTTTGCCACTAGTATTTCATCATGATCAGGAAAGTTTATCCTGAGTTTCTGCTTGGTTATTGCATTGCTTTACTACAAATGAACTGTGGACTGGGACATCTGACTTGGTGCTGCTCAGAAGAAGAGATATAATTCCTGCATTCCTACCTCATTCTACTTTTCCCTTTTGTATTTATGGTCTCTGTTGCAGAGCTAGGGGGAGTAGCATTTTTATGGCCTGAAAAAAGATGAGTCAGCTAGAAATTGTCTTGAACTCTGAGGAGAAGTAGCTACGTGATGTCTCTCTTGAGCTTTGGGCCAGCTACGTTGGATCTGTAAGTGGTGCTGGGAATTTGTTGTTTCTCGATTGTCTGTACCACTCTGTGCTCCTGCAGTAATGAGTTAAGCAGGGACTGCTAATGAATTCTAGTAGGAACATAGAAAAGAGGACATGTCTGACAGGACAATTTGCTTCCTTAAGAAACATTTCAGGATTTCAAAACATAGGTTTTTAGAGTAAATTGCTGAGGTTTCTCAGAACATCTGGTTTCTAATAAAAGTGGGCCTGTTTATGTATTTCTCTGCTTTTGATGTGCCATAGCTTTCTCTGGGTTGCTTTCCAAGGCACTGGGAACTCCACTGCCATTCCAAACAATGCAGGAGGTCTGTGGGTAACATATAAATTACAGCAACTTAAAGATGTAGCATCATTTGGAAGATTCCGTAAAATCTTGTTCCAGAGCAAAGCAGTGACCTCCTCTGGCCACACCTTGCTCCCAGCTGGGATGGCTTAACCAAACCAGCTCAGGGCAGTGGTATAACACAGCTCTGGTCAGTGTTTCTGGTGGAGGCTGGCACTGATTGGCCACCTGCTCCAGCTCAAGCCATTTCCCTTGGCTCCTGTGGTTGCTGCCACAGACTAGCATGTTAAAGAGCATCCTTTAAGGAGGTGTCATTGTCTTTAGGCAAAAGCAGGTCTCTGAAATCAACCCCTGTTCTCATCAGACCTATAAATAAAAGTATTCAATGAGAGTATTTTAACCCAGATAAATGTTCTGCTCATTTGGTGCCAGTGTTTCCTTTCTGAAGCATCTTAATGTCTCGTACAGGGCTCATTTTGCTGCCTGTTGTTTCAGTTCTCAAAGCACTGGTAGGGATCTCTGTGAAGAGCTGGATAATTTTTCTAGCTTCTTCATGCCTTGAAGTCCTCCTATACATGTGCAAGGGACTGCAATAAGCCTTCTTACTATTTCAGTTTGATTTTTTAAGACCAAGTTTGAAGTTTTTACATTAAACTCATAGTTTTTTGCCACTCTTATATACAAGATCTACTTGTGCAGACAGGGGTGAATAGAGAACTTCTATCTGTTGGGAGGCAATGTATTATATTTTGTGAGAGAATGAATATTTGGCTTAGTGATTTCTCTAAGTCAAATAGGATAGGGTTCTTTGCAATATTGCTTTCATTAGCTCATAAATAGCAGCTGTTTGTCCTGGATGTAAATTGCCACAGAAGTGGTTGAGATGGTAATTTTGAATGTTTTACATAACCTTTTGAAAAATCTATGATTTCACTCTTCAGTGCTGCAAAATTGGATTATTTTTACATTATTGGAATACAATACAGTTTTTCATGGGAAAAGTGGTTCTGAGAAGTAAAAAAAAAAGAAAAATGAGGACAAAATGATGCACATGAGGATGAGTTAAATGCACTGATGAAAAGAGGATGAGGGCATGTGAATAGAAAGAATTTGTAAAATTTTGGAATGCTAACACATATGCTTATCACAGGACAGATATTTGAGAAATCTCATCTTTCTTGAATGAATGTGATTATGAAAAGGACTGTTATCTCTCTATCTCCTTCTGCTTCTGTTATTCCTCTGCCTCCTGGATGCATCACACCAAGTACTCTTTCTGGGTGCCTCTCTCCCTGTCCTACTTTGAGGCTGGGCAGGTTGCTAGGGAACTCATTAAAGCTGTGGTAGAAAAAGAAGGTTGAGAGATAATCAGACTGATCTGTCTTGTATTGCCTTTGCCCCTTTTTGCAGTGTCTTTATGGTTTCAGATTTACACAAAATGATGTGTGGTGTGATGTGGTGTGATGTGGTGGGATGCAGCATATGGTAAGCAATAGGTCCCTTTCAACTCAACAGGCTGTGCCTATAAATCAGGAGATGCACTGAATGTTCATCCTACCTGAACTGGCATCAGCTGGTCTTTGTTCCACAACTGAGTCATAAAGTGCCATTTCAGGCATGAACAGAACAGACTGTGAGTGCAGTAGATCTTGGGGGGTGGTGCAGGAGACTTATTTTTTGCTTTGATGCTAAATACCTGAAAATGGTGGTAGTTGTCAAACTGCAGTATTTTTCTTAAATGCTGACATGAAATTAATAAAATATGGTTTTCTGTAATCTCTGCATATTGTCTTCAACCTGCTGTGAAAGGGAGGGCTGGGTTTAATTATTTCAGAGTGCAATTTCCTTCCTAAATGAATCCAAATTCTGTTCCTGTTTGGAAGGCAGATTGTGGCAGAGGATTTTCTGATGCCAGTCTTGGATATTTTCCGTTTCCACAGATTTAGCTGAATTTTGCATATGACTGTACAGATATGTGGCCTTTGGAGTGATTGGATCCTGAGCCCAGCATGATTAATGTAATACAGACAGTCCTGTGGCCAAAGATCCTTCACATGTCTGTGACGGTGCATTGAAAAAGAAGTTACTTTGACTGTGTCTGCTTTTAATTTTTCTAAAACAAAAATGACTTGTAAAAAAGTCCACTTGTTACTTGTGTTGAGAAAACAACAGAAGTCTTTGATATTCTCATTGTGAGAAGCTGAAAATCCATTTAATATCTGTCCTTGCATTTTTACATTGTTCAGACTTTTCTGGAAGCCTCATCAATGCTTTAAGACCTCTGAGCTTAATAGTCATAGTCAGCAGGGATCTGGTTACTGGTTTGTCAAGGCAAAAAGTGATTCTCCTTTCACTGGTAATTCCTGCTTTGTACATTCTCACATCTACCAATGACACACTTGTATTTTCTTTTTTTAACCTTATTGAAAGTGCACTTCTCGTTGTTCATGTAGATCTGTTCAGTTTCTCGTTCCTGTGTCAATCTCTATATTGATTAAATTAGCAACATGGCACTATAAAGAATCCAGGAAGAGCACTTAGGCTGTAAAATGATGTTTCTAAGTATTCTGGGAAGAGATGAAATCCTTATTACAGTTTTGGTGTCAAACATGGCAAAACTGCTGATAGCGGTATAGGTGACAGTTGATAATAATATGAACATTTCTGATCTGAAGGGGGGAACATGAGATATGCTAAGGATATACCATTGCATATGGCAGTATGGTCAAGTCAAGGGAATTACTGATTCATCATGCTGAATTGCAGCTGATAGAGCTCTTTCCTATCAGCAGATGCAGATAACAGGTATTTAAGGGATTTAAAGTACCACCAAAGGAATCTTCTGGAACTCAATGTTCATTGTCATGGTGGTTTTTTTGGTTTGATGGAATTTATTTATTTTTTCATTTATTTATTTGGGGGTTTTTTTGGTGTGTGATTGTTTCTTTACCCCAGAGCTCCAGGGTAGCCAAGTTTTGGAATTCTGAAAGAAGGCTGATGTTGCCCTACGATTTTGTAAGGGTAAACAGGATTATTTACCTGAATATTAGAATTGGCCGGTATGACTGTGAAAATAATGAGTGTCTAATGAGCTCCTTGATGAAAGGCAAGAGGATATAGACCTGAGACAATTGGTATGAATTTTTTCATGGACAGTAGTGTCGAACTAACTTTATAAGATATTCTCACTCATTTCCGAGTTTGACTAATTGATTAAAAGATAGATCATAGACATAAGAAATTTTTAACATTAACTAAAACACAGCTTAAATAAATTATGCAGAATGTACTGGACTTGCATTATGTGAATAGGAAATAGCTTATGCTAATCTCAAAATGTAATTTTTTTTTAAATAGGAAGTAGTGATTGTACTTAGTTCTTTATTCCACAAAACGTTGGTCTCAGTGGTTTGATGAAATAGTAAAAACAGTATTTAATCATTCCTTACATGTACATATGATGTCTAGAAAAATTAGAGAATACTAACCAACAGAGACAGGTCCTGGCCATTTGGCATGGTTTGGGAACCTGCATTCAGCCAACCACATGCTCTCTTTCTTTGAGGGCTTTTAATTTGGTCATGCTCTAATAGAAATTAAATATTTGAGGAAAGGAACTGAGTTCTCGGAAATAGTTATGAAAAAAGCAGGAGGATGGTGATAATGGCTAATTAACAGTTTATGATCTCTCAGGGTGAAATTGCCCTGAAACCCTTATTTTATTCTTAGATTCAAAAAAAGGGAACTATTTAGAAGGAGCAATAGTTTCTGTATTTGAAATTGGTATGAGAGCTGTTGGGATTATCTTGGTCTGAGTTCAGAATGTAACTGGAAAATTGGTCAAGATGCATTAAAAATGGTTAAACAATCAAATAGACATTTAGAGTGAATGAGTGCTGCTATTTATCTACAGGGACTTCTTTAGATGTTTTGTGCTTTTGTGGGGCAAATAGTTTGGTGAGATTTGAGGCAAGATGGCCACTTTTTTTTATGAGTATAATGAAACTTTCACTTGACAGTATTCTTGTTTTGTAGAGATTGCTTTCAAGTGTCAAGCAAAAATCACACATTTACTTGAAATAAAAAGTCTGCTTGTCTTCAGAAACTTGGGCATAGAAATACTGAAGGAAATGGCAACAATAGATAAGCCATAATTCATTGGAGCCAATAACGATGAATTATCACAAATCAGCTTTCTAGCTGTGTCGTTCAATACCCTCTGGTGTTTGTTTATTACTTTATTAATGAAGAATGAGAAAGGCAGCCTAACAAAAAAAAAAAGGACCAAAACAAAACAAAAATAATAACTAAAATTGAGCCAAGCAATCCAGAAAAATGACTAAATGATTCTTGCTTTAAAACTTTACCAATTAAAATAAAAGCTTCAGGATAACTGTGCTCTGCTGACTGCAACCGGTCGGTGGCAGTGGTCCCAGTTCAGATGTGAATGCAGCCTGCAGAAACTAATTGACTAAGTTATTTTGGTCTTGCCAAAGCCTAAATACTGTCATGTTTGTCTAGTGGATGAGAAAAAGCTTTTCTGTTTTGTGCAAACTCTGGCAGATTACATAATGTAGGCAAGGCAACGATGCAGGTTTTTCAGCTTCTTCACGGTGCTGTAGAATGTTATCACTTGAATGAATGTCAAGCTGCCTTGGTTTTAGTTGCAAATACTCCATGAAGGTTGAATTGTATTACTGTTTATGATTTCCAGTTGCTGTTTGATGTTGAACTCAATTAAATTCATAATGGCAAAATGTGTTGGACTTAAAACTGTCCTATTGAACCTTGTGCTAGAGTGTGTAATCCCTGCGATATCCGTTCTGCTCTTAAATGTTTTTGTGATGAATCATCCAGTTTATTTGCAGTTAAACACATATTCACAGTAGGGAAAATCTTCCCATGAATTATTCTGCAAGCAAAATCCAGTCCCACAGTTAGATGCTCTTAAATGGACTGAAAATCGTGTTTATGCAAAGAAAAGGCACAAAGACTGTGCTTCACTGACCTCTTGCTTAAGCTTTTTAGCTCCTGGGGGCCACAAGCCATGAACTGGCCCTTTGAATAGAGGGGTAATTTAATTTATTCTCAAGAAGTCAAAGTGTAAATTAAAGACTAGATTCTCTTCTCTATTATGAGCCGTGACCAACATCTTGTATTGAAAGACATGGTTTGTGAAACACAGTAGGGATGTTACCTGTCTTTTCCTTGAGGGTAGAGCAGGATCTTACCGCTTATGGAAGAGAGGGGGAAATGTGTTCTATACAGATTGTTATTCATTGAACTTGCTTATGAAAATCTAAAAATCATTGATTTGAAAAAATAAGGCAAGTTGACCCAAGAACTTGCAAAGTGAGCATAAGAAAAAGTAGCCTTGTCATTAATTTTCAGCAAGTTGTTAAAAAATTAAGAAGTTCTGCTCCAAGTAAGAGCAAAAGGTTGGGTTGATACATTTTTGGGGCCTAGGACTTGGCTATTTAAATCAGCCTGAACATACAGAGTCTGAAACAAAATTCTAAATGAGCTCTCAGCTTGTTTTCTGGTATGAAACTTGAAAATGTAATATCTATAGTTCATTCAATATGAATGTAGCAATCAGTCTCTTGCCTTTGTATTCCAAGTCATTCCTGATCAAGTCTTCACTTAAAGAAACAAAACTGCCTGCATCTTATACATCACTGCACTAAAGTTATTTTGTTAAGGAATTAAATCTGTTTCTTTCAAATGATTCAATCAGCTAAGTGGATGTTTTCTATTACCATGGAAATGAAATCGTAAAGTGTAATTGTCAGGTTTAAAAAGTTTGATACACAATACAATGTTTTTTTCATCTTTCATTCGCTTTCTTGTTTCTTCCTAATTAATTTCCTGATTAAAATCTGAGAAACTTGATTTGTACTCAAAATAGGATGCTAAAGTAAGAAGCAGAGTCATAGAGGTGAAATAGATAATTGTTTAAAGTTGTACCAAGTTGGTTGCTTTCTTTTTATCTAATTATTCTGGAGAAATCTGGGTAATTTACTTTGCTTTGTGTTTGTGATGATTCAAAGACAGAATATTAATTGCTTGTGGCTGCAAATATTTCATATTAAGCACGGAAGGACCAATTGCTTTCAGGGCTGTAGTTACTGATAGTGTAAAGAAAAAATGTTTAGATTTTAATATTAAATTATGCTCCACATCCTCAGTTCTTGGCTTTCCATACTTTTTGGCTGAGTGATCGCAATAAAATATTAAAATTAACTACTTAGCTTTAGGCAAAGAAATGTCTGCTGGGTATTGTGGTGCCTTTCTTGACTGGACCATTTATTTATTATCTCCAGTTTTCACTGTGGATAGTCATTATCTACATTTAGATCTGCCACTAAAATGATGCAATTCCCATTTTCATTCCATATCCACTGCTTCATATAAAAAGTTACTGGGGTCTCTCTTATCTGACATACCAGCTAAATAGCTTTCTAGTAGTTGCAGTGGCTGGCTTCCCACTAAGATTCACTTAAATCTTATATTTAGGGATGGATTTTCTCCTTCCACCCAAAGACAGTTCACAAGTCCTTACTTCTCTCATTTCCTAGAAAATACCAAAAAAAAGCTAACTAGAAGGTATGGGGAAGTAAACAAATTCAGTTCTTTTTGCATGGAGTTGAGTTCTCCAACACTGTTGATTCTCCAAGAGTCTCTTGTTACCCTTATTGAACTTGATTCTTCTAGGCATTTGCAGCTGGTAAAGGAGAGGCTTCCAGGAATGCTGCTCCAGATCAGGGAGCAGAAAGGAGGAAGGTGATCCTCCTCCCTAATCCAACAGATGCCCTGCCCCTCAGCTAAAGCTGGCTGTGTTCAGGGATGGCACTCTAGCTTAACAGGTTAAAATCTATAATGGCATTAGTGAAAAAGGGAGACAAATAACAAATACATAAGGTATTACTTGCCAGTCCTTTAAACAAAACTAAAGACTTTCTTTCTCAAGTTGTCTTACTGGAAAAAAAAATAGAACTCTTTTGGCATCAGGAAAAGAATAGCAGTCCCAGCCCTCCCAGGAAGCTATTCAGGGTGCAGCAGAGCTGTACGTGCTAATATTCAGCCCACACGAGAACCAAGTGAATGACAAGATAGATGTGGTTTTGTACTTTTGCAATTACAATTCTCTCAAACATCAGAAAAAATATTTTCAGGCCACAGGGAATAAAATTAATTTTTCAACTGTATAACAGGATTTTTCTTGATGTAGAATTGAACTATACCCCACAGTCGTACAATTTACTTGTCATAGGCACATACTACTTTCATTCCTTAAATCTGTATTTCCTGGAATTGCTTTTGCAGTGTATGGTTTATTGGAACTGTGTCATTCACTGAGCCCTTACTTTTCAATGTAGCACTTATAAAGAAAAAAACCCACAAACAACACCACCACATCAGAAAAAAAACACAAACCAACAGAAAACCAAAGATAAAATGTGAAGATGAGAAGGCAAATTAAATAGAGAATAGAGATACTGTGTCAGTCACCTATTATGAAATAGTCAGGCTTTCTTGTATACTTTAGGTTGAGGTTTTTGGGGGGTGGGAGACATTTGGGTTGTTTATTTATTTATTTATTTTCTTTGTAGGTTTATTATTTTTAAGGAAGGAAATTAAGTTGTTTTAAACTGGATGTTCCCGATGGAACTTATGTCTCTTAAGCCAGTTTAAACACTTGGTTGGTTTTGCAGTTTACTGAACACATTAGTGGTGTGTTAGTTCATACTAGTTCATAGCACTTTTGAAATCTTTCTTTATCTTAAGGCGATTCCAGTTGCTTTCTATAACATATATATTTGTATATATAATTACATGTTTTTTAAGAAAAGTGTAACTTTTCAAAGCCGCACAGGGCTGAAGTGTAAATAATAGTAATGCCTCAGCCTTCCCACCTCTGCTGACTGAGGTGCCTGTGGAAAGATTCCGAGTAAACCTCTCTAGTTCTTGTCCCTGAATTAGTTTTAGTTTATGGGCAAATCCTGTAGCCTTCCCCTCCTCGAGGCCTCTGTCTGAAATCCAGGAGTAAGTGTGCCAAGATCACTGCTGGGCTGCATTGAACTCTTTCATGGGAAAAGCTACTCAGAGGATATAATATTTTTATGCTGTTTCCTACCCCTAAATAAGGATTGACAATTTTTTAACTGACTGCTCAATTCCAAAAGCACCTGGTAAATGTGCACTTACATGACTTGTGCTAAACCCTTCTTAAGATAGCCTTCCTTAACCATGTTTTGTGCTGGCAGTGTGGCCTTCACGTGACCTTGTGGTTTAATAAGCTGTACATTAACGCATTGCTGCTTAATTAGTTAATGATACCTTGATCAAATTAGATAAATGGATTGGAACAATGCTGCATTCAATTAATTTTCATTTTCAACCAATTACATTGCTGCTAATGCCTGTAATTCGAGATGTGGTTTTTGTGTTGAGGTAAGTTATTCATTTCTGTTTAAACCAGGAAAGCTATGCCTTTCCAGGCTCAAATGCATTTATTATTCTGAGTGTAATTACATTTAAGCTTGTTAATTGGTGATAGTAGATATGTATTTTTCACATGTGATGCTTACATAGTCTGTACCCTGCTAGTATTGGCAGGCAAGATGTACATCAAGTGTAGGTGTTCTGTGTCAGCTTCTCAAGACAGGAGGAGTTTGCTGCTAGAAGGTATTCCAAGTCCTGGGCTCCCCATCCTGTTGCTGAAGAGCAGAGAGCTGGGATGGCTCAGGCTCTGCTGGAGCTGCAGGCTGGGCAGGGCTGGCACCAAACCCAGAGGGGCTTAAGGCCTCCCTGGAGAGCAGTTTGCACT
>JAOXXN010000137.1:11785926-11810230 GCA_026770055.1 Myrmophylax atrothorax
ATATAGTCATGTTATTCTGTGTGAAATTTTAACATTAATTTTTTTTGTCAGATGAGGAAAACTGAAAACATCAATGAAATGTCAACCTGATACAGAGCTTACTTTGATTTTTTTTTTTTGCTTATAAATGCAAAAAAGGCAAACCTAAAAACCATTTCTTTGATGTGGTGTTTGATCTGAGGAATGGTCTTAGCCTCTCATTAAAGAAACCTTTTCTGCCAATACAGGCTTTTTTCTGATTTTTTTTGTATGATTGCTGCCAGACAATGACAAGAAGTGAGTGGGAGTAATTCAAAAGAAAAGACCAATTTGTACCATCTGTTCCAGACATGTAACCAGAGGTGATACTGTAAAGGGGAAAGCCAAAGACTTAGGTCTGAAAGTGTGATCAGTGGCTTTTTTACATTCAGTTAAAAAAATATTCTCTCTATACTAGTTCTGGAAGGAATATACACTTGATATAGGTAAAAGATAAATATCTGTACTACATTTTGCATTGCCTAAATGACTGACGTGGTGGTTTAGCTCTGTATATAATGAAACTAGGGGTAAAACTATAGTAGGCTATTTAAAATGTTTTTATCTGCATGGCTTAAATAGTATTATTCTTGAAAGTAAAAGAACCCACAAACTCTTGCTTATCTTTTATCTTCCCAAAATCTTAATTGCCTTCTTTGAATCTTTGTATATAATCTGCCTGCTTTACAGCACCCAGCCACACCAACTATAGTCTGGTTTTGTTATAATGCATGCTGTGTTACTGTAATTAAAATAAACCTTTGCATTTCAAATTGCCCTTTTTTATTTCCTTCTTTGGCAATAAAAATATCCTTGTCAGAAATGCAAAGCATTCTCTTCACAATATCATTAAACAGGCAAAGTAGGTCACTCAGCATTCTTGTACCAAGTTAACACAGATGCTACACAGTCAATATATTTTAAAGCTGTGTATCTCAACCCTTGTTCCTACAAGGCATGACCTTATATCAGAACTGTCACTTCAAGGTTTGAAAAAATCTGACATATTATAGCTGTAGTATGTCACAAAGCCATGGGATGAGCTGGGCCGAGTGAATTGCTTCATAGGCCAGTAAGAAACTGAAATGTGAACTGAGGTGAATGGACGTTTGTCAGTCATCAGTGCAGGTTAAAAAAAAACCCAAATGAAATTAAAAACATGCTTTGTAGGTGCTTCCTTTTTCATGGGCAATTAAGATTATAGTGCTACTTTTGCTCTTAGAGAGAAAGAAAGAAAGAAAACCCTCCCGACTAGTAATGCATTAATTACAAAAACAGTCATAAAAATAATCATTCTGATTCTTTGGAGAGACATTTGCATGTAGATGAGCCCTCCTACAATGGACAAAGAAAGAATCCTTGACAATTAAGCAAAATCTAATGTTATGGATGAGTCCAATTTTCTTTTAATTGCAAAGATTTCACCATGTAAAGCTGCTTTATCTTTGATGCTGGAGATTTCCATTACGATATTATTTTCTGAAATATATGAATAGCAAAAAGTATCTAGAGTAAAAAGGCCTAGTTAATTGTATAGCAAAATCTGTCAATTTGCAAAATCTGGAGAGAATGGTCGGCCATAAACAGAAGATATTTTAAAAGTCAGTCTGATGCAAAAGAAAACTGTGACTGGTTATGAGCTGGTTCCATGCTAGTTTGTGAGAGGATAATTGAGTTTTTTGTATCAAAAGTCTTCTACACAGATTAAGATCCAGTACCAGCTGATAGTTGTATTGCCTGTATTTAAGATTATGCCAATAGCCTCCCAGTGTTTTGCATGAAAAATGGGGAGTACTGGCATGATAGGAATTGTGGGTTTGTTTTGCAAAGTGTTTTGGTCTTACTGTTCAGTTAGAAGGTTTTGTCAAGTTTTTTGATAATTTTGTGGTAATGTGAGTAAAAAGAAGATGAGATTGTGAAGTGTAAATGGTGTCCATCAGCTGCCTGTCTGAGGTTGTGCAGTATCCCTTATTTAATTCATCAGCGCATCGAACGCTCCCAGGAGATTCATGGCACTGTTTGACAGCAGCATCAGGGCTGTTTTATGTAATGTGGCTGCCAGAGATGTATGTAGTTTTGGGCTTACAAAAATGTATTGGATCTGAGAATTATTTCTCCACCCCACTCTCCTTCTGGAAGGTTATTAACTTCTCAATTTCATATGTAGTCTTGAGGTCTGATCTGAAGTTTGGTCTCCATTGAGTGGATTCTTTTGAACTGGAAGGCCACAATAGTGATCTTTCTTTATTGTCATACCAGTAGAATTGAATGTGTTCCTTCATCCATTCCAGTTTCCTTCTTCCTCCCTCAGCTAAACCTGTGGCGACCCTACCCCAAAGGGGTAAAACTGAGGTGAGTTGTCTCTATGTTTCCTTGTCTCATTTGGGTCAGGATTTGGTACTTTAGCTTAGGTCTTGTACCAGGATGAAACTTCTCAATATCACCTGGAGGAGCACAAGACAGAGTGCAGAGGTTACAGCGTTATTGAAATAGTGACAGTGTGGTACCTTGGCTTCATGCAGCAATACACTTTTTCAAAGAAAAAGATACATTAATTGAAACATCTTTGTTTACATACGGCCTAAAGAAGCATTTCTGCCTATGGTATTTGTCTTAAAATTATGGGCATATATTTACCTGTAATGATCTTGTACTGGGGTTTGAGACAATCAGTCCTTCCATACAGTTGATATGAAATGATGAGCTGGTTAATTTTACTGTTGTCATGGTGTGTTCTTCCTTTGATGGGAAGCTATGGGAATAATTTTTGGTCACAAAAAATTTTAGTGATCATTTTGGTAATGTGTCACCAGTATTTTCATTAATATTTGTCTATAGTTCAATGAAGTGATAACTGCTTTATTTGCTTGACTTTGTGTGGCATTTTTAATATTTCAGCTGAAAAAAATTTGGTCAAATGGCAAATTAATCATATATACATCTGTAATCTTATTTGCAGAAGCAGCCCAGAGCATTACTATGTGACCTTTTTAGAGCTCAATTACTGGCATGTTTTGCAGAAATAATTTTTTCCAGAATTCTGGTCTTGTTCAGAGCAGACTAATACAAACCAGACTGGAAATAGTGAGCAAACATGAATAAAGTTAGATTATTCATCTGTTTATGTTTAGGTTTCAGCTGGAGAAAAGGAGAAAAGAGACACACTCACACTTAAAAACCCCACAACTTTGTTAGAGAGCTGTTATACCACCAAAGATGTCTCCTTACAATTCTTCAAAGAGTAGGGGAGTTAAACTTTATAAATCTACCATAATCAAAGTTAGTGCTTTGATATAATATAGGTGTCCTTGTTTGAGTATATTTATGGAGACACCCTCAATATAAATTATTTTGTTTAACTTTGAAAATAGCCCCATTTTATTGAATGTTTAAAGTAGTATATATAGAGAAGATATCAATTTTTGTAGATTAGGTATATCTAAAGTCTGACAGCACTCCATTACCTGATGTGATTGAATATCTTAAAGGTAGTCACAGAGGGTGAGGATTATCTACAGCTATAAGCATGCTTTTGTTCCAAGGGATGGCTATACTGTGTCATACACATATATCTTCATACCTAAAATATTTTTCTCTATCCTAAGAACTTTTCTAAGATAAAAGAAAAATTCTTACTCTAGGTGACCTCTTTGTTTTTCTTTAAAAGAAAAAAAACACAGTCAAAACAAAAAAAACCCTGCTAAAAGAGTTGTGCAATCCTATCAAGTGAGTTTGAATTACTTCCTTCTCCCAACTCCACAGCTAACTGTAAATTGATTTTCCACCCTACTATCTCTGAAATAAATTGCTACAGAAGCATAAATTTCATCAGCCACTTATGAAAACAAGTCATCTTTACTCCAGTTTTCCAAATAGGAATGCTTGAGATGCAGACATTACTCATCATTATTTTTTCCCCTAGTAATGTTATTTTGTGTATCATAATAGCTTTCTGGGATCCAAAATAACTATTTGAAGAAGCATAAGTTTTTTATTGCTATAATCAATTCAATATGCAAGTAATTGAGGACACTAAGTCTTACAGAATGCTACTTTAAAACTCCATATGCACCAGATTTCTTCTCTCCAGACCGCTAGAGCATTTCTTATTTAATAATTGGTTTGTATGACCTGATTTTGATTAATCGTATAAAAGGTCAGGTAATTTGATTATAGAGCAGTTACTACAATGAAAAGCAAAGTAAATAAGGTAAAACGCAGGGTTACAGATGTACATAGACAACATCAGGGCCTCAACTATTCTCAATCTGGATTATGCTGGATAAGAGGTAGTCAGATATGTAAAGATTTCTGCCCTCACTAAAAATGACTGACAGGGACTCGTTTTACATGGAGATTAGAGCTTTTAAGGAAGTCTTTGTCATCCTCTTCTGTGCTGTGCTGTCACCTCTGTGGAAGAACATCTTCATCAATTTATTAAATAATGAATGTGGTTAGTGATAGAGGCTTAGCTTATTCAAAGATCTTCAGCACTATCCCCAAGGAAACAGCTGGGATACACAGGTGTGCTGAGGCAGGTAAGAACTTTGCACATTGACGAGGCTGATTCAGTGGCTGACAGAGAAGTTCGAGTGTACGCTTTGATTTTGCCTAGAATGGATGTTGGATGGTAATAAACCCAGTAGGTTTTGTCTAGATGCAGTCTTTAGTCTCATTATGAAAAGAGGAGAAAATTAAATTAATTATTAAAACAATGTACAGGGGAAATAGCAAGAAATGCAAGTCATCTGCATAGCCTGTCTGTTCCAAGAGTTGTAAATGACTTCAGGTAAAATTTCAAAATGGACTACATGATGGGATTTTTAGATAGATACTGTAGGACACAGGTCCAGCAGCCCTAATAAATATTTCCGCTGTTATTTTTTACTCTGTTAAATAACCCTGAGTCCCAGCTGTTTTCTTCTGAACTCTGATTTATACTATTTAGCCTCTACCAATGAAAGAGTTGCACTGGGAGACCTCTAGAGAGATCTGTTTGCTGCCCGCACCATCTTAGGACTTGAACTGTTGGCCTGACCAAAATGGTTGCAATGAAATTGTGCAGATAAAAGAGCATTTTCCCCTAGAGATGTCACCAGGCAGGCACTTCCTTTTTTAATGCATTGTTGTACAAGTTCTGTTATGTCCTGAGAATACTTGGCATTGTTTGCCTTGGTAAAGTGGCCTTCATCTCCTGCTGATTTTGCTCAGCTTGTTGCTCATTACTTTGCAGATTATAGCACAGTGTTGACTTCCTGGTAGGGCACAGCTAGATTTTTTTTTATAGCAGTAGTATGCTCTGGAGTTGTTCTGAAGCACTGCAAGGCCAAACAGAATCATTAGGCACAGTAGACAATCCCGTCATGTGCTGGTCCAGAGCGTGAGTCCAACAACCTGTGCTGGATTTCATCAGGCTGTGCTGGATTTCATCAGGCTGTGCTGGAAGTTGAGATCTACCTTAAACTTTTGTGCTCGGGATGTCTGCTGCTATGTGTTGACTGTGCTTCAATGCAGTTGTTCTGAGAATTATTTTCCTAACATTTATTACTTAACTTTTTGTGAGACATTTCAAGTGCATTATGGTATTGGACTAGTCTGTATTTGTCATTTATCAAACCCGCACAAATGCATACTGGGTCTTGGACATGTGCCTGAGATAGAGCAGAACTACCCATGCTAAGATGCAAGGGCTATGTGAAGTTTTATCCAATTGCTTGTCTGGTAATTTACTGCAGATGGGATTTCAAAAAACTTACAGTCTTGAATATAAATAGGGTATAATAAATTTGAGAAAGAGAAGTTTGTTTTCTGAAATGAAGTCTTCCATTAATTTCCATACACTGATGAACTAGGCAAGTTATTAGTGGCCACATCTTTGTGAAGAAAGCATAAGGGACAGTCTTTTCAGGGTTTTTCTTTTAATCCTTCTTTCTGAGTATTATTCCTCTGCAGCTGGCTAATCTCTTCAGTAAGATTTCTTTTTAATTGGAAGCTAAGAAGTTCTCATGACAGTAATTATTCAGGGGGCAACCTCTGGCCTGATGCTCAGTCTGTATATGAACATACATTATTGTTTTTTCCTTAAATCAGAGGATTTTCAGACTCTTCTAAGAGGTGTGACTTCCCAATTTTATATTTCTAGTGCAGCTGAAGAAGAGCTACCTTGCTTGGAATTGGGATGCTTTTCCAAGGACATTTCAAGGAAAAGCAGGTGGTGTCATTATATCAGTGTTCCTGAACTACAAGTGATGTAATAGTTTTCTTAAGAGTGACTGGATTACACTTGTAATGTCATGGTGGAAAATTTAGGAAAAATAATCACATTTTTTGGGCTGTGGGTACAGCACACATTTCTCCATGATTGTGCCATTTAAACAGCTGTTTTTAACCAGGCTGGGTACCTTGCTAGTGGAAAGGAAAAGTGGCACCTGTAAAAAAGGAGGGGTGACAGCATTTAAGGGGGTACCAGATGGCCTTTACTTGCTTGGTCCTGCTGTATTGTATGGAACAGGAGGCAGAAGGGGATGAGTGTGGACAAGCTTGAAGTGTAGGGAGGTAACCTAAAGGCCAAGATGCAAACTGGTGTGGCTGAGGCATCGGTTCTGCTCCCGTACCTCAGCTGTAGGGAGAGTAACTCTTAGGAGGAGTCAGAAATGGCATCAACTTGCTCTGGTGGTTCCATGCTGGAATATCAGTTCCAGGCTCTGCAACTGCCTTCAGCAGTCATTTGCAGACTTGCACCAATGCTGCTTTTGCTGAGCATGACAGTCCCCTGTTATATTGGTTGTCTTCACAGAGCGAGAGAAATTTATGAAGAATACACTGCAAGGTGAAGTTTGTTGGAGAAGGGAATAACTTGAATATGTCTTAGAAAGCTGGGTTAGCTGTAGGTGCAGAGGGGGATGCATTAGACAATGGAGCCAAAATGGAAGTTTTGTACCATAATGAATACATAACTTAGTGTTAGCTGTATCAGAGAGAGTTAGAACTTTCTTTAAAAAAATTCCTATAGAAATACAAATTGCACTGAAGAAGAGAGCCATTTCTTGTAGAAGAGTTTAATAAAAACATGTGTTCTGACTTTTTCTCAGTTAGGAATTTTTTTTTCCCTTTGGGATTTAGCAGTATGTAGTGTGCTATACAATGAAATTTTGCAATTTGTCATGCTGCTTCTTCTTTTTTTTTTCTTTTTTTATTTAGCTATTCTAAGAAAATCAATTTAGCTGAGTAACAGGGGTAAGACCTCCAGCTATTATCACCTAATCATTAATTTCTCCTGGATTCTGTTTAATACAACTGCTGCAGAATGTTTAATAAATCATTAAAATATCTTGGATTTAACAGAGAAATAAATTATTTAAAACCATAACTAGAACCTATTTCCCCACTCCCAGCCCCCCAAACCCTTTTCACTTATTAAAGCATAAGTGAATTAAAGCACAATGAAAGCATAAATATGAAAATCTACAGCTTTTAAAAAAAAATTATGAAGAGAATAAATGCAGATGACTGAATTCCTAAATCCAGTCTGCTCAGGATCCCTGCTTGCAGATGCCACACAGCTGTATTTCATGAAGTCCTTAGCGATTGCCTGGGTTAGAATGAAGATATTGCTCTCTTTGGTTTTGCCATGGCATTGTTTTCTCCTACCCAAAGCAGCAGGAAGACCTTCAGCATGAGCAGAGTTACAAGTTTCCTGGTGGTGTTTTGCAGCTGTGATTCCAGCTCTGGTCAGGGCACAACAGGAATGTGTGGATGCACAGCAGACTCGGTGCCAGGTACCCCAGGGCCCTTCAGTGGTGAGGCCCAATAATGCACCAGTACCTTGCACCTCTCAGTCTGTTTGGTGAGAGCTGCTCGTAAATATAACTTTACTTGGGTAAGGTGTTACTGGTTTAGTTGTTGTTTTTACTAAATTGGGCATCAGGTTTGCTCTTTGACCATCAGATCCTGGTGGCAGGGCAACACTTAAGGGGAGAGTAGAAGAAACTTTCAGCTGGTATAAAATGAAATAGTGAATCACAGAATGTGCCAAGCGAGTTAGAAAGGACCCACCAAGGATCATCAAGTTCTCTCTCTGCTTCATGTTTTATGGTCTTGATAGATATAGAGCCTGGAATGTTTGTTTACAGGAACTGAATAATTAAAGAAAATTAAGGCCCAGCTGAATAGCCTCATTGAGTTATACAGATTCCTTATCTAGGATTAAAGGGTAAGGAGAATGATGATGTAAATAAGTAATTTGATCTCATAGTAAAATGTTTAACTATTTTCAGCTTGCTTAATTTAATTTTTATATATGTATCTGTCCTCACTGAATGGCAAATCCAAAAGCAGATGTTATCAGTATAGTTGTTAGCTCCTTTTATGAGTATGTCATCTCTTTTTCTAGTGGAAGTCACTTTTTTGTAGTAGCTAAAAATCAAGGGAAATATTCTCTTGCTTTCCTACAATACTTTTAAAGTCAGTTTAAAGGAAGAATTATTCCTGAAAGCTTATTTATTTATTTATTATTAAATTTCTAGGAAAAGAAAGCAATAATTACAGTCAACAAATACTTGGAAAAAAATAAAAATCGAGTTGTTTATAGCAATAGGAGACTGTTAGTTCTCTTATTCAGAAGCATCTTCTGGTCTTGCTGTCTAATAGAGACTCTTGAAGCTGTATGTTGAGGTAAATAACGTCATATGATGTTGCTTGTACTGATGCTAAAGAGGATTAAAATTACAGCTTTGAGATTAGCGAAGAAGTCTGTTTACATATGTGTACATTGCATAACCAGCTGTTGACTGCCTGCTGTGGAGGGTAGAGAGGGAGTGAAATGTCTGGTACCTTATTCTAGAAATGGCAATTGGACTCATGAATTACAGAGTAAATGGAAACATTTCTTTAGGTCAGGGATACTCAAAAACGAGGAGTAAAACTGCCATGTGCAGAGAGTTTAATGCAGGCCTGCAGGTGTCTGTGTGAAACACATTTATTTGTTATATTGATTTCCTTTTCACAAATTATTCTAGATAAAAAATGGTTTACATATATTTCAATTGCTTAAATTAAGACCTACTTACAGGTCATATTTTCAGCACAGAGAATTTGAATACTAATAGAGACGAGGAGTGTGGGAAGGCAATCAGGGCCAGCTAAGGAGCATCAAAGAACAGTTAAAGCACCATTTGCAGTGCTCAGCCCTGCCTGACAGGAGCTACTGCAAAACCCTGATCCAGTCAATCTTCCTGGTGGCTCTGGGTTTGTCCTTTAATATTGATGAGCAATTCATGTATTTCTATGAGATGAGTGGGAAAATCTTTCTAATGCTGGGAAGCAATACCAGAATAACAGGAAAGGGAACCTAATGGTTTTCTGTTCTTTTTTTTTTTTTTTTTTAAGGAGTGGGAACTGCATTGCATATTGGTTAGGAATCATGAATAACAACAATAAGTAAGAAATGCATGAAGTAATTGGCTCTCTATTATCTATTTTACCTTTTTCTGCTTCAAAGTTATTACAAGCCAACTTGATTTCAGCAAGTAGCCTGGAAAATGCATTCACCAAAATCAATGTCAACCCTTTGAAATTTTGTTTGAAGGATTAATTATGGACCTGTGTGACCAGCCTGCATAACTTCAAGTGCCTGTCTCTATTTTAGGATGCTTCTGCTACTGAAGAATTTGGCTCATGTACCTTAGCAGGTGACACTGGCTTCACGTTAAAGGGAATTTGAACTACTGCAGAAGAGAAAATGTGGTGATTGCAAGGAAAGACATTGGTATCAAATGTTATTGCAGTAAAATCCATACCCAAATGCTTATTTGCTTTTGAGTAAATTCTGTGTTCCTCCTGATTTCATGAATGAGGTTGCTATTTTCCTCAATTTTGACCTTGAAATATGGTGTATAAAACCTGATAATAAATGACTGAGGGGAAACAGTAAACTCATTTTAAAGAAGGGACACTTAGCATTCTCAAATTCTGCAGTAATATCAGCAACATTTAAGGTGCAGAAGAGCTAGCAGAAACCTCTGTGTTCCCCCTAGTTTTCTCCTTACTGTTTCCTGCCCTGTAGACAAAAAACCCCACCTGTAGACAAGGTGTTTTCAAATTTGGAATTTCAAGGCCTCTTTGGAGGAATTGCTGTTTCTCAAGTGCATGGTAGACACGTTGCATGGCTGTTTCCCCCAAGCAAAAGCACTGATGCAATGCAATGCGCTATTGTAGAGATGATCAAATGCCAAAATCAGCTGTCGCAGGGCAGCCTGCCCTTTCCCAGGAGGAGGACAGGAAGGGAACATGTCTACGGCTTTCACCACTGTGCTTTACATCTCAAATACTGGGTAGAATAGAGGAAAGGGCAAACCACAGCTGATATTTTTCTGCTTCCTTGCACAGGGGCTTGAAAACAGCCATTGTAGGCATTTTCAGCCATTAATAATCTATGCAATTGTAACCTCTGTAATTTTCTCCCTTCAAAGTGTGGAAGATGCTGAAATAACAGCCTAAGGAGGTTTGGAAATTGGGACTTGGCATTTAAAGCCTAGTCAGCTTGCATGGCATTGTGTAGTAATTGCTAGTTAATGTAATAGCAAAACCATTACGGTGACAAAATCTTAGAGTGTATTTCTCTTTTGATGTGTAAATTAAGACTGTCAGAAAGCAGTCCCAATATTAAATAGGCCCCCTCATCCCTTTTAGTTTGAAAACACTTTGCTTAATCATTGGCAGCATATAGATACTCTTTTGTTTGTGTCTGCCATATTCACTAATATTATCTTCCGTGCAGACCAAAGGAAATAGATTTAGAGGGCCTGGAGATGTCTGTGAGGTTATCTGCTCAGACAAAGGAACCATGGTTTTTAACTCAAATTCTGCTAGTGCTGTTTGTAGCAACCTTCTTAAGCCTTAGTATTTTGGTACATTATTTCTTTACAAATAACAGTGCAAAACTAAAGAAATTCAGAAAAGATAATGTGTTTCCAGGGAATCAGAGTGAGATTTTGAAATAAGCTGCTACCCTATCTGTAGAAATCATAAAAGCTTCAATAAATTAATACAGTAACTATCTTGTTTTTTTCTATTCTGTAAATCTTAATTGTTTTAATTATGGTATAGACATAAAAATATAATTTGCTAACTTATTTTTAGTGACCACACAAATATGCTACAAGAAATGTTCCCATATTGCTTTCTCATTTTAGCAGAATTCTTCATAGGTGTATTTCTTCTACTAAAGATCTCAGATGGTTTTGTAAATTACCAGGAAGATGCAATATACTATTTCTGCATGGAAGAATGAGGTATTAATGACTCTGTTGCTGCTCCCTCTCACGTGCTTGGTTGAACATCTTTGAACTCTTACCTCCTCCACTTCCTCTTCTGTTCCTGAAAAAACCTTTGAAGTAATCATGGCTCAGTAGCAAGTGAATTTGCTGCAAGTGGTCACTCTTGGCCATAGTACCTTACTGGAATTTAATCTGTTCAGTATCATATTTCCTAGGACAGTCTGATGTGAACTGTTAAATTAATACACCATTAGGAAGGGCTGTCACTTTAATGATGTATTAATGCCACATATCATGAAGGTGAAATGCAAGGTAAAAGATGTATTATGCAGGTGATGGTGGCCTCTGTGGAATGAAACTTCTGGAGGACAGATGAATGCTAATTTTTAAAAAACCCAAACCAACAAACAACAAAATAAAAAAAAACCCTCAGAAAACCAAACCACCTTCCTCCTCCCAGACACAACAAGACAATTCTCTAACTAGGACCTGTTCTTCAGTGCCACTAACCTGGTTTTACTTTATCAGTTGTATAGTCTGTATGGAGTGTAGCGTTGCTATAGTTGAGTGTCGCAGGTAAGCAAAAGAGACTTTACTATAGCAGGGTGCTTTTTTATCCACAATGTACCTTTTTCTGTTAGATTTTATCCAGATTCACTAGAATAAATCTGCAGGGAATGACTGAATAGGCAGTCAGCTTGGCATGGGTCTTTCTTCTAGTACATGTATTATTTTACTGTATGAGTTTTCCTGAAACCTGTGCATCAATTTTCTCTTGCAACCAACATCTTCCTTATCCAAGCCCAGAAGAAGCAAAGAGGCCATTGAGGGGTTTCCTTTCCTGTGTGTTTTCTGCCAGAGGGCTCTGCAGTCCCTTTATTTCCTTAACTCCCACCAAAGCTCACCTGCGAGATAGGAGAGACAATCCAGAAGCAGCAGTGGTGGCCCAGAGGCCTGCAGGGACAATTATGGCTGTGGGGAACAAAACGTCAGGCTTTTAATTGCCCTTGAATGGGTCATGCCTATGTTTTGTGTTTCTGTTTCCTGCAATAGGGGAGACAATTTTAGTGCCAAACATTCTGTAGTAACATAAGATTGCTGGTTGGTGCTTGCTGGGGAATGTGCAACTGGTGCAAAGGATTTTCTTCAGCCTTGCATTCATGCAGGTTTCATTTCATGTAAATTAAAGACACATGACTGCAAGGTTTGGATTTCTAACAGTACTGGGCTTTGTAGGTGAGGTGCTGCTCCTATCCTCTTGTGACTTTTCTTTGGGTGTCTTCTGAGTGCAGGAGGCAATGTTTGGAAAGATGTGTATGTGTTTTTGTTAACTTGAGAATGTTATTCTTCAGTTCTTGAAAGTGTTTTGGAAGCTTGGGGAGAGAGGGTTGACTCTGTTTTGGTTTTCCCTATGCATTTATGATAAAAATATGTCAGTCTTTCCATGGATGAAACCCATGTGTTAGGAGGCCTGTATCAGAATCTTAGATATTATTTTTGTGTTCTGGCAATTGTTGTAGCAAATTTATTTCCATGTGGCTAACAGAGGATTGTGTGCCATGCTGTTGTGAATTTTTTTTTCTATCGACACTGTTCTAGCACTGGACTGCAGAATGTGTTGGTCTAACAAAATGTTGGGAAAAGATAAAGTTTGGCTGAAGTTAAAAAAAATATTCTTATTTAACTTAATAGTTTGACATTTCCCCTATAGCTAACAGTTACTGTGATATGTTGTGCCCATAATAGCCCTAGTCTCTAGTTCTACGTGGGATTTTAAGCAGCATCTCCTGGCAAGTGCTTTCAGTCTTGTTTATCCCTTGTACAGTAAAAACCTGTGTGAACTCGCTGTGGCTGCCTGCAAATCAGTGCTGTAATCCTGGTAATTACAGCCTGACATACCTGACCCTGCGACTGAGAACGCACCCCCTTCTGTCTGCTCAGACCTGTGGCAGTAGAAACAGACTGTCCTTAACCATGAGCCAGCTGTTGGGAATAGTGGGGGGCAGTGGATGGTGGCTGCTAAATTATGTTTATAATAATGCACAGAAATAAATGCACTGGAGTACAAATGTGCAGTTTTGGAAGAAGGCTTGAGGGAAGATGATCTAATTCTAATGGGATAACTGAAAATTACTACTGTTTTCAAAATACAGAATCCTAGTTCTATCCAGTAATAAAGCAAAAGCCTAGGTAAAATTAAAACATTTAGAAATTTAGAACTGTTAAAAATTATTTTTCCTATAGTTCCCCTTCCCTTTAGTTTCACAAATACAGTCATAGTTGTTACCCACAAAAGAAGAAGAAAAGAAAAAGGAAGCAAGAATATATAATTGTGCTTATTAGAAGAAATAGTCAGAAACTGATTAGTGTGGGAGGAATTAATTATTAAAACTACCCACGCGCTCTGTTTTTTTTTAATTTTATGCTATTCAATTATGCATCAGTAAATGTTATCATGCAATCATTGGCAAGCTGATAATTAGTATTTATGAATTGCTGCTTTTTAAGTCTGACCTTTTGATAAATTCCATTTGTGGAGGTGGTTGCAGATATACACCGATCTTGGGCACCACTGTCATTTTGTTTTTCTTCAGTTCTGAATTTTTGATACAATGTTGCAATAGCAGTTACTTATAAGCAATTACTTTTATTTGTGCTAATAAGAACAGATGATTTAATGCACAGAAAGGTGCCCCTGTAAAGCACTGAATTAAAAGAAAACAATTCTTGGTTAGGCAAGGAAATGTATGTAAATGAGTGATCGGTGAAAAGTACTGTGAAAGATTGTAAACAGATGCCTTTCAAAAGCAAACTTTTAACCTGAGTGCCTAAATGGGGTTTACGTGCTTGGGGTTAACCAGACACTTGGGAAAATTTTATTTTTTAATTATTTATGAGCCCTTGAACATAGCAGAGGTCACTGGTGTTATCTTTACTAGGTAATTATACATCAGTATGACTTCATTCTGAAAATAAGCGCTTTTACCCCTTCTGAAACAGAAACCTAGAGTTCCTAATCTGCCAAGCAGCAATTCTGTAAATATCCCGAGGCTATTAAAGGGGACTGAGGGAGCAAGTGGGATCACAGTGATCAAACTGACTGGGGGGACTGTGGGCAGTGCTGCCCAACCACTTGGCCAAATGAAGGCTCCAAGCGCAGAAGAAAAGCACATTATTGCTTTGGTTTCCAGCCTGTCCTGCTTGACACGCTTTGTGTCTCTGCTGGAACGAGTATTTCTGTGGGTGCAACTGTGCCAGAATCTATTTAAATTTTCTTTAGCTAAAAAAAATGAATGGCAAATGCTGTTTGGTTTAACTGAAAACTGAAAAGAGGACTCTTAATTTATGTATATACAAAATTGTGTATTTGTGGATATCTTAGATTTGTGTGTAGTGTTTGGTTTTAACATTATGCTGAGGATTCATTGCTAGCTGGAGTGCTCCACTGTGGCAGGATTTCAGGGCACTCATTCTCTTGAGGAAAGAAACTTGCCTGGGTAAGAATTTCAGAATCTTAAAGCTGAATTACCATGGCTCCCGCCTCTTGAATTATATTGTTTGCTTATGGGATGGGGGATTACTTTCTAGTAGTCTGATTAAAGCTTTTTAAAGCACTGATTTTTTTTTTTTTTTTCTAAAATCTAAGAACAGTTTTGCTATCAGAAAATTCAATTAGATCAAAATGGGTTGGGTCTCTGGGGTCCTGCAGTGTGCTGCAGTGCTGTTTGAGGCTGCACAGTGCCCTGTGTTCTGGGAGCAGTCTGTCTCCTTCTGTGGGCCATTCTTAGTGAGCAGCCCTAACCGGAATAAATAAGCCTTGGCTAGGGGTTTTTTTTGCTTTGTGTTTTGTGTGGGTTTTTTAAGCTTTCACAGCTGATTTAAGTAGGATGTATACATAGTCTCGCACCATCCGATGCATCCCTTGTCTCCTATTTCTCCCACATTTGAACAGTATAAAGTAACTTTGTGGAGTTGACTTGACAAGTATTAAATATTCCATTATGTTCTATATGTAATATTAAACTCAAGGATGAATTATTTTTATAAAGCTATTTCTCTATGTTCTGAAAGTGGTTTTGAAATATATTGAGTCATAAAGATGCTCCAGCTGGGCCATAACTCTGATACTGAAACTGGATATGGAGAAGAAAACACACTGAATTCTTTTGCCTTCTTGCTTTCACTTGTTTGGACATATCTTCCTTTAAAAATGTAGAAGTCTGATAAGAACATAATAGTGTGTGTTGATGTGATTTTAACTGAATACAATAACAATTCTTTGAACAGCAACTTAAATAAGACTCTAATTTTACTTACGTAAATGTACCCATGAGTAAACCAGTAAGTTTTAAGTCCCCAAGGAAAGAACTCAATACATGTTTTTTCTGATAGGGAAGTTTAGTTTTCAATTCTAGGTATGCTGCATTAATAAATTAGTTGTTCAGCAAAGCATATGCAGAGATTCATTAAAGTTGTGGGAAAACAGCAAAATTATGGTTATGTTTTCATTGAGAGCTGATTCCTTCTGATTAAAGTTGAGTTTATCTTTGGTTTTTACCATGTTTTGCCACCTTCAAGTCTGTGGTGCTTCTATATTTTATATATAGTCTAAATACATGACTCAGTTGAATGATATTTTGGTGTTTGTGAGATGAGAATTTTTTTTTTGGCCAGTTTAATTTTGTGATCATAAACAGGAAAACCATAATAATCTTCAAACTTTTTTTTAATGGTGTTTTTTTTTAATTTGCCCTCAGGTTTGTTTCTTCTATTCCCATAAAAATTGGAATGCAAAACTGCTCTGAGAAGAGTTTTTGTTAAAAACACAGCCTTCTGTGCACATGCAGAGCCAAAGATACTTTTTTTATTTTGTTTCTTTTTGCCATTTAAGTGGAGGAAAATATTTATATAATTTCAGATTGTTTGATCCCTAATGCAATTGATCCAGCTTAGCTGGGAACTGAACTGAGATCCTTAATGAGCAGAAACTTTAGCTGCAGTCAATACTTCTTACATCTGGAAAAGAATGAAATAATACTAAGGAGTTGTGAGAAAAGATGTAAAGGTGTCCTTTATGAATGATTTATGCGAGTTCATGCTTTTTCACACAAACCCAAAATAGATTCATGCTAATGATCTACATTTTAGTCTCCACAAGTCTAGAAATAGTATAAGCTCACTAAATGCTATATTTAATAAGGGGAAATCTGTGGTATTAAGTACTTTCAAGCAATTTTTGTCGATATTAGGAAAAAAATGTGTTTGAGTAGTTGTGCTGTTCCCATTACCATCTTGATTTCTTCCCTATTTAAAATCCTATAATGGAGCCCATATTAAAGCACTTAAGTCTCTTGACCAGCCTTTTCTTTATTTGTCTGTTGCAAGCCACCCTAGAGCAGGACTTCAGTTACAAAGGAGAAAGGAGAAATGCCCCTTGGCATTCTGGAAGGCAAGTGCTTTTGCACAAACTGCTCCTTGGAGTTCATATTTAGAGGCTGACTGAAAATGTCTCCTTTTGCCTTCAGCCCCACCATCATTCTTGCTAGTCATGAACTATAACAATGAACCAGTCTCACTAACTAATGCTGATGATGTAATAATTAGTGTCATTCCATTGTTGACTATTTCCTCTGAAACACTAAAACAAGATATGAAAGTTATTAATCTTGAATTATTTTCCAATTCAGTTTCCAGATGCTGTGTAATAGTTCTCCTACTTTGTGATGTTCCATAAAGCTGAAAATCTGAGATCTACCCGTGCCGATTCACGTGACCTGTAGTCAGTGTCTATTAACGACGACCTGCCTGTTGCTACTTCATCTGGAGGAAACCCAGAGCAGTCAAAAGGAAATGCTCCTCAGAGGTAAGACAGCTTGTGATGTTTGTTTTTTTTTTTTAAATTCTCTCTAGAGTGGTGAGTTCTGCCTATTTGAATCTGTGCAGTTGTGTGGACTGAAATTTTTTGCAGGAAAAGAAGAAAAAAAAAAGTGAAAATAAAAGCATCTCTTTAGACTTGGGTTTTGATTTTTTTTCCTCTAAGGAAAGGCATCTCTTTCACTTTGCTAGAGAACTTGTGTGGGGTTCTTCCTCTTATGTTCAGAAAATGGAAAAGTAATACTTAAAGGCTGAAAGGCTTCTATCAGAAGCCCTCTGAGGTGCTACAGAAGGCCAATTAGCAAATGAATGTAGATTTCTGGGTTATACCTTTTACAGTTCATGAAGTTTGCCCCTCTCACATCTTTGTATGATGAAGTGGGGAGTTAAGGAGTACAACACACTCTGAACACCTGCCTATTGTGAAGCAGAGTCTGGAAATGAACTATGAGCAATGTGTACACAAGGCTGACTAAAAGAGCTTCCACAGGGAAATCTGAGAACAGGCTTTGTCGTGGACACTGTGGTGATGGCTTTTATTGCTTTTGCTGTGCAAAGTCCTTGTTCCAGCCATTTATATTAAGCTGCAGCCTGGGGTGATTAGTCTTCTGTAGATGGGTAAGAGGGAGATGGCAGTTGTGTATGTCTGCAGTAGAAAGGCTGTATGTTTGGAGGAAATTTCACAGATTGAATTTGACCTCTGCAGCAAATGAGCTGTGGAAATCCTTGGAACTCTCACCCAGAAAAACAGAAAGCATGCATTTTCCTCATCAAATGGCCTTCAGTGGTTTAACTTATTTTTCTGCTGCTAGAAGGGCAAAAGCCTTTCCATAGCTATGCCTCTAGATCTTGCATTTTATTATTTCTGAATAGTGTTAGCTGAGACAAGACACACTTGTCAAGCTTGGCCTTATAATTTTCTTCCTGAGTGTGATTATAGTGAAAAATATTAGACAAAGGAGTAGGAGGGGAGACGAAAGCTTTGGAATTGTGCATGTGGGCTACATGTAGATGCCCCTAGGTGAGGTAATTAGCATGATGGGAGTCTGCCTGGTCTATTAGTACTTAGCATTGCCGTATTGGTGGTTTGAAAATGTTCTTGGAATGAATGCTCCTCACAGAGCAGGAAAGTGATACATTGTGTGATTTATTTCTTGTCTATAATTTTTACTGCAATTTCATATTTCTAGCAGACTGTTAGCAATGTTATGTGAGTTTAGGCTGTTGCTGTGATATAATTTTTTAAGACATAATTATCTCAAAAACCACAAGCAAAACTCTGAGAAGTTAGGAAGTTGAAGGTGAGAAGGGGTTATATTTGTTTCGTTTGTGATTGAAACATGAATGCTGTTGGTTGGGGTTATTTTAAACCTTTATTGCAATTCACACTTTGTCTCAGAAATCTCAGTCAATTTGTAGAGTCAGAGTCCTTACTGATCAACTTCTGGTAGCTTGAGACTGCTCAGTAACCTGCCATTCCTTGAAAACTTAATGGTACAGTAGACACAGAGAAAATGGCTCTGCCTGACAGTTTCTGCTTTGTAGGCCTGTAACGGCTGGAGATGTGTGTTTTGCCTCTCTCTTGTAGAACACCCTTTCCTACAGCAAAAGCAGCAAAAAGAGCATGTAATTGACTTGGTAACAGTCTATTGGCTTGTACCCCACCAGCTAAAGCCACACAGGACTGTGATGCTGAAAGCTTTTCCCCTTCCTTTGGGAGCTGCATAAAGTGGAGAATAATATGAAATAAGTTCAAAGTTTGTCCACAGGTGTCAGATGTCAAAGTCACTGAAACCCTTAATTTAGATGATCTGGCAAAGATGTCAAATTCTGGGAAGGTCTTTTGGGATCTTTCTGTGATCTCAGCTTTTGACAAGGTCTTTGTAATCATTGTACAGAGTACAAGCTGGTTATTGTTTTTCCTTCCTTATATTGTCTGGGAGGATGCTTAACCACCTGCTTCATGTGGTGTGGTTCTTCATTTAACTGGATGAAATCTAGTATTAGATTCAGCTCAGTACTGATTGTCTGAATCTCATTTATTTCCTGCTATTATTAGACCAGAACAACAGGTCATTTTACTTCATTAATAAAGGGTTGATACCTCCATACATAATTCTGTTCTCTCCATATACCTTTGTATATGAATTTGTAGTGTAACACTGAGCTAATGTGTGGAGTCTTTAAAATACAAATTCAGTTTTCTAAATCTGTGCATTTTGGATAAGTATGTTGGAAGAAGCATACTCATTTATAGCCAATACCAAGAGTTGGGTCAAAGGAAAGCAAAAGGACCTTGCTGTGGGCAGAGCTGTAACTTTCTTCTCTTATGCATGGTGGTGAAAATAATGACAAGGATGAGGGGAAAGGATAATAAAAAGGAGAAAAGAGGAATATTGTGAGCTCTAACAACTTTTGAAAAAGTAAAAATTTTACCCAGTGTTCTTTAGCTGATTTCTTGATACAGACTTTAAATGTTTACATATGAACAGAAAGCATTAGCTGTTAATATTCAGGCAGTCAGAAACAAGTATTTTGTCTCTTCACAGGAATTTAAAATGCTAATGAATGATTAAGATTCCCTAAAAAACTGCCTAATTTCTCTTGCAATGATTTAACAAAAGTGTTTTCCATCTGGGAGATATGAGAAACAAACAACTCAATTTTTAGAAACAGATTTTTTTAATTTATTGTTCCTTCTAAGGTTGCATTGTGGTGGAGCCCTATAAAGGGAATTGTTTGCTCTTTGTGGTCCCTGTTAGAAGAATACACATGGGTAATCTTGTTAGAAGAGCAAAGATAAATCCAGAAGAGTATGTCAACATATTCTCTACAGGTTTTTTCTCTAAAAGCACAGATTTAGTATTGTATTTTTCAAAGTCAAGAACTAAAACTTTATTTAAGATGTGATATTCCAAGCTTTGAGGCTTGTTTCTAGAGTAGCAATTAGGAAGTTCTGGGACCATGTTGCAAAACTCCTTTAAATACATTGTTATGTTATACAGCAAAATCTTAAAGGAAAGATGTTATGGATTTTGTATCGAAAATACTTTTTAACTAACTAAAAGTAAATTTGTGATGTATTTCTGTAGTTTCTTAGGGCACCTTATTCTCTTAATGCAATATAATAAAACTTTTGAGTTATGGCACATGTCAAGATAGGTACGTTTTTGGCATTCATTGTGGACTTTATTTAAAGAGAATGTTGTATGATATTGGCTGGCACTTTCAGCATGTCCTTAGAAGCTGTATTTCTTCTTCCTTCTTCACTCCTTTTCCCTCAGTTTCAAATAACTTATTTCACCTGATTTCCATTGGAATTGTAAATCCTGCCCTTTCAAAGTAAGCTGTTATGGGAATGTGAACAAATAGATTGCTCTTTGGTTTGATACAAATGCAAAGTGTTTATCTTAAAGCTTTTTTTATTGTTGCATTTTAAGAACTTGACCTAGAATGAAAATGTATAATGCAGGCACCATAGGAAATGTAGAAAAACCTAATAGTTTTTGCTACCGGTATCTCTATTAACTGCTCAGGGAGAAAGGGGATACCTATTGTGGTATTTTCATCCCACTTCCATAAATTATATTCCCTGCTTTATGAACTTACTCTTATAATGTACTTAATGTGTACTGTGTAGCCAGCAAGGAATCACAATTTGGATGCAACTGTTTACACAGCCAAGTCCTTTAATCCTGACTCTGGCTGTGCATGCATTTGGAGCTATGGATGTCCTTGGATCAGTCAGTTTATTCAGTCCCTTGCAGCATCAACCTGCCAGTCTTTGAGACAGAGTTTAAATGTCTGTCAGTGCAGTTCTGCCGTGTGCATGGGCACTCGGCAAGTAGCAGTAAAATTCATTGTTTGTATGAATGTGCTTCATAAGAACAAATGGTGCTTGCTGGAATGGCAAAACATCCAGGAGAGAAAAGTGTCTCCATGTCATGTTGTGACATTGCAGTGAATATCACTTATAAAACTAAAGGAAAGCTTTTATCATAATGGGATTGTTAACACAGACACGCTACAGATTTATTTTTTATTGTTGTGTGTTGTACAATTGCTCTGCACATTTGCTGCTCACAATGGCAGGTCTCCTAAATTTTCCTAAGCTAAAGTTTAAAATTACAATATTAGAGGCCAGCAGTGCTGCTGGTGATGTGGGAAGCTATGAAATGAAAATATTTATGGTCAATAAGGTCCCATTGACTTCAGTATATCCAAGATCAGAGAAGAAATTACTTCTTTCTCAGTGCTTTTTTAGCCTTATTGAACTGGAGTAATGGCACACACAGTCCCCCCAATTTATTTCTCTCCTCTGAAATCTTAAAAGGGAATGGGGAAGTTAAAAGTGAGATGGGAGGAAGAAAAAAGGCTCTTTTGCCTGGCAGTAAGTGAGCTGCAGTAACTTTGGTTTTGCAGCCTTGTTTTTCTGCACTGCAGAACTGAGATCTGAATCATCTGATTGTGCAAGGTTTCCACACTCATTTTCTCTTCTCCATGCTAGAAAGAGAAACCCCAGCATGGGAATGGCACTTGCCAGACTAATGGAACCTCCTGTGGAAAAAAATAGTAAAAATTAAATAAAATACAAGGGTAAATATTAGTAAGCATAAATGTCTATTATGGGTTATTTTGAGGTTATTTCTTGAAGTAGTAAATCTTGGTTTTATTTATACTTGATTTATACAACTGTACTCAATTCCTTTTTACACTTTTCACACAGTGTGAACAATGGTTTATTTTGGTAATGTAACAATTTAATTCCAAATAGAAATTATGCAGTAAAATACAACATTAAAGAAAATACTGTTCCTTTAAAGATGGTGTAAGTTAGTGCTGATCTCATTAGAAGTTTTCATTGAATCCCATCTGTTTGAATATACAGGAATGATGAATTATTAACACACAGTCCTGTAAGAGAATAGTCCTTCCTTACTGTCAGAAAACAGCATTTGGTTTGATACATGAAATTAAATCACTCTGTGCTTGTGAGGCTTGTTAATTATATCTGAAGTAAAGGATTTTAATTGATCTCAATGCTCACTGTGCAAAATAATTTTCTTCACTTGAATGTGAAAGACTGCATATCCACTTCTATTCTGTTTTTATCTTTAATATTAATTTAAGCTTTTAAAGAAAAAGCCCAAACAGTAGTTTTCAACAGCAGATAATTTGGCACAAACACAACTTAGCATCTATTCAACTTTTCAATAAATGGAAAAAGGATAAACAAACACTATCCTTTAATGTATTGGCTTGCATGAAATGATGGTTGTTCATTAGTCTCTACATAGCCTTCATAAAAAACTTACACAGTCTTGATTTGCAGCCTCTGTGTGAGGGGTTTCTCAGCCCACCAGGAGAATAGTTGGAAGAGCATCTTTGGCAGTGGAGTATGAGCACTTCTTTCTCAGCACGGGCTGGTGAAGTTCCTGAAGACAAGTGTGCCTGTTACTGGCAGCAGTGGCTGGGACAGTCTCTCCCTCGTGGAGAGGCTGTTCTTGGACCCCTGATGGCCCCTGTTGACAGGGCAGCGGCCAGTTTCATGTCTGCAGAGCTAAAAACAGATGTCTGATAGCTCTGCATAGGGAGTCCTGAAGATTTTTGTGACTGCTTCTGGATAAAAAAACCAGACTTCTATGTTTGGGTGCAGGAGAACAATTTCTGGTTAAACTTCCAAGTGATTCAGGTTTTTTATATAAACAAGTGACTTAAAAATTAAAAAAACAAACCAACAAATCCCCAAACCCCAAACACTGATGATTTTAAATGCAATATATTGCAATTTCATTTACACTTCTCAGACCAGGCAAGTTTTAAGATTGTGTTCAGTTGCCTCAACATGTAAAGTATCAAAGGATTACGAATTCTTCGTATTATGAAATCCATTTAGAGCAGGAGGTTTTGAGGCAGAGAAATAGGCAGTACTGGCCTATTGGGATTTTGAAGTCAGTTCATGCTCTATTCCAGCTCTTGATGGCTCCCCATATCTGACTCCCTTTATGACACTTCTTGTCCAGAAGCAGCTTCTGTGGGGTTTCTTATGCTGTGTTTCCTCTCATTTATACCTCAGGGGTGTGCGGGATACCTCAGCTTTCCAAAGAGTTGAGAGACTTCATTTCAGTTCAGCTGTGCTAACAGAGGTTTTACTGGAAAGAAAAGAGATAAACTGGAGATAATGACTAGGTAATGACATAATAAAGTAATAACCCAAATTGTCCACTTAACCTATTTCATTTCTGTTGCCTTAGTGAGGTGAATAACTGACCCTAGTAGGAGGAGGGAGAGGCCAGGCAGGAAGAGTCTCTTAGTAGTGCTGTTTTCAGTCCCAGTCCAAACCATAGAACTGGCTGCGCGTGGGTTCCGTTCGTCACATCTGCTGCACAAGCAATACATCAGTTTGATCTTTGTCCCTTGAATCTGTTATGGTTTTTTCCACATCCACAACCTAATATGAGTACCTCTTTAGCCAGCAGAGTACAAGTAGTGGTGGTATCTTTTTGTCACAGGTTTGTATCTGTTAATACATTCCCATATAATCTGCTCATTAAGTTTAGCATTGCTATATTGCATATATGATATTTACCAAGATAATGTAGGACAGTTGAATATTTAAATCCAAATAGCAGTTTTGTCTATAAAATGAAAAAATAAATAAATAGAATTAATTTGTGACTTGGGGATGAAACTCAGGATGGAAATAGAAAGCATTCTAGAAGGAAATAAAAAGAAGGTGATTATGCCTCTGTCAGTTTCTTATCTGCTTAGGTCCAGAGTGTTCAGAGACTAGACCACGTTTCAAGGCAATTGAGTGCTGGAAGCATTTAGTCCCACTGTGCCCTCCTCATCTATTTCTACAGCCCAGATGGAACCTTATTTACCAATGAAAAGCACTGATGAAGGAATTGTTGGAGCTCAATTTGCGAGGATTAAAAGATGTGCAGTCAGTTTCAAATGCTGTTAAAAAAAAAAGGAAAGAAATGGAAATGTGGTCAAATTACTTTCATTTGAAAATTTCAATCAGCTTTATAATTCAAGTTCTTTTAGCAAACACTTTAATATATTGTGTTTCATCAAAACTTAAGTTTTTCACTAAAAGATAATGACAAGGAATTTCTATCCGATGCAGATGT
>JAOXXN010000137.1:11810330-11820780 GCA_026770055.1 Myrmophylax atrothorax
AGATGTGAATCTGTCTGCTGGCTTGTGGTCATTGAAGCTTCAGTCTGTTTTCTGTCAAGGATGTCTACTTAGTCCTTTTCCACAATCAGGATCAGTTCACCTAGGCTGTGCAAGTATCATTTAGGTGACGGGATTTTCTGTTCCATTGCATGAATGTTTTAGTACTTCTGACCTGGATTATAATTAGCCAAATTGAGCTAAATATTTCTTGAATGTGTGTTGCCTGGGAGATGAGGACAATGCCCACCTGGCTACAACCTCCTTTCAGGTAGTTGTAGAGACTGATAAAGTCACCCCTGAGCCCGCTTTTCTCCAGGCTGAAAAACCCAGCTCTCTCAGCCACTCCTCATATGCCTTAGTCCCTAGACCCTTCACCTGCTCTGTTGCCCTTCTCTGGACACACTCCAGCACCTCCGTGTCTGTTGGGAGGTGAGGGCCCAAAACTGGGCACAGCACTTGAGGTGTGGCCACACCAGTGCTCAGTACAGAGGGACAATCACTGCCCTGGTCCTGCTGTCACATTGGTTTTGATACCGGCCAGGATGCCCCTTGCCTCCTTGGCCACCTGGGCACACACTGGCTCCCATTCACCCAGATGTTTATTGGCACCCCCAGATCCTTTTCCACCAGGCAGCTTTCCAGCCACTCTGCCCCAGTCTGTAGCTCTGCAGGGGGTGGTTGTGACCCAAGTGTAAGACTTGGCACTTCATTTTATTGAACCCTGTACAATTTGCTTCAGATCATTGATGGAGCCGGTCCAAATGTCCTGATGGTAGTTGGTGGAACAGTGTTGATTGATTAGCGGTGAAGGTCTGAGTCTACAGATGGAAAAATGATGGTAATCTGAGGTTCTATATGCTCATGGAAAAGAAGTGTAAATACAGTTGTGAGCACTGAAATGGAAGCTTAAGGTTAGTGCGTGAGCTGGCACGTATTTGTGATGGAGATCTCATAACTCTTGAGTCAATGAAATGATTTTTAATGATGGTATTTACCCTTCCCTTTGTTTTGCCCTCTAAGTTGCTTTCTACTGTTTTCTCTCAGAAGAATGTACCCACCACTGGTGTCAAAGTAGTTATTATTCAGTATCAGAAAGGTAATACTGCAAACCTGACCTATAACATAATCATTATGGTTTTGAGTTGGATTTTGTTTGCGAGTCTGTTGGTTTTTTTGGTTGTTGTTGTTTGTCTGTTTAGTGGTGGGTTTGTGGTTCTTTTTTGGGGGGAGGGAGGTGTCATTTTTTATTTTTGTTTGGTTTTTTGTTAGTTTTTCTGCTGAAATGTCATCTGGATGGTTTTTAATGTTATCTTGATTGAAACTGGGAACATGTAATGTTAATATGAGCTGTGTTGTCAAGAATCAACATTTTACACATTCATCCTATCATTTCCCTAGCACAGATGCTGCATTTATGTTCTTATTCTTAGCAAAAAGAAAGAAAGCAATATTGAGAATTGATAGGTAAAAGCTTCCATCCTTTTGGTGTAAATCTGGTTTGTTGTAAAGAAGCTGGCCTGCCTTGTATCTACTAGCAGCACTGGACGTGCACCTGTCATTGGTCACAAGACCTGCAGCATATTGTGTATTTTACATTTTTGGCAAGCTAAAAATTCTGCTAATTTTAAAAATTGGTACCAAACCCTACAATAATTGCTTATAATGCTGCTTTCCAAAGTATTTATTATCTTTAAAATAGTTTTGCTATCAAGTGTTTAAAACATGCCCCAAATCTTTTGATACCTTGATACTTCTGTCCTGTGCATCCTTCATATATGCACAGCTTTCAGACTGTGCTTGGGACTTGTCATGTATTAATTTCACAATATGCCTTAAACTATGGGAAAGAAGTTGTTTTTATTAAGCCTTTGTAAGGACATGGTTCTAGTTTTGTTTCAAATGATAGCACTAGAGTAACTAAGTCAAGAGTTGTAAAATCAACTTTTAAAGCAATAGATTTAGAATAAGAACAACAACCATCTACAAGTTATTTCTTTGCAATAAGACTTGGTTTATCAAAGCTATGAAGAAATCCTATGAACCTGTTGTTTCTACAACTAAAGGAGCATCACTAGAAAAATTTGGTTTATTATAATTACAAAACCAGATCCCATGAGTAGCAGATGTTTTGAGAAAGCTGAAAAATTGAGTTAAGTTTTAATGAGAGCTATTGTAGTGGTTAAATAATGCATACCTCCAGCTACAGAGATGCGACATTTAGAGATTCTAAACTCTTATGTTCCAGTGTTGAAAACAATTAAAATGTCTTTTTGTCACCAATTTAAGTAATGCTTGAAAACTAAGAATTTCAAGTGTCTTCCCTGGAGCAAGAAACTCAATAACAATAACAATGGCTTTTCCCTATTGTGCTGCATAAACTGCCTTTTGCAGCAACAGCTTTTTGAAAACAACTAACCTTCAACAACCTGTATTGCTGAAATCTGGAAGTAAAGGATGTTCTTTGGAATAGGAAAAATGCCAAGATCTAAGCATTTCATGGTGCCACTACATAATATATACAGTTCAAATAGTAATCCTTTTTACAGTATTCTATGTTCCATGCTTGTTTTATTAACCTCATTTGCTTTTGTACCTCATGTACCGATCAACTCTTCCCTTTAGATTCACATGACTTATACCAGAAATTTATTTTCTGGAATTTTGGAAATCTCTTCTGAAGAAAGTGGAAAAAGGGCTGTGAGCCAGGTGAATGTGTGGGGAGTGTGGTGCAGAGGGATTTCTGCCTCCCCTTTCAGGCATGGCCCTTCTTGCCCTATTCCACTGGCATGTGCTAATCTTGTTCTTTTGTCTTCCTTCCAAGCCCAGTCCAGGCTACTCACTTTACCAGGCGACTCCCAGTTTTCTTGTATCTCTCCAATACATCTCTCTCTGTAGTACCTAATTTTGGGACACATGTTAGTCTTTCACACAATGGTTTCCTCCCTTGCCCTGCCTCTGGAGAGGTGGCTTGCTCTTTGTGCAGAAGCCCAGAGGACGAGTCCTCATTCCAAAACCATCTGTGCAAGGAAAGCCTGACCCACCACAGGCAAAGGCATGTCCAGCTCAGAGCAAATATTTGCTGTCTTCTAAGGCCCAAGTATACAATGGATATCAAGTCCCACAGTAGTGTCTGTGTGTTGAGTCTTTTCGATTAAAGAACTTTGGTTTTCTTTTTAAACAAACCCGTGCAATTAGTGTAGGTCTCCAGAATAGCCAAATGTGTGTGAAAGTGTCAAACAAAACAGTGGATTCATCAGCCTGCCAAAATTACAGGCAAATCTACAAGTGTACTTCAGGACACTAAATTAATTCAGATTGCAGATTTATGCAGAAGGAGTGGGGAAATAATTCAAACGCCTTGTCAAAAATTTTGGTTTAAAATACTTTAATAAATGTAGTGATATCTTTTAATTGCCAGTACGTTTACTGAAAGTGATATGTAAAGATGGGATGCTTATCTGAAGTATGGGGTTTGCTTAGAGTTCTGCATGAAGTTAAAAGTAGTTATCAGAATATTACAAAATCTGTGCTCTTGTTGCATTGTATGTATTCATTTCCTTGGATTGCTCTGCTCTTTCCATTTCAGTCTTCATTATCTATTGTAAAAGTTGATGGGGGAAAAAACATAATAAAAATCATCTCTTTGATTACAGCTAATCATAAGGAAAAAATGCAGAACTTCTTAATTATCTGGTAAAGCCAGCGATTCTTCAGGGACAGTGCAGTTAATTTCCTTTCTTTGTGTTTTGTAAGCATAACACTATTAATCATGGAGATCATAAGCTCAACATTCCTGAAAATGTGGTAGTTAAATAAATGCAATGGACTTATGATACATCTCATAAGAAATTTTTGGAGAGATACATATTTTGCCTTGCCTAAGGAGTTGTTAGCATGCTCTCTGAATATGCTGTTGAAATAGAGCAAAGGCTTAGAGCATGCCATCAGACCTTCCTGGGGCCTGCAATGAATGGGCTGCCAATTCTCATTCTTCACTATGAATTTTATTTATTAATGAAGCTATCTTAAAAATCTGCCTTAATATATTGTTGGTGACTTTGTTGCTGCTGAAACATCTTATCTTCTTTGGCAGCTGTGGATGGAGTTAGGTAATCCTAGCTCAGCTCCTGTCTGGATGTTTGATTCTGATCTAGAATGAGTGCAAAGCATTTTGGTACTGAACTGGCACCGCAGGTATAGCAGGGATTTTTGAAAGACCCAAACCAAACAATGGTTATCTGCGTGTTTATGGACATCAGCCCGTTATGTAACTCAGCATTTTAGCAGTCTGAGGAATCCTAAAATCAGATTCAGTAATTCAAGTGATGGATGCATACCAATCATTTTTACCACCTTCTGTGCCTGCCTTAATGCTTCTCTTTATCGTGTTGTTCTCTGGATTAATTTGTCAGTCTAATGGTGTGACTGCAAACGTCACAGACATGTACTGTGAGTGCTGGAAGTCCTAAGCTGTATCACAGCTCAGAGTTTATGAGTATCTGTAAGGAAAGAAAGATAGAGAATGTGACAGGTGACACTTTTCCAAATGAAAATAAGAAACAAAGTGGGTTTTGCAGCACAAGCACTTGAGACAGACCTTGACAATGTATTTGCTTTCAGTCTGCTAGCGTTGTGTTAAGATGCAATTGAGCATTCTGACCAACTTCCAGGTGCATTTCCTCCCTACGTAATTATTCCTGTTCTCAAAATTAGCATTTGTATCTTACTTTAACTACTTGATTAATAAATGAACTCTATTCAAACTAGAAATTAAGCACCAGCCTACCTACTCCTGTGAACAGCCACTGAAGTTAAATTATTCTCTTTCTTATATAAAATAGATTATGGCAAGCCACTCATCAGTTGCTGAAGGGAATACAATACACCTGTGTAGGCAGGGGAAGATACATTTTTTTTAAATGGATAATAACCATACAATCAGTTAGTGCAACCATGCAGTGCTCATTTTGTGCTACGTCACATTATCGTAGGGACAATGGGAACTGTTGGTGTTCTGGTTTCACTTTTTAAGGTGCTGTCAGCCAAGAGGCCTTTGAGGTGAATCTGCCTGAGACCTTCACAGGGAATTTCCTGAAGAAGGCCAAGCCAAGTTCATTAGCACTGTGGAAGATCCAAGTGACTAGACAAGGCAGTGATAGGAAAATTGAGTCAAACTAAACAGTGAATTGTAAATAGTGATAACCACACTGCTTTTCTGTAAGATCCTACTGGATGAAATACTGGTGTCGAACTAGGAGTGCTCTACTTCTGTCTCATGGGAGAAGATCATGGTTTGAAATACCAACTGGTTATTTCTGCCTGCTTGGGTGTAGTGGATGGTGTTTGCTGTGAAAAGGTCACATAAAATTTTAATTAAGACAGAAAAAATTGTGCAGCCTGGCAGTGTACCTGCTGTGGTCTCCCTTGTGCTCCTTCAGAACAAGTGTGGCTGTAGCAGAGTCATCTTTGTGCCTCAGAGCACCTGCTCGCCAGGTGGCCGAGGCTCTGGGTGGGACATGTGCCCTCAGGACTCTGTTATGGAGAAGGGATATGGATACTTATTGTTGCTGTCCTGCAGAAGTTTTCTGTTCATAGAAATGCTATTTGCCCTGCTAAAAAACGAGAGAAATTATTGCTCTTACTTAGTAAGCAGCACTCAAGTGGTACCACTAGATTTACTTTGTGACAGAAATAAAGAAATTCTTTTAGAGTGGAGTAAAAATCTTCATTCAACTAGAAAAGTCAGTTTTTCATTTGGCCTGTCAAAGAAAATTGACAAAATATGTAATTGTGGTTGCTCTGAAGTACATGTCTTTGGTATCTGTACCCTGAATATTTTGTTCGCTTGCTTGTTGTTCATTATTTTAAAAGTTTTTTCAGTTCTTTCCAGTCCTTGCTTAGAGGCTCATCTTTTATAAACTATTACTTAGCCTCAGGACTGCACCTTGAATCTCTAATGGAGCTAGTAGTGACTGTGTATCTGCTCTTACCTAAGGTTCTAAAGGGGATTCAAGGCTTTGAAAAGTCAGAGCTTTCCTTTAGTTTAACTTTCTTTAAAAACTAGGTTTTCTAAACCTACTTACCCTGTTACTACTCTTAGTTCCTGCTGTTTTGTGTCAGAACTTGTCCTCTTAGTTAAAAATAAATGTGTCTTGTGTAACTGTGTGATGCATGTCATCAAGCTGTGTTTGTTTATGTGTACATAACAAAGGCTTGGGGAAAGAGAGAAGGATGATATCACCGATTCTGACTTTTAATTTTTTTAATTATTTCAATTATGGCTTTAATTTCTTTTTGTGTTTGAAGAGGAGTAGTTTTAACTACTATATTTTTGTTAAAATAACCCCCTCACCCTATTGCTATGAAAACTGTAAAAATCAACAGGAAGTTCCAAAAATTTGTATTGTTAACATAACCTCTTTCAATTTTAATGTCATATTGACATTAAATATTTAATAGAAAAGTTTCATTTTCAGTGTACAAAATTCAGTGGTGATGTCAGCCCCATTTTCAGTGATTTTTCTTCTTGGCTATACCTCACTTCACTAAATGCTGAGTAAATCTTGGTAGTTTGTCTCCAAAGGAAGCTCTGAGAGGCAATCAGTGAAGGTGTAAAAGAACACTAAATTTCATGTAAATTTGGCTAAGAAAAGGTGGTTCATGTAGTCTCTTAACTGAGCTGTGCAGTGCATAGCAGGACTAGCTAAAAAAAAATATTCAAGACTGCATTCTAAGACACAGAAATAAATGGATATATTGTCCATGGCAAAGTTCATTGCCAGAAAAGATGTTAATTCTAAAATACCATCTTTAATTTTAGATCAAATAGGCCTGGCTGTTTATACTACAACCAATACTTGAGAATATACAGCATAAAATAATTTCTCACCTTAGGCTCTGAAGAAGAGAGAATAGCAAGAATAGCAAGAGGGGAGGCCGGGAAGACTATTAACTAAAAATTTGTACTTAAAGCATTAGATGAATGATAAATGCAATTTTATATGTTCTAAATCAACAGTGACCAAGCAACGACCTTCTCAAGTGAAACTTGGATTTGGTGAGGGGTTTTATGTTGTTTTTTACTATTAGTCAGAGAAGCAGCATGTCAGGCCTGCCATTCTCTGCTGCAACTTGTTCTTCAGCAGCCATGGCTGGGTAAAGTGGACTATGCAATTTTGTGAAAAAAGTGGTGCACATATTAAATTGTGAATATATGATATTTAAATGTGATTTCTATGTTGCAAACGCCTCTGAAAGTCCAGGAAGTAGTCTAATGGATTTTAGTGGAACTGAGTACCTCAACAATTTATTAAGGCTCCGTTACTGTTATGATAGGTAAAGCATTTGTTCAGAATTCCTAGTTCAAATTGATGCAAAATAAATGAATTTTTTTATATTCAGTTTAAAAGCTTGACTCTTCTTTTCCAAAGAATTATTTATGCAAAGCCTCAAGGGTTTGATGTACTGTACAAACTTGAGGTGTCAGTTTGCATCTGGATTTGCTGCTGGAAGTTCCTCTGTTGTCAGCTGGTGTGGCATTACAGAGCATTTTAACTTGGTGGTGTTGTGAGGCTGGTGTTTATGCAACTGTATTACACAGATTGTTGCTTTACTTTTCCTGATGAGAACACACAGAATGCCAGAGAATACACAATGCTGCCAAAAAACCACTTCAGGATCACAAAGAATATTTTATGTGGAGAAGTTTTGTTTAATCTGATCTCTGATATTTTAGTTTTCACTTTGAAGAGGAAGGGACCCCATAATCTATTTTTTCCACCAGGTCAGTATCAGATAAGTTGTTGGTTGAGTTTGGAAATAATGAAGAGATCATAGAGTCATGGAATCATAGAATCGATTGGGTTGGAAAAGACCTCTGAGATCATCAAGTCCAACCCTTGGCCCAACTCCAGTCCATTTACTAGATCATGGCACTCAGTGCCACGTCCAATCTCAGCTTAAAAACCTCCAGGGATGGTGAATCCACCACCACTCTGGGCAGGCCATTCCAATGCCTGATTACTCTCTCTGGAAAGAATTTTTTTCTGTTATCCAACTTAAATTTCCCCTGGCAGAGCTTGAGCCCGTGCCTCTGTGACAAGGCTTAAGTTCATTGAAGTAAATTATCATCACAGAAGTAATTTTTATTTTGCAGCACTGTTTGTAGTGTCCCTCAGCATAAGTGGGAGAAATGTACTTACCTTAATGACAGAAAACACATAAAGGACAGTAACATGGTTGCACTAGTTTTGATGTAAGCATGACAAAAGACCCTGAGTTGCCTTTGCTACTATGCATTTGTGAAATTGGGAAGCAAATTTCATTTTACTGGTACTAAATGCCAGACAGTTTTGTACTTCTGTTTCCTATAGCTGGGGGGACGGTGTGAACCTGCATTTAGTTTTAGCCATCAGTGTTGCTTGGTAACACACACCCCCACGTCATGAACCTCAGTTCTTGCGTGCCTGTGACTGTCACCTCCTCTTAGCTAGTTCCTGGGTCTGTGGGAGAATGGTGCTTATCAGAATGTGGCAGGAGCGCAGGAAGAAGGATTATTAAGTGTTCTGTAGTTGCAGAAATCACCCCAGCAGTGTTTGGGCCCCTGACAGGAGTTAGTTGTTACTGTTTTCCTTCACTGGTCCTAGCTATTGTTTCAAGAATTGTCTACAAACCTCAGAAGGTTGACCTCTATACCCTCTGGTTTGTTTTGAGGTGAAGTATGGCATTCCACATACAGCTTGTTTTAATTACCTTACTCAAGGTAAAAAGACTCTTTGACTGAGAGAGGTGAATCTTTTGGGCTACTTCAGTTTTGAACATACAGGGCTAGAGAAGGAGTTTATTTCTGAACTTCAGCCTTGCACCAGACATTGGAGTTCTTTCTTCTAACCATTTTGTAATTTTCACGTGGGGAGAATCAGTGGGGGGAAGAGTGGCTTTGTATGTTTTAGACAGTTTTTCTCCACTGGTGGTGATGCAATAACAAACTCTTCCTAATCTCCAAGCCAGTTAGACTTAAATAGAAGGAGATTTTAATACAAGGAGAATAATTGAGCACAGTTATTTTTTTGTTTCATGCTGTATATTTTGTTTTTTGAAGGATATTTTGAAGTGTATCGATGGTAAATTGAATCCCTTGTCTTTGGTGGAAATGTAGCTAATAATGGCTGCATTTCATATTATATTTACTGGGAATCATTAGTTGGTATTTGAATGTTGTGTGTGACTGATCCAGTGATGTTTTTGTTACAACATGAGGTGGTCCATACCCTGTATAGACCATGTAAACATGAAGGGGTTTTTTACAGAATACAAATAAAGTAATGTGAGACATAAACTGAAATGCAAATGAAATGGATATCCAGTTTTAGAAGTTGGGGTTTTTTTTTCAATGTTGCATTTTAAAAGCGAAACCTGAGTTGAAATTAAATGGTTAATCTTAATAACTGCTGCCATGTTCTACTGAGTTTTTATGAAGAAATAGAAACTTAATTAAAATCACTCTAACCGTAATCACTTCTGACTCTTGAAATAAAGAGGCATGTCATTATGGCAGTGCTCAGATGAAATTATCAGCTTCACTGCATTCCAGCAGGATATTTTCATTTGAAAATATACTGACTGGAATTTTTATCAGCACAGTGCAAATTCATAAAGATTTTCCTAACAAAGCTATCTTTGGTCTTTTGGTATCACCACTGCTTAGTGCTGTTAAGACTCAAGAGAACTTCACTGCTTCTGTAAGCGTGTTAGCCCTGACTCTTTTGTAAGATTTGTAGGCAAGAATTACTTCAAGAAAACTGTTAAGCTTGCTTTTCACATATTTATGTATCTTTTCCTACTTAAACATGCAGTCAAATGCTAGCAAGCTTAAATTTCTTAATCACTCCAGGTTTAAAATGTTTTTTAGAGACTTAAAAGTACTCCAAATCTACTTCCTTCTTTTAGCAGATAAACTGGTCAGACACAGTTTTAGTTGGATACCCTTCCTGACCTTGGTCTGAGATTTTGCTTTGCTTTGAAGCTTTCTAGCTAAGCAATAGGATGAAGAAACTTAGTTTTATTACTGAAGATTTAGTTTACTGTTTTAAATTTGGGCATGATAGCACATTATTTGAGTATTTGCAATCTAGGTTTAACAGGCAAATGGACGGGAAAATTAATAGTGTTGAGCATAGTGCATATTTTGATATCTGTCAAATGTTTTAATACAGCATTTGGAGGTGAAAAATGGAAAACAAATGTCCTGCTGACATCATTCCTTTGTCCTGGGTAAGTTGAGAGATACCGCCATGATTAACAGAATTAAATTGCTTCTCTGACACGCATAGCTAAGTTTTTAAGTTTCAGCTATACAAGTAAATCTTATTACATTGTCCCTTTACTGGAAGTTACAAGACTACCACGATGCTTTTGACAAAGATGAGTCTGTCAGTGGCATCTCATCCGT
>JAOXXN010000137.1:11867756-11881271 GCA_026770055.1 Myrmophylax atrothorax
TTTATGTGGTTTTTGGTTGGTAGTTTTTGTTGTTATTTACTTTATTTTTCTTGTCATTAGTTTATGTAGGTTTAGTCATGACATTATGAAAATCTTATAAAACAGGATTTGATTACTAGTAGGACACTCCCTTGGGTCTCTCTGTGGGTCAGAGGTAACATAGCAGTGCAAATAAAAGGCAGGCTTCCTACAAACAGGATAGGTAGAAAACTTGAAGTCTATTGTGGTTGGATTAACTGTATGCTCTGGATTCAGAGTGATGGATTTTACACAGTGGTGTAAAAAGATACATGTTAGGCTGGAACTGTAGGTCAGCATGTCCATGCTTATAATCCTTGTGTCTGCAAAAAAAAAAAGTCTAAGTTTTGGGTTAATAGAGTAATAGAGCTCTGTTTCTATTATGGTTTGTGTTATGCTATAGTTCTCCTTTTCAGAGCTATGTTGGCAGGTGTATCCAGGCCCTGATAGCCCCTTCAGGTGAGCAAAGTACAAATCAGGATCCTAAGAAGGACTGGGCCACCTGTCTTGGATTTAATTTCAAACATTATTAGATTTGTGTCAGACTTCTGCTTTAGAGAGAACCTGGCCAAGCATATGCCTGTCTTCATGGGGGAGAAAAACCTCAATGCAAACATACCCATGAAATACACATGTGTGCATAATGTCTGTCGAGTTATACCCCACTTGTACTTGTTTGAGTAGCACAGTGGGAGCCAGCCCAGGCCAGTGCCTATTGCTGTTTCATTGCTGGTGCTTGGGGAAGAAGGGATGAACCTCTCCATCTTCTGAGGCCCCAAAAACTGATGTGGTAAATCCCTCATTTCTGTGAGATTTCCAAAGAGTAGGGTTCCATTTTTGCATATGTGTGCTTGCACCACATCAAATCAGACCCTCAGAAATGTTTTTGAGACCTGCAGAGTTAAGGTTGTTTTCTACTTCCTTGCCTTGTTTGTTTAAAACAAGTATGCACCAACTGTTGGTTAGTAAGGAGAGGCCTAAAACTGTATTTTTGTTTTCCATTGATGAATATTACTCAGCTTAAACTTCTGTAAATATGCATTCAATCACTCACATTTTTATTTCTGTTTCATGTACCATAACTCTGTTTATTGTGCCCATTACAATTTACTGCCTCTCATAGAACAAGTTATCATTAAAAAGCACATTGAGTATCTTATAAATAAAGATTTGGTGAAGATGTATTTTTCTTTTCACTTTCAACTACGTTTTGGACAGGAATTTATGGATAAAATAGTAAGTGAAGTGAACATGGATGACTTTGCCAGGTCATTTCCCTTTTGTCATAGTAACTTACACGATTATTTGAAAAACACTTGAATGCACTGATGGCAAGCAGATGAACATATAATAAAACTGAGTGAAACATTTATGTTGTTAGAATTAAAGGGAGAGAAGAATAATCTTCCTTGGGAAAAAAATCACTGCTACTAATGGAAGTTATCTACATATATTAAGAGCTGCTCTGTTAGCTGATGTCATCTTTCATTTCAGTTTCAGAGTCTGTGAATGACAGTGTGAAAAATGCCATATGTATAGACAGGAACTTGATCTATAATGAAGCAAACTCCCTAGTCATACTACCACATTAATTATTGTGCTAATATTTCACATGTAGTTCCACTGATGTGGCTTAAAATCTGCAGATTTACTGAGGTGTGGCAGAGCATAAATTTTATCTTGATCAATTTTTCCATAAAAATAAGCTCTTTGCAGATCTAGAGAGTCTACATGAGTTTTATTAATCCTAAACCAACAGTGAATATGAGTGATTTTTTTCTCTTTTATTTAATTTTATTTTTTTTTTATTGTTAAGTTTATTGTTATATTTACCTCCAGAGAAATGCAGTGTATACAGGCCACCCTATCGGGTTCATGCAGTGGTTCCTAGAACTGCAGTTTCTGAGTTTGTAACTGTTAGACTTGTAGGATAAAGATGAGGAATATTAGCATAGGGAAAGGCTCCTGTGCCAGTATGTCCAGCTTCCAGATAAGAGACAGACTGCTGCACCTCCTGGGATGCTGAGGTGGGAACCTGCCCTGTGTCTGAGGCTCTGTAAAATCTTGTTGCTGAAGAGCAGCTCCTCTGAGAGGGACTGGTCCTGCAGCTCTTATTCGGCCACTGAACACATGTTGCTTCCAGAGTTTACAGCAGAGTCAGAAACAAAAGTTGATCCTGACAAGGTCGAGGTCTCCTTTGCTACAGGAAGGTGGAATTGATTTACCTGCTTCCTATTCTACATCCTTTTGGTAACTGTTCTTGAACTGCTGGCATACTTGGTTTGGCAGTACTTCTGAGACATGTGGCGTTCTCAATAAGATGATACAAAATTATTTGCTCTTGGAAAAATATAGTTTCTCTCTTCCTTCCCTGTTTGTTTGTCCCAAAATGAGAATACCTGAAACACAGAACCTGCCTGTAAGGTGGTGTTTTAGGTAAGTTTATAGTCACTTTGGATAAATGGTAAAGTGTTAATATCTTACAGATTTAATAGTCATAAAAAACATTGGTGTTTTGCAATGGAAGAAGATGCATAAAGAACTATTACTGAAATAATTTCTTCAGGCAGTAAAAAAGGGTTTGGTTGAGCCATAATCATCCTTGTCAATCATTAGTTGAAAGAAAGATGAGCAGAGACACCTGACATCTATTTTCACACCTGCCTCACTGTGGAAATAGTTCACTAATTAATATAAACTCAGCTATTTGTAGTTATGATGCTTCTTCCATTTCAAATTAGTGAAGTTACATTTATATTGTAAGTGTGAATGAGGTGATAAGCTCCAACTTTCTTTTCTTTGCTGTTCTATTTTTCCTTGAATGTACTCCAGGCTCGATTGAAATTGAGACCACTGGACTTAATTTACGCTGGCACCGAGTAGCAGCCCAAACTTGTTCCTGTTCACTGTGGGTAGGATTTGGAATCCCCAATGTATAAATCTTGAATTGGTGTCTAGGAGCCTGGGTGTGATGACTATCACATCAGCTTTCTGAGCAGGAAGAATTTACATCCAGCCTAGCTTCTGTATTTAGTCTGTTTTCATCTCTGCAGCACAAACCCACATTTCTGTTACCAACAGTTTCCCCCCAGCATTATGGATGGATGGGATTGGGCTCACTACATATGGAAAAATGCAGACTGTGATAAGTAAAGGTTGAGAGCCTGCATATGTATATGTGAAGTGGAGCTTTTTTAGCCAGGAGTCAGTGCTCTTCCTGGAATTAAAAAGGTAATGTTTGAAGAGGTTTAACTCTGCCAACTTCAGATGCTCTCTGATAGGAATTAAATCAATAAAGTGGTTATTAAATCACTTTAATAAAGATGATAAGTCTGATTAAAGCTGCAGTCACTTTGGGTCACACCAGAAGAGATTATATTCAGTTTCCATTAAATAAAAACTGGATCTAAAATTTTTAGCAATTACTGAAGCTTTGGAGAAAAAGCACTAGCCATGTATGAAAAGTAAGAGAAATATGATTTTATATGACTATTCTGGAGTAAAATTCTGAGTGCTGCTGAATGAGTATTGAAATCAAGGACACTTTTTTTTTTTTTAATGTTTCAAGAGAAATGTATAGGGGAAAAAAAGAAGGGAGAAAATATCCTCCTGAGGGAAGTCCTGAATTAGAAGCAAAAATAAGCCTAGGCAACAAACAGAACATGGAAGTCAGGTTCTTGCTCACTACACAAATATATTTATTAAATTCTTGCAACGAGTTACCCTGGGTTTTACAATTCTCCTGGGATGTAACCTACAGATAATGCAGCTGCTGGCAACAGATAACATTGGAGGTTAGTAGCAATTTAAACATGCAGATATTAAGCAAATAAAACAACACCACTGTTGTACCTATTTTTAATTTACAGCTGATTAATTATTTTACAGCTTTATTTAGTTTTATATTCAGTGTGTAATAGAATTTAAAGAGGAAAAATATTGAGCACTCTCTCAAGGAAAACCTGTCATTTTGGGGCCAAGTGACAGCTAGGGTTTTTGGTCTCATGTTAAGTCTGGGAATTAGCAGGGATTTACAACAGATGCAACGGCTGGAAGTTTGATCACTGGGGAAATTTTTAGTTGACATTTGTATGATTATGTTTCAGCTAAATCAAAGCTACTATTTTGGTCTGTCTGCAAACTTGGAATGACGGTGATGCATTGTGTTGCATTTTTTTCCCCTTTGGAAACATATTTTTAGCAATTAATAAGCTTTTGAAATCTCATTTCTCTCAACCCTAAATACTGTGGCAGAAATTGTGCTGCTTCAGTGAGCCTGAATATAGTCCTTTGGGGAAAGCAGACTTAGAACTTGTGTTTCCTAAGTGACAAGTGGAATGAGTTTTCAAAAGAAAACTTTGCAAAATTTCCAACAATTTCCATGTTTCTTCATGTGTAATTTTCCTGTTCTACCAAAAAGCCTACTGGTCTTTTTTGAAGCTCTTGCCTTGGAAGAACCCAGACCAATATGAACAGTAAAAGTGGGCAAATGCTTCTTCAAACTCAGATAATAGTTCTGACAGCAAAAGTGATAGCCTCTGTTTTGACAGCTGAGAAATGAACCCAAATCAGGAGAGATCTTTGAGATTCACTGTGCCTGACAGTGACTGAGCTGACTTGGGTTAGTGGGCTGTAGCTGGTGTGGAATTCTATGCTCTAGTTCACATATGAGCATGGTGGGTTCTAAAAAAAAAAAAAATAAAATTTGGTGTTTGACAGCTGATTGCTATTAAGAATCTTTGGATTTTCTTTGAACACAGAATATAGGTGGTTGAAGGCAATTTTCTTTATACAGCACATGTTAGATCTATGTGAAGAGAGATGAGTGGGGCCTGTAGTACTGCACAGACTGTGCAGAATCAAGTGCTTGGTTCAGAGGCTAGATCCCAGCCTTAAGTTTTATTCCAGTCTCAGTTTGTTTTCTGTAATATGTTCAGACTGCAAAGAAACTAAGCTCTTGCCAGAGTTCCAGCTGATAAAAACGCTTCCAGTGAGCCACCATCTCATTTCTTCTGCTCTGAGGTTTTTGGTACCACAGCTTTTGTAAGCTTCAAACTGTGTTCTCTAAAAGCACATGAATTTCAGCTGAAGTTTTTCAGCAGAGTTCCTAAATTGCCTCTTTGCCTGCAAAGCCCCATTTATCCTCTGGTGCTCTCTGACTGCAGTTCTGTGGCTGGGTGGGCTGCAACTTCTGAGCTTTCAAATAGCACTGGGTAACTATCTGGAGACATTGCTTGATATAGTCTACAAACCTTCTAAAACATCTTGTAGGGAGGTGGAACCAGGAGGTGGACCAATATTTCAGGGAGGCCATCTGGGATATGGAGGCAGCCCACAATAGCAGATCTTGTACATATTGATTCCAAATAAAAAGATTGAAATACAAACAGCCCAACACCCTGTGCATCCAGGAATCATCAGCTGAAAACTAATGCAAAAGGTTCTGCTTATTATCTCACCTCAGAACACTGGATAACTGAGTGCTTTAAATTTTACTTCTTAATGAATTGATAATAAACCACTTAAACTTCCATAGATTTTCTTGGGTGTAATTTTCATCTTATTTACACCACTTGGATAAGTATAGCCTCCCTATTTTAAAAAGTGGATAAAGGCTTCCAGTGTTCAACATGTCATAATCTCAAAAATCAGATCTAATTTTCTTTTCTGCCTGCCTCAGTTCCATGCTAGTTACATTGCCATAATGCCTGTGAATCTCATTATAAATATACTTGTAGCAAAGCATCTAATTCCTGCCTGATTTTAACTATTGACTTCACAGGTTTAACTGCCTTGTTCCATTTGAGCAAGGAGGGTTTTGTCCTGAATGTGTAGGAAATGAACAGTGGACACTCCTCTGTGGCCTTTCACTCCCACTATCTGTGTACAAAATTGCAGTGTCTGTAATTAAACTGACCTCTATCATCAGTGTTGCTGCAGCTTTATGATGTGGAAAGAAATTAAACAGGACTGAATACTAACAAAGGAGTGGTAGGTGAAAGGAAATATTTTTGGTGACTGTGGTCTGTTTAGTTATGCCACATGAGATTTCCTAGTATTTCTATGTAGACCATGGCTATTAAATGAAAGAAAGCAATCCAAAAAAATGAACTAAACCGAAGGAAAAATGGAGCTGTTGGTAGTATAATAAAGGAGCAAATAGTCACTGACTTGGTATGAGAGATTTGCAATCTGAGGCGTGTCATTTGTGTGTGACCTGTGCCTGACGCAGTGTGTGAGAGCTGCTGATGGAACAGGAGATGCACAGAACACCGGGACAAGACTGAGAGCAGGGGTGTACCAGGAGCTGACTCTGGGGAGCAGAGGAGGCCCCATGTTCTCCTGGAGGCTTATGCTGATACCTTTGTGTGCAAGGGAGAGCTTTAGGGTGAACACTGTGCTGTACTCAGCTGCTGAGGCATTTTCTTTTCTGTTAAGAATCGGTGACGGCCATAATGTGTTTCACATAATGAAGAAACCAAGTAGGCCATATTCCAGCACAATTTCAGGTGTCTTCAGAACAGTGTATTCTCAGCTCTGAGAGAAACTCATTTTTATTCATGGTTTACTGGATCATGAAGCAAGAAGTATTTTTCTTTGTGTTTTATTTAGTAGTGTTATTTTTTTTATCCTTGGAGTCATTTATAAGAATATTGACATGGAATGGGAGACATGGGAAAGACATTAGGTTAAAAATAACTGTGATTGCCTGAAGAACCTAAATTATGATAATCAGCTGGCAGGCAAAATTTAATTTGGGGCATAAATGTATATAATTAAAACACAGTACTAGTGGGAATTGACCTCTTCATATATTATTACTTGTGTAGAGTTTAGTAAATTAGCAGGTAAAAATGTGCTGCTACTTCTTTCCCTGTGCAATGAAAATCTGACCTAGTTTTTTATTAAAAAAAATAAAATTCATTATGTTCTAAAAAACAATAGTTATGAAAGTAAATAAAAAATAGCGTTGATGATCCAAAGATGATTTAAGATTTATTAATTTCTTATGAGTACTGCAATCTGTATTAATTCTTGAAAAAGAAATTAAATACTCATTTGAACAGAAATGCTCTTTCCTTATGCTTAAAGTGAGAAAATATTAGAATGTGATGTACAGAAAAAGCTCTAAAGAAAAAATATGGTAAATTCCTTTTTAATCAATCGTCAAACAAAGAAAAATCCTGCATTATTCCATTAGTAGTTTAAATAAATTTTGGATGGAAGAAAATAAGCATTGCAATGACAAAAAGCTTGCAGCAATATTTCTGGCCAAAGTGGTACAATCTGTATGTGACATTGCATGCAAAATGTAAGGGGTACAGTTTAGTTGCAGGGGAAATAGCAAGTTCATTAAGAAGGGCCATCTTGTCACAGATGACATTAATTACCTCAGAGAGAGTTTTTAGAAGAGCAGTAAGAAAGAGAGCTCATAAAATCAGAGCATGCAGTGGACTTAAGTATTTCCCTTCTGCTTTTGGGTGTTGTCAGCTCCTTAAATTGGAGCAGCCGCTGCCCTGTGCCATGTCCTGTGCCCTCCTTCCAGCCCCAGCTGCCGCTGCCTTGGGCTCCACACACCCTTTCACCTGACAGTGCCTCTGAGTGTTGGGGTCTTCCAACACAGAGATTGGAAGGAAAGACTCTCATGGATTATCTTAATCCCTGATCCATGTCAAGGGTGCAGGAAGAGTTTTTTAAGGGTAGGGGACATGTCTCAGAGTAGGGTGAGGCAGCCACCACCTCTGCCTAAGCAGTGAGCACTCTGAACTGTTCAGGGTAGGCTGAGTAGGGTGAGGATATCTGGCACACATGCTGGGTCAGTGTGGCCCACACTGCTCTGTGCTGCTCCTGGGAAAATGATATTTAGAATAGCACTTCTTTTAACAAGCTGCTTATGTGCATAGCAGTAAATTCTAACTTAATTTGGAAGTGCAGATTTCTTGCCCTCCAATGCAATGTCTTTCTGTGCAATAGTGAACATTACTATAAACCTTGGTATTCCTACATCCACTGGCTATCCAACTCCAAAATTGTATCACTGTCAGGGCAACACAGAAGTTGAGTGCAATAAACATTGGTGTACTTACTGTCTTCTGATCCCTGGAGTGGCTACTGTGATGCTGAGAACCCTCTGCCTCATGGCTGACTCCAAGGCATTATTTTTTATACTTTTTTTTATTTTTTATTGTTTATTTTACAATTTGGCATTTTCTTCTCTCAGATCTGTCTTCAGATTCTTATAATTTCCCTTTCAGGAAATACTCTTTCTGTTCATTCCCTTCCTTCAGTAAATGCACTGGTAGAGACACCGTAGATTTAGTCCCAATATCATCCTCTATAAATGCACTACATTTCTGAATATTAGTTATTAGAAGGAGTGCAAACTACAGATTCTATCCTGTCCAAAATATACTTAATGTTTTGTTAGTTAAATTGAATTTTATAACAGTAATTACAAAACTATATTTTGAATAGCCACTAACAACAGAATACATCTGCCCAAATCTTCAAGGCCTGTCATCATGAAGGTCCTTTAAAGTGAACTCAGTCTTAGAGTTATTTCTAAATGAGAACAGTGGAATGAAATTCTGAGTATCTGAACACTGTTCCAAACACTGCCACTGGCAAATAAGTTACCTTGGATAAACCATTTTAGGCATTATATAAATGCAAAGCTTTTCAGCAGCATCAAGAAAAACTAGAGGAGCTTTTAAAAGTCTCAGTTGAGACTAAATGACGTTAGAAGAACGAAGAGTAAAGATAAAGCTGCAAATGTAAAGCAAGATGACAGCTTGGTTTTTAAAAAAATATTTTATTTTATGAAAGCAACAGGGCTTTATTTCTTTTTGATAAAGTACTTGAATAAGTTATTAGGGGAAGGAGAATTTCACATTAGCTTTACATTATTACTGTTTTCTAAAAACCAAAAAGACTCATGCTGGCATCTGAGGGAAGGACAGATAGGTCATGAAATAAATCATCCAGATTTCAGAGTTCTAAAATTTCCATTTTCCCTTTAAACATTTCACATATCTTTGGAGAGATGTACTCTGCCTCAGTCTTTGGGAAGTTAATGCAACCAAGTGTTCATATCTGGCAGGGAAAAGGGGAGTCTGAACTGTGTCATTTTTAACCAGCCTCATGAAGATGATGAATCTTTGCATCGGAAGCTTCATTTGTCTCTGTCGCACCTGTAAATTCTGATCATGAGGTTGTTCCAGCCTCAATAGGAGTTTATGGGAGTTGATAACAACAAAGTGTGTTAATATTTGAAAAGGGGGAATTGCAAAGTATTTTAGATTTTTTCTATATATATATAGTCAAGTTGTCACACACTGATTATTCCACTGAAGAATGTTTGCTTTTGCTGTTGTTTTATTCTATTGTTCCACCTCTGGTTTCTTAAAAATGCTTACATCTCCTTCAGAACTGTAGACATGTAGAAACCTGGCTGCAAGCAGGCATGGTTCAGTAAGAGCTGGGTTGGTGGTTTACTTGCTATATGGGGTTTGTTCTTCTGCCATCTTGAGGTACATATCTTCCTTGCTATATTTATAAGGCTATGTCTTCCTTGCCTTATAACAAAAGCAGCAGATTAGCAGTTGATAATTAAATTTCATGTAGGAACCATTGTGAATTACATCTAAATCTAATCATTTTCCATGGAAGGTTGTAGTGATTTGGTACATCTCAGTGGTCTGGTCTAAAATGGTTTTTCTAAGATTGTTTCTCTAAGTTAAACTAGCTAAAAAAACCCAAACACACCCACCTATATTTAAAAGATGTTTGTTCATACCTATATTCTTGTAATTATGAAAGAAATACTTATCCACAGAACAACAATTTTGAAGTTAACTAGGTGATGTTTAAAAAAAAGAAAAAATTATTCTTAGAGTATAAAGAATTACTTGCATTTGTGGTATTTAAAATTTGCCAATACATTAGAGACTGTTTAAGTAGGTAGGTGCAATCTAATGTCAAACTTTTGACTGTAGTATTTAAATTTAAATGTAATCCATGAAGCGATAAATACATCACTAATTAACATTAATGTAACATGATTGCAAAATAAACATTTGATTAGTAAATTTAAATTTCAATGTAATAAACTGCTGAAGTAATTAGTAAATAAAGTCCTGTTAATGCCAACCTTTAGATGAGACATTTATGTGTTGCACATAGTGAAGGTGTTTAAAGCACAAACAAAGCCCTATCCTTACCAGTGGTTATGGTTGCTAAATAACTTAGTAAATAAACAAAACCCTTGCAAATCACTTTCCAACTCTTGCGTTTTCTTTTGATGCAAGTTCAATAGCAGCTTCAGAAGACACACTGCTTTGTAAATGTTGCAGACAAATGTTGAAACTGAGAGCAATCTCGACTCCCCCGGATCCCTGCCTGTCACCTGAGAGATCAGAGATACAAATCCCCGCATGATTAATTACCTGATCATCTGGGTCTGGCTTTCACTGTGGTTTGGGGGAAGCCTTTTGCTGTGAGTGAAAGAAGTACTAGTTTGATACCCACATTACTGTCTGTGGTGGTGTTTCTCGCTGTTAACTGGCAAGTTTTTGAGAGGCTTAACAACATGAAGTCTGGAAGAGCAACAGTGAGCTGCTGCCTTAGACAAATGATGGTGAAACCTGGACTTGGAGTATCAAATGGCACTGGTTATTCTTGGAAAGCCAAGGTGGATGTTGCGCTACTTTTAAGTTCTGCTTAGTTTTCTTCCAGCCAATGACCTTAATTTTTTATTTTCCATTTCAAAAACAACCTTTTTTTTTTGAGTTGTAGTTTTGCATGGAGGCTGTTTGAGGTTGCACAGCAGGAAAGACCCAGCTCTATAAGGAATGTTCCAATACTGATTATCCAATGAAACAAAAATAAAAAAATTGCACCAGAGAAAGAGTGGGTACTAGTGCAAACATTTAAAAATACTTTCTCTGGGTACTGAGTAAAAAATAGTGACAATGTTAATTAACTCAGTGTCTTCCCCCTAATACACAAGTCATCAAAGAAAACATAGAAAATGTCTGTAGTAGACCTTTCATTTTACCCCTATATTTGTCCAAAGTTCAGGCTTTAGGTCATGGGTTCAGAGAATGGTAGTTCCCTTTGTCTTTGGAAGTTCTCAGGGCAATACAGAGACATTTTCTTTGAAGAACCTGAACTAGTCTTGCTTTGCCATTGCTGCTATTGCAGATAGGAGTAGTTGCTCTAAGCAATAATCACAATTATACTTCTGTACAGAGCACAGCATTTTTTAAGCTTTTGAACCCACTTTGTTCTAATGCATAAGCTCTACAGAGAGACACCAGGACTGAGAAGACAAAGCCATGTTGAAATTCTTCAGCCCTACACTGAATGCTCTAAACATTTTGGGAATAGCTCATATGTCTTTCAAAACATAAAAAGCTTTCTTGGACAGCTTGCTTCCTCGTTGTAAAGCTTTCTTTATATCTTTTGGCATAAAAGGCATTCAGAAACTGTAAAAGAACTCTTTGCTGTAGTCATTATTTTCTCACTAGCTCCTAGCACAGAATGCCTTTCAATTCCTTGTTACAAGGCAAACTTGTTTGAGCCTTTTATTTTTACAATAAGATTTTAATCAGTTAACTATAACAGCTAATTTAATAGGAGTGTGCAGTTCTTCCAAACAGCTTATCTGGGTTCCCAGTGTCATTTGCAGTATAAAGTGTAGCTATAAATAAATTAAAGCTCTCTTCAATGGCAAGTCAGTCCGAAGGGACATCATCTTAGTAGCTATGAGGTGTGATCCATTCTATAGTGACTTAAAAGCTGTAGCAGGGAATATATAATTAGCTGATATCAAGGATAGTTACAGCAGGATTGTTTTCCAGTCTAGGAACTTCTGGGATAGCTGCACTTATTTACGTTGCACAAGAGTATAACTTGTGGATGTAAAGTTTTACATGTTGGTTTAATAGGCTTAATAATAACTGCAAAGATTCCCACAGGTTTGAAAATGAAGGCTCTCATTTGAAAAAAAACATTTATTTGAGTAGTGGATAGTAATTTTCACTTTTCATTTGTTCAGAACTGACAGTCCTTCAAATGTACATTAAGTGGAGCTTAGAGCCTCTTGGTAATGTAATCCACAGTGTCCAGCTATTTGCTCCTGAGCAGGAGTTTCATTCCCTTGGTAATATACTTTTCTGTTCCTCAGATCAATGCTAAGAATCCTATGAGTGAATCCCACTGTATTACCACCTTCTTCCTTCTCCACTCCCATTTTCAGTAAAATCATTCAAATATTTTCCTTCCCTCATCTGAAATTCCCCCGTGATTTGGGAACATCAATAAATATTAATTCAGTGGCAATGTTAATTAAATCGACTCATTGGAAATGATATATCTCTTTCAGTAGCATGTTACTGTTGCTTGTATTCTGTCTACTGCTTGGTTGGGTTTCTTTCATGTAGGTTTTTCACAGAGACGTGGCCTCCTGCACTTTGGAGAGCAGTTCTCCATCTACATAGTGGAAGACTCATTTTCCTGAGATTCCTAAGCCATAGTGGAACATAAATATATTATCCCAAACCTGTTTGCTGCCGGATCAGAATGGATATACCATAGAGGTTTATACAGAGAGGACTTATTTTTATCTGGACTGTCATTAGTGTACTGCTGTCATGGTACAGGTACAGTGCACATACCAAGGGAGGGCTCTCTGTTTATTTTTTTCCCTACTTTTTAATAGAACTCCACTGATTTTTCTAGGCCACTATTTTTTTCATCAAGAATGTAAACAAATTACTAATATTAAATCACTCTCTGCCTTCTGTTCTACACAAGGTAATAATGAAGCACTAATGGACATGTATTGATGGGTTGTGGTGAGGAAATAAAGTTTGTAGTAATACCTGTAAGTACCCAAGGAAGGACATTGGTGTTTGCACATTATTGTATCTGTAAGAAAGATTTAATTTCATACTTATTCTGATGTGATTAAGATTCCTTAGCAGGTAAAACTCTATTTGTTGTGGCTTGGATAGTAGCAAAATCTAAAATATGTTCTTTTTGAGAATTTTATTTTCCTTTGCTAGGTCAAATTTTATGTTGGAGCTATAAAATCAACAGTAGCCATTGCTATTGAATGCCACTCTCCTTTATGTTTCCTATGGAGATGTGTAAACTTTTCTTTAGCTTTCCAATATGGGACAGTATTTTGAGCTTGTCATTTGTGATGCAAAAGCAAAGACAGTGTAGAGAGGAACTAAACTAAACTAAACTAAAATGGGATGCTTTAATAGGTATAAATATGACAGCTGTTGCACCCCCTGGGTTAAAAGCAAACAAAATTTAAAAATCAGGCCTCTTGCATTTGATCAGTGGAGCTGATGGAGTGACTGTATAAATGACATCTGAAATGTTGTTGCTTGCTTGTGGTCAAAGACTGATTTAGTCACCTTTTCTGCAGTCACAGAGTTTAGTGTTGTAACAGAAGCCAATCATGTGTAAATTAATAGCAAGAAA
>JAOXXN010000137.1:11905754-11921006 GCA_026770055.1 Myrmophylax atrothorax
AAGAATTAAAGTATCTTGCATAATTAAGTGCTGTATGCAATACAAACTAGAATTGATTAGCTAACAACAAAACTGTTTCTTTTGGGTTGGGTTACTGCAGCTGCTATAATTGTTAATGGCAAAATTATAGAAAAGGAAAGAAAAAAGAACACCATAATCAGTCTTATAGCTACCAGAATAGTAAGAGGGTTTAATTGCCTCAGTTGGCTGTATCACTAATGAGTACAGTTTCATTAGAAGTTCCATGGGTTGTTTAATTATAACTGGAAACTTGCATTTCTCTTTTCTAAAAGACTGAATTCCTTGGTGCACCTTCCTGGTGAAAACAATGTGGCAGAGCAAAGGCTGCTTTGTTTGGAAACCGTCAGGATGTGGGAGCACAGATCCTATTTTTGCCACTCTGATCTTGTGAATGCTTCATATTGACTGTGGCAAAACAAATTATCCATTTTGGTGAGCAGGACATTACTTATCAATGTACATCTTATTGCACAGTTTGCAATAAGAGTTCTAGATTTGGAAAACAGTTTTAGATTAAGGGAGGACTTAGTGATTCCCTTAAAAGTTGGGTGTTTTTGTTTCTCTGGTTGTTGGTTTTTTTTTTCTTGTTTTGTACTTATCCTCTGCAAAATGTCAGAATTCAGCAGGTCTGTACACATAAAATAATTCTTGGCTTTTGTCTTCCAACTCTTTTTGGATGAAGGAAAAAAAAACAGATTTAGAAAAGATACAGCTTATCAAACTGTACAAATGTATAGCCGCAAAATGAAACTGAAATAAAAGTGAATACATTAGAAATGAGATCTTGGCATACAAGGAGTAGGAAAGAAAAATCATCCCATCACTCCAAAAGCAGTTTATCATTGGACAGAACTAAGCAGACTAATTAAAATATGAATGCTTTTTGATTTCCTTTCTCCACTCTCCCAAGCAAGGTCACTCTTTTTTTTCCTTCCCTGTGATTAAGTGGACTTATGAAATGGATGGGGAAATTTATTCAAATGATAATTTTAGCAACAATGTGTCTGGCATAGCTGCATTTACCAGAAAAATGGTGATATAGGTAAGATTTCAATAAAACAGATTTTAAGCCAATAAAGTTTGTCCTGCCATTACTCCAGTTGTTCCTCCATGCCCCTAGCTGCCTGCCATCATCTGCAATTATCTAAATCTGCTTTGAGTAGCAGCTTCCAAAGCTGAACAATTTAGAGAGAATATGATATTTGGCTTTTTGGGAATCTTAGAATGGGTTATGAGAACTTTGAAACTGTCTGTGTGCATCTGCTGTGTGCAGTGGCCTGGTGCTGCCACAGCCCTTTCCCCACAGTAGCAAAGCCCACATACTGTTTGTTTAAAGACTGAAGACCATGAGGTCCCATGGGATTAGAAGGGTAGTCTTCTGTGAGCACCAATTCTCCTTGTGCCCAGCTACCTCCATGGAGATGTCAAAGCCTTGGTTTGTATGTTACCCTACTAAAAAGCCTACTTTTGTATGTTGCTGGTGACTGAAACCCTTGGGGAACCATCAAGGGTGCTTTAAGGAGGTAGGGCTTGTGGCAAGAGTTGCTGTTTAGCAGCAGATCCAGGCTGATGATGAGTGAGACTGCAGATGGGCAAGGTAGATAAGCCATGGGTTTACCAGGAGTCTGGCATTTGTGCAATATATCTATTGCCATTAAAAGCTCCAGTTCTCCTGTGTTCCACAGCCTGCTCCTCCCTGTGCAGCACTGGGTGCCAGTCAGGTCGTGGATGCTGGGGATGGCAACATCCATTTGGCTGTGCCTCCCTCTGCCTTGCAATACAAATGTCTTTGATTCCATTACAGTTTACTCAGCAGCCAGCTGTAACCCCTGAGGGCTGCTTCAATAATTTCTGTGTTAAGATCCAGATTCATAAGCCTTTAAATTTGATAGATCATTTTCTTTTATGTTACGTTAAAAGGGCTGTAAGGAACACCCAGTGATAATTTATTGAAAAGACAATTAACAATGAGGTTAATGACAGTGTACCTCTCAGCTGTGATTCAACCTGGCAAAATCATTAGTACTTTCAGAAATACACAGGGTCTTTTGGTTTGTTCTTTGTTTGTTTGGTTTTTACATGAGAGAATCAAATACATAACTTTTATTGCAGTCTTGTGAGTTCACTTGTTTTCTTTTAGTCTTTATTATAAAGGTCAAGATTTTGCCATTTCAAAGTTTTATGTTTGAATTGCCCACTCACAAAGTCTACAGCACTACCAGTGGTGCTCTCCTTTCTATGCTGCTGCAGTGATTCAGATAGAGTCTGGAAAGCTTTTTGTATTTCCTCTTGTATCACAAACAACAGAACAGAAGGCATCCTGAGGTGTTAACTCTGCTTTTACAGCTATTCCAACATCACTCTAACACCATACTCCTCAGGTCAGCTGTTCCCAAACCAAGAAGAACATGTGCTGCTTCACTGGTCAAGAGGCATCCTGGGCAAAAAGTATTAATGCAATTAGTACTCAGACAAAGGTTTTTTGTCATCCCAAGAAGAAAATGTAGCTATAACTCAAGATGTTCTTTGTAACAATTTCTGTTGTTGCTGTTGGTCTCTTATATCCTTTCTTTGAAATTAAAGCTGCACATTAAGGATTTGAGAGTATTTTAGTCAATTTGTATTTGTTTAGTAAGAGGTTTAAATTGTACTTGTGAAACAATGCAACTAGTGTCCAGTTTGTGGTATGAATATGGCTTGAGTTCTTTTCTGGTGGAGGAAGACATGAAAAAGCAAAGGCAGCTGGCAGTCACTAATGGGTTCTATGGCATATGAAGATTGTACTCAAATTAAAAAATGGAGCAAGTTAATTTTCCAAGCAAAAATATGTTTATGTATATAACACTTCTGTATGATGAATATATTAATTGCATCAAAACATGAATTTTCGTTCAAGGAATGTACCATTTTCACTGTGTTTGAGTGTATCTTTGAGCTGTTTTGACATTAATAGTGACATGTGTAATAGATAAGAGGTGCATCATTTTTGACAGTTTCATTGCAGCTGAACTTTTGAAGAATTCATTTCTCCTTCCTTACACATGTTCAGCCTCCCAGACCATATGGTCTGTGTTCCTCAAGGTGTTTTGCATTAGATCAGCATCAAAACATGAGTTATCTCAGAATCGACAGGCTAGAGATTAAAGTACAAGGCTGATTTTTTTCCTCCTAAGGAGTCTTTGCCTCCTGATTACATCATGCAGTAGAGTGTCTGTCCCCCAGTTCATGTAGCAGATGTAAGTAATAAACTAATATTCCATCAGTAATTTACTTCCTTGCAAACTATCACCCTATTAATGGTGAAGTATTTAGTTCCTCCTATCTACTGGAGCTGCAGGATACTGATCCCAGTGTTGCTGGGTTGGCAGTAAACTTTAAGAACATAGCAGTGCTGTTTTGCTGTTGTTGCTGTGTCCAAAAGTGAATTATTTTCTTTTTTGGGGCTCCAGCCTGCAGGTAATACATTTTCTGATCTTCTGAGCGTTTTATTTCAGTGCAGAGAGGGCTGACATGTACTTTCTAGCATGTGAGCCACTTTCAGTGTAAAAGTTCAAAAGTAAGGAAGGTATCACCTCTGTAGTTAGATAGCTTGAGGTTTTGGGTTTGGAAATGCCGTGAGTCTGTTGCAAAATTTGGACATTCTTTGTGGATGTCTCTAAGTAAAACAATTTCTAACACATGCTCCAAGACCAAATGGTTGGATTACCTAATTTTGTATGTCATGTATTCCTTGCCCCTTTACTGAATCTTCTAGTATTATAAAATCAGCCAAGTGGTCAAGAATGGCTTCACTTTCCTTTTCCATTCACAAGGGCAGAAGCACTCTTACAAATTCTGGGTGCAGGGGCCATGTTCTCATTACCTGAGTGTCAGCCTTTACATGCTCTTTCAGTCTCTTATTGCAGGTGAGATGAACTTCTGAGCAGAACTAAGTTTGCTCTGCGTGACCAGGTACTGTGAACCCTCTCAGTGTCTGTGACTGGTCTCTGTGTTGAGGCACAGCTGGTTTCACTTCCTTAGCATGGGCATCCCTTGAGTACTCTCTCTGTTGTGCTTGAGCCCATCTATCACTGAGAGCTTGGCTTTCTCTCTCTACACACAGAGGGGAGAAGAGAACTCCCCTCAGCATGGCTTGTATTCAATCAGCTTTGTTTACTGTGCAAAGTTTATCATGTCTACTGTTGCCTTGACTGTGCTGCTGTAAGAATAATCTCAGTTGCATGATTTCTTCTCTAATGTCTATTTTATGGCATTGTGAAGGATTGCTTTTTGGGTTTGTTGATTTGTTTGTCTGTTTTATTTTTGCATTTTACTATTAGTCCAGTCCCAGCCTGTTATCAAACAATGATATTATGTAGCTATTGTGTTACAAAGCTTAATCTGACCCGATTGACAGTTTACAACCATAGCAGGGAGTGATAAGATATATCCTTTTTGTGGAATAAGAAGTTTATTTAAAAAAAAAATCTTTTGTTACAGATTTCTGTAAAACTTTAGGTGTAGTGTTGTTGTTGCTGGCAGTTTTGGGGCCTTTTTTGGTGGATTTCTTTTCTGGATAAATTCTGCATCACAGTAGCAGTGACACGGTTCACACATTTTGGGACATGCCGCCCTTGATAGCAGTGATTATACCTGAACTGCAGCACAGGTGGGTCTGTCCTTCAGTGCTGTACTCCATTTGTTCAGATAGAAACCCTACTGGAAATGACCATGGGATGCTGCCCAGCCTGAGTTTTCTCTTCAGGAGACCTTAGTGTGATGTCAGTGCCTGCTCTCATAAGTGTGGAGAGAGAGAGAGAGAGGGAAAAAAGAAATCTTGTGCTGCAGAGGTCTTGTTATAATAGAAGGGATTTGGCCACAGAATGCACCCAGTCTTGTAAAATAGATAGAACCATTCAGATTCAAGTTGATCTGGATTTTACAATTTGATCTCTTAGCAGGGTTAGAACTGAGGTGAGAAAGCCCTTAGACTGCTGGTAGTGGAAAGCAAAGGTGCAGATTTCAGGCAGAGATAGCAAAAGGTAAGACTACCCAAGGGTCGTGCTGACTCTGTGCTTGCACAGGAGCCTGGGAGAGCACAGGGAGCCTACTTCTCTGACAGCCAGAGAGGACAATAGCCTCAGGTGGTGTAAACTGGTTTTCCATCAAAAAAGGTTCAGAGAATGAGTCAAGAACTGCTTGACAGGAAGATTACTTTTTAAAGGCCATTCTGTGCAGAAGCAGATGGCTCATCCCGTTCCTAAAGTTTGCCTCGTGCTAGTGAGAAGGTCTAAATATGTCCTAAACTGCTGCTACTATTAAGCTTTACAGATAATCCTTCCTAACTCTTGCAGACACTTCAGTCAAAGTTAGATTAACATCTTTCCTTCAGAGTAGGTGAGGGCACCCCTGAATTGCACCGAGAAAGCACAGCTTTTTACATAACACACAGAGCTGGCAACTTTGTGTTTGTTTTTCTATCAAAGTGACTGTATATGACAATGTGAGAAGTATGTACAGATGGTAAGAACAGTTATGTTATCAAGTTTGTTTCCTCTGCCAATGCTTACAGAAAAATAATTCTAGCTCCCCATCTAAAAGTATAAATAAATGATGAAACTAAATAGCTTTTCCTTCTACCATCAGAATTGACACTTCAAAGTTTTTTCCCAGAGTAGATGGGATAAAATGGGACATGATTAAATGGGATAAGAAATCTTCTGAAGATAGCTGTATTGCTCAATCATATACTTTTCAAACTACATAATCTATTTAGCCCTGCCTTATTTTTAATACTAATTGGGTGTCCTATTACATTTTGTTATTAGAAAGTTATTCACATAGCCTGTAATCTGATGGAGATACAAAAAAAAAAAGATGATTAATGAAGGGAAGCTTCATTTCACTGCACATCTGGGCCTAACCGTGGGTCATGGGGACATTTGGCCTTGCCAGAACCAGCTAGGAAACCTTGTTTTTGTGAAGTTTTCCAGGAAATGTTTTGGGTTTGCTCAGCTGAGAATGTTTAGTTTGTATTGGAAGAGACTGAAAACCCCAGATGGAAGAATCTTACTAATTTAGTTGAAAACCCTACCCCTTTGCCATCAAAAGCAAGAGGTTTGACTATGATTTGAGTTTTCTTTCTAATGTAAACTTTGTTTATTTTTGTAGTCCTTGAAATAGGTATATTAAGTAAAGAAATTTTAGGATGCTGCAAAAATGTGCCATATTGGAGAGTTTTCAAGAAAAGAAAACAGATATGAGTCTTGAAGAGGGTCAAAACAGTTTTATTACAGAAAGAAAAAGAGCAGAAGAAAGGAAAATAAGGGACTCTAATATCTATGCATTCCTTCTTCTCAGTACTTCTTATTCTTGAAAAGAGAATGCTATTTCTTTCACTTTTTTTTCATTTGGGGAGTTGGCAGTACTGTTGCTTAGGGTTTTTTTCTGGGGTAATTGCATTTCATTAGTATTTTCTCATAGACTGTGTCACAGCTGGAAAATAATCTATGCAAAAAAAATGAGGGCACAGAATAAGAAAATATCTACAAGAAAACAACAAAACTCCCACATTTTTGTGGTATTGCGATAAGTAATGTGTAAAATAAATTCTAAATTCCTTCAACTGTAGCATGCATTGCTTTTACCTTCAACTTACAAAATGTTCACTTTCTTTATATTCAAGATGATGCTCATCAGTTCTTTTGTGTGGCAATGAGACACTTCTTTTAAATTCTGTATATACAGAGAAGCACTGAAAAAAGAATCGTTAATTTTTCTTTCTTCTGAGGTATTGAACTGGAAAGATGAGAATTTTCAACTTCTATGGTGAGATTCAAGGGGGATTCAGTAAACACCTGCAGTATTTTCCAAGTAATTCAAAACCCCAAAATATTTCACTTACAGCATGATGAAAGTGAAATCTCTTTGTTTGGTATAGATATTTAAAAATATGAGTGAATAAGAAATTGTTTCTTGAGAAGTAATTTTTATATAATTTAAAATATTATTCAGTTAATCTACGAGATTCCACTGAGTTGCTCACTGACACATACTGGCACCTCTTCAGGCAATTTATTTTTGACATTTGTATGTCTTTGACCTTTTATGCCAGTTTAAATGCTTGAGATATGATCCTTCCAGTCAGCTGATGCAATAAAAAGTAAAGATGTAGGATGTCATCACCTTGTCAAGTGAAGCCTGAAGCCATCTCTGAGGTCAGTCATTCACTTCTGGCTTCTGGTGGAAACTTCTCTCATGAGATATTGGCTGTCAGTGGAGGGATCAGGAGGTGTCTGAGGTGTTGGGGGGATGTGTGTGACTTGTGAACTGCTGTTCCAGCAGCAAATGAAGAATATGGATAGCTTTGTGCACTGGGGAAATTTTTGCGTAGTAGAATTTCATTAGCAAATTTTATATTAGAGATTTTATGATTGATTTCCAGTTTAACCCCTGAGTGTGCTATGTAGTGGGGCACTCTGCACTGCTGGCCACTGTAGCCTGGCTGCAGAGAGAACCTTCTGGCTGGTCCTTCAGATCAAATTTAGGAGCATTCATTATGATATAGCATGTGCTGTTCAAATGTGGATTCTGACATCCTGCAGCCCTCAGAGTAACATTAACTATTTTTTCTTTCAGAACTTTTAACTAATGTAAAATTTAAATTTTGATTTTGCACTTGTTCTGATAGTTATACGTGTCTGAAATATATTTAAATAGTGTAAATCAAGTGAGTCTCCTTGGAGAAAATCTGTGTCTGAAATATTAATTGTACAACTAGAAAAGTGGAAGAGAGAGAATCCAAGATGACTGGTACAAAGCAGAGCTTTCCTTTTCTCATGTACAGGTACATTTCAGAAGAGTGCCAATATTACTTTAAACCACCAGTGGCAATAATTTGTAAAGCTGCTCATGGTAATGCATTTCTTGGTAATTACATATCACACCCCATACATCAGCAAAGTTGTCCTAGGTTAGTCTCCTAGAAGGAGAAAAAAATCACTGATCAAACAGACACTGGGGACTATAAACAGGGAATATCAGTGTTCAGTCCTTAATATGAATTATATAAAGATTTATAAGTTTGAGATGAAGTAAAATTGTGAGACTGTCTTCAGGAATTGTGCTACCATTTGTAATGAGTAGCTCACAGGAAAGAGCTTCTAAATTTAGTTGAACAAGGGTGTTTTTCCCAGAATGTCCAAATGCACACACACACCTGGTATCACTCCACTGCAGTAGGGACCACTGTGTATTTTCCATTGTTTTTCACAAAGTGCTAAACTGACTCTTTCCTCTTAGGGATTGTTTTAAATACCACCTTTCATCTAGTGAGTAACCATGCCCTCTAAGACTTGAGTGGATTTTTGTAATTGCTTTGAACTTGACTAATTTGTTTTGTTCAGTGGGAATTATGACTTTTGAGGGAGTAGAGCTAAATAACTACTGGATGCTTTTGATATTTCCAATTTATATTCTTACATTTTGTATCTAAAGATAGGATATGAACCATGAGTGTAGATAGCATGCATGTACTGGAGTTGATTTGCAAGGTTTAGTATCCCTGCAAAAAGCTACAAGCGGTGGAAACAACATCTGTAGTCCAGTGTGCCTGACTCCTGCCACAGCAAATAAAAAACACAAGGCATTTTCTTTGTGCTAACATCATAAATTGACTTGAGCTGAATTGGTGCAGCAATTGCCTAATGGTTCAAGATGTGAAACTCCAAGATTTACCCCACTCCAAGATATGCCCCACTCCAGGCTACTTTTCCCCTGTGTGAAAATATAAATGACTTTTTGTCCTATCATAAGGAAAGATGATATTTGATATTTGCAGCTAGTCAAATTGTTCTTAGCCTTAAGTACACTAAATGATTATACTTTAAGAGGTTTTAAGTGGAGAATCCTGTATTTTGTGTTTTTGATGGAATTTCTCTTCCTCATCTCATAGGCCTTCTGTTAACACAAGAGACCTCTAAGGTTCTCACCAGCCTGTGTAAATTGGTGATTTCTAAGCCCTACCAATATAAAAAAAATCATACAGAAGTTTACTTATTTAACTGAAATTGTCCTAAGCGTTGGGGGGGAAACAAAACAAAAATTAATATATATTTGATTTACTGTTAATTTTGAGTTTTAAAAGGGTGCAATAAATGTAGTTACTGATTAAAATTAAAAAAAAAAGCAAGCCACCCAAAACTCCCCCAAAATAAACCACAGATGACAAGTCAAGCTGACAATGTTTTTCTAGATTCTCCACGTGCTTGTCACATTAGGCCCCTAGGTTTCATAAAAACACTCTGATGGGATTTTTGTGCCACCATTTTCAGTAACTGGTGCTAAACGATATAGAACTGCAGATATGTTTTCCTGTGCTTTTTCATTATGATATATTGGTGATATAAATTTTTATATAAACTAGAATTTAAACATTTTTTGCCTAGCCTTACTAAAGAGGAAGCTAAATAATTGCAGCAGAGTAATTTTGACAAATAGAGTTAAATAGGCAGTTCAATAAACAACAAAGTAATTAAATTTGCTATGTGAGCTGTTTGTGGAGGAAAATATAAATTCATCCAAAGTTCAATAAAAAATTCTACTATAATGCAAAAGACTTACTTTTTGCTCAAATTGGAAAATTAATCTTAATGAGGAGTCAAAAATTCCAAAGGATCCACAGATGTAAATGGGTACAATAATTTAATATAAAGAAGAAACGGTTGAAGAACTGCTTGTTATACAAACTTGTGGTAATGTGCATGAAATCAATGTTATATGCACTGGAACACAATTCTCTACTAGTGAGATAAGCAGAGTCCTAAAATATTCTTGTTCAGTCAGTTGGTCAAATTGCCTGTATTTTCTTTAGAAAAAACCAAATAAACAGTTTGGTATGTGCTCAGAAATGGAATAGCTAAAAATAATTGAAAGAACTCCATACCTCTGGGTATGTTCTCCCCAAAGGAGTTCTCATTTAAACTGTTTCCTATTTTGTATTTCCCTCTTCTGCAGAATCCTCTGAAATATCCTTTGTCTCTCTGGACCATTCTGCTGTAATTTACTATATCACTGCTGCCGCTCATTTTCCTGGGCAGAGGCAGGTCTGGCACATTGTCTGGGGGCACAGGCAGGTCTGACACGTTGTCTGGGGGCACAGGCAGGTCTGACACGTTTTCTGGGGGCACAGGCAGGTCTGGCACATTGTCTGGGGGCACAGGCAGGTCTGGCACATTGTCTGGGGGCACAGGCAGGTCTGGCACATTGTCTCAGGGCACAGCAGGCCCGGGGCTGGCTGGGCACCAGCTCTCAGCAGTCTTGGCTGGGGCTGCCCCAGAAGGGCACATGGGGGCAGTTTGGGGCTGGCCTTGTGATGGCTGCTGGAGGGAGTGCTTAGTTATAGTACAACCTGTGATATTGAATATGATTTTCCTGGTTTAGACAGAAAGCTGACACTTTTGTGTGCATGAGCAGAGGGCACCAGGAGTCCAGGGCAATGAGTTTTCCAAAAGAATTTGATGTTGCTTTGTTTTAGAGTTTGAGTACCTTCTGATGTAGGTGATCCTTTTTTCCAATGCAATTCTACCTGTGCAAGTTGATAAACAGGTGGAAATAAAAAAATTTGAAGTGCAGTAGTCCACTTAGGACTTGGAAACAACCACACATAAGAAAGGGAAGGAGGCCCAGGATATTTGCTAGAAAAGAGGAACCTTTCTTAGAGTAATTGCTTTTAGTATGCTTTAGCTGTTATTGTTGATTCCTTAAAAATGCCTTGGTATCATGTGTTGAGTATTGCATTGTACTTTAATCCCTTCCTTGCTTCAGAGTTATCTTAAAAAAAGAAATAGAGTAATGTGTGAGTTGCTACTGAGCTGGATGGAAGCTGTGGTCAAGTGGTGAAGATACTGTTTCTGCATTAACTCTGTAGTGATGAGAAATGTATATCATACATTAAACTTATAAATTTATGTTTAATAGAGATTAAATAGCCTGTGTAAGGCTAAATAAAATACAGCTAGGAAAAAAAAGGGTGTGTTTTTGTTCTTAAAGAAAAACAGAAATTAAAAGCTTCTGTCTAAATTTTGAATATTTGAATTGATGAATCCCATAAAATGTCCTCCTATTGACTTCTGTATTGTCTCAGTCAGAGGAGATGCAGAGAATACTGCAACGCAATGATAATTACTTGAGATTGAAAACTACCAGCAGATAATTAAAACAAAGGCAGATTTACCAGATCGAACCCACCAACCTTTATTGTAGAAAACAATGCAGTCCTCTGTCTTTGTCTTACAGTTCACTTTTCTTTCAAGAAGATTAGACAATTCCTTTTCACAGCCTTTCAATTCTAATCACACCCATTTTCCATTTCTCTCTTTTCATGTGCTCTTTCTGAGAAAACTGACTATAAATGATCTGACTTTACCACAGCCCTTGGCTTGCCTTCTCTTCCCCCCCTCCCAACTCTGCCTTTTATCTCTTGGCACTGGATGTAGAAAGTTCTTGCCTGCAGAATGTCTGATCTTATCCTCATCAATACCCCAGTGACCTTGATTTAATTCATCTCCCAATATCTCCAGTGCCCCTGAGTTTCCCTCCCTTATCTTTCTTCTGAATCGTTCTGCTTTTTACTATTTTTTTTTTTTTTGGGCCACCAACAGGACAATGAGGATGCTGTGCAGTGAAACCTCATGGCTCATGAAAGTATCTAAAATTCATCTTCTATCACTAAGCTTCTCCAACATTCTCATTACCATTGTCTGGAGATAGTGAAGTCAGCTCCTGCCTCTTGTTTTCACCAAAACCTCTAAGGAGAGCTAGTTGCAAAGCTTCACTCCTGCAGATTCAATGGGACTAACTGTTTTCTCCTTTTGCATAACACCTCTGGTAGAGCTGTCTGAGAACACAAGGTCACCCACTGTCCTTGCCTGAGTTGTTGGCAGACCTGCTCTTGTGTGTGTTGGTGCCCATTTGTTTACATGCAATCAGTGTGCATTCAATATAGCAAACCAGAACTCTCATTCCTTACCACTAGATTTTAATTTTCATCATTTCCCCTTATAATTGTTAAGAAAACACTGCCTTCTGTTGCTCCTTAAGGTCATTCTGTGCATATCATCCTTCCTCTTCTCTGACTTGCAGTATCCAGGTCCTGCACATGTACCATTATCAATCTGCTGTATCTGTCCATGGATGTGACAAAGACTAAATTCTTTACTTGTATTTGCTTTCAGGGCCTCTTTCCTTTACAAAGGTTTTTCTCCTGGCTTGTTCCAGCCAGTCCCTTCTCTGTGGACACATTTCCTCCCAAACAACCTGCTACTCCACAGAACAGCCACAAGAACTCTCAGTTGCTTTTGAAATCTCAGCTCTCATTTTGTTAGCCCAGGTTATTAAATTCCATTCCTTGTTAAAACTCTCAAACATGTTTCTCCTCTTGCCATGTTTCCTCTTATTCTTGGAAGATTAGTATTCGAATTTCAGAAACTACTGTAATGCTACATGTTTTTGTTGTCCTGATTAAAATAGTTTTGACAGTGTTAAATGCACAAGTGTGGCAAGGCTGCTGCTTGTCACTAACTAGTTTTTGTCTTTGCCATTTTTGTTTGTTTTTTTTCTTAAAATTGGACTCAAAAGTGTTTAAGCCAGACTTCCTTTTTTTTTTTTTGTTTAATGAACTGATTCACAAAAGAAGCTTGGGGATTTTTTTCTCTTGGAAAGCACACACTTTGTAGGAGAATTCTTTTCAATCATCTTGCAAGATCACCATCTCTTCTACCCCTCCCTCAACTCTTCCATTGTATGCAAGATCTTAACTTTCACATCTGCATTTCTCATTAAGGCCTGACTGTTCCCATGAGTTCAGAATCTCTCTATTTCTGATAGATTAGAAATCTAGCAGATGCAATTATAAAGCAGGTTATAATAAACTGTTAGATGTCAAAGCCTTTGAAAGTTTTATTTCCAGCCATCCTTACATTCCATTTCTTAATCCCTTTTTCTAAAGTATATTTTCTTGAAATAAGGATATTTTCTTGTCACTGTAAGGCAGATACTCAGAAGTTGAACATAATGTGTTTATCTTTGAGTTTCAGCAGGCTGTCAGTTTTAAAAAAATCAAATTTGAAGTCTGTAATTTCTCAGAGGTCTTTAATTTTGTTTTTAACAGAGTCTGCTCCATTTCTAATTTCCATTATTATTTCCCTCTGGTGATGCATCCACAGACCTACAAAAGCAGAATACTAGGGTTGAGTTAAATATGGAAGATCTTCAGGGTGTTTGGAAAAAACAACCAAAACTTTCCTTCCAATAGCCTCAAACACACAGTAATGTATTTTTTAGATGTGCTTAGGTATAGCTTCATAATATTTGTGTATGAAAGGAAATAGCTGGAAAAGAACTATAAGCAGTTTGGATTAATCATAATACAGTTTTTATGTCTGTGTGCTGTAAAGACAAATGTGTAATTTTTCTGCTGTTTCTTAACTCTCATTTCTGGTATGTTTTAAGAAGTTAGTACTGTGTACCACATCCTAGAACAAAATGTGTGGGGAAGCTCTGACTGCCTTGTTCTAGCTCATCTGAAGTAAATATTTCTTTCTCAATGAGGAGAAAAAAAGTGGTGTGCGTGTGCCCTTCATTAGGTAGCATTTGTAACTTTGGAAGAGTTCATTTCAACACAAAGTTATATTATCGAGAGACAGCCCAAGGGATGAAGTTTCAGGATGTTTTTTTACTACAGTGGTCTAATGTTAAGAGTAAAAGAGAACATCCTAGTGAAATTGTAACAGGAAACCCATACTCATTTAGTTCCAAAACTTTGCACCTTTGGAAAGCAAGCTGCTCATTGGTTTTGAAACCCTCAGTTCTTCACCAAAAGAATTTGTCAGGTACAGCCAGGGCTGCACACGTCCCAGCCAGAGTTTGGGCCCCATGTCTCTGTTCTTGTGGCTGTACATTCTCAGCTATTGGGTAAAAGAGGGAGAAAAGTAATTACATATCAGGCTTGCTTAAATATGTTTCCAGACTGTGAAAGGACGTTGTATTTTTGTGCCTTGAGCTTGGGCCAGAAATCAATGAAAGCAACAGAATTCCCTCCTAAGACTGGTAATTTCTCATTGAGGAAAGCTGCCCACTTGCCACGTTGGTTTGTTGGTGATAGTGCTATTTAGTGTTTTGTAACTGAGCTAACGCTGGTATTATGCAATTCCTCCTGCTAATGTTCCCCCAGATACCAACTGGCTTTTCTCTCAGGTAGCACAACTGGTGAATTCAGCCCCATAGCTTACAGCTTGTGTTTAGCTTAGAAGATTATTGATTCTGTTTCAGAAGGTACCTACAAGGTGTTTCTTCCCCTGCATGATATCTATTAGCCTAATGAAGATATGACATCCACCCCACTACTTTGCCTTACTTAAAGCATATTCCCTTACGGTACCCTGACCATGGCCACAGTCCTGCTGGTTCTGCATAGTTGCTGTGCCTGTACATGGAGTGTGTAATTAGAAAGTGTGGCTTTACCAGAAAGCATAGTATGTATGAGGGAAGTATTTTCACTCTTGCAGAGACTGCTGTAATAGATCCAGTTTTCAAGTCAGTTCAGTGCTCTGTCTGTGTGCAGAGCAGGTTTTCTGCGCTAACTCCACAATCTGGCCATGGGAAGTCAGTGCCAGTCTTGCAGTGCCTTGTCAGGGTAAAGCTCTCAAAATATGCATATCCTAACAAAGATCTCAGGTTTAAAGCAAAGACTTTGTGCAGCCCATGATCTGAATTAGTTAACTATTTATGAATATTAATCATTCAGGTAGGAATAGTTTTCTAACCATTTTAAGAACTGCAAGACCTCTTGGAATATCTCACAATCTAGATAAATGCTAGAATAGGAATAAAACTGTGTTTCTTCTCCAAATTATGCTCAATTTTCCTGTCAAAAGTAGGTTGATTTTATCCATCTTGAGACTATGAAACTTGCTTTTTATATGCATATTGGGAATTTTTATTTGCCTCTATATGTTATATGATTCATAGAACAACATCTGAAACACTGATTATGTGAAATAGGCTCATTTGTATTTTTTATTCTTGGCTTAAAATGCTGCCTCATTTCACCTTTCCCTCAAGATATGATATTAATTCATTCTATAAAGGCCTGTCATATTGGTTTCTTTTTAAATGGGGTGTATGTATGGCCAAACTTCGCTAACGAAGATTTGGGAAGGACTCTCCCCCACGTGGGTGTGCCCTTCGAGCCTG
>JAOXXN010000137.1:11921106-11943293 GCA_026770055.1 Myrmophylax atrothorax
AGGCATTGAACTGCCCGGGACGGTCCCACTGAGACTCGAACTCACGACCTTGGGATTCGGAGTCCGGAGTGCTCTCCATACATAATGGGGTGTATATAATTTCTTTAACAGGGAAAATATCTGTTACTTGTGAAAATTATGTTTAATGTAACTTGGCTAAGATGTAGACAGAGTGAATTAACATATCTGTTAAAATCTACTTTAAGTGCAAGATTTACTTTTGGTTGATTTCATTGACCTAAGAGGATTTTATGTCTAATTTGGCTTCTCTGGACTTTTGACATTATTGCCTGAGCTCTTAAAATATAAAAAAAATAGGCTGGACTTCTGATAACACTATTAATTAAATTTCAGTAATATCCACAATATGATGAGGCTGTTAATACAGGCTCAGGACATGCAGGCCTGAGGCTGTGTCTCCAGCAACTCAATCTGTAGCCTTTTTCCCATTTGTTGGGGGATTGGTGGACACAGACCTTTCCTCTCAAAGGATTTGGCCTCAGGAGCTCTGGCTGCTGCTGCTGTCTGAGCCATGTTAGTAGCAAGGACAGTTAAGTCCTGTGCTATTCCTATTGATATAGATTTTGCCACAGCCAAAAACTAAAATGTCACCATCTGTTATCACTTCTGTTTATTCCTGATTTTGACCTCTCCTTTTGGGAACAAAAAGATTCAGATTATTTGGAATTTTGTTGAAACATCCACATGCTTAGATTTAGAAATACACCAAAACATTGGGGAAACTTTTTTTCTGGTAGCTTTTGAGAGCATCAGCTTGCTTGCTGGTTTTTATGTTACTCTTGAGAGGCACCATGGCCTCATTCAGAAGGATGTGGAGGAAGCAGACACAGAATGTCCTTGAGGCTTCCTTGCCTAAAGTGTATTACAGCACTTCAGTGTAAATGAGCAGAATTTGCATGCTTTGTATTGGGAGCATAGCTGTGCATTGGAATGTAGTCCAAAGTTTGTGATAAACCAACCTGAAATATTCCATGTACACAATAGATATGAAACACTTGAATTAAACCCTGTGTTTCACTGGCCCATCATCCATGAGCTTTTCCTTACCTGGTGGGATTAACTCAGGTACTGCCTATTTCAGAAACATGCAAAATGGTTTTCTGCACTGGTTTCATTAGTAAATGCTGAGCATTTGCCTAAAGGAAAAGGAAGACTTTGAAAGCCACCCAAAAGAAAACAGAAGGGCCACCACAGTGTTCAACAAAGCAAGCAGGCTTTTAAAGCCTCATGCTGCTGGTACTGGTTGGTAGCATCTACTGGATGGCAGCACAGCTTTGGAGACTTCAAAGAGAACAGGATATTTTCTAGTAGTTTTATAATCAGTTCTGTAAGAAACAGCATGTCGCTGCGTTGTAGCAAGAAGTGAGATTCCAGCTGCTCTTTAGGTAGATTCTGCTCTTTTACACACAACTCCAGCAGAGTGAAGCACGTCCTTTTCCAAAGGCTGCTGCTCAGATGAAATTCTGAGGTTTGTGTCATAATCCTTTAATTGGGCAGGTCTTTTGGTTTCTTGTAGTTCGAGCCAGAAACTTTTGCACTTGACTGTTCAGGTGTGAAGTTTTTAGAATGGATGAAACTTCATTTTAAATGCAGTCTAGCACTTTGTTTCATTCAGAAGCTGTGGGAACATAATAAGAGGTGCCTATATTTGAATAACAACTAGCCTAAAAAGCTTTTTCTTCAAATAAGAACAAACTTTTCAACTGTTTTTTTCTTACATGACTATGTTGGATTTGTTTCCTTATTTTTCTTTTACTGTAGTTGTACCTATTTGTGGCTGTATGTGCTGTGAAGAAATAAGTGGTCAGATATCTTGGTTCCTGGTGTGGTCTTATTTGGTGAAATAGTGGTGGTTGTATAGCTGTCAGCTTTAAACCTGTGGGCTATTCTCAGAGAACTCTCCGGTGTATATAGATCCTTTCTCAGTGAGGAGAACATATAATGTGAATCCTTTTTTTCTTATTCCTAGATGTGAGATGAAGTGTGTTTAAATTAGGACCTGTATATTGTACTTATTTTGTAATATGGTGAAAAAAGGAGGAAAGTCCCTTATTTATTAAAATATGAGGAGAATCATCTATCTTGTGGCAAATAATTTTCTCCCTCAGGAGCATATAAGAAAGAAAAATGTAATTTCATTATAGTACATTTAATTTTCCTTTTTTGTTTTCAGTTCTGATGGTGTGGGTTCCATATTTATTCAAAAACTGAATAATGCTTATTGATTGGAAAATTGGTGAAATTTGGGTTCACCATTGGTTTTGCTTAATTTTTCAACATGCATTTCTGGTTCAAATTTTTTCCTTACCAAGGTATCATTTAAATTATTATTTTAAAAGTGATGGGTAAAATGTGTTCTTTTTGCTACCGAATTTATGGACATGAAAAGCAGTAGCCTGGGAGTAGAACCTAGTGATATTTTTATGTATAGCCAAACACTGAAATTCTTTTTAAAATAGGTTTTTCCAAAGCACTGAAAGATAATTAAACCAGTGTTTCTGGGAATTCTCACTAAAAGGATCACTTTACTGATTCCAAGTTAAATCAACATCTGTCCCCCCATGGGACTGCATTTATACTAATTCTAAAAATCATATCATATAAGCAGCTGATGGATTCAATTACATTCATAAAATTTAAATTCCTTGTTTGTTTATTCTTCTGTTCCAAACCATCTTATGAATATGACACATTTGATGTTACTCAGGCAAAGCCTAATGGAAATTTTGTTGAGAAATTCTTTCTGTATTTTTCACAGTGGGATAGGTACATAAGATACGGTATTGGGTTTTACACTGCAGGTACCTTTTGTGTGGCAATGGCTTTTAAATCAGATGTTCAGTTTCCCATCTACCCGTGTGTTTGGTCTAATCATTTTAAAAGAGAAATTAAAATAAGGAACCATATAAACCAAAGCATGAAATTGGAAGTGATTAACTTGGTTTTACTGTTTGGGAGGATGTCTGTCTATGACGATGGTTTTCAATACAGAACGAGCTTAAGATTTACCTTGTTTATTATTTCAGAGTAATCGTGTTGCCTCTTGTAGCAAAATAAGTATAGCAATTAATCAACTGAGATAAGGTAGGGCTACCCCATCACCCATATATCATCTGTATGTTGTTCTAAAATTAATTTAAAACACTGTCATACGGTTCATAAATTCAGTGGTAAAATTATTGAGAGGGAAATTACTGAAGAAGCAATTTTAAAGAGAAGTGACTATCTCTTGCACACTTACTGATCCTGCAAACAGGAGGATCTTTTTTCAGTATTGATCTTCCCTCCCTATAGTGAGAGATTAAACTGCCTTGGCTACTACAAAAAACCATGCCAAACTCTATCTCATGCTTCATCTGCTGTGAGAATCAAAAAGTTGCACTGTCTTCTCCTTTAGCCCCATAGGTCAAAGGCAGTTACATATCTTGAAAAATAGCCCTTGATGAAAAAACACCTGTTATTTTAGTCCAGACTGTCAAGACACCTAAACTGGAACTGATCAGAAACTATTCCAATTAAACAGATATTTTTGCAGGAAAATGTTCACTAGTGAAACAGAAGCTTTTCACAGCAGCATACCCAGTCTGAAAGCTTTTTGGTTTGGTGTGATCTTTGTAACAGAGTTGTGGTTTAATTCAGGGTGACATCTTTCTTCATTAAACTTGTTTTGAGAAGGTGGTGTCTGATGCTGCAAAATCTTTCACTACACAACTCGTGTTAAGTCGCCATACATCAGCTTCATGAATGCAGTTGGTTGCTTTTCTATTGAGTGGTTGGAATTTCATCCAGCACAAAGCCTGACTCCACAGCTAATGCTCACAGGAGATGTGGTGAATGTTGGTTCAGCACATGCTCCTTTTCATACCTATCTATCTGCAGCAAAACAACTGCAATGGGAATTATTCAGACCTGGAAAACCAAAGGCATGGCAGTCAGAATTCTTGTTTCAGATACTGGGTAATGGCAGCACAGGGATTTCATTTCATTTCAGGCACTATATGTTTGGCGTTTTGAGTCCACACTGGATCTTTGCCTGTGTAAAATTTGGAATTGTCTCGGTTTCAAGCTAATGCAGAGGGGAGATTTTTCATTCATATGCAACAATGCTTTTCAACATGGGCAAATAGTTTCCCATTCAATATTGTTTTCAGCTCCTGGTAGGACTGTGTGTGTTTAGGATTCCATTACAAAAGATTGTATTACCTTCTGTGACCTTCAGGTTGTGGGATACATAAAAGAATATTTAAATAAACTGTTTAACAGGTTTGATGCATCTATTTCTACATGGAAAGGATGTTTTGTGAAGCAACATCACTGTAGAAGTTGACCCTTTAAGACTGTGAGGAAAGTGTTCAAAATAAAAATACTTCTTGGGAAATAGTAGGTTGCTTTACTAAATCTCATTTCAACACAATTAAGAGTTCTTTGTCTTTGATAAAATACCATAAACTTTTATATCTTCAAGTTATGATCGTGCTCTCTCTACAGAGTCAATTAAACCTGTCAAATGGTATTCTCAATAACATGAGCATAAAAAAAGAATAAGGAGCAATACCTGTCTAGCACTAACTCATCTAGCAGTCAATGGACATGTTTATAGTTTTATTCAGCGGCAGACCTGCTTTAATAAAAACACATATTTCAGATACCAATAAAACTAGGTATTTGGTGGAATTTAAAACAAGAATAACAGACTTGAAAATCTGTCTAGCAGCAGCTAGTAAATCTTTGCTAGATACATAAAAGTCTTAATCTTATGTCTGACATTTACATCTTTTTTTTATTCAGAATTAGATTTGTCTTATTTGCAGCCCAATATAGAAGTCCACTAACATTAACTTTGTAACCTTAGCTAATTTGATTCTTCTTCCATCTGCTTTCAAATAAGGAAAGGCATATAAAGATCCTTTTCTTGAAACATACAGAGAATCTGGTCATCTCTCTAAAGAATACCTCCCATCATCAACAGCCAAAATACTTTTTTGGTATCAGTGGGTTCTGATTCACGTCAAAAACTTCATAGAATTTAATGAGTAGAGGCTTAATGATGATTGCTCCATTGTATCTGATTGTACAGAAACCTTTTCAGTAGCCAGAGAAAGCAGGTAGGTGGTTTTGAACTGTGAGAACACCTTAGAAACTGAAGTGTTATCCAATAATTAATCTCCAAAAACTACATCCAAGGCAACTTCTGGAATCATGTAGGATAAGCAGAATGAAGTTGTGTACTTTGGAACTGTCAAAAATATAGTTAATAACAGTGCAGAGTTCTTTATTCAGTTCTTTCCCTGACTTGTTTCTTACTTCCTTTGTACTTCATTTTAAGCAAGCCTGCTCTTAAATCCCTTGCTTTTGAAGACTGAGTTGAAATATTGCCTCAGTCTCATTGTTTGTCTCATGAGACTTATTGAAATAAAACACAAAAATATGTCTGGATGCCACACAAAAATATCAACAAACTTCAGGCTTTCTTTTCTGTTTCTGTTGTTATTGCTCGTATGTAAGTTGCACTGCTGAGCTTTAGAGTAAAAACAGAGCTTTAGTGAGCAGGGGGACTGAGTTAAATATATGAAATTATAAGCCTGTAAACTTTTCATAAAGACTGCTGGAGAAATGCAAGCATGTGCAAAAGCCAATGCATTTTGCAAGAAATTTGTGATCATACAGACTAACCATATGACCATATAGCTCTGACTCATCTTGCAATCAATGGACGGGCTTAGAGTTTTATTCAGCAGCAGACCTGTTTTAATCAAAAAGATTAATAGAATCTGCAAACTAGCTATTTAGATACCAAAGGTAATTAAAAAATACCCTAAAACTTTTCCTCTGGAAACATTACTATTAAATCATAAGCAAATGATAAATTATTTTCATTTTTTGAAAGATAATAGTCTTTTAAAATATCTGAATTGTTCTGTGAGTTCCAGAGCTTTCAGCAAGGCCCATTTCAGGTGCTGGTGCAGAGGCTGGACACATTGCTGCTAATTCTGGAGCTCTGCCTACAAAGAAGATACCAAATTTAAAGTAATCTTTGAAGTCCAGTGATGAAACTGATACTGCTTTGGATAAAATTAACATTTAAAAGAAAATGGTAATGTACAGACTCTGAAACAAGTAAGTTCTGCCAAATGAGTTACTTGTCTCTTGGATGCATGTATATCAACAGCTACCATTATTATTTTAGATGAAGCAGACTAATAAGAAAAATGTCAGAGAAGCCCTTTAATTATGATATATTGACATATATAATTATCTTCAAAAAAATTTAAAAATACAAGCTCATCTAAATGAAGATCAGGTAAATGAAAGGAAATGTCAACAGCAACCTGTAATTTGCTAGTTTGAAATCCAAGTACAGAAGCTGCTTTCATGCACCTTAACAGCCCATGTCAGAAATCACACCACGCGTCCAGCACAGCCCAGTGAATGAAAATAATTCATGTGGAGGATGAATTCTCTCTCTTCTCCCCTCTGTATTTTGTGAGATTAAGAGTTCAAATGGAAAAATGCTTTTGGTGGATTAAGGACCCCTGGAGATGATACAGGAATCTAGAATTTGTGCTACAAGCTTTTTATCCTTTTTATCCCTTACATGTTTTTCTTAACATATAATAAACCATGCAATAATGTTTTAACCTGTGAAACATTGAAACCCTTTGAGCTGCACTATGTGCATTTAACTGGGATTGACTTAATTTGGTAACATATCTGCCCTTTTAAAATGGTTATGTTTTCTTCCTCATCCACAGTTAAAGCTACATTTTTGTTTGTACCTCTAAGATGATTTGAAACAGGTTATGTCTGTTACATGTCACATTATACTGTGTGTTCCTTTACCTGACTATTAAATTGCACCTTAAAATAATATAGGGGAAAACTTTTAATACCCTTTAACATTTAGATTTACCTTCGTTTATTCCATTGTTAAAAAATAATGAAAATAATATGGTAATAATGCTAATGAAAAATCAGTGAAACAGAATAATATTCACTGTATTTAAAAATTTCATTAAAATATCTGTGTATTGTGGCTTGCATAATATTATAAAACCAGAACTCCATTTACTAAACCTTAAAAATTTATTGGCCAATATAATTTTCAATTGGTGAGAAGGATCAAATAGGTCAACTTGAAGAAAACTTAGACTTAAATGTGTTGTTTTAGTTATGATGCTAAGTATAAACCTTTAACTGTGAATTTCTCATGAGGTTATGAATTATCTAGGATTGTTTCTCCACATTTATTCACTGTCTGCCCACTTTTTGCTGTTCCTTCAGGAAGTCAGGAACCTCTTCTAATTTGTGTTTCCCAAATTGCTTCCCATTTTGGTAGCCTGTTCATTGTATCGTTTTTGCAAATCCTAAAGCAAGTATCTCTCCTGTTCCTGAATTTTTGCCCTTGCCTCCAAGTCTCAGGGAATTTGAGCTTCACTTGCATGAATAGTATTAAAGGAAAAGGAAGACAAAATGTTTGTGTGATCACTGAAAATGAATTTCAAGTTACATACCTAACTATAAAATCTATAGTTGTGCTGCATGATTGCAAGTGCTGTTTAGTTCAAATAGCACAGTGTAATTTACAACTAGTAGGAATAACTAAGAAGTTGTTACTAAGAGGTGGGTGACAAACACGTTATTGCCAACATGGAGACAGTTCCTATTCCATGAACTGGTATCTCATGTTTAAGCTATGAGGCCTTGTTTACAGAGAGTTGCTGTATGTACAGTCACAGAATAGGAGACTGTAAAATCTGAATTCTGCCTTAAACCATTTTCAGCATTGTTACCAGTATCTTCTAAAGAGAGGAAAATATTGCCATCTGTTGTCAGTAAGGAGATTAGAGCCTTAGTAGGGCTTGTCAAAGCCCCGCTTGGTGGTAGCAAGTTGGGCACTGGGAAGGAACTCATGTTCTTGGAGAGAGATCTGCCACACATCTTGTTGAAAACCTTGTGTCCTCAAGATATTCAAAGCACCTTTACGTTATCTTTTCACACATTTTCCGAAGAGAACGTATTGTTCATTGAACTCATGGTAAGAAATCGATTGTTTCCTTTAGAAAAGAAAATCAGCAGGAGCAAGAGAAGAGATAAGCTTTATACAAATAAGTACTAGAAATAACAAACCAATTTGGTTTTCATACAGCCTTGTTGTACTTGATGCCGGTAGGAACCTCAGAATAAATTTAAGTAAATAAATATATAAAAGTTACTTAGAGAACTTAGTCAATTTAATTCTGTTTGAGCTGCTTTTTAGGATGTACTGCTTTACTATAATAATGCAGTGGGAAAAGTGTGGTTAATTCCTGTTAGTTTAAAGTCTCTTCCATCCCCTTTTAAGAAATAATCCTTCAGAGACATCTTTTTATCTAGATCTCCTCTGTCCTTCAGATGAGTCTTCCACTCAAAAAATGTTTTCCTTCTCTGGACCTCAGGGTTGTCAGATTTCCTCTGCCCATGGGTACAGCCAGCATGATAGAAAGCACAACAGGATGATACATGTCTGTCACATTACTTGAATTTTGAAGGTTATTAGATCCCAGTGACTTTTGGGCTGTATATACTGTGGGAGGAAAAAAAAAAATTTGATTGTAAAATGCTCATTTTTTTCCAAATTCTACAATCTGAAGTGTAATTTTTCATACTGGACCTATATTGATACTGAAAATCTATCAAAAAAGAATTGTAAAGTAATTGGATGACCTAGAATTAATCTCTGCTAACGGCAGATTGGGCCAGATGGTGGTCAAACTGCCAAAGTTGTTTGGATAGTGCTGTTCTATGTGGATGTGCAAAGGAATTATCCTTTGGACAGGGGAAGTGGTAGATGTGGTCAGCAGTACAAATGCATATCTCTAGTGCATGGTTGCAACAGAGTGGTAAAAAGTGACTGTATCCTATGGGAAACACATATCAATATGTAATTGTTTTCACTTGGAATTTAATTAGAGTCAGATTATCCTTGCTTTGTAGATATCATTTTGATTAAATAGAATATTGATTTTGCATACTTCCTGGCTCCTAACAAAGTTATGCTCCAAGTGCTACTGTTTAAAGTTTTGGGAAAGGTAGAATTCAGTTTTTGCATACAAATTGCAATGTCACATTGTAATGCTTAGACAGAGACTTCATATCGGACACCACTTTCTGAGTATCATTGCAATGTCTTTGTGTGTGTAGTTGAAAGGAATTGTCACAGCTGTTCATTTCCTTCGTATACATTGAGAGTGATAGAGATGAGGCATAGAAGAACATAGTTTTCTTTGCTTTGCAAATGAACAACCATAAACTTGTGCATGATTAATTATGTTGTATTTCACTCTTCAAAACGATCATATGACTTCACTGTAAAGTAGACATAAGAAGGTAGCAGAGAATGCACCCTGCAGCCATATCAGTAATCCCAGTTTTCCAACCTCAGATTGTATTCACTGATACCAGTTTTTGAAAAATAATTTTGAAGTCCTTGTTTTCCCTCTTTGTACTGTGGTGAGCATATTTCTGTTTTCAGAAGGAGTGAAATTATTTTTTTCATGCTCTTTGAATTTTGTCTTGCCTAGTCAACAGACTTGACAAACAATGCTGACAAACATAAATAAACTTTGGTCTATATTAGGACAGGTGGTATTCTTGTATCAGATCTTACTAGCTAAAATACTCAATTTTTATATTCATATGTGCACCAACAAAAGTAGAGGTTGAGGCCACAGGTAGATGAGGGGTATCTTTTGCCAATTCCACAAAAATCTGGTAGCTCAGAGCTCCTCTAGTTTTATCCTATTTCTGTTTTAGAGTTTCTGAGTATTTTCTAAAGTAAATAACCAGGTTGAGAGAGACATATGGAACATGAGAAAAGGATTCAATTTTTTTGAAGATCAGCGTAAGTCCAAAAGTTACTCCTGAGCAGGAGTCTTGAGGGAGGGACCTCAAAGTCCCTGAAAGGAGGCTGTAGTGAGGTGGCGGTTGGTCTCTTCTGCCATGTCTCAAGTGACAGGGTGAGAGGAAATGGCCTTAAATCGCACCAAGGGAGGTTCAGATTTAAAAAAAAAATCACTGAGGTATTGGTTAGGCATTAAAATAAGTTGCCCAGGAGTCACTGTCTCTGTAAGAGAGTTCAAGAGGTGCCTGTATATGAGCACTTTGGAATATGGATTAGAGGTGATTGTAGCAGTACTGCATTGTTGGTTGGACTCTAGATGATCTTGAAGGCCTCTTCCAACTCTGGTGATTCTCTGTGTGTGTGTGAATATGACTAGGGGATAAACACCAGGTCTAAGGATTGAAAGCCTTCTGCACAGTTAAACATTCTTTCTGTAATGAATATGTAATTTAATGTCATCCCTGATGCTTGTTTTCATGTGGGATAGGCATGTAACCAAAAGTTTGCTTACTTATTCTTGCCTACGGCCTTTCAATCTCTTATTGAGTTCTGTGCAGTGATAAAAAGGGGCAGATACCAGATGGACAATAGCATCTAGATTGTAGATACCAGCTGTGCAGTACCTGTATTCCACTATTGAATAAAGTTGTTGTTGGAGATGTAAATGGATGAAAGAATTCTGCATGTTTTTAAAAGCAAACAGCTTACAGAAACAGCCAGCAGCTTGAAAACCTTCCACAACAGATCCTGGCTACTAAACCAGAATGATGTCATGGTCTTTACCACTTGCAAGCGCTCTCACAATGGAAAAAAACTAGAAGAAAATCAATACCCTTGTTTACTATAATCAAGGCTTGAAATATTTCATTTCAGTGAACAGTGTTAGATCCTTATTTAAAGAATGCAAGTGATTTCTCATGCCAGGACTAAATAGTCTTTTTCATTTGTTTTTGTTTCATGAAAAATATTAAACCCCCTGAACTGGATAGTTTAACACAAGTGTAAGTGGTAGAAAGGAGACATGAATCTGAGTTAATGTTGTATATGAGTCCAGAATAGACTTCACAGATTCCAAGTGCCTTAATAAAGAGTAGATTCACAGAAAAATAGTAATAATAATGAACTGAATACCATCATGACTGTTAGTAAGGTTTAAATTGAAAGATGTACCTTGCAACTGCTGCAGTACATGACAGTGCCTTTCCACAGCTGAATGGGTATCAGTCGGGAGGGGATGTTGCAAGAGGAAAGGCTCATGAAAAAGCCGATATCAAGATTTGGCTTGGCATCTATTTAACTTTATTCATTATGATTCCATTTCTTATTTTATTTTGATTCTTATTAAGAAGAGGCTTTGAATTATGTGTTCTTAAGCAAAGCACTTGTTAACCTGGTGAGATCTCTGCTGTGGACTAGACACATTCATTTTATACGTATCAATTTTACCCACTCATAATTGAACTCAATAAAGTGTGTGCACTTGTGGACTTGTGAGGTCAGAAGGGTCGTCATTTTGTTGTTCAAGGAAAAAGAAAGGAAGAAGTAAGAGACCTGCAGCCCTCTACAGTGTGACATTTTCCAATTAAAAAAAAAAGAATCTTTTGCTGTCTTTCTCCCTGTCACCCACTAAGGTCCTATATGTTCGTACTAATGTGCATACTTTTCTTAGGCAGTGAGAAATGACAAGCCACTGCAAAGTTACTTCTTGAGAGAGGGAGCCCAGCAATGCTGCTGACAGTCTGCTTGCCAGGCCAGGAGCTGAGCTGAGATGTGGCTACGCTCTAATTACTGAAGTGCCATGCTCTGCTAGAGCATTCCTTCTTTCCAGCCCCTTCTCTCACCTACACAAGGATGTTTAATTTGAAGGATTTGAGCTAACAGTCTCCATGCAGCCTGTAACATGAAATGTTCAATGTAAAATGGGGAAACTCAGTTGAAGAGATTTTAGAAATAGTCCAATAATCCACTGAAACAGAATTTGTTACAGGTTCACCTTGACCTCAGTGAAGAGAAAGCTGTCTGTCTGTATTTTATGCATTTCTGCTCTGAGCTAACTCAGGAAGTTTGAGAATCAGAGCTGGGGCAGTTGCTGTAGCCACACTGCTCCATTGTAACTGTGCTCTGTGTTTGCCACTGAACAGGACCCAGCTCTTTGTCTGTCTCTGTGTCAGATTTTGTCCTGCTGAGATAGCCATGTTGTGCACATATATAATGATTTTATATTAGCCATTGACCTTGGGGTTGTCAGTGAGTGCCCACATATTTGGGTCATTCTGTCCTCGGGGCTGCAGTCTACAGTTCTGACATTTACTGCATGGACAAGTAATTAGAAAGTCTGGGAGAATATCTGGGTAGGGAGGAAATATGACACTGAAATATGGAAGGACTAAAAAATGTCAACTTTCATCTATGATGAAAAAAAATAAGCCAGAGCCACTGTCAGAAATCTTGGAAGGTTCTGAAGGTTGCGGCATGTGTGTGCAGGAGGAGGTTATAAAGAAATTCAGGGACCAGGTTCAGTAAACTTGGAGAACTAAATAGCATAAGAAGAAAATAACGGCTGAATATGTTCAAAAAAGGACAAAAAAATTTAGCCAATAAATATCAAACCTTTCTGACCATCTGTATTCTCTCATTTGACACCTTATTGAGAAACAGTTTTGAAGGTCAAATCTATAGTGATAATGTATCTGATGCAAGAGGCAAAGCACTATGATGCTTGTTTTTTTATTGGTGAGGAAAACTTGTACATAAAAAATGAAACCTCTTAATTTATTCAGAGGCTATTGGTCTACTCAAGTGACAAAGTATAAGCACTTGTAAATGCAGCACAGTAGATTAAAATATTGTGCATAGGCTCCAAACAGTATAAAATAGGAGATAGATGTTTCTATGCAGTAGCAATATTGATGCAGAGCTAAAGGAACAGGAGAACAGCAAGATTTTATAGAGTAGTTATAGATGGAAAGAGTATTTCATAGACACCTTCTTATGAAAAAGACATGTTTATTTCAGCATTAAGGATGCTTTCTTCTCCCAGGGAATAAGGAAGACGTGTCTTTCGTTGTATAAGTAGCAAAAGTAGAGATTCCAGAGATACTGGGCTGTAGTGGAGGCTCTTTTATAATTATTTGCTTTAAAAAGATATTTTAATTAACTGAGAATTATGAAGATGCATGAGTGCCACCAGGTGGATGGGCCAGCCAAACCTCCTGACAAGAAGACTGGTACATGCTGGTAGCATTTGTGTATTGCAAAGAGAAACAGGAATGATTGGGAAGGATAAAGTATAGTCAAAAAAAGGCTGCAATGCACTAAGTAGTTTATTTCAAGGGCACACCCTGCCTCGGTAGAGCTCAGAGTCTAAACAGATAAGACAGACTTTCCATCTGGGAGAACATTTGCTTCACAGGTAGGGAGCTGAGGCAGAGGGCGCTGTGGCTGAGATGAGCTGCACTTGGGGCATGGCCACACACTGAAATCAGTGAACCCTCCCCACTGCTCCCTGTCTCTTTTTGTACTGTATGGCAGATTGAAAACATTGTTCACATATCCCAGCTAAAGAACCGAGATAAAGAAATAATTTTGGAAATTACTTGGTATCAGTGTTTGTTGGTGTGCACAAGTTACAGAAATGGATGGTGATTTGGAAGACACGTTACAAGACTGTCATTATTTTAATATTGAAGGCACTATATGCAGCTTGCTGTCATAGAGTTTTGACTATATCATAATTTTTCCCATTCTTCTTCTGTAAAAAAATTAAATATTTTCTATTAAACCCAAACTAAATACAAATTCTAGAATATACAAATTCTTCTGATATAAATTAAATTATGTATTTACTTCATATTCCCAAGAATACACTACTATTTAAAGAGAAAACATGCCTGTGATTTTATAGAAGTTTTTCTATCATTTTTAAATTATGTGGATCATGATATTTCAGTGGTCATATTTTCACAGCAAAGTCAAAATTATTTTCAATATGCTATTCATTAGGATGTTATTAGAAGCAGGAAAAAATAGCTTTCAAAATAAACCTTAATTTGAGCATCCATAGTAAAGTTTGGCATTTAAATAAATGCTCTTATTTGCCTGCAAGTCAATTATTTTGGCTTGCAATTTATGGAATTTTGATGATTGTTTCTAGGAACTGGTTAAGAGAAAAGTGAATACCAAAAATCACATGAGGTGCTTCTTTGTTATAGGACAATTTCTTTGTAATCCAAGACAGTGCTCTCTTCCCCCCACCACCCCAGCCCTTATTCAGCCAAAATAGAAAATCCATCCCATGGTCTGTGTATGGAATATTAAATGCTGTGTGAGAATGTGTCTCACATACATAAGCAGAAAGACCACTGTGGGTAGATAATTCTCTGCCACTTCTGAAGTTTCACAAAGCAGTTTAGCAGGCCCAGCTATGAGGAAATGTCTTTTAGCATATACTGAAATAAACAGGAATAGAAGCTAAATGTTAAATACATTTCATGAAATGATTTTTCTTCTCTTTTATGCATGAAATTTCTTCCCACTTCTTAAAAAGATAGGCTTGAAGCTTCAATATTTTTCATTTATTGCTCATTTTGTCATCTATTCTCTTTAAATTTTGCCAAGTTGTTTAATCCCTTAGGGGACAGGAGGATGAATTAATTAATGCTGGTTAAGCAGGTTGAGATAGCAACATAAAAGAGGCTGTAAAACTGAAGTTATACATGTTACTGTAAAATTACCTGGGCTGTAAGGTGAAACTTTCACTGGACAGTATATTGCCCCTTGAACTTTTCATTTTAGCTGTCACTAAGGAGTTGTTTTCTGTAGGTCTCTCCACACCAACATGTGTGACCTCCGAGGAAAGCATAAAAGCACAACTTTGCAATTCAAATGAAGGGTAACCTATTTATAATTTCATTATTATTTCATTACTGCATGACTTCTGCTATTTGTAAATGTCAAATACAAACAAAGAGTGCTTCAATTTAACCTTCCCTGTCATAGAATAAAAGCTTTATTTCCACTGTCTTTAGGGAAGTACTTCATGTCTCAGAATAAAATCTATTAGCCTTGGCTCAATAGAGAATTATCTTGATGTGAATGAGGAAGGATGGCATTTTCCTTTCGAAGCTAATTTCATACACACAAGACATACAAGCATACAATATTTTCAAAAGAGCTTAATCTGTCACCTCAGACATCCAGGGTCTCATTCTCACTTCATTTTCTCCTGCTCTCTTCTGAAAGTCAGCAATTCATGCAACATAAACTGTACAAAGCTCTAGACAAGGAAAACAGATTTCTGTATCTCAATGTATTACATACATTCCATCATCACTTTTTTTTCTTTAAATGAGGGAGTTCTTCCCACAGAGACATCACCAATGGCAGGAAAAATGTTATGATCATTGAGAGAGTCCTTATTGTGCTGACAATACTGTGAATAAAGTACCTTTTTCTAAATTTGTATGCATTTAAGCCAAACATAAAACAGAAATTAAGGGGAACATGGAATGTGCTTAATTTGCTGGTTTGAGGCAGTTCTTGAATCCTATTCTGTGTTTAGAGATCAGCAGTCTCTCTTTGATTTTAGCAGCCAGTGAGGGAGAGCCACTGGTGATCTCACATTTCACTTCATGGTAGCGTTAAGTACCTTGTTGGCTCAACCTAAGTTCATGAAGGTTTACCTCAACACAGATGATTTCAGGGAAAATAATAAAATATTATACGTGTTCTGTTCATTGTACCAGACTCATTGCTTTTTCAATATTAGCATTCAGTTTTGTTCTGCCCTATTTCCTTATACAGAGAGGAAATGTCTTACAATGATATTGGTTTAAAACAAATGCATTGTTTACTTGTATTTTTATGAGTACTTTCCCTTTTCCATTTTTTGCTGTAACCAGCATCTTTCTACTATTTCCTTTTTTTCCCCCATTATGAAATCTGCCTCAAATTAACTTTCAGTCTTGTAGCACCAAGAAAATGAGGAGTTCTTTGCTCCCATCTATCAGGGAATACATTTCCATATAGTTCTCCTGTCTCGATGAGCTCATTGGTTCTTGTTGTTTCTGACTATATTTGATGAAAAATATTCCTTGAAGAGCTTTTCAAAGTATGAGAAATGTTTTACATCTGAGAGTGCTAACTGGATGAACTTGAACTATTTTGAGGGATTATGTTAATTTTGATGAAGTACTGCTGAAACAAATGAGTAGTTTTTCATTGTTGGTTAAGACATTGTATTGTGTAATTGGAGGGGGGGAGGAGGGAAAGGATAGATTTTCAACTTGTCTAAATAAAACATGTTGACAAGGTCACTAGCATATTCACTGAAAAAAAAATTGCTTGAAATTATCAGGTTTTTCTAAAATTTCTTCCTATTCTTCTTCTTGGGGGAGGAAAAAGAAAATCCATTAGATGGAAAAAGCAAATTGCTAACAGTGTGTCAGCTGCATTTCTCCTGCCAGGTATTTCAGCATTTCATTGCAAGATGAGTAGAATCCACTTCACTGAATTATCCTAAATTTATTACTAGTAGCTTGTTTCTGATCAGGTAATGTGGGCAGTTCATAACCTCAAACTTTCCCATAGAGACTTCTAAATGAATTGCAAGCCTAAATTTACAATATTGAGGACTTATCTGTGAAAGAGTAAAATATTTGATATTTCTATGTAAGTGTCATGAGATGTTGGGGAAATATGTCTCAGATGACAATGAGATTTTAAGAAGGCTTACCTGGATATAAGACAATTATCTACTAGGAAAGTATGTCTGAGACCCGATTAAATAGTTTGGGTTATTTTTTTTTCTTTTAGAAAAATGCCGTTGTAAAAAAGATAAAAAGTTTAAAGGAAACTAGTTTTTAAGGGAGTTAGAAATTAATTGGTTAATTCTTTTCTCCCAGTGTACTGTGCTCATCTCCATATAATTTAAAATAGATTTGTGCTTTCCATTTTCTGTGTAATTCAGTGTGTTGCGGGGTTGGCATGGAATTTGTGTAAAGTCAGTCACAGCCTGTTTAGTATTCATCAGCATTTCCCAGTCTGCCACCTTGGCTCCTTACTGAAAATGAAAGCTAGAATTGTCCTGGATAATCAATTATGTTTCCAAGATTTATTTTTGAATGGGAGTTACACTGCACGGGGAGTTAGAGATAGAGGAGGCTGTAATATAATCTAACTTCAGTCATCTTAAATAGGGAGTGAACAAAGTTGTCAGTGTTTAATTACCTTGAAGGCAGCAGTCTACTGAAATAACAGCAATAGTTCTTTTTCTGGTACTAGAGCAATGACACCTTTGTGCTTTAACATTTTTTGCATGCTACATTTCTGTATCTGATGCTTACAGCTGCACAGGAGCAGTAAATCATCATCTGGCTAAAACTGGTTTATCATTTTGGGCAGCCAGGCTCCAGCATGTAGTAAATAAAGACCAGCTCAGTCATTTGCAATGGGCTGGACTAGGGGAAGACTTCGTGCATCTCTCCAGGACTGGCATCAGAGACTTTCCTAACTAGTTCTGAGTACTAAATGTAAATGTCTAGTAAACTTCTAATGTACTGACATTTGGGGGGTTTATCAACATTAAATAGTGATGTATGTTGTATATGACATATATGAACTTCCTACAGTAAGAAGTTAATGTTTTAAAACATTGTGTACCATATCTCAGCATGGCTGGGGTGCTTTGGAATCACTGTACTGAGAGGGGCAGTGTGTTGAGATCCTGTGCCTCAACTGTTGGGACAGGTTCATTTCCTTGCAGGGACTGAGCAGCTTCTCATAACCTCTATACAAATTGTGCCTGGGGAGACAAGGAAGGAAATAAAGAAAGGACTATTCAGAAATAACAATTTCAGATACATAACATATATCATTAGAGAACTGAAAAACTTCTGCTTGTTTGTACAGATGTTGTTTTTTTCCTTTGATCAATAAAAGGTAACTTCTAATCTGAAATTTGCAAATTAATAGAATTCTGCAGGGTGTACTTGTCAGAATCAGATTAGAAACTTCTCCTCTTGGTAGTCTTCCTCAGAGATTTCAGTTGAGGAAGATCACATCTGAAGGTGCTTGCGTTAGCATTCTTAGTCATATAAAAAATCTTTTTATCTGAAAGTTCAGGTTTTATTGACTCACTGGGCCGAATTTGAGTTTATTTGAACCTTTGTCAATACTAACTAACTTAAAAAAATTCGCTATTTCAGAATTCTCTTTGTATTTATGGATATAACTCTGGACAGAAGCAGCACCATCCTGATCAATACAAATATTAGATCAACTGTGGTTGTTTGTTCCAGCCCTTTGATACCAAACAGAACATTTAAAAGAGATATATTCTGAAACAGAAGCAATTGATGCAAGAGTTTGGAATTCTGGAACACTTAATTTCTTTGTGTTTCGAGCCAGTGGTTTTGTTCCAGTATAGTCTGACCTCAGTAGAATGTGCCTCTTCACAGTAATAGTGTGAGGGGCCTTGGTCTAAATAAGAGTTAGATCATGTCTTTGAACCCACTTTGTTTTAAGCATTGTTGTCCATTTTGCTAACAATAAATATGTAAGTGGAAAGGAGGAACAGGGAGTTATGTGGTTAGTTTTGTGATAAATTGCTTTCAGTGCATATCCATGACATTAGGAATGTGAATTCCCAGATGAAGGGAAGTATGTTAAAGGTTCTATGTGTAGTTATATTTCTCTGCTGAAATCAAAGATACACTCGTGATTCAAAAGTCATTACTTCAATTTGTTCTTCTCCTTAAACTTTTGTTTGCATTGCATCAGGTCCTGGAAGCACATGTAAGCATAGAGTTGGAAGCTATTCTAGTGGAAATAAATGATAATTAGGCAAACCACTTACAATATTGTGAATTATGCTCAGGAAAATAATTCAATTTCCAAAATGTAGTAAGCTTCTATTTTGTGTCACTATAAGTCTTTAGTCAGAAATATGTGTTGTTGTTTTTTTTCCTGAGAATATCCCATTCTGCATTGCAACCATCTTTATTTCTCACCACAAATAGTGAATTAAATTTTAGTGATTTGAATCACGTATATTTGCTAGCTGTTGATGGATCATAGTTTTGATGTTTTAATAGAAAACTATTTCATGACAGTTAATAATTCTGATAAGTTTTTGTTTGTTTGTTTTAAAGCCTTAGCCAGCATTATCTGTGGCACTTACTATCAGCTACCTTCAATATCAAATCAGGCAGGCAAAGAAAGCAAACTGATTTAATTTGGCATGTTGCTGCCCCCAAAAAACAATAAAACCATTGCTGCCTAAATCCCTCTGTTACATTTATCCTTTTCCATATATATATTATTTCATGAAATAGCTTTCCCTGTAGGGCTTTGACTCTGTGTTTTGGATGCAAAATGCAAAGCAGACAACAAAAGCAGACATTGATATGCCATTAAATCTTCCCACTGAGGATGGAATCTGATCCTAGTTGGATTCTAAGGTGGGGCTGAACAGTGTTTAAACTCAGCTTGTAAGGGCACTGACATCTAGAGTTTAGAAGTAATACCAAAATCAGTTTAGTAATTCTCTAACTTTGCCCTCCCAGAATATCTTTGTGCAAACTTGCCCTCACATTGCAAACAAACACTCCCCTGGTGTTGCTTGCACAAGCAGGTTTGGCACAGCCCTAGGAGTCCTAATTTCTTTTTGTTCCCCCTTAGAATTCTGTATGCTGCTTTTAGGAAGCACTACTCAATGTTCTATTGATTCTAACTCAATTACAGTGACTGTTATTAAGTGCATTTAGTATTTAGACATTCTGCTAATGGTTATCTTTTTATTTTAGTGATAAACAGAGAAGCTGACCATGACAACCTTCCTGGAATTTATCCAGCAGAATGAGGACAGAGATGGAGTTAGATTCAGCTGGAATGTTTGGCCCTCAAGTCGTCTTGAAGCTACAAGAATGGTGGTTCCGGTGGCTGCCCTTTTCACGCCACTGAAGGAACGGCCAGACTTGCCTCCTATTCAGTATGAGCCAGTTCTGTGCAGTAGGACCACGTGTCGAGCTGTTCTGAATCCCTTATGGTAAACTTAATGCATTTGTTATTCCAATATTTTGCCTTAAAATCCTGAGAATAGTGCTAGTTGAACTGTGCAAAAGACCTGGTGTGTGCAAGTTCAAGTACTCTGCACATGAGTATATACAGCTCAAACTTACAGACCTTAGAAGGTTCTGCACATAAGTATATATGTTAGCTGTGCAAATCTAAGACATAACTTTCATTTAAGAAGTCTTTTCAATGTACTCAATTATTGATTAGGGATGTTATTTTTCTGGAACTATGCATCTTGCATTTTGTAGGGAGAGGTAATAGGATTTAGTAAAACCATGGAGAAAGAAAGTCTCTAATACAGGGGCTGAGTATTTTTAAGTTTCTTATTTGCTTCTTTTCCTTGAAGACCATTCCTCCTCCTTGAAGACAATAATTTGCCTGATACATCTGTGTAAGACTACACTTATTTTGAGTTTGTCATTTGGGTATTTAGGAAAAAGTATATTAGAAGGAAGCCTTTTCAAAGTCAATGTGTTTTTGAAAAACTAAAAGAAATGTGTTCTAGGGACAGTGGAGGAAAATGAATTGTTCATGCTATATAAACTTTTCTTACTGTATTTTTATAGCCAAGTGGATTATCGAGCAAAACTCTGGGCTTGCAACTTCTGTTACCAGAGAAATCAGGTAAGAAAATGAAACATTGGCATATAGAAAACACTTCCTTAAGGTAAAATGAAAATCTTGATTTTTCAAATTATAATTGCAAGCTGAAACCAACAGCGAGAGCAGGAATGTGCAACTATATCTTCAGACATTTTGTCTGTAAGCATCTGTTGCAAAGTAGTCCATATGTGGTTTTTTTTCCTTTTTTAGAAGGCGTAATATTTTATTTACGGTTAATTTCTTTGTTCTTATTTGCAGTTTCCTCCTACCTATGCTGGCATATCTGAAATGAATCAGCCAGCTGAACTTTTGCCTCAATTCTCCAGCATTGAATATGTAGTTCAGGTAAAATTATTAAATAAAATCTTTAACATCTGTAGCCTTGCAATCTACAAAAAGAATTAATTTCAATTTTATTTCTTCACTGCCTTTTAATAACTGAGTATATGTGTGTTTGTTAGTAGATTGAACTTCTATGCCATCATTTGGAAAAGGAAAGCATAACATTGTGGAGGAACACTGGGATGGCTAATAAAGTTGGTTTAAAACAAAAAAAGGAAAAGAGAGGTCTGTTTTACGGGTGATATTTCTATTAGGCCTGTTTCTTTACAAGGAATTTAATTTGTGTTTGTGCCAGAGGGCTGCCCACTGCTGTTGATTGCTCTAGAAGTGTTGGTTCAAATTTGACTGACGGTTCCTTCACTTGTCATTAACCATTTGAATTGAAGTTTGCATTTGGGTGATTAGTAGTTACTTTTAGGGCTAGCTGGTTTACAGGCAGCAGCTAACACATATTCAATTCAGGTATGTAAACCTCAATATTTATCCTTTTTTTAGCATAGAGGTTACTTGAATAGAAATAAAAAAAGGACCCAAACCCCTAAATTGCAAACATTTGCAATTGCAAATTTGTATTTTCTAAATTCCAGTTTTGAGGATGTGCTGGTTTAAAGGTAGACTGGAAGGAGAAATGAACCCAATTCAAAAGAGATTATATGTCGGTTACAGTTTAATAAAAATATCACAATAAATGCAATGATACAAAGAGAAATTGGTTTAACCCACAAAACACAGATGTATAACCCAGCACCCTGGGGCACAAACTGAATGGTGTTCTTTAGCCCCTGTGCTGAGCCCCATGTAGTCCCCCTGAGTCCAAAGTAAAAGGACTGGAAAAGCCTGTTGGTGCAGATGATGGTGACACTGTGGTCCAGAGTGGTGGTTGCAGTCTTGTTGAGGTTCTGGTTCTCTTCTGGGTCTGACAAGTAGTACCAGAAGCCCCCAAACCCCAATATTATATATGCTCAGATTCAAGTGGGAATGCCCAGTGCCTCCCCCAGGGTGAGGAGTTTCACAGTGAGTGATTTACTCTGTGAGTTATGGGATATTTTTGGAATCCTTGATGGCCCGTTAGCAGACATGACCCCTCATGCTGGGTGTGAAGGTGTTAATGCCTCCCCAGAGGGGAGTTACCACACCTGAGTCATTGATGTGAAGACCCTATCTCACAGGGTTCTCTAACACCCAGCTTGTAGCCTGAGGAGTCAGGTGTGCCCTGGGCAGCTGCTGCAAATCCATTATTAACAGTTTGTTAGAAATGATGTAGAGG
>JAOXXN010000137.1:11948960-11962812 GCA_026770055.1 Myrmophylax atrothorax
CTACTCCCAATAAATAAACAGAAGTTTTAAAAGAGGAGGACTTCTGTGACTTAAAATACTGATAGATCCATTTATCTACATATCAGCCATGGTGAAAATGATAACTCTTTCTTTAGATTGTCTGATAAATCAACCAAGCATTGATTTGCAATATCTGTTTGTCTCCAGTTCAAACATAATTCAACATCTATCAGAGGACATCTACTGCTCTCTATGAAGCCAAAATACCTAGTTCTGTCTGCTCACATGCCTTGATCATAAATGCATCTCATATCAGACTAACAAGTGCTACTCACAATAAAAAACAAATCCCAAACAGCACAGTCTGGTCTCTTTTGTACCTGCTCATTCTGTGTCCAAGTATATCCAAATGTAACTTTAGGTTATCAAGATACTTTTCCTTGAATACTTTTAGACTATTTATCAGAAAGAGTGCAAAATAAGCCTGGAGACTTGTTAATAGCTTCTGAAAATCCGTGACTAAAGTATGAAGACAGTATTGGGTTTTTTCCCTTTCATTTTTTAACGAGACTGAACAGCATTCTTAGGGTGACATTGATGAAGTCACCTGTCAGTAAGAATTTAAAACACATTCAAAATGAGAAGCCTTGTGAGCAGTTTGTCTACAGCAGTTTTAAGGAACAAAGTGTTTTACCTAATGTTGGCAGATTCTTTAGTTCTTTTTGTTCTGTCAAAGAAAAAGGTTCTTAGCACATTACAATAGGCTTTTAATTTATTATGCAAAAAAGAAGTCACAGAGTTAGAGACTGAGAGTACTATTCAGGGCAAAACCAGGAGCAGCTGAATAGGATAGAATGAAAATGTTGAAATCCTCATACACACAGAGATGCTACAGCTTCATGTCTTAGGATTTGCCTGAGTTGTCAGCTAAAGCACTATTAAGTTACTCGTGCTGAAGCTGGCTCTGGCAGAACAGGTTAAACCTTTCTTTGTAAATATTTGATTTTTCTACTGGCTGTGGACTTCATCTCATTGGCAAAGCTACACTTTATCTCAGAAGAGCATGAATTGACTTCTGTTTGCATTTCTCTGAAGATGCATGTTGGATGTCCAAAAATCAACACAGGGAAATTAAGTCTAATTTCTAGAAACTGGTAATTTTTGCCTGTCTATTCTCTTCTTCCCTGCCAAAGAAAAATCTACTCAGTGTTTTAATTTCATACTTATAATTTCCAGTTTCAGTTTTATATCATCTAAATCTTCATAGTTTATTTTCCTCTGCCCTTAGATGCAAGTTTATAGCTTCTACTAGAGCTCAGTTTCTCTAGGTTAGAATCTTTTCCTTTCAATTTTTTTGTCCTCTTTTGGCAGTCACAGCAGAATAACTCATTCAGAAATTCCAAGTTCTGAGCTGTACAGAACATGCTACAGAGGGTCCATTTCCTCCCCTCTCCCCATTCCTTGGCTGCCCCTCCTTCCTACAGCAGTGGGAGAAGTTAAAGGGTTTAATGTAGTCATCAGATCTTGATGTATTGCAAAGGAATCCTACGGGTATGTGATCCCTTTAGGTGGATTTTTGTCTACTATCCACATTTTTGGTGGATGGAGTAACTAATGATAAAACAATGGGTTAAACAGAAGAGAAGGATCCATCTTTCAACAAACCCTTTTCTTGAAAATTCTTGGAAAAGAAAACAGAGTATTTGCAGAGAGATATTACATTTTGATCTGCTTAGGTATTGCCAATATAGCAGTGTGGAATGTAAAAGCTAGCTGATTAGCTGGACTAGAAACTCAAGTAGTTTATTTTAATTCCTGAACTCTCTAAATTAGCTATTTAAAGCTGATGTGTGTACTTCCTACTGAGCAAAATTAATGCATGGTACTTGTCTTTTGTGTCAGTGGGAAGAGGTAACTGCTTCTCAATTATAAAAGTTTTTGTGTTACTGTGACAGTTTTATGAGAATGGTTTTTCAGAACATGGGATGTGCATACTCCAGGCTTAATTCAGAAACACAGTGAGAGAACAGGCATTTGCTTCTGTTTTAAATATATTTTGGGTTGACTGTAGGTGAATTGAGAACAGAGAAGATAGCATTGAAAATGAATGGAATAGCAGGAAAATCTCATTTGACTTAATAACTTGTAATTTCATTTAATCAGTACTGAGGCATCTAAAAATACATATAGTGACATTTAGACAATACCCTCTTTTTTGCTAAATACTGTTTCCCAGAAGCTAAATTTTGATTCTACTCTGGAAAATATTGCACTGAAATTGGTCAGTTGTATATTAAAGCAGTGTTCAGTGGGAGTAAATGTGACATAAGGTATTTGTTTACAACCAGTAAGGGATATTTTAAATTGTGATTACCTTACTTGTATGAATGGAATAGCAACATAGTCTGTAATCCAATGACAACTTCAGTTTGCATACATTCTTGAAGTAAATATAGTTTTTTCTTATTGGAGTCTCAATTATCATGATTTTGCATCTCTTTGACATGCTGTTTGCAATATACTGCTTACTTCTGAGAAGGATGCAAACCCATCATCTCCCCCATCCCCTCCTGCTTGCACTCAGGCTGCTGTGAGTAAGCAGTTCATGTGAAGGGCAGACTGCTATCAAACCCTAGTTGGGACAAAACCAAACAAGAACATGACCTGTAAATATGAAAAGGAAAAAGTCTTATACATAATAATATTTCCTATGATGTTTGACAGGAAGTGAACTACCCCAACTGGAATTTCTGAGCCTACCTGATCACTGCATGCAGATGACAAATGTCAGCAAAAATAGGATGCTATACTATCTTTGTTCCTGACTTGAAAAAATATAGCTGTATTTAAGTAAAACCTGCATTCTGACTTTTTCTATATGAGCTTGAATAAATTTTCAGATAATGGCATTGACATTTTGCAAAATCATAGTCCCCCCCCGCAACATAAAGTTTCTACTTGTGCTTGAAATAGATGAAGAAATTAAATTTCATTCTTTGCTTCTCATTTCTAGAGCACTTACACTTCTCTCAAGGATATTTTTGCAGATTTGCTTGCTGCACAATAATTTGGAGCTCAGAGTAAATAGTTATAGATTTGATTGATATCTGAATGACGTAAACGTTTACTCAAATATACTGAATAAACAGTATGTGGTGATAAGTGTTAATTTACTACACAAACCTGTCTTGAAATTGTTTGAGTAAGCAAAAATTCTGTTGGCAAATATATGCAAATTTTAGTTACTCACTTTGTTGTTTCCTTGGTGACCTGATACCACGTTTACACCCAGCACCATATATTTACCATCTCCATTCAAAATCATAATGTAAAGAATATTATTGCATCCTGCTGTGTATGATTCTATATAATCCTATTTATGGGATTCTGTAAATGGCGTTGTCCCTCATTGTATGGGAAGAAATGATCCATGATCCCAATAATCTAGGAGGAATTAACCCTAGTTTCTAGTCCTTCTCAGGAGGTGAAGGAGGTTTTCATTGGTTTCACCTGGTGGCCTTGCTGTGGAATTTTAAGTATTGATGAGTTTAAAAATATCTACCTATTTGAGGGATCTAGAGAGAAATCAGGGAAAAAAGTGACCATTTCCCCTAGTAAGTAACTGTTTGTGTTAAGAAATTTAACAAGCTAAATTGTGCCCTTTTAAAAAAAAAAAAAGGGCAGAAATCCCTATAAGCAAAAATTTCTAAATTTTCTATACTTGATCTTGCACTGAACTAATCCATGTGGGATTCTTTAGTTATCTGCACTTTGCACCAGCAGAAGAGGAATAACCTTGATAACCAACCAGCAAAATCAAACTAAGACCCATAGTTAAGTGATCACCAATAAGTAACCCTATTGGTGATAAACCAAAGATCTGTGTCAGTTTTTACTGCGTGTGGTGCTACCAGAGTGCCAAATATGTTGCCACATATCAAGGGTTGTTTCAAGGACAGGCAGTGTCTCAGATCTAGCTGTTTTCTCACCTGTGAATGCTGTGTTCTGTGTTTTGGTGGTTGGAAAGAGTGTGATCTGCCCTGTTTATATCTGTGTGTATATTAGGACAATGAATCAGTTTCTTCAGAGTTAGAGAACAGGGAACATGGATGAGAGTGTAAGAGAAAATGGAACTTGTGTCATATCTAACAGTTTCTGTAAGGGTGTCTTTAGTGATAATGGCTTTGGAAGGAACTCATGTTTCTTTGAATCCAGGAGAAGCTACGATGCCATGACCAGCTCAGACTTTATTTTTGGGTGTTATTGTGCAACTTCATCCTTGTCTATCTATCCTGCTGTGAGCTACTAATTACGTCACTTAAGTATCAAGCAGGAATATTCACCTGCACTGTTTCTCCATCACTAAGTTATATATCATGAGTATCTCTTTACTATTCACAGAAGCTGTCATTGAATTTTTCACTGCATAAAGAATTTTTAACTCACTTCCATAGAAGTGAACTGTTAAATTGTCACTCAGTGCCAAAAGAAGAGAGTAATGGCATATTAACACACAAAGTCATAAATCTTCTAACGTTTGTGTGTGTGTGTGGGCGGGGTGTTAGTGTTTTTGTTTGTTGTTTTGTTTTTAAAAATTGCAATTGCCATTTATTTTTGCCACAACTTTTATATGAGATTCTTGCCATGATACTCAGGTCTGTTCAAATATGCGGGAAGAGACAGAATATTGGAGCCATGTTGAAAATATACTTTTTTGTTGTTGTTGTTGATTTATTATTTTTGAGCTACTAAATTGTAGCTAATAATTATATGTGAACTAAAATAATTCTATGGCAATTTAAAATCTTCTGTCATCAGAACCCAAGCAAATGCAGTATCATGAAAACATTCATGTGGCATAGAAGGATTAGTCCTTAGTGACTGGATTTCATGAGTTCTATCTTATTGGATCATAAGTAGCCTAAAATGTATCCCTATGGCTGTATTCCCAAGAAGAAACAAATCATTCTAATAAAGTAAGCACAGTTGTTAATACAGTGATTGCAATCACACACCTACATTAAAAACAACAAAGAATGCTGTTGTAGTATCAGTCAGATTATTTTATTCAGCCTGAGTTGCCATAGCAGCCATAGTAATCATGAGATCACATTTTAATTAAAAGTCTCCAAGTAACCCTGATTGTGACAGTTGCTTGCCATAAATAACATGGTATCCTGATCTACATATTAAATGCAGAGGAGGTTGATAAATATGCTGGTCACTAGAATTTCAGTATCCTTTTGCAAGGGTAAATCCAGATTCAGCATATTAGGTAATCTTAATCTTTCGTATTATCGAAATTTAAGACAGAAAGAGAAAACAAATCTTTGTCTGTTGGTATTATAGAAAAAGCTGGGGAAAGTAAGAAACATTTTTATGTCTTAGCACCTACTGAAACCAACACATGGTATACTATGAGGCAAATTAAATCATCTTTCTATCTTTCTGGTTTATATTTTATGTTTTCCTTGCCTGGATTTCTGCTCTGTGACTTTTGCCAGTCTCAGCACATTTACCTTCCAGTATTTTCATCCCCTGCCTTTTCCAGGCTGCCTCTGGTGCAGCCCACCTGACAGCAGTTGGTTTTATCCTGATCTCTTTAACTTTAGACAGTGTCCCTTTCCACTGCCCCTCATTCCCAAGGGCTGCAGGAAGGTGAATCCCACCTGTGGACAAGCAGGGGCTTCTTGCCCTGCCCTGGAGCAGCATCCCCTGTGCCTGCATTGCAAGTGCCAGCTGGTGTTTTATAACCCTTTGTGTTCCAGAGCTCCCAGGTCACTTGCAGGGCAGCATTTGGGAGCTGGAAGCCTGTCCTGGTGATCTCTGCTCATGGGACTGGGAAATCATCCTGAATATTGAGCCCAGTGAGTGTGAACAGGAGCAACCAAGTGCCCACAGTTCAGGCTCACTGAGACATCCCAGACACTGCACTGGATAAAGGTAACACACAAATACATCCTCTGGTACACACCAGTAACTTCATGTGCATTCCTGAGAATGCAGATATAATGATCCTGAGTCTCACTTGGGAGGTTGGGATCAAGGTTCACTTTCAGTAATTTCAAACAATTATTTCCCCTCATTGCTTAATTCTTCCTACAGTTGGGAATCCAATAAGGGGAGACAGGACACTGTTCATTGGAACCCCTTTGCTGCTAAAGCTGAGGCTCATTGAGGGGCCCTGAGAGAAAGCACAGACAGAGCTTTGCTGCCCCTGCCCTGCTGGGATTGCACGTGGCATTCCCCAGGGAAAGATGTCTTTAGGAAAACTGATCTAATTATTTTATGCTTCATAGTCCCCACTGGAATTATTTTGATCAGCAATAAGAGTGTTGAGCATCCCTGAGCAGCAAAGGGAACACTCAGCAATGCTGATAACCCTGTAGAAATTGTTGTTGTTGCTGCCCTGAGCCCCGGGGTAACAGTTACAATGGGAACAGCAGGAACAGCAGTAACAATATCCCTCAGTAAGGTTAGAAATGCTCCTTCCAGTTTGGGGGAAAATGGCTCTGGTGAATCTCCAAGTTACACCCTCAACACTCACTTGGTTTCTATAGATAATGATTGTTAAACATTCCTCACAGGGCACCTTCACCAGCTCACTCTCCCACCTGTTGGGCTCTGTTCCCCCTCATTATTTCCAAAGTGATAGACAGGAACTTTGCTATTGACCTTCACTGAGCTCCACTCACAGGATCTCTCCTCTCATTTCTTTGCCAGCAAGGAGAAAGAGAAAAGAAAAAAACAAAGCATGTTCTGATCTATGCAAGGCCAGAAAGTGGCCTGAAGAGATCCAGTTTGGACTAACTGTGCTTATGTAAAACCAAAGGCAGTCAGTATTTCCTCTGAAAAAAAAACTTTAGGATGAGATTAGTCAAGTTGTTTAAATACTCTGAGGAAGGTCTGCTGCTCCTGCTCCCCAAGGTTTGGCTCTGGCCTTCTCTGAGCAACATGAAACAGCCTGGGAGGGACTGTCATGGACTGCACACAAGAGAACTTGGAGGGGGAATTCATTCCCTCTCCAATCCATTGGAACTGACTTAGACAAGGGCAGGAATTCCCTTCAGACTGTCAGTCCTGCCCAATTAGCCCCAATTAGAGGGTGACTTGGCCCACCACCATTGGCCCTTCTATTGCTCAGTGGCACCTGCAGGAGCTGTTGGATCTCCCCAAGCTCACACCTTTAAATTGGGCTTCAGTTGTGCTTTTCAATGGAGCCCTTTGCTCAGCAGATGCTCTTCCCCCTTTCCCCTCTGCCCCTCTCTCTGCAGAAGGCCCTGCTGCTGCTCCTGGCCCTGCCCATGGCTGGGGGGGAGGAGGGCAGAGCACTGACCCCCGGGCCCTTCCCATCCCCACTGCTGGAATGTGGCATTCCAGCGGCTGAGCTGGAGGGACACGGTGGGAATGACCCTGCTCAGCCCCTGCTGGAGCCTCAGCACAGCTTTGCCATCAGCACAGAGAGGCCAAGGCACAGAGGGTTTGTGCAGTGCTCTAATGAATAATCATGGGGCTGTGCCAGGGTCATCTCAGCATGAAAATGAACCTGTACATTGCATTCAGCATTTTCAGAGCATCTGCACTGGCTGCTTTGGACAGAAGAGTCCTGCTCTGACAGTGAGTGTTTCTGAACTGCATTTGTGAAGAATAACTTCAATTTACAGTTTGTTTCCTTTAACATTATTTATGAAGAGGCACAGTTAATTTTTTCTGTGTATCAGTTCTAGACTGAGCTTTGCAGACTGAGATTCCTTTCTATTTTCACAGGGGGATGTGTTACATCACTGCTGAGCTGCCCTAAACTTTGAACAGCATCAAGTGCACAGCACTCCTAAGACAAGGTTTGCTTTGTGGGCAGCCCAAACCCCACTAATTATTTAATGATTGGACCTGATGATCTTAAGGATCTTTCCCACCCCAAATGATTCTGTGATTCCGTGTTCCCAAACTCGTTTCTCTATTGAGGAGCCCAGACACACAGACACATTCTAACCCTAACACATAAATTACAATTATTTCCCCCCAACAGAGGGACTGTTTCCTACTCAGCACAAAAGGAATGTGGGTTTGGACACCAAAGCTGTCATTTCCCTGCTGTCATTTGCCACCCTAAGGCAGAGCAGTAAAATGCAGCCCCAAGAAGCCAGGAAAGATGTGCAGCCCCCCAATAACTCTGCTCAGCCCTGGGCTGAGTCTGGCACTGCCCCTGAGAGGTGCCTGGAGGGTCCTCACTGGCACCTTGTTGGGAGGGCTGACCTGGTCTCTCCCAGGCCACAGCCCCTTGGATTGGGAATTTACTGGTTCATGGCAGAACATTCTGTTCAGTGGGCATTGATTCTTGCCCCTTCCCTGAGTGTCTGACTGGTTGTTCTGTGACCCCCTGGCAGCTCCTGCAGCAGCAGCAGCCTGTGGGGCTGCACTCAGTGGGGGCAGTGCCTCTCATTTCTCACACTGCCACGTGGGAATTCCAGCTGGTGACCCCAAGCTCTGGAACTGTGGGAATCAGGGAACAATTGTTCCTGGGGATGTTCCTCATTCAGAGTTCTGGGCCTTTTGGTTTTCCTGTTCCTTATCCCACTCAACCCGTTCTCAGCCTTTGTATCCACGTTAACTGTGTGTGCCAACCACAGCAGCTGAACTGCAGGGCCACTGTGGGACATCCCTGTAACACACTGAGTTTCTGCAGGGTTTGTAAAGGATATTTTAAAATTCCTGTTTCTATTATTCAACTCCTAAAACAACTATTACAAAAATACAGTGTACTCTCTTTTGAGCTGCTTTGACAGTGCTCTGGTGTTTCTTTTTTACAAGCTAAAGCATAATCTGCTCTGTTAGAATACAAGAGCTAAAGTCATCCCACTCCTTTCTGTTTACCTCTTCATTACTCAGTCAAAAAGATAAACATTTATAATTGCAGCTTTCAAAGTGAGTTTCCTTCCTCGAGTTATTTCTTCAGATTTCCCATAAAACCCCCCCAACATAATAAATAATTCTGATTAGCTCAGTAGCAAAGGATTTTGCTTTTCCTAATAAATCTGAATAGTTTCAGCAGAACAAGCTCACAGTCAATTTTCTTTTCTATCCCTTGCTTCAAGACTCACCTCTTCACTTTTCTATGCTCAATTTTATGTTTCAGGTTTTAAGCTGAAGAAAAATCCTTCTCTCTGCAGAAGATTTTCTCATCAATGAGCCATATCTATTTTTTAATAGGAATATCAGAGCCAGCCTGATGGAACAAACACCCTCAGACACCTTCTGGACATGAATGTCTCTATAAAAATATTAAAGCTCTAAGGGCTGAATTGTTTGCAGGTTTAACTGAGCTGGCAGAGTAAGAGCCACTGCACTAAGACAAAGTGAGGGCTCAGGTCTGTGGCACACAATCAATAGCACAGGATTCCTTCAGCCCCCCTGCCCTCAGTGGTGCCACTCTGGGCACCAAGTCAGTGGGTGAGAGATGGGCACTGTAAAAGTGGTGACAGAAATGTCTTTTGATTTTATGTTGACTTACAGGAAAATATTGCCCAGGAAATCTTGGGCTTCACAAATGCCCTTTCCCCACCTCCCTATGCAGGGAAATGTATTAGATGTGAATTCTGCAATAGATATTCCACTTGCTGAGCTTTTAACCCCTCCTACACCTGTCACTGTAATGCCCCCTGAGCATCACATTCAGCTTCAAGAGATTTGTAACAAAGTTTAATATGAGGAGTGACTCTCAGATTACTGTGCCCTGTGGGAATTCTCTCATCCAAAGGCAGATTGTCTGGTGCAATGTGTGTTCCTGCCCCTGAAATGTGCACATGGAGCTGTCAGGGGATTCAGTCACCAAACCACACTCAGTGCAAGATTCACTTAAATAGACTGGAAAGCAGAAGAAGTGTCTGTGCCCAACTCCTCCAAGTCCCTGCCAGCCCCAGCAGCACTGCCAGCTCTGCCCCATTGCCCCAGGAAGGCTCTCCCAGCCCCCAGAGGGGTTTCCATCCCTGCAGGGTCCCTGCCTGAGGGCCCCAGGCTGCAGGGGAGCTGCCACAGCAGTGTCCCTGCTCTGCCTCTCTCAGCCTCTCTGCTGCCTTTAACTCAGGGCCCCCGTGGCAAAGGCATCCCGTGTGTGACAAACACAGGGGGGATGTGGGGCTGTTGGTATGGTCAGTGTGCTCAGCCAGCAGCCCATAAAGCACAGCCTGCTTTCTCTCCAGGAGCCAAGCAGTTCTTCCTCATCAACAAAACAAGCAAAAAACCAAACTGAACCATTCCCCAGTCTTTGTCCCTCTCAGAAATCCCTTCATTTCTCACTTCTACCCACAATTTCTCCCTCTCATTTTCCAGCTTACACAGCCTGGATTCAAACCCTCTTCCAGAAAACACAAACAAACCAATAACAGCTATTTCAGAATAAATGTTCCCTGCCTGTCCTCCCCAGCCAGTGCCACACTGACCTGCTGTGCCCTCACCAGCTCAGGGGGCACCCAGGACACCTCTTGCCATTCCTGGGCATGGCCAAGTGCAGAGCAATAATTCACCAGGGGCTGTGCAGGATCTGCCCCACTCGGTGTCTTTGCTGCTGGAAATGCCAGAGATGCCTCAGGCTGGGGCTGCTTCTCACTGTGAGTGTCCCCAGACAGCACTGCCAGAGCAGCTGAGGCAGCTGTGCCACTGCCCCTGTGCCTGCTGGCAGAGGTGCCCACCCTGCCCCTGTGCCTGCTGTCAGAGGTGCCCACCCTGCCCCTGTTCCTGCTGTCAGAGGTGCCCACCCTGCCCAGCACAGCCCATCTCTGCTCCACCCAACCCCGAGCCCAGTCCCTCCCAGGCTGGAGCTCTGCAGTGCCAGTCTCAAGGAGCCTTTCCCACTCTGCTCCCAGCAGGCACAGCTGGCACACAGGCAAAGGGCACAGAATGCCTCCTACCTGCCAGTATGGAAATGCCCCATCTCTATTGAACAGAGAAAACCCCCCAACCTCATCCCCAAAATGTTAAATCAAGACACACTCCTGTCCTTTCACACACAGCAACCCCCTGTGCATTTTCCTCTGGGTTTATGGCTATTACTGTTGAAAGATCCTTTCTAATTGTCCAGGATTTCTGTCTACAATAATTTCCTGGGCAGGAGGGGCTGCTCCCCCTCTGGTTTAGCCCCTCTCTGTGCTCTGGGCACAAGGCCCTCACCCTGGGCAATGGCACTGCTGCCTCTTGCCAGAGCTGCTGTTTGGGAACAAACCACTCCAGGATTGCCTGGAATCCAAATGCAATGAAAGGTCCTAAAGTTTGCAATAAGAAAATGCTGTCACTCAGTTTTGTACCTAAACCCTTAAATTGGTGACACATTGAAGCAGGTGACATGGGAAGAGCAACTCTCCTTTCCCCAAGGCTGTGGTTAGAAACAATCCCCATCTGTGTGTCAGAACTCGCCAGCACTTGGGGAAATGTCATTCCTCACCACCTGCCAAGCACTTTGCATTTTCTGAACACCAGGCACATTATTAGGGAGCCTTAAGAAGGTCTCCAGGACAGAACTGTCAGTCTCTTTTTGCTGTTAAATATCAGGAGCTGTTTTAATTCACTGCATTCCCCACGTAGGTGGGAGTTGTTCTCTCAGCCACACCAGACAAACCCCCAGATTTCCTGGATTGGTTAAAATGCCTCAGCACCATCAATTACAAAGTTTAGAGGAGGGGAAGGTGACAGTGTGAGACATTGAAAAAGTACACATACAGAGATTTGCTTGAATCACAGCAGTGTAAGTGGAAACTCTTAAGAAAACTTCTATCTCAGTTTTTCTGTCAGCTTTTAAATCATTGAAAATCACTAAAAAAACTAAATTGAGGTTTGAGGCACTAATCATTCCAAGGACAGGGAAAGTTTGCCAGCTGGACTGACCCTCCAGACAAACTGCAAGCACATGGACAGGATCTTTCCTCCTAATTTTGCTGGATTTTAATTAAAGACATTTCCTAGATCACAACCTAAGGATGGGAGCATGAAGCAGGAGGGCCCTTCATGCCAGAGGAAGGCCTGGTCTGAGCCCTGAGGAGGGCACAGAGCCACGGCCAAGGGGCTGCTGAGGGAACTGCCTTTTGTCTCCCCTGGGAGAAACTTCTCCTCAGTGACACACTAGAACCATTACAGGGAAGAAAGTCCAGACCTAAAAGCACTTAGAGAATAATTGTCAGAACCTCATTCTGTCTTTGCCACTCACACAAGGTGAGCATTAATGAGAACAAATGTATTTAAGCCTCTTGGCTGCTGAGCAGTAACTCCTGGCTATAACCCATGTGAGTACCTACCTTTCCATGGAAAGCATCCAGCAGACTAAGGACACTCCCACACCTCAGGAACAGCAGCAATGGGATTGTGCTCTTGATTGAGTGAACATGCAGAAGTGCAGGCAGGACAATTGGTGAATACACACTGATGAGGCCAGAAAAACCTGGGAAAAACCCAATAGTTGCACTGTGGGTAAAAATAATGTTCCTTCAAAGGAAGTGGAATAAATTCCAAGGGGTAATGCAGCAATTTATTTGCTCTGACAGGCACCCCCTTGCCCTGATAATGTGCACATATGGCTGAAAGAACAGGAGTCACAATCCTTAGAAATGTATAAAATGGAACCATTGATTGCACTAAAAACATGCATTCTGTTAATGACAAATTGCACCTGTATTATTTTATTAATTGATGTCTCATGTCCAACAGAGTGCAGTTCTGAAACTGAGAGATTGCTGGATTATCATCTCCCCTAATTTCTTTTTAATAAATTAACCCCCCCAATCTGCTCTAGACACCATCACAGGTACAGGGAGGGCATTTGATTGATGATGTCTCTGAAGAGATGGCCCCCTGATGAATTAGCACTGCACAAGATTAGCAGAGTATTGGGTTGTGGGCTCTGCTTTCTACTTTTCCACTTTTCGAGCTGTGATTCCAACACAAAAGTCCTTGGAGGTGTTGCTGATTTTACAGGAAAGGTGATGTGACAATCCTGGTTCTCTCTCTGAGGGCACAGGCACAAAGTGGCACATTGGGCAGTGAGGATGGAGCCCTTGGGAGGCAGCAGTGCCAGGGGCAGGCACAGGGCAGCCCTTAATGCAGGGCCAACACTGTGTGTGGCAAGGCAGGGACTGGATCCGAGAGTGAGGATGGGGCAAGAAGACAAGGAAGCAGAGGGATGAGCAGATGTGGGTGCTCACATTCCTTTCCAAAGCCCATCCCAGTTCCCACGTGTGGCACAAGGACAGGCACACACAGGGCAGAAACAGGTGGGAAAGACCTCAGCCATCAGCTTGGGTGGCTCCTCTTTGGAACCCTCCTCCATTCCCAGAGTGTGTGTCAGTGTGTCCAGCAGCAGATTCCAAAGCTTTCTGAAGCACATCCCAGGGCTGCTGGGCACAGACAGGGGCTGGCACAGAGATGGCACCTCCAAGTCTGCTGGGAATGAGCACTGCAAGTCTAGAATTTGTCATTCAACATTGGTCTGTTACAAGAGTGATAAATTAAAAAGACTGGATCTCGTTTTTCAGGTCTTTTGAAATCAATTTTTGGTATCCATATGGCCTGTTTTCCCATGCATTAATAAAGCCAGAGCCAAGGGGAGCCATTGCTACCAACATGAGTGCAGGGCTCACACAGCTCATGATCACAGATCCCTCTGCTCCCCATCCCAGGGTTTCACATGTGCAGATCTCCATAACTGGAGGCCATGCAGAATATTATGCCAAGCAGGATGCTTTGCCCCAGGATCAGCAGGAGCTCAGTGCCACCAGAAAGGAGGGGACAGTGCAGAGTCTGAGCAGCTCTAATGGTTACTCATGGGAAGTCTACACATGCAAACCACAGCAGGACTCAAAATGGAGCCCTGGGGGAATCCCAAATAACTGAAGCCCAGCTGGAATGA
>JAOXXN010000137.1:11962912-11992681 GCA_026770055.1 Myrmophylax atrothorax
AAGGAAAAGCCAAGAGAAAAGACTGGCTTGAGCTAAGCCCCCTCTGAGCGAACACTCGAGGGCTGCTAAGGGACAATGCCAGGCCTGTTAGCTTCGCTCCTTGTCCAGGGAGGAGGAAGCAAAATAATCAAAGCTGATTTTGTCCAGCTAGTTTTGCTGCACAGTTTTGATTTTTCAGCTATGAGATGAAACTTTACTGAATTCTGCTTTTGGCTTTTTAGAAACAGTTGCCTTAACATATACTTAACAAACATAGCTTTTTCATTGATTTCTTGGGGGAACAATTCCAGTACTTTTACTTTCAGGCACTGCATCAAAGTGTGTCCAGCTCAAATGCACGATGAACAACCTACTCCTCACCTAGGAGATGTTGTTGCAAACAGTGGATTATTTCACTGTGTATGTGGTGATTATCATGATGCCAATTTAGCTGCATCGCAACCAAGATTTGCAATAGTATCCAAACCTCTCAAACCACCAACCACGTCAATGCTATTCCTCACCTCATATTTCATATAGTAATGCACTGAGTTTACTGGCCACAGGCTGAAATGCTCCTAATCATCTGTTTATGTAACCTGTTCATTCACTAACTGTTGATTTCATAGGAAATAGAGGCTATTTGGAAAAGCAAAGTGCCAAATCCTGTTTTATTGCTTACCTTTATTACACTCACATTGAAAGAATTCTTTCATCTGTGAGAACTTGGTGGTGTTTACTTTCCAGAAGCAAAAGATATGTGCTGTATGGATTTGTTCTGTATCAGAACATACTTCTTTGCTTTCTCCCTGCATCAGTTAATAAGGGTGTTTCTCAGCACTCAATTGCAGCAGTTTGGCAGCGGTGACAGAGGAGGTGCTGGGTTGTAATGCAGCACAGCAGGGTAGCCTAAACAAACTGTTCATGCAATCCATGGTGTGGTGGGATTCAAGATTAAAAGTTAATTCAATTTTTTAGTTGCTGGGAGGACTTCTTGCAGTAGGACTGTTTGGTGTGGCAAATGGTAACACCAGGAACTGTAAATAACAAGATTGTGTTTGATCTGACTGAGAGCTAAACTTTTGCCTTCCTATTGCAACACACAAAGCATATTAATATGCTGAAGATTGTGATCCCCTTAGCATGTGTATTTGCAGATGGTTTTTAACAAAGTGCTAGAGTGTGCTATGCAGGGATGACTAGTTGCAGGTTGCCTGCCTGGCAAGGTATTTTATCTGTGATGTGTCTTAATCGAGTCATCTTGACTCCAAAGTGAAAAGAAAATTTACTTCAAGGAGCTAAAAAAAAAATCCTCGAATCTTTTTCTATTCTTTGACTTTAATATAATCATTACATTTGTACTTTGTATGCACAAGTCCTTTAAAAGGACTCAATAATTATTTTTGCTGCTCAGACCTATCAAATCCTGAATATGATTTGTGTAATCTACTGAAGTTCTTTCTGGTTGTTTTAAAATCCTCATCCTAACAGAGCTGACCTGGTTAAAATATGTAATAACTCACATTTTGTGGTTAACCGGGACAGAATTATAATAATGCCAAAGTCTATTAAAGTAAAAGGCTATGCTTTTATTACTTAAAGGTCAGGGAAGTCCTTTCCAGTGACATCTGTGTTCCTGTATTGTGTTTTCAGTCTTTGGATTTTCATATGGGCACGTACTGGCACATTATGTATTGAGAGAATAATGAGTATTGAGGAAAGAGTATTACAAAATAATTCAGGTTTAACATTTTTATCATGAACTGACTTGCTATTGCCAGCTTTCTGGAATTTGACTGCTTTTTTTTCCTGCAGCAATGATTTCACTATTGCCTAATTTTGTCAGACAGAACAGTAGTAACCTTAGGCAATTATGCTAAAGCAACTTGTCAGCTACTCATTATTTTATTTTTAATGTATTAAGAAATTAAATGCTGCAAAATGCAACAGACTAAGGAGCTGAATCCATGGGTGTGTTCCCAGGGTGGTGGCAGAAGCCAGGTGGGTGAGCAGCTGCCCAGCAGCGACATGGCCCCAGCAGCGACACAGGGCCCCTCCTGGCCAGTCTCAGCCTCGGCCGCTCAGGGGGAGACAAGGAGACAATGTCTGATTTCCTGGAGGAAATTTATCCCTGTTTCTCTTGGGGTTTGACCTCCGTGAGAGGGAAGGAATTGAGGAGCAGGGAAGGAGGGCTGTGATGAGTGATGGCCCGCACTGAGGAGTTTAGTGAGAAACGTTTGTGAGCTTCTCAGTTCCGATCACCCTCCAGGACAGATACGTTACTGACACGGCCAGAGTAACTGCCCTGCTGGAGGGCTCAGGGAGCCTTTCCTGATCCAGCTGGACCACTGCAATGGTGACTCCTGTCACTGTCCAGACAGCACTTGCCCATCCTGCTTGAGAGGCTTGATTCCCCCCAAAAAGTTACCCTATCTCAAGGCCTTTATTATTATATTATTATATTTTCTTTTAACAAACACTCTGTCCATGGCTGTCCATGCAGCACCATGAAATATGCACATGTAAAGACAACATCATCCCATTATCGAGTTGTAACTCCACTTTGGACATGTTGAGGAGAAAGAGCCAAGGGCTTTTGCAGCCATGCAGTGCTCCGGAGAAGGAGTCCTTGTTACCTTAGGCTTTGTTTCTTGTGTGAAAGACAATCGGGCCAGCAGTGTTTAGATGTGTGAGAGGTTCTTGGCCTTGCAAAGGGCACTGCCTCTCCTCCCTGTGTCTGGGAGGTTTGTTTCACTCTGTTGGCTTGAAAACATCATTCCTGTTCCACAGCATATTGCTTTCAGGTTTCACTTTGACTAGAAGAGTATCTTATTATTATCAAGAACCTTTATAACTGTGCATTTCAGGTAATTTTCACAGCTCTCATTGACATAGTTCTACTGCATCCTGCACTGCACTTTCAAAAATGACATACTACCATCAACTGAGAACGTGATAATCTCAGCAATTCTAAGAATATGAATATTCCAACCTTTGAAATTCTTTTTATCTAACTAGTGTGTGACAGTCTGCTGATTTAAAAAAAAAAGTTTCATCCCTCTTTATCTCTTGATGGATAACTGACCATTACACCTCCTTGTTCTCTTTCATGATTATTAACAGCTTAGACATATTTCTTGTAATATCTCTCTATAAATAATTCTAGACTCAGAAGTTTGTTTCTTTTATAAATTAAGCTATCCAAAAGTGATAGCTCATTTCTTCATAACTAGAGCCTGTCCCCTCTAGGAGCAATTTATCTTTGCAGCAGCTAACCCTTAGGCATTATTTATTTCATAAACTTATATTAATCATCTTTGCCAGTTTCTCTCTCAATCTCTTCCTTCCCACAGTCTTCTACAGTCAGAACACCCACCAAGTTTTCCACATATTTATACTGCTGGTTTTAGAAGACGAAGAGTTTTCTGAGACATTGTTTTCTTAGACCTTTGTTGTTTAAACACCAGACATCAGTGATGACACACTGAAAATTCAGGTTTTGCTGTGGAGCAGGGGCTGGCTGTTCTGTGAGGTCAGTCTTTACAACAGGATTGTCCTCTGGGAAAGACAGGCACAATAAATGAAAGTTAATTTAGAGTAAGATGGCAAGAACTAGCCTCATAGTTTTTGCGTTTTTCTTGCACTGGTTAGAGGGGAAGAAGTTAGCTTGGTAAGAATACCTCTCCAGGCCTCTGCTGTCCCAAATATTAAGTCTCAGTGTCATTGATTAGCATAAGAGAGTCCTGCATTTCAGAAACATGCCCTTCCATTCTCATTTACCGTTCAAAGCCTGGCTGTGATTGCTCAGTTAACTGAACTGGATGCACTCTGTGATGGCAGATGGACAGATCTGCCACCCTCTGCTTTGCCAGAGCTCCAAAGGCAATGCTGTGCAGAGGTGAGGAACTCGTGGTAAGGGTGGGATTACACAGATTGCAAAGCTGACATTCTGTGTGAGGAGACACCAGACTGCCATACCCATGCACTTAAGATAGGTGTTTGGGGCTCCTTTTACATCAAACAGTTAAGATATGCCTTAGACAATTCAGAGCTGTCCTTGTAGCCGTAATTCACACTGATGGAACAACTGCAGTTCATGTGCTCAATGGAAGTCCTTTACAGACTATTTTAAACATTATTGAGCTAGGTGTGGCTGGCAGTTGCATTATTTCTCTAATATTGATTAAGAAATTTAATCAAATGGAATTTTTATGGCTTTCAACAGTCCAAATAATTCATAAGCTGCATTTTTAACATGCTGTCTCAAAAAATGTGTTCTAATGTGTCACAACTATAAAGGAGTGCATTGTAGAAGAAAAGATCATGTGAAAATTTACACAATTTTTTTTACATTTCGTGTATTACTTCATCAGTTTTTTTTTCCTGATACTGATTGGTGAACAACAAAGAGGAAAACTTCCTGTAACAAGTCTATGCTCCAATTTAATAAAAAAAAGAAAATTTAGCAATACTTCTCCTCTGCATATCTTTAGTTCAGAAAGGTTATCTGGAATTCTACAGTAAACCAGTGAGGTTGACAAGGATTAGCTATTAGTTTAGGGTCCATCTTATTTGCATACCTCAACAATATCACCAGATTTGATGTATAATCCCCATTTTTGAATTGTTTTTCCTTTTTCACCTGCTGACAGTTCAGCTGTATGAAGGGCAACTTGTTTAGTCTTCTATTTTATGGCATGAAGCATTTGCTGATCAGATTTTCTTTGTTACTGCATATTCTGGATTTTTTTTAGTCTAATGCTAGAAATTGATCTAAAATGATTTCTTAGACTTCATTATCTGGGATTGGATAGTTTGATTCTGTAGTGGCTAAACTTGCATGTTACTGAGTAGTTCCTTCAGCTATGAAATACAAATGTGTTGTGTAGCACATTGTTCTCAGAATAAAATAAACATGATCTCTCTGTTTTATTCACTTTCTCTCCTAATCCTCCCATGAATATTTTCCCTAATGCATCTAATTTCCCTAGAGCATCTAATTTTCTTCTCCATTTCCAAAATATTGTTTTCTTTTAGAATATATTTTTTCCATTATTGGAAAACCACAATGTTTTTGTTGATTTGGATTAAAATTATTAGATCCTTATTTGATTGATTTTTTCATAGAGAACAAAATCTTATTCATCTTCCCTAAAAGCCTGAAGCCTGAAAGCTGTTACTTTTCTATACAACTAGTTTCCTATAATATTCTAACAGTGACTCCCAGTTGCAAGGGAATGTAGATTTTCAGAACGTGTTTATCAAGGAGTCCATGTGCAGGTGAGGTGGAATTATTTTGCTCATTGTCTGATGATGGAATAGACTATGGATCAACATCTAAGAATAACTCTTCATTTTTTTCTTTTGTCATGCTAATTGTTATGGTTTCTGACTCCCTAGAAAATGAATGGTATAAATGCCACTGCTCTGAAATGAATCCACTGAAATTAGCATTCTGCTGCTGTGTCTGTTTAAACAGACCAAACATTATTTGTGCGCTGGTTTTGGAGAAGCTGAAAGTGCTGGTTTTGTCTGATTATTTTTGTTCTCAATCCTTGATAGAATAGTCACTTAGGAAGAGAGATTGGTATACCCTACCCAATTTGCAGAGCCAGGCATTACCTTGTGTCTTCAGGCTTCAAAAGGGTAATGACAATGAAGAGCTTATAAATCTTGAGTTAATTTAGGATATTTAGTCTTCTGTCTCTAAGATGGATGTACTTTGGCACTTTAATTAACTGCTTGTTAATTCTAGGCTTGCATGTTGTTCTGTGCCGAGACTTTAAATAAGATATGCCTGTACTAAGACTATATTAAAGGGCATATTTTAGTGGTAAATAGATTCAAACTTTATGTTTTATGCATCCCATATATCGTGTGGCTTGTGATTCGAAACACACAAAACATGTTTCCAGGGTTTCATGTACAGTAAATAAATGTAAAACAAGCTCCTTGCACAAAAGTGCTACAGAGTAATCAGTACCGGGAAAGCTAAGAAGCTCAATGATACTTGGAAGACTGTAATTAATATTAATCTCTTGCATGCCAGAACAAGTGATTAAACTACTCCGCCTCTTTTGGTTGATATGCAAATCTGTCTGAATGGCAACATCGGATGACAAACGCTACTAAAACAGCCACTGGTGGAATTTTAAATGTGTAGCAAGAGAGTGAGAATTTAAGAAAGAGTGTGCACATTTAAAGAATTTCATCACCTTAAGGCCTGTCTGTACCCTGTTTTCACTGATAATAGGAAAGGACAGAGATAATACATTTTTTGTGTAAATTCATCCAGGTAGAAAAGTAACCTTCAGTATTCTCTCTGCAAGCATGTTTTTCCTCAAATTCAGAAAACTAATGCACAAAGTTTCTCTTAAATAAGGGTGGACAGTTATCTAAGTGACTGCTAAGAACTTTATGTTCCAGGCTTCTCCTTGCTCTCAGCATGCCTCCAAAATGCTGTTCCTATTGTGCTGTTGCAAAGGCTGTGCTTCTGAACTGACTGCTGCCCACTTTTCTCCTCTTTCCCTTCTCACAATCTCCATCTTTTTTTTCATCTGTGCAGTAAGAAAGTCAGGCCACACTTTATTTTACTGCTTGCTGAGGTGTTTATTATCTCAAATTCACTTTTTTTTTCTCCCCTTGAGTCAGATGCTCTTCCATGTTTGAACTCAAGATTGACACTTTAATCCAGGTCTTTCTAAATCAAGGCTCTATAGGATATATCTCCTTCCTCTGCTTTTGAGTTTCTTGTTTGACCAGCTGATTTTCTCCTGGTTTGAAGCCCAAAATCACCTGAGACAAAAATGAGATGGCTTTAACCACTGCAACCCTGATTCAAACCATGGTCAAAAGGAACAGGTTTCTGTAATAGTAATTTTTTCTAACTGTGAGAATGGCACAGAAATAAAGTGCATTGTAGTTGGATTGCGTTATTAAAGAATGATCCACAGCAAAGCTGGCGATTGAGTCCCTGGGTTTGGGAGGGGTCTCGTTCAAACCAGGTACTGGTTTAAACCTACGCACTGACAGACTAAGGTGCGTACTTTGAACTAGGAAGAATGTAACGTACCAACAACTTGGAACCATGTGTGGTTTTAGGTTTGGGCGTTTTTGCTGCTGTGAATCTACCTGGAATACAGCTCTCCCAACAGTTTATGGAAAATCAGTGATGACTGAATTCTAATTAGGAATCTACCCACCTCACCAGTGAGAGTGAAGATGTATGTTCTGCACACATTTTAGAGGAATTCTTTCCCCATTCATTTTTTCTTCATATCGTTCTGTTGCATATTTTGAGACAAGTGGCATTCCTAACAAAATCCTTGTGGAAGACAAATTTCTTCTGTCACCTGGACCAAGTTTTCATTTATACTTTTGAATATAATACTGGCCAGGACTACATTTTGCCTTATCTTCTGGCTTCCTAAGCAATAACCTACACCATCTGGCAATAGAAGTTATCCATCATATTTCAATAATCATATGAGGGTTTTCCTATTGCTTCTGGTCTCATTAGCACTTTAATTAGTCAATGCAATTAATAATATTTTTTCCATTAATGTTCAAGGGAGTTTCTTTACTTCTTACAAAAGATTTAACCTGAAATCTTTATTCCAAAAACACTAAATGAAACTTCTGATATGCAAATAAGATTTTTTTAATTGTTAAGATCCAAATTGTTGCTATGTTAAAATATTGGTTTCTCTCTGATGTCAGATTTCTTCCTGGTTGATAGATGGGATTATCCCTATCCTTTGGTAGTACTTCCCATTTTAAAAGCAACCTATTGTCTCCAAAAAGCTCAACTAATGTATAACTCTATAACTCTCTATCTCTTGATATTTTTCTCTGCTATTAGTAGGCTATAGATTTTTTTTGTCCTCAAACAAAAACCTTTGCACAGGGCCTCCCATGGTGGTTTGTGGTTTGGGGTTCTTTTTGTTAATTTTATTGTTTTGGGGCTTTTTTTGGCTGTGTTTCATTCATTTCTTTGTGTTTATCTCCATTTGTCTACCTGCCTGTGCATTCGGCTGTCCCAGTTTCTGTAAGACTGATTTTCCTGAAAATCTTTCTGGAAAATATAATGTCAAATATTTCCTTCTCTCTGATTACCCCTAAGAGATTCCTTCTTTACTTGTGCCATGCACATCAATTTTCCTCCTTTTATTTTTTCTTATTTGGGACTCTTAAAATTATTTAAAATATACTTTTATGATCTTATTTCTGTCTTTGAACATAACTCTTGGAAGTATTTGATGTTGGTCAGAGTATTAAATTCTCCACAGATATAAAGGAATAGCCCTTTTCCTTTGCTGTGCAGAATGCTAGATGGTAGATGGATGTCTTAACCTTTTTATGTGGGAAGCATTTAATCTGTTATGAGTCTTTATGAACTTTGCTTAGGGAAGAAAATGTGTGTGTTGGATATAGCTTAACATCACTCCTATTTGCTTTTTAGGTGTTGTTATTAAGGAGAATTATTCTCAAAGGATGGGAAAGTAAGGACAAGAAGTAGAGATCACATTTAGCTTTGTATTGGTTTATGTATTTGGTTTTATAGATTCTTATGTATACATTTGTAATCACTACACATAGGGATACAATATCTGAAGTACAGGTTTGTAGCCCTTTTAAAATAAATATTTATCTCAAAATCACTACTCTTGGCATACAAAGGAGAAAATCATACTCTCATAAAGACATCTACATTGTATTGATACAACTGCATTTGCAGTAAGGGCTTTTATTCTTTCTTTAACCTCGAGTAAGAAATAAAATCACAAATGGAGCATGTTTACATAGGTATCTGTAGTATTGCAGCAGAGAAGAGATAAAAACAATCTGGATGGTCACACTTCCATTTAAGAGTACTTGGAAAAAAGTTTTCCCTTTTTATTTTTCTGAGCATTTTTTATCAACACTTTTATGAATTGGAAATGTAGGAAGGCACTACTTTGTTTTCAGTTTCCTACAAATGTTGTATATTTAATATCACAGATCCCTTCTTTTCCTCAAACCTCCTTAGAAATGAAATTGTCTATTTTCACAGCTAATAGCATGTCTGGAAATTTTTAGAGAATATTTAAAACTTAAAAGACAACTCCCTTTACAGTGTCCCTTTAAAGTTCAGGCTTTCCAATAGTTTTATCAATACTACTTAGCAATTAATGAAGTAATATGAACAGTTTGATTCTGTCTTGAGAGAATTCTTCCTGGGGAAATTTTATTTTGTGTAATATGCTCATGATATTTGGACAAGAATAACATGAATAGAGTTTAATTTTCATATCCAAACTAAGGCTGGATTTTATGTGTTCATTTATTTTATTATTTATGGAGATTCCCTTTTGGGTTTTGCCAAGACTGAAGATTAACTGACCATCTGTCTATTTTACTATAATGTAGTATCTGCTGCTCATTACTGGCAGTTAATTTTGTGGCAAAAATTCAGAGAATGTGATCTGGTGTTCTGATTTATTCAGTGACATTCATAAAAATCTAGCAAATCCAATCAGAGGATTCAAGGATAGTCAGTACAAGAAGAGTGTCATGAAAAATGTTCACAACAGCGACAATTTAAATATATGGCAATGGTGTGCTACTACTTGTCCAGATTTACTCTGTGTTGTTCAAACTTTTATTAGATATTTCCAAAAGGAAGGTGTAGCTTCATTGGGCATAAGTTTAGAATATTTATGCCTGTGTGAGTGATCTTGTGTCTGTACAGTGCACTAATATGAAGAGATTTGACTTCTGTGTGTTACCTACTGTAAACTTACATCCATTTTTATATTATGTCATAAAGTCATAAATATGTCATGAAATATGCCATAAAAGTGTGCTTAGAAGCAAAAGGATAACTGGAGATAATCAGCTGTTGTCTGTTTGACTTCTCAAAACTGACAAGTTAAATTCTTCATTTTCCCCGCAAGGTTTCTGGAATGTTTATAGATGAAAAAACACTTCCATTCCAACCGAATCCACCATTTGAGTTTTAATACTATTTTGGTGTGTGTGAATTTTTTAAATATTGTGATTTTTCTCATTTCATTTTTCTTGGTGTACTTCCATGAGCTGTAGATATCATTATCAGGGCAATTTTCATCCTAATTCTCATTCAGTTAAGATTATGATTTTATGTTCTACAAAGTTCTTCACAAACCTGCTTCCTGTAATTGATGCTTGATCCTTCTTTTGTCCTTTACGTGTTAGTTTCCCAACATTTTTGCCATTATTTTGGAGTTTAAAGTGAACTCAATGCCAGTGGCATAACATCTGTGCTTCTTGCTTGACACAGATATTTCTACAATGCATGTTTCTCCTCCAAGGAAATGATAAGTGTTGCCTCTGCCAGTCCTTTGTGTTAAGCACTTGCCCTGCTGTAGTTATTGGAGCTGCCTATTTCCAATGAAACACAGCTTTGGAGCATCTGAAGCTGTGTTGTGCTGCAGATTGGGGGTTATATTTAAGCCTAGCTGTCTTAACTTTAAATATAACAACACAGTGTCTAGAAGCATCTATGTAGTTCCACTTAATCTAATTTTCTCTGTGGGAGACTCCTATTTTCTGAAGAAGACACTGTAATTATTGCTGCTCACTGAGTAGTTCATTCTCCTAATGCACAGGGATATTCTCCCAAGTTGCTTGCGTGGTTGTTCTCAGAGCTTGCACTCTTACCCAGAGTACAAACCAGTTAGCTCTGATATCCAAAGCTGTCAGGCCTAAACTGCTTTTTCACAGTGTACTTAGGCTCCACTCATAGAGCTGGAGAAGGTGCTTTGAACCGGCAGAATAGCAGAGGTGTCCTAATATTGCAAGTTTAGGGAAGGAATTTCCCCATGGGACAATTACTGTGCATTGGCAGTGGGTTGTGATATCTTCATTCTTTACTTATATTCATATTAGGCTTTTATTGTTTTCCTGTGCATAAAAGGGAATCAGAAACACTCTGAGTGCCTTTTCTGTAGCACTTGGGCAGTTTCCTGAACCTTTCTGTACATACTGCTAAAGTATCTATATTTCCTTTTCGGTCTGCTGTGTAGACATAAAAGCTTGCTCAAGAGTCTCTACCATGTTTCTGAGTTGTCTTGTACACTTAGTCCATTCTCTTGGTTTGTCTGAAAGTTATAAAACATCTTAGTTTTGTCAATAATTTATCGTCCTAGTTATGCATAAAAGCTCATTTTACGAAGTTTACTGGCAGCAGAAAAGATTGGTGTGGAATTAAAGTTTATTCCAAACTTAGTTGTGTAACTGTGTAAAAATGAAAAATCAAACCATATAACCAGAAAAGCAAGTATAACTAGGAAATTAAATTAAAAGATTCACATGTCCCTGATAGAAAAGCATGTGTTCTGATTCCATTATATCAGAGTATACTATCCTGATATTGAAAGTGAAACTAAGCTTCTGCAATACACATTTTTATCAACTGATAATTTTTGTGCATTTGAGCAGTTCATTAAATGGTACAGCAAACTTCCAAAAACTTTATGCACGTGAGTGCTTTCAGTGTCCTTCTATATGAAAAAAAAAAAAAGAAAAACAAAAGAAGACTGTGTAAGGTTGCAGAAGCTTAGTTTCACTTTCAATATTTAGTACTACAGTACCTCTGAGGCATTTTCACATAGAATTAAAAAGATGGAGGGATACTATTTATCAAATGCAGTTTATTGCTGCTGCTCAAAACAATGTGCATTTTTATCTAAAGTTAATATTTTTAATTCAATATTAATAATTTAATAAAAGATTGGTGATTCATTCAAATGAAAGAAAAGCAAAGCAATTATCCCTTCCCTAATCAAATTGAACTTTTCAGGTGCCACAGAAGGAGTATGATATCCTTTCTTTTCACTGACATTATAATGATGCTTTGCAGGTGTCCTTAGTCTCTAATCATCCACAACTTTCACATATGCTACACACTGGGAACAGTCCCTTTGAAGTTAATTGAGTTTCACCTGTTTACTCCAGCAGAGAGTGAAACCCTGTTTACTGAGTTTTAAATTAAATATAAACACATTAAAATATAAAACTGTATTTTGACTCCTGGTAGTTCTCTTATGCATGTTGTAGGCTTTCTCAATTAAAACACATCCAATTAGTTGTATTTAAAGATGCAATCACCCTCTGAGGCATTGAGTGTAGAAATGGATTAAAAACTAATTAAATGTAAGTCTCTGGAGACCTAAATTACTTTCCCCTCCCCCTAAAATCAAATATATGTCTAAATAAGAAGGAGCTCTGAAGGTTAGTGGTAACCTTAGGCTGGTTGACTTTTATTTACTCTCAGATCACCTGCCGTGGGCTACCCTGTTCCACCATACAAAATGCTACCCTCTTTTCAGCTTTTCAGAGACTGAAATATGACTTCAGGTACTCTGAACATTTTTATTGTTATTAAGGTTAAATAAAATGCATTTTTAATAGCTCTTTACTAAACAAGGCAAGAAAACCAGAACTGAAATTTTCAAGAGGAGTGGAATGTAAGACAAAGCATGACACTATACCCAGAACGACCCCATCAATGAGTAAAATGAAAACATCAGAACGACCAGAAAAAGGAACTTCATTTTCTCATGTGTGATTATGGATGTCGATTTGAGGGTGAAGAGAACTTGAAGTGATTGAATGAGTTTGCAGAGAAAACTTCATTACTTTGACAACTGTTTTAAAATTAAATTGGACAAAAATTAAATTTATATTATGTAATGGTCCAGGTCATACAAGATTTCAGTGGGAGAGAACTCAGTGGGAACTGAACATTCAGTATTACCCAGAGCTTAACTCAGAGGCACCTTAACTCAAGTTGTGTAACTTCTACTGATGGAAGATGGCCCACATTTATTAAAGATCATCATTGTGTTTATACCTGGAGGATATGAATTTGTATAATCAGAATTTAAAAGACTGAAATATATTTTAAGTGGTAGTAAAAAATGAATCTCATGCTGTGAAGCATGGTGCATAGTATAAAGGCAAGATATTACTCAGGTGAAAGTGGCAAAACCTGAAATTACTTTCAAAATGAAGTGTAGAGTTTCCATATGTTGGATACAGACAGCAGATGTTGGAGAGGGGCAAGGCAGAATAGGGAATAGCTGTCGTTGGAGCCCTCAAAACTGCAGCTGATTACTGATATGCCTGTGCTTATGGAAAGCAGACTGAATTAAGGACTCACAACCAATATACGTCCAAGTGTCAGTGTACATTTTAGTCTGAAATAAAATTTATATACATAAATTGTGGACATTGTGGCAGCACTTCAGTGGTTTCTGTAGAAGAACTAACAAGATGTTCAGACTATGCTTCAGGCTATAAAGTAAGGTATTAAGGTATGAAATAAAGACATTAAAGACAGATTATTGTTCTTGATATGATTAAAACTGATTGCCATTGTTACTATAGTGTGGTTTTTAATCTTTTATGTAATACTTTAAGGCAATCTGTTGAATAGAAACCATAACACTATTAATTTAGTGTAGCACTAAGCCTCAGGAGCAAATGCTAAATAACATTTACTAATGGGTTTTATAACAAATTTATGGAGCTCCTTATGTGTGCTTTTCAGTCTTTTTCAATGTAATGTTGTTATACATTAGCACTCAGATGTTCTTCCTCATGACACAATAGGTGTGGCAGTCTGCATATACAGACTCCTATTAACTTAATCTAATGCTTGTTGAAGGCAATGCAAAGATTTCATGGATGTCCTGTAAGATCCTCTACAACAGCAGCTTCAAATACAGACACACCACTTTTCTATGTTCTTGAACATATATTAATATTTTATATCCATTCTATCACTTCATGCAGTGAAAAAGGCAAAGATTTGTCAACGTGCCTAAAGCAAGGTTTGTACTGGGTGTAAGAAGCAGAGGTGATGTATTCCAGTGATATTTTAAGTTCACTGGACACATGGCCATAGATCACTATTCCAAAAGGGAGAAAGAAAGACAGTGTAATAAAAGGCCTGATCGATGCTCTTGAAAACAGTGGATTCAGTGGTTTCACGCTCAAGGAGTTTTTTTCATTCTCTCATAGATGAGTGGGAGGTATTTCTGGCTTCACTAGCCATGAATACATATTCCCAGAAATGATGAAGCAAGTCGGTATTCAAGCTTCCACTCTCTAAATTGTTTTGGGGGCAAATTTGTACACAATATTCTCAAGTCTGAGAGATCAGGAATGAAAATGTAGAAGGTTTTGTTTCCCTATGAGTGCAAGCACTGCCTGTGGTCAGAAAAAGGAAAAAAAAAAGGATAATACTTCAAGTTAAAAGACAGGGCTAAAATACTGCTAAGAGGGAATTTCCAGCAGGAAGTTCAGTCAATTAATTAATTATTTAACTTGACAACACATTCAGGAAATTTTCTTCATTAAACAACCTCGTAGGCCTCCCTCATGAGATTTTACAGATTACTTTGTTTTCATCTGCTAAGAAATAAGGTTTGCAATTCTTAGGGAATTTTTTTTTTAAAACTGTAGGTCAAATGTCTGTTTAATACTTATGTCTTAGAGACTTTACTGATAGTTGTGACACAGCAGTGGATAGTGATGGTATCAATAGTACTACTTTTTAGAGAATTATTTTACATTAACTTTTCCTTTCCTGTGCCTCAAGAGTTTTGTCTTTTCCTGTAAGTTAGCAGAATTCGTTGTCACCTATACTTAAATATAACCTATCACATTATCATTTTGCTGCTCGTGACATGACAATAAAAGTGAGGGACAACAACATTTATAGTAATTTGAATTTTATTTATCTACCCATGGAAATGTCATTATACTATCCTATGTGGTGAAGTTCTTTAAAATGAAATAATTTTTGCTGAATAAAGCAGAGAAGGGAGAAAGCTGAAATAACTTTTTATATTCTGCAAGAATAATGCCAAACACACATCTAAGGTGGATGAGACTTCTATATTTCTTTTATGGTAGATCATCCACTTCCCTGCTTTACTGTTTTAACAAAGGTAAATTTCCCAACCAGCAAATATCAGTTTTTTAATGGATTTTTCAGGACTGTAGTTCACTAACTGCACTATAAATATGCAAATATTTATTACATTGGTTGTATTGGTTCACAAAAATATAAAATCCTGTGCAGATTTTAAGGATTTTCTAAATAATCAGAAAGTTACAACTGTGCTGAGCTGTGAAGTAATATTAGGTACATACATTTTTATCTGGGAATAAGAGTTTTCTTCGAACTTTTCTGCTGCGTTGCAACTCTGAGTTAGTAATTGATTCCTCAAAATTAAGTTGCACATTTACTTCCTGAAGTTCTTCTGTGCCATCTGTCCAAAGCAAAGGCAATATGAGGGAGAAAAAGTGCGTTTCTTAATGTGTGTGGCACAGGAGTCCATTCTCATGAATGAGCCACATCGTAAGTAAACATTGTGTCCAGCTTTTTTTTTTCCTCTCATTGTGGTTACTACCAAGTTTACAGATGGAAAGAAAGGCTTTTGCTTCCTCTAGGCCATCATCCCTGACAGTTCACATTCATTCCCTCAAGTACAGTTTCTACTGTTGCATTTTGCTTAGCACTGAAACATCTGTAATGTGCTGATCTATGTCCTCCTCCACTTGCTGCCTGGAGCACTGTGAAGAGCTTCCTTAGACATCTCCTGACATCACTGCAGTGTTTGTGGCACCTGCAAACAGATTTTTCAGCTCTGGTGTAGTGAATTACTCTACTCTGTGAGGAAACAAAAACAAAACAAAAAATAGAGTGAATTAAGGCTTACTGCACTGTTGGTGTTGCCCACAGGAAAAACTGAGATTGGTAGTAGATGCCTCTTGTTTTTTTGTGATAATTGATCAGTTTCTGTAAATGTCACCACTTGAAGACTGAGGTGCCACCACTGCCATGAGCAAGACCACTTAGCAGGTGTTTGCAGCAAATATAAAGTCCATGCAGACATTTGAATATGCTTTACCTTTGGTGTAATGTTTCAGAATAAAAATAGACAGGAGCAGTTTAATGTAAAACACAGAATTAGGTTTGGCTCAGTGACCAGAACTATGGCCTTGCCCTCCCAGCTGAAGGGTCAGTTGCTGACATACAGAGAGCCATGCTCCTGCTCTTTGCTCCAGCAACTCTGGACTATGTTAATGCATCACTGTTCCAGTGTGAGGGTTGCAAAATGCCTCCATCCAAGTTATAACCTACACTTGTATGCCCTATTGCCAGCCAGTAACCTTGATCCCAACCCTGGGGGCCTTCCAGCTGGCCTGTTGCCTTTTGTTTGAAATTGAGGGGCAATGGCCAAATGGCTGTGAATGATGAAAGTTGGAGACTCAGCATCTCAGTGATGGAGAGGGTTCAGCTGGGGGTACATCCACACCTATTCATGCCTGTGGTTTGTTTTTTGCGGTCACTGCCACCTCAGTGAAATCTATAAAGGAGTTTTACATGACTGAGACTCGGCTCCTGTGGCTGAAGAGGTGGAAGATCTTTACTCTCAGTGGGGAGGGAAAAGGGAAAATTTGAATCTTAGTACAAAAATGAGAGTGATCTCTCAGAAGTGTAGGGACAAAGTGTAAGAACCTGAATGTTGTAATCTCTCTGAGTTTAACTATAGCTACAAAACACTATAGAATAGTGTGTTTACTTTTTTTCTGCAGCAAGATTAATGGGAAAAGTTTAAGCATTTCTAAATCACATTACTTGCCTCAGGAAACTGAAATGGTAATAGTGTGTCTTTTCATAGTTATTTCAAATTGCTCATGTATGTGTTAGTTGAGGTTGGCATAACTAAATTGTTTCTCTGTGGTGTTTTGTCTTCTGGATTCTTTGGAATTCAGATTAATTCTCAAATTGTATGCCTTATAGAGGCAAGTATATCAGCATGAAACTATTCACACTCATTTTCTCCTTGTCTCCCTGACACACTTCCATGTATGAATTCACATTCAACTAATATATTCTGATAATTTCATGTAGCCTGAAGCTGTATTGATTATATTTTCAATTTGGTACTGTGATTTAGAGTAAGGCTTAGTTTCTGAATGTCTTTTTACATTCATCTGTCAGAGATAATGCAATACAACAAGGATATGCTGTCTGATTTAGCAGAGGTATTTTAACAGAGTGGAACTGTTAAGACATTTACATGAGCTAATTATTTTACTACTGTTCATTCTGCTTTTTTTTCCCTCTTAGTTGCTGCCCGTTTTTCTTGGGTTTGCCTATACTAAATGCTTCAATAAAATATTGATTTATGTTATTCTAGCCACTGAATTTTGGTATTTACATGCCGAGATCTGTCCAAGAGCTGTTCCCTTCCATTTTCATAGATGTCAAGAGCTGGTGTGTAAGTTGTAGTGATCCCTACTTTCTAAGGCTGTGTACATTTACAGTGGACATAACTGACTGAACCTGTAGCATCAACTTGGAGTATTTCTTAAGTGTGTTGTATTTTCTTGGGTTTGGAGTCAAGGTTCACAGTAGGCAAACACAGGGTCCAATTACCTAAAAGGCTTAACATTGCCTGATTTCTTAAGTTATCATTTTCTGAAGACATTAATGGCAACATTTATTTCTGAAGTCAATTGTTTACTCAGACTTTTTTTAATGTCTTGAACCACTGGAAGTCTCATGATATACCAAATCTCCTTTTTACTTTCATACCACTGCTTTATTCTGGACTTTCCCTTTGGGATGTCTGAGATGAAACTTCAGTTATAATATCATGCACACTCATGATTATCAGTGAAAATCAACTACAGGAAGATCATGACTGCTGAAAAGTACGAAGTGAGAGCATTTCAGAGCTGAAGTAGAAAGATTTGAAGTGCCAAAGAAAGGAGAAAGGATAGAGAGGGTCAAGAACTGGAACAAGCTTAAATGATGTATATCAGAAGTAAACACAGAAAACTTCAGAAACAATTCTCTCTGAGAGACACTATAGATTGGAGCAGACAAGGAAGTGTTTAGAAAGGATGAAGGGTCCATGGTCTCCCCAAGATAATGGGAGAAGCAAAGCAGTGGGGGGCTATGGGACTGGCTGTGCACTGCTGCAGGCTGCTGTGCACCTTGCCCAGTTCAAGGGATGTGTTACCCCTTGAATGCTGGGTAGCAGCTGCCAGCCAGGGGATCCCGGGGAGCGCTGCATGAGCACAGAGACACCTGAAACTCCCATCAGCTGCAGCCCATAAGAAGGTTTTCCTCTCTTCTGTAATTAATCTAAATAAACCCTGAATGACAAAACAAAGAAATACACCTTTCCTTTCTGGAATCAGCACATCTGTTGTATGGCAATTATAGTTACAAGACTGAGCGCTATTCTTTGAATTGTGGGAATTGTGAGCTGTGGGATTAACAACCATTTTTGTTATTTAACCGATTACTGTTGTTTTGAAGAACTGGAGAAAACATTGCCAGATTTGATTTTGAAAACAAATTTTTACTCATGACAATCTCAAACTAAGGAGGCATTTTTATGTGGTGTTGAGGAGCTGTACTTTTTCCTGCATGTTCAATTGTTAGAGGACCAGCTGAAAAAAAAAGAATGGGATCTTTCCTTCAAAGCAGTCTTGTGCTTTTGATGTTGTAATTCTCAGAAACAACATGTAACAACTCTTTTCACAGCTTGGGTCACGCTGTGGCTCATGTTTGCATTTCTCAGTGTATATTGCCAAACATTTTGGGGCATTCATTTAATGTGAAATGTATTACAGTTTTTAATGTGACAATACTAATCAGATCTCAAGTCTGTGTTCCTTATCGTATTAGTATAAAATAAGCCATTGTACCTCCAGAAATATTTTTCTGTAAATGTATTTTTTGAGTAATTTCTACTACTTTTTATGGCAAAGAAAGCTTGCCTTCATTTTTGCCCATTATAATTACCAGCTAAGGACAGTTTTCACAGTATCCACTCTGCTAATTAATGATGATAGTGAAGGATGGGCATCTGATAATGAAAACTCATTTGCATAAGCTGCTGCTGGAATAACAGAGCATCTTCCTCTGCAAATCCACTGCAAATGAGCATAAACTAAGAGATTACATTTAGATCTTGAAAGCCACCTGAGGGATTCATGGCTTTGAAAGTCTCAGCCATAATGTGTACTGCTATAAATGAGAGCAAAACAATTCAAATGCATAACAGCATGGGGAGAAAAAATTAACATGTATAAATAATTTAGAAATGAGGCTGTTCTTTGGAGGACTAGCTATATGAGCTTCATCATAATTGCTGCTCCCTTGAACATTGCTGGGAGCTGCTGCATTGCAGTAACAGCTCATCTGGACCCAAGGAATGCCTTTATACTCTGATTTGCAGGCACATCTTTCAGTAACATAAGAACAGCCTCACCTGGGGAGGTGGAACGATGTGACTGCCTGTGGTGAGAAAAATATTTCTGTCTTCATTTCAGTCCCTACAGAAAGAACATTTGGGAACCTGAAAGGGTCAGGAATGATAAATAGGAAATTTTCATCAGGGTTTTGGTTTAGAGTATACTCAAAAAAAGTGGTTGTTGTTGTTGAAGGCCTTCCAAATTGCATTGGGTGTCTTTGTAATGTTCTTATATAGAGGCAAATGAGATATTATTCAAATGCACATACTTATTTGGTGTTTAGAGTTAGTGTAGCAGAATAAAAAGCTGTGAGACAGGAAAAGGAATCTGTGGATTTTTGTCCTACCCACTAAGAAACAAAAAACTACAATGTTATAGAATTTGTTATAGTTTAGACAACCCACTTCCCATCTTGTAATGGAGGGTAGTACCTTCCTTTCTTCCTTCTGCCTTTCTACAGTAATGGATAAGAAACCAATATTTAACAACTGCTTGTGTACCTGAATTTAGAGTTGAATGACACATTCTCAGTAAATTTTCATTGCATTTAATTTAATCTGTTGTCACTCATTTAGTCTTTTTAGAATTATTTAAAGGTATTTCAACCCTGTCTGCCAGGAAATCTGATTATAAGAAGCTGCTGAATCTTTTCAACATTTCCCCCAGTACATGTCTTTCTGAAAGATCATATTACTTTTTGTTCTAAAAGACTTATTTCTGCATATCTGTTTAACACCATTTAGGATGTATTAACAGGGTATGAGTGCACAACTCACTGTATGTTGTTGGGAACACTTATGTTTTCTTGTAGGTCTTTTTTTGTTGCTTCCTAAAAGGTGTTGGCAGATGTTATGTTACATATATGACAATATCTGTTACCTCTGTTAGCAACCACTGAGTTTCTTCAGTCATAGACTGAAGCAGGCCTGTTTGTTTTTTCTCTTCTCCTCTTGAAATTTGTTTTTTTCCTCTACATTTTTTCAAGTAGCAGGTGGAAGAAAGGTGGGACAAAACATCATCTAGTGAGGAAAAATGGGTAAAAGCATGACATGGTACTGCCTTCTCATCCATTCTTCCCAGGACCTGTCAAGCATCATGCAAAACAGATGGCAGAGGCAGCACTGTTCCACAGCAGAGCTTTTGATCTTTGGTGCTGACTTTCATAGCAAAATTGTCCAATCACCTTGTGAGCAGGCAAAGTGCCATAGCAACAGATGAGGAGGAGTGTGAGTACCTATACATCATATCTGTTTGTTGAGCTGAGACTGTCCAAAGGGCCTTGGGTTCAAATAAACAGCTTGCCTGCACTGGTGCAACAAAGGACTGAGGAAAGAAGGTGATTCCAAGTATGTTGTTCTCAGTTTTTGTGCTACACATTGATAGTGGGAAAATGCTCTTTATTGTTGCTTAGAGAAGCATAAAAATAAATCTAGCAATTAGATTTCCTGGTAGATTGTTTCTCTAGATCTGCTCTACTGTCTTGTTGCACTGCCTCTGATGATCCCTTATGATGAAACTGCAAGTGGGATGCTTAGGAGACCACCATAATGTGAACATTCACTTTAAGAGTCTATGTTTGGCAGGTTTTATTGTTTCTTGTACAAGAACCAGCAAAATAGGGTTTGGTTTCTTAATCAGCATCCTTAGACTCTATTTCAGTGCATTTTAGCAATGTCCAGTGGTATTTGTGATTCCGTGGACAACTTCTTTCCTATCAACAGACATGCTCTGTATTCTAGGCTTGTTGATCAGCATTTCTGCTCATGGCACAATGGGAGTGGCTTTCTAGCTTTGCATTTTCATATTGGAAGAAGAGTGGAAGTAAAGATATGTGCCTTATGTACCATGTGTTTTGTTTAAATAGCACTTTCTCATTGAAAAAAAAAATTAATGCCAATTTCCATAAAAGTAGGGCTTTCAGTCTCACTTTGGTTTGGTGACATAGTATTAAATACTTGCTTGAAATGCTGTTCAGGAGCACGGCATAAACAAATCCACATTGTCTTACTGTTTCTTCACAGGAAATGAAATTCTTATGGCACCGTGTTCTAACACTTTTCAGGGGTGTCATTCCAAGTATAACATTATTAAAGAAGCTTAAAGATTTTAAAGATTAAGCCTGTGTGGTTTAGTAGAAATGTAATTTACCTCAACAGAAATTGCTGTGAAGAAATCAGAGAATTAAACCGAACAGGCAAATGTTGCTATGAGCTTTTGAAGCATTTTATAAAATGGTATAATTTTCAATGAAATTATGATAATTTTCAAGATGGATAAATCAGAGATAAAAATTAATACAACTTGAAAATCTTATTCATCTGAGAAAACTGTATCTACTTCTTTCAGACATATCCATGTGATAATTTTTAGTAGTACTTTTTCTACTGAATCTTATGACTAATATTAGTCTTAGCATCTTTACTTTTCATCCATCTGCTTGTAGAATAGCTAATTATTTTGATAATTTTATTTTTCATATAAAAGAAAGGAAATCACTATAATTAGCACTTTTTTAACCATAAAGGAAAAAAAAAACAGAATGAAAACCCAAAAGTAGTCACCCTTAAAGTTTAACATAAAAATTAATAACTTCTATTGTCCTGAAATATATTATTTAATTTTCTGGAATGCTAATACACTAGCTATGATATGTGCTACCCAAACTTGACTGCAAGGGAAAATATCAAACTATTTACTTTTTTTTTCCTTTTCCCATTTTTTTTTTCCTTTTTTTTTTGAGAAAAGAATGGAGAAGTTCAGCCCAGTTTACAGAGTAGTCTGAGAATCCCTGGGAAGCAACAACACAGGAATGTAGATATGTTAAAAATTTTGCTTACACTTTTCTACAGAAAAAACTTTGTTTAATCTTCTGGAATTAATTCTCAGGTTGCTCAGAGAAGTTTTTTTTTATGTGTTGATACAGTGAAGGATATAAATTATAGAAAGTGATTCAACATATTGTTCTAAGGGTGCTTTCTCCAGAGTGTATCTTACTGTGTTCCTTTTGCATTTGTAGGCAGAGATATTTTTTATGAGGCAGTTTAATGCTGAGAATGCTGAATAAGAAATAAGCACATTTTTTTATTCCTCTCCCCACTCTTTTCAAGCAGCTGCACTTCTGCCTTGCTCTAATTTCCCTGTACAGCTGGGTAGTCATAAAGTGGCCCAGGCAGGTTGTTAATATTTGTCCAATAAGTTTGCTGAGTTTTAGTTAAAAACCCCAAGTCTTGAAAGCAAAGTTGATAACAAATAAGAATGTTCCAATTTAATTTATTCCTAAACTGGCTGTCTACATGGCAATACTGAGTCCTTTCCTTTGCTTCCACTGTTTTTTGTTAGAATGCTTTAAACATTTCCAGTATCATTGTAGAAGATTGTTTTCCCAAACTTTATTCTAAAATCTGTACTTATCATTGAAAAGAAAGTGTGCCTCATTATTTGTAAATAATATATGATGGATCAACATTTTCATAACAACTTCTTGAACCGTGAATGGCATTCAGTCCAAGCACTAGTGGCAGAAATATGCAGCTATAATGCTAAATAATATAGATTAGTTTAAAAAATTAGAGTATTGTCTTGGGCAACATGTGAATAGAACAAAATACTGGATGCAATAAATAGATAACTTGCAAGAAATTCTATTCCGTTATTTTTAGTTTGATTTGTGCATATGTGACTTAATGGAACAGCTCAGGTGCTTAATATTAAACATAAGATTAAGTGCTTCACTGGATCAAGACCCTGTTTGATAGCACCTTGTCCTCTGGGCTATGCTAATTCATATTCTGGCTGATTACAGTGGCCTATAAGGAGTGTGAAATTGCTTTCCACTGGAATTTTCTCACTGTGATAGCAATATGTGCATCTTTTGAAGGTTATCTGCCCAGGATTCATCATCTGTGGTGCAGTGAAATTCTCCTCCCCATATTTCTTTCATGAACCATGATTTATACATTTTAGTTCTATTCAGGGCTGAATAGAAGCAGCAGTTTCTGTCTCATTTTCTTGAGTTCTTGAAATTACTTTTCAAGCTGGGACATGTTTGAGGGGTTTCAGCCAGATCAGCTGTTACACAGAGGTTGTGTGAGTTTGCTGGAACTTTTGTTGTTAGTGTGCTGAAACTTCTGTTGTTAGTGGCATAATTAAAATGGTTTCATCTTTGAAACCTGTTAGTTGAGGAGATGCAATGATTTAATTTCTTTATTGTCTTACTGAGTCCTTGCAAAATGCATTGTTGTTGAAGCCTCGTGACTGAAAGGGTTTTACTTATCAGACTCAAGAAGTGTCACCATTGTCTGTCTCAGGCTGTGCCCGTTGGCTGAAGAGGTTGAGGGTAGGAAGGGTAGTGGGACACTTCCACCAGTCACCCCCAAAAAGTTTTTCTGATAGATAAAATACTGACACAGGTTTTGTTGAGTTTCCTGTCACAACAAGCCTTTGCCAAATGTGCCAGACAATTTGCAAAGCCCTGTTGCTGCCTTGCAGAAGAAGAGTCAGGAGCAATAAACTTGTTTTGTACTCTGCATTTGTGGCAAGGGATACAAAAGCTTCTCCCCAGCTGTCTTGGAGGAATCATGAGCTAGACAGAAAGGGAGCTGTTTTGAAAGAGGAATTTAATTTCTAAATGTTTCTATAGGAAGTTCATCTCTGTGAATACTGGCTTTTAGATTTTATGATGATGATTGATGGAATCATAATTCAGCATTAATCTCTAGCCATCTTACAGGTCAAATTAAGGAAGCCTGTGAGAAAAGATACATTTTTAGCCTAGTTCTCTGTGTTTAGATGCTGTCATGGCTGTGAGTTGGTGGCCTGTCTTTGTAATCAGGAACAATCAGATGTATGCCCTTCTACTCTATTTTGTTTATTTTGCTTAAAGAGAGGAATTCTGTAAGGGGAATAAATGGTCTGCAGAGGGATGAGAAAGCAGCTGGAAGAATGTTTTTTCCTCCAGCTGGCCTGCTTACTGAAGAACAGGAAAGGGGTTTACCAATTCCAGTCTGACTAGCTCTTCAAAATGGGCAGAAGAACAGTGAGTTTAGTGACTGTTCCAGAAAACCTACCTGATATTGAAAACATTCCTTCCCTGTAGGTTGTGTTGAAGAATAGTTGAACGTCAGTCTCACAAAACTGCAGCTGAATCCTAAATGGCACCACATTTGAGGTCCACAATCTCAAGTGATCTAAATCTTCTACAGTCATTAGCTCTCTGGCATTTATGTTGAAATGCGAAGTATTGTGTATTACTAAGAATATAATCCTGTTTATCTGCACACTTGGCTTTCCATCAAATCTACTTGAGATTTTAATTTTCAAATAATATAATTCTTTCTACCATATTATTCTTAATTGTGCCTTCTTGCACAGCTTTTTAACCTTCCAAGTTTTCTTTCAGTAGAAAATAAATCTTTAGTTTTAGATGCTTATTTTGCTTTTATGCCTTTCATACTCTGCTCACAAAATCAGTCAAACATGCTAGACAGCACCAGCTGTCTCCTAGGGCTCTAAAACTCTTTTCTCAGTGCTCAGTAGGAGATCAGCTGCAGACCAAGAATAACAGTAAATACATTATTTATGTGCTCCATTCCTTCAGAGCTTGCAGCTCCAGAATTCTGGGAGGTGTAAACTGTATTGAATTTTCCACATCTCGATGTAAATTGCAACCTGCTCTTATTAAACATTCTGGAAGTTGTGAAAATATTTCAGTTATTGGACCATCTCCATCTTTTTCTCTCTGTCTCTCTCTCTTTTCTTCCCCTTCTTTTGCTCCCTTATGAATAGGTTATTTAGGCTGTTTTGCAAAAACCAAAATACTAATAAACAAAGAACCTAAATGTTTATTCTACCTACTATTTCCTTTATGATTCTCCTAATTCCTGTCCTGTTAAAAGTTTAATACTGTGAAGACCTGAGTTGTCCCTTAGAACAGGCTGGATAAATTTGGCCATGCCCAAGTATCCTTGTTCAAAACATCTGGAGATGGCCCTGAGATATGGAACTCTTTGCAGACGTCTTGACTGGAGGAATGTGTGTACAAAACATTTTGATTTGTAATAGCCACTCATGGCATAAAAGCGTAACAAAAGAGAAGCCTCCACAGCTGTCTGAGATATTGATTTCACTTTTTCAATTCTCCTGCATACAGCCCCAAACCTTCTCTTACTTTTTAAAATATCAACAACAGTTTCTGGCTGCTGTACCTTCAGACTGAATAGATTAGTCCATATATGCCCTCTAACCTGATGGGTGTGTGATTTGTTTGGACACAGTGGCAAAGGGTCAGATTATAGTGCAGGAGAAGAGCTGAAGCAATTTCTGACATAATTCCAGCATGAGACATGAACTATATTTCAGGAAGAATGTTTCCTGTCAACAGGGGAATCGATTCCTGCAGCAGTGTAAGGAATGCCTGTTTGGTTCTTGGATTTTAATTAGCATTCCCATGATCTTGATATGCTTGTTATGCAGTTCAACTTTCTCTCTTTCAATTATGTTTGTAAAACTGGCTGCTACTTTTCTGTGTTATGCGGGAAGACAAAAAGACTTTGTATGCCACATACACACAGAAGTGCTGTTTGCCCTCTTTAATAATCATGTGGGGTGTGGCAGGTGAAGAGTAGACGAATTATGCAAACCAGCTCTCTGCCCTGTCAGGATTTGAGTTATACTCTTGCAGTTTTTAGACTGATGACAAGACAAATCTTTTAAGTTAAAAATCATATTTCTACTTCCCTGGTCCATTGAGGTAGGCCTGAAAATATAATTTTTATGTTGGTGTTTTCTTTCTTGCCTTTTTTTTCTTTTCTTTGTTCTCCTTCTACTTTTATTTTCTCCTTGGCCTCATCTATGTCCTTTCTCTCTGCTGAGTTACACTCTCTCTCCTATATTCCTTTTGTCTGTCTTTTACTAAGTGCCAGATATTATCTCCCTCTATAGAGTGAGCAATTTGATGTATTTTATTTCAAAAGCAAGTGCTGTTTGACCAAACACCACTGTGTTACCAAAAGAAAAGAAGTGACTTTTTCTCCCCAATAAATACGATGAGTCCAAACTATTGCCTGGGGTTTAAACCATAGTAATAAAGCCATAGTGTTTAGGGGTTATGCCCAAATTAGCAGTACTGTGATTTTTCTAAACCTTTTTAGCAACCCTGCTTATATCTGTATAATACAATGCAAGAACAACCATATAGTAGTTTAGTTTATGCTGTGTGATTAATCAGTAAAATACAGATTTAAAATGTGACATCATTCTACATGTTTACTCATCTTTCTATGTTGGAGTAGTATTCTTTATTTATTAGCCATTCAGCAAAAAGGACCAATGTGTCTTTCACTGCCTGTTGCTGTAAAAAGGTGAAATATTGTGTCAGTATTCTTATATTCATTATATTTTTAATGACTTGCATCAATAATAACAGATAAAACTAAGCCTAGATAAAGCAACAGAAAATGTATCTGAATTCTACTTTATTTAGGCAACCAAATTGTAAGCCTTGCAAAGGGTTCTATTATACTTTTTTTGTGAATACTGTGTTGAAATGAATTCTACAGTTGTGTGATTTGGAATACATACACCCAAGGGTTGGGTTTATTTTTTTCCTCATGTGTAAGTCTTATTGTGAGTACTAGAATATTAGAGGAACAGTCTGAGTCACACATTTAAAAACTAAATATGAAACTTGTTTTTTTTCATTATTGATATCATTTGAAACTGACTGTTTTTTCTTTCTTGAATGACTTTGTTCTTTTGATTTTACAAAATTTTTGAAGTTAAATTATTTTAATGTTTTTTCATTCACAGAAATATTTTTTCCTACTAAAATCAATCATATTGATAAAAATGTTCCCCAGTTTATGCATAATCAGTATAAATTGCATATCGTTAAAGATCTGTATCAATGAAATACCACCTCATTGTATATCCCACCAGGGAGTTCACACTGGAAAAAAAAAATGGATGAAACTACTTTTGGGTAATAAATACATTTTTAGTAGGCTGTTTTTCTAAATGTAAAAAAGCCCTGATTCCAACTTTATTAAAGATTAGGATTTAAGTGATGAGAACTTTCCACATTACCATTGCTGTCCCATCTGGAGATGGCAAGAGAGACAAGAAAATAATCAGAACCACAGTGTGTCATCTGTAGTGAAAAGAAAATATTTCAGTTGTAGCACAGAGACTTTGATGTAGGTAGTTGTTTATCAGCAAATCACATGAAGTCCACCCTTCCACAAAGGATTGCCTACAGGGCAAAGGATTTTCAGTAAACTGCAGCTGCTCTTGAGCACTTTATTGACTCTGGTGTACCACTGTAGAAGTTCTGTGGATTTGTGATGTACCAGTGCTGTTCTGGAAGTGAAAAGCCTCAAACTTGCCCATAGATTTAGAGAGGATGAATGGGTTCAGTTCCTAGGATGAGTCAGGCAACAGACAAAAGCAACATAACAATGCTATAAACAACCTCAGCTGTTTCAAGAAGTTCCCTTTTATCCATAAAAGAAGGAATTTTCTAATGAAAAGTGACAGAGAGAATACAGATAAAAGACTAAGTACTTTGTTGTTTTTTGATGAGACATGTTTCCAATGTGTCTTGTAAAAGAAAACCAATCGACAAATAAATAAGCACCATAACAGTAAGGAGGGGGAGTCAGAATTCCTCAGTACAGAAATACACCACAAATCACATTCAGAAAGAGCCGTATAAGCCTTACAGAAAAAAAAAATTGCATATATGTAATTATTTTTATTGCAGGTATTGGGGGGAACAGATGGGACAGAGGACCGAGAAGGAAATGGAGTCAAGGCAGAGTGGATATTACATTAGATGAGCTGAAGACTAAAGTAAACATTCCCACTCTACGTGATAACCCAATACAGCCATAACTGTCTATCAAATGGCTCAAGTAAGCTTTAACACTGTAGTTTGCTCCATTTGCTGGCAAGTGGCCAAGCTATATATTTACATATTCTGCAAAAACAGAGCTTATGCTGTCGTGTAGCACAATCTCAATAGGGAGGTTATTGCTGTTCCTTAAAAAAAATAACAAACAGTTGAAAGACTGAAATTAAAATGGTCCTCAGTCATTTAAAATTTAAGTCCTGCAGTAGTAATTTAAGTAATTCTATTATGCATATCAAGCTTTCTGATAGACAATATTAGCGGAAATACCTTTCTCATCAAAACCACATTCAGATATTGCAGGAGAGAGAAAGAAAAGAAAGATTTGTATAAATTTGGTTCTGAAGCTGCCAATTTTATTGTAGCTTCAATTCTCTAGGAATGGAAGTCATAATGACTAAATGAAATAAAACTAGTTGAGATGTCTGAAATAGAGAAGTCCTTTTAGATTATTATGCCTTTAGACAATAATTGCCTCAGATGTTCTGCTAAAGCAAGACATACCAGCGTAAAGACAGACCTTATCATAATCATCATGTTCTGCAAAGCACTACTTTAATGGAAGAAAAGTATAGCATGAGAGAGAACATCCGCTTTAAAAAAAAATCAATGCCAAATTAATCAAAATGATTAAAGCTAGACTAAAATCCAGGATGATGTTCTCTTTTCTTAGTGCATAAAATGAGCTGACCTCAATGCAAACATTTTACGATCTCTACTGCACACTTCTGTTGTGATTGCTCTGTCTGCTCTTGGTCCAAGAATCCCAAAGACCAACAAGAACAATACCACAATGGAGCAGAGAATAAAAGGCAATAATTAAAGCCCTTTAACACAGTCTTCTAGTGTGTATGCCTGTCCATGGCTGGGTAGGAAATAAAAAAATAGCCACTATGATAAACATTATTTATTTATTTGGGATGTTGTCACAATTTTTTCATGCTGCCTGACAAAAATGTGAGTGAAGGCAGATAACATAGAGAGCTTTGGCCTCTCGGGTGCCAATGATGTGCCTCCATTAACACTATAAAAGCAGTAGCTGCTTTGTGTCGTGTCACCTTTTTCGGTAATAGAGGTAATTACGGTAATGAGTAATTATGGGGAAAGGTGTAATTAGTGTAGTTATGGTAAATAGTGTAATTACGGTAAGGGTGGTAATTACGGTAATGGTGTGATTACGGTAATGGCGGTAATTACGGTAACATGGTAAAGTCCCCATTTTTTATTGCCTCCTTCTCTAAAATTTAGGTGCCTCTTTCCCTAAATTTTGAGTTCCCCTCCGAAAAATTTGAGTGACCATTTCCCCAATTTTTGGGTACCCCTTTCCCCATTTTTTCAGTGCCCCTTTCTCCAAAATTTGAGTGCCCATCCCCAAAATTTAAGTCCCCCTCCCCAAAAATTGTGAGTGCCCCTTTCCCAAATTTTTTAGTGACCCTTCCACAAAATTGGAGTGCCCCTCCAGTAACTTTTAAATGCCCCTTTCCCCAAAATTTGAGTGTCCCTCCACAAAATTTGAGTGACCTTTCCCCAATTTTTCAGTGCAAATTTCCCTAATTTTTGAGTGCCCCTCCTCA
>JAOXXN010000137.1:12003360-12048144 GCA_026770055.1 Myrmophylax atrothorax
ACAGTCTATTTATCAGATGTATATAAACCACTATATTTAGGCTCCTGTTTAAATGATTTGGCTGTCAGACCTGAAAGATATCAGTACATCTAGAATTTGGCCTCATCTTTTACAGGTCAGCCACAGGGTTTATTCAACTTGCTGTTGTGTTGTCATGTTGAATGTGTTTTGCTCACAAAACATTGGTAAGCTTTGGCTTTGAGAAGCCCCTCTGAAGTTTATGCAAACACAGCTTTCAATGGTTTATGGCTCATTTCACTGGGATAGCAAAAATCATCCTGCTGACCCAGAATAACTATCAAGAGATGCTGTAGAAAATTAAGCATTTGAGACTTGCTGATACAATTTTACATCCACTTAACATCAAAACTGTGTGTTTTTTTCTGGCCTCATTCTCTGCATGTAGTGCCTTTTTTAAAGTAAGCTTCATTAGTAATAATAATAAAACTAAAATTTAGCAAAGACACATGTATGCACTGAAAACAGTCTCCATAAGAGAGTATATTTGTTATGAGTTTCTGAGGTCTCTGATTTTTGTCTCTCTTTTGTGTTTTGTTTACTAATGTTGCTTTGCTTAATGCCTGGCAAATCTAAGACGTGCTGTCTCCCATGGAGTCTGCCAGATTGTATGATCCATCTCCAAGTGGCTCTAGCACCTCAGAGAAACATCTTTCCCAGAGTGTTTGACAAAGAATTGTGTGCTATAAAGTTTACCAGTCCCTTAAGGGGGGAGTAGTGTTTGCCAAACCAACATGAAATTACTTTTTCCCCAACCATACTTTCATAATGAAGTAAAGTCAACTCATTGTAAGCAAATACAAAGCGAACAAATTCTGTTGTGCTTGGAAGCAGGTGCAATGCAGGGAAAGAGCAAGAGCTGCCTGCAGCTTTGGCTTAACTTCACATTGTTTTCTTTGGACTGTGAACCAAAATACCAGGATGGTCTGCTCAGGTGTCAGAAATGGAACTGATTCTCAGATGATTTGCCTCTTTCAGACATGCTGTTTCCATGTTAAAATGCTGTTTGGAAGCAAAGTCTTCCTTTACCTGTTCCCCATCTTCCTATGGATCTAAGGAGAGTCAATGCATCTCTAGGGACTGAGAGTTACTCTGACTGTTGATAATGAAATTCAGTGATAAAGTAAGATTTAACCTGTCTACTAATGAATGATCACTCTTTTACTGGTAGCACTTCATGTACAAAGGTCCTCTGAATGCCACTTCCTGATGACAGACATAAGAAAAACTCAGTGTTTAACTGTCCAGTGTTAAACCCTCATACAATTCATGTACTAACCATTTAGATCTCCTGCATAAAGTTCTCATCAACATGCCATCTGTTATAGCTTGAACATGTTTACATTAGTAAAAATATTAATTACTCACTATTGAACAGTGGCAAATATTGGGGACTTTTTGTGGATTTTCTATAATTGCAAAACTTAAATTGTGCTACCCAGGTTGTTTGATTTAACAGAAAATCTTTTTAACAGAAAATCCTTAGTAAACAAATTTATTCTTTCTCAGTTTAATAGTATTTATTTTAAAAAGGAAAATAAAAATCTAGGAAAGAATCTTTTCTTTGATGGACATATCAACCAGTGTTATAAATATTTTGTGACTGTTTTCTATAATTCAGACTTCAGTGTGACAAAGATGTGTAGTCTAAGTATTAGTTTACCTTTGGATTCAAGAACTGCTTCAACACCAAAGATCTGATTCCCTGTGTCTTTATTTTACAGTTTTGGAACCTATTAAGTTACAAAAATGTAATGGCTTGTACTTCAGTAGTCAGATAAATCCAGAATCTATCAAGTACAGTTTAATTTAACCTACAAATTAATCTGCCTCTGCTAAACCAGATCAGGAATATTCTTATTAGCACTGGAGGTTTTACCCAAGCTGGGGAGTATGGTCTTCTCTCCTTACTTTTGTCAATAGACAGAGAGGGGAAGGTTCTACCTTAAATCTGTTCTTTCACTTTTTTGTTCTATTTTGTTGTCATTGTGTTCTGGGAATCTCTGAGAGGGGTGGGTAATTTCCTAATGAAAATGAATCAACAATACTCTTGTCTGGTTCAATATGTCAGGTCAATGAAGATGGCGACAGAAGGGAGGATGGAACAAAAGAAGTTTCAAATTCAAAGTCTCAAGTGCAAAGAAATATTTTTTTAAAATTTCATATCCTGGAAGAAATAAGCTAACTTTATATGTAGTAGCATCACCAATTTGTCATGGGGAAATCACAGCCATACTTCTACAGGACAACTGTAATATTTTCATATACTAGCAGAGTCATTTTAACCACAGACATTTAAAATACTATTGATTGTAACTTCTGTGGTTACATGTCTTATGACTATGTAATACAGTGACTGAATTCTCTGAAAGTGACACCTTCATTTTCTCTCATGCATGAATGGAATAAACTGCATTTGTTAAAAAATGTAAACTTGTCCAAGTACATGAGTATTTGGATACATAACTTTATGTAAGTATATATTTTCTAGCATTTTTAGCACTAGATAGGTTTTCTGTAATTGAAGGAAAAAAGAGTAGAGGCTTCTACCTTTTTTAGACACTGACTGAAAATCAGATAAGTACTGTATTCTAATGCTTTCCCATTTTATCTTAGTGACAGTCTTTCTTTTAGAAAAATCTGGACTAAAAGCTTTTCAAAAAATCTATTTTCAAGCAGTTATTTACTAATGTTTCTGATTATATTACATCCTCAGCTTTAGCTGGGCAAGGAGAAAAAAAAATGAATGGCAAGTAATTGAAATGAAATGTTCTTTCTAATTACATAATGCTAGAAGTGAAAATGATTTGTTATGTTGTGACTTTAAGACTTCATTTCAGTTCCAATAAACCTTGCATAAAATCCCCTTATTCTGAAAGAGATTTGTTATAGCAGTGTAGCAGAGCAGTTTATTTTTAACAAATAAGATGCAAAAACCTATGAGGACTCTGAGAGCATAAGACATGATTCAACAAATCCCTAATTTCTTCAAGAAGTGTATCTCTAAGAAGAATGAGCTGCTAAGCACTCAGAAAGATTTCAGCAATAGTCATTTCTCCTTCATGTCTACAGGAAAGCAGGATTTCTGCCTTTGAGGCTTGTGTTTTTCAGTACTTTCCTTACAACATCTTAGTGCTTCATGGCCTCATGAACTTGGTGTGTGTGAAACTGTCACTGCCATTCTGCAGACACTCTTTTTGCATGTAAAACAGGCTGGTTTTCAGGGAATGATTCTAGATGTCCAAAAGAAGTTTGTTAGAAATTTAGGTGCCCTACTGGACTTTTAATGTCTGTCTTTATTGTGGGAAGATAACCCCTGTAGACATTCAACATGCTGAAGAGGTTTATGCTTCACAATGCGTAGTCACTGAGGAGTCTTTGTGGGCATTCAGTTTTGATCTGGTAATGCAGCTGAGGGACAAATATGCAAAGCACAAGAGAGATGAAATCATTCATCAAGAATAGGTTGATGGGCTCCTGGTTATCCATCAATTCTTGTGTTGGTGCTATCTTCTAAAGCTTTTGGAATATTAAAAGAATGTATTAACTCATTTTATGGTACTTTCTTCTCCAATGGATGAGTCCTACAAACTGAACCTTTACAGTTTAGGCACTTACCACTCAGGACGACTCCAGTGTTTACCATGTGGCATTTTCAAGGCTACACATTTTTGTTTGATGCTTGAACCTGTAGGAGAAAGCCCAGTGAAGCTTCAGAGCTGATTATCCCACACTGATTTTGACAAAAAATATTTCAGAGGATCACTGAAAGGTCTACCACCCCCACAGTAAAGAATTTCTTCCTCTTATGTAATCTAAATCTACCCTCCTGCAATTTGAAGCCGTCTCCCTTTGTCCTATAATTACATGCCCTTGTAAAAATTCCCTCAACTCTCTTGTAGAACCTCTTCAGGTACTTGAAGGGGCTCTAAGGTCTCTCTGGAGCCTTCTCTTCTACAGGCTGAGCAACTCCAGCTCTATCAGCCTGTCTTCACCGCAGAAGTGCTCCCCCATCACTTTTGTAGCCCTTCTCTGGACTTGATCCAATGGGTCCATGTCTGTCTTATGTTGGAGACCCCAGAGCTGGATGCAGCACTGCAATGGTATCACAAGAGCAGAACAGGGGGGCAGAATCCCATCCCTTGACCTGCTGCCCTCACCACTTTGGAGGCAGCCCAGGACAGTGTTGGCTTTCTGGGCTGTGAGCACACATTGATGGGTCGTGTTGAGCATCTCATCAACCAACACCCCCAAGCCTTTCTCCTCAGGGTGGCTCTCAGTTCTCTCTCTATTCAGCCTGTATTGTGCTTGGGATTTCCCTGACCCACATGTAGGACCTTGCACTAGGCCTTGTTGAATTTCATGAGGCTTGCACAGGTCCACCTCTCAAGCCTGTCCAGTTCACTCTGGATGGCATCCCTTCCCTCCAGTGTGTCCACTGGGCCACACAGCTTCATGTTGTCAGCAGACTTGCTGAGGTTGTGCAGATTGCTTATAGTCTTTTAACAAATGTTATCTAGCAGGATTGTATCTGAGGGACTAAATATGTGCATACTGGAGATCTAATACAAAAATGCTAAAAAAAAAGACATTTTGATAACTCATTACAACTATTTGCCATCACATCTTTGCCTCAAGCAATTTGTAAAGAAGCAGTTGAGTTTAAATATATCTACTCCAGGAGATAAATTTTCAACACTTCGTGAGTGGTTTTACAGCTTGGTAAGGAAAATATGTATTTTGAATATGAACTCTATTCTGTGGGAGCTGTGGTTTGAACAACTGTGAACATTTCAAAAGGAATCAATTCCAAATTCTCTGTTACTTCTCTTTCCTCATTAAAGGCCTTAAGTCTTGCTTCAGAATCAGACAGATATTTTGACAAGTTTAAAAAAAGAAAGCCAGGGCATGAAAAAGAATATTTTTGTTCTTGTTAAAATTGTCTTGCTAAGTAAATATTGATCGGATGCTGCAAAACCCTGTGGCTGAATTAATTCCATTTGAGGAGGAGGGAGGAGGAAAGAACTGCCTCAGGCTACTCTAACTTATAAAACTATGATGAGTAAAATAGGCATGTACTGTACTTTCAGCTGGGATGCTGGTACAAAAACAAGGATTTTTGAGAAAAGTCCTTTGAACCTATTAAATTCTCTCTCCTTCTTGCAGGTTTATTGATCAGGCCCACTCCAGCTGTAGATGAAGCCTGCAGGGCAAGAAGCAGATCCTCAGCCTGCCTCTGCACATCTGCCGACATTATTGGCTCCGTAAGAGTTGTAGCTTCTCGGTGGTCATGGTGGGAGAGCTGTGCAAGGTGGGAGCACCTTATTTTGTCTTTTTAGGTCTCTTACTCCATGTTTTAAAAATACTTAAAAGCTTATAAAATCTCTTGTTGCAGCACATGGAGCTTAGCCACATCAAACAGGCAGTTTCCAGTGGAAGCTTAGAGCTGTACCAGGCTTCGATTGTTACCAGTGGCTTGGAGAAAAGAGTGGTTCAATTGCTGTTCTCTCTGAAACAGAGCTGAGGTGTGGCAGTTGCCACAGAGCTTGGGGAAGAGGGATGGCTCTGGGGTCCCTGGGACAGAGGAAAGAAGTAGCCTTGTAATGCCCAGCTCATGGAGAGATTCACGCTGAGGCTGAGCCTCGGGGCAGGAGTGGGGAGGGAGCCCCGATGGGAGGCTCAGGCAGGCTGAGGTGCAGTGACCGCGAGTGAAGAGAAGTTGGGCTTCCTGTCTATGCAATGTTTCCTTGTGTTCATCTCAAAAGATTTCATGTGATACCATCAGGTAAAAGGCATGTGAAAATTAGTCTGTAAAACAGTAATTGTGTGCAGGCCTACTTATTCATCCCCCATTCATTGTAGTATAAGCACTTGCAAACACAATTCCCTATATGCTACAAAACGTAGCCCAAACTACTTTGCCATTTCTATGTCTATTTAATTGCTTCCATGCCATGATTTCCATCCCTCTGTGTGTAATTTTGGTCCCACTTCTTTTGTAAAGGACAGAATTCTCAGCTGCTGAAGTTTGTACTGCACACTGTGAGACCTCTCTGAGGTTTTTCTGCTCCAGGTCAAGCACAGATTCCCTGTAGGCAGCCTCCAAATATCTTGGAAAGTTTTCAAATTCATCAGCAAATCTGAGGTTTGTATTTTTAAGGCAGGAGTATGCTGGCATTCATCACCATAGGCTTTGGAGTAATTTGGAACTTCTAAATGCTAAAAATGAATATTTTCTCCTTCTCTTCCAAATAGATGTGGTTAAATTCAGAAGCTGATTAGATATAATATAGTACAAAATTAATCTACATCTTACATTGAGTTACAGCTTTGCTTAAACACAACAACATGAGTTTCAGGCATCTGTTATGTCTAACAAGAAATTAATGGTGTTAGCTTTTTCTGTTGTATAGTAGAATCTCTGTATCTTTTCCCTTTTTTCTTTTTATTTTTACTGATGGGCTTTTTGCCAAATAAGTTATACAGTTATGTCTTTGAATGAACATATAATGTTCAGAATCTGATTTTTTTTTTTACCACAATATTACATTCCTTCCAATTGGACTTAAAGGATGAATTTATTTCCAGTTTCCTGATCTGGTTTGATTTGGAATTTGTTAGTGCTGACCAAGCTGAAACATCTTATTTGCTGGTTAACTGTCTCTCTGAAGAGAAACATTACTAAAAAGGATTCAGAATTTCATTAGCAAAATCCTGCTTATTTGCTTACTGCAAAAGACAGGCATTACCACAATACAAATGGGAATAGAAAAGCACTTAAGCTGTACAAGTCTATGCCATAAAATACTATAACACCTAATGAGTTAACATATTTATACTGCTGGCTTGGTAGTTATACACAATTCTCTGGTGTCTGTGTCTGCCTTTGTATCAATGTGTGTGTATATATATATATGTATATATATCTAACTTGGGAGTGTGGAGTAGGTTTCTTCTAAGATGAGCAACTAATGTGAAAAGGACAGATTTGTTTCAGTCTCTGATGTTGTTCTGAAGAAGTTTAAGCTTTTAGAGCTTTAAAATTATATATTTTTCCTATGCTAAATCATTTCATATTTAAAATCATTCCTTAATCTGTTAATGACTTTCAAGTTGTCTGGAAGTATCTGTAATACAGTGACAACAGTCTAAGAATCCCTAAACTAAATACAATTTGCAAATATATAGGTTAAAAGTGGATGACATAAACTGGATGGTATTACGTACAAACTTCCATTACCCATAAAAATGTTTAGATTTTTTCCAGTGATGTGTTGAAAATTAAGGTTGAGTTTGACAATAGAAAATTGTCACCTTCCAATCATAATTTCTTACGAGCTGTGTTTCTATCTTGCCATCTTCCTTTAAAATTCCAGTGCAGTCTTGAAAATCAGCAGCAGTGGCCCAGTGCTGCTTCTCATCTTCTCTGTGCTCCATTTGACTACTGGCTGTGTTTTCTCTTTTTAGCCAATCAACTCAAAATTTAAAGGGAACGTGATTTGACTTTCCTATTAGACATTCTAAGTTTGCATGTTCTTGGTCTTTTCAAAATGGAGGGTTTTTTCTCTGTTCTTTCTTCAGTTTTCTGAAATGCTAATCCTTATTACCCTCCTTCTTCTGAGAACTACAACTGGAGACAGGCACCTTCCTTGGATTTGATAATGATTTTTCATTGTATTTCAGTTTTTTACTGACAATGACAGTTCAATCCAGTAAAGATTTACATGGAGAAAGTAACAAAAGCAAATATGTTTTCCAGGAATTTCATCTGTCTGTGATCTTTATGCTAAACCAGTTTTGCTTTAAAAGAAAAATTCTTCCTATTGAGTTCCAGTGATTCATAAATCCTATGATCAATATCTAATAAATTAATCATGACACAACATCAGATTAGCTCCAAAGAAGGATTAGTACTAGGATTAGTACTAGGAATAATGTCTGCAGTAACTAATCACTTGTAATTATAGAAAAGAACCTGATCTGAAATTTGGAACTCATGGAGACTGAAAAGTCCAAGACATCAGATTTGTGACAATCTAAACATCAGACCTGAATAATCCACAGGAATAAATAAAGGCCACTGTCAAGAAAGATGTGACCACACATTAGATATCACATAAAATATTAATAACTTTTTCAGATAACCCTGCAAGACAGAAACATTAAGCTTATTTTGACAGGTCTACAAGCATTTTCCATGTATTATGAGTTTTGGAGAAATTTGAATTTTTAAGTGGGTTTGGGCCATCATACCTTCCTCATCCTACTTCTGTTGAAGCAATGTGGGATCTTCTTTGGGAAAACAAACACATTAAACAGTCAAGGTATTTTCTGTTTCTTTCATAATTACCAGAAATTAATATATTCTTAAATCTGTTTTTACCTGATAGGAGTTAAAAAATATGATATTTATAACTTTTCTAGTCACATTTTACATGCACTTTCACTAAGCTCCTGAAAGTGATTATCTTTTGTCTCACTCAGAGAGCTTGTTTCTGTTAGAAAAGCATTTTGTGGGTGCCCTTGAACCAACAGGCAGTAACATCAGTCTTCCTGACTGCCTGGTAATAGTAGAGCTCCTTAGCTTCTTTATTTTAAATACCATTTATACAGCACAATATACAACTTGTTTTCAGCTATTATCTGATATGGAACACATACAGCAATCCCCAAGGCTGGCATCCATGTACGGTTTTTATCACTTTCAGACTCAGCATATCAGTGTTTTCTGATTGCCTTGTTTTTAAGCTAAATTCAGCAAGAAATGTTCCCTGAAGATCTAAATTGTGCAGGAAGGTATTGCTTTGTTATGACAACCAAGCATCCCTTCTCACCCACATGATCCTGTCTCATTTCACGTTATTGCTTTTTTTATCTATACTTCTTACTTTTGAAATATATAGTAAAGTTTAATCTTCAGTATAAAAAGATCTTTTTCTCTCTGTTTCCATTTCTTTAGACTGTTTGTTCTGCACACACCGGTAAAACATCTACACACACGAAAAAGAAAGATTATCTCATAAATGTAAAAATCATTGTTTCGTGCAGAGTAGGGTTTGATTCCAAGGTCAAAGAGTGACCTTCCTGGGAAGATGACTTAGAGTTGTCTGCCCACCTGACACTCCTTTCTCCACCCAGTGCTGCTGATCCTGGCAGATCATAACACTGGGTCTGCTGACTCATGATCATGAGTGTCAGTACCACCTTTTGAATTTGTCATAAAATTAGAAGAATCAAGTTGGTTTGGACTCATAATTTGCAAGCTGGGTTTGTAGCCACATGATTTATTGTCGTTTCTAAGCTTCAGGGAGGATTTAAGGCTTGTTTATCATACTTGTGCTGACTCTCAAAGTAACCATAGGTACCTGGGAGCTGGACAATGTGAAGACGTTGTAAATCTGCTGAGTTTCATAGTTTTAAATCACTGTAACTGAAAGAGAAATCTAGAGATTAATATTTGCCTTTCTTCAGAAAAAGATATCCTTAAGGCTATGCAGTGAACTGAACAAACTTATCATTACTACGTACTGAGCCATGATATAGCAAGGATATCCTTAAGCTTTGAGAAATAGCTCTAGAAATGCATCACTAGGTATTATATTAGAAAGCACACATTATAATATTCATTACAGCAGTAGAATGTGAACTGCATGTTATTGTAAAAGAAAATCCAATTTGCTGCCTACTGCCTTCAATTTGGTTTTGACAAGTACTCAATCTTTTGCTATATTTTGCTTTCTACATTTATCTTTCTGGGCATGTTCTGTAGTGTCTGCTTAGGGCAAAAACAATAATCTTTTCATTTAATTTAGAGAAAAAGCTCATGTATTCACTATGCTTACTAGGTGCAACAATATGAAAACAAATCTCAGTTGCTAAAGATCCATTTGACAATATGAAATAGATTCTGACTTTTTAATTTAGGCATAAAACTTCAGAGGGCATATAAGGGAGGCAGATTTACCAAGCTGTACCATTTATTTATGAGTGGTTGCAAAAGCCCATATTATTTTACCAGTGATGGATGAAGGTAAGAGGATATAAAAAAAAATTGTATTTGACCCTTGCTAAACAACTCTGGAAAGTTAATTGATTTAATAATCAAGCTTATTTAGCTTTGTTAATCATTTGAGAACTTGAGTTTATCTCAGTTTCTGCAATGAGCATTTCCTCAAAGTGGAGCATAGTTTTAATTACACTGAAGTTGGCAACTTTGTAATTTAGCTTACTACAAACCATGGGAAGGAGAGAGGGGAGAATTTCCATCAAAATTCAACTCAATTTTAGCCCTACTGCTAAATTGCCATTGAAGTAATACTGTGTGTTCAAAGGGAAACTAGTCTTGCCAAAATTTGAGTTGTTTTAGATCTGAGGTTTGGCTTGCTTTATGCTCTTCCTAAATAATCACCTGAATTTGTCCAAAAACACCGAAGAAAATGTTTTATCTTTCTCATGGTAATTTGAAGTATGGTAAAAATGCAGCCCTAATTTTCTTATTAGTTTTTTCTTCGGAAGTAAGTGTGATTTTTTTGGATAAGCTCTTCAGTTTGCCTAACTCATAAATACCTCCAGTGATCTACTTCACAAGACATGTGTCTAAGGTTTTAGAAAACAGCTTGTATAATTTTTTGCTATGAAGCTCACAGAATTAGATAAGCTGACCACACTGACCTAGAAAACCACTTTTATCCCAATCCCTTCACCTTCTTCCAGAAATAAACAAAGAAATACAAGGATAATAAAGGTTGTCCTTTATAGTGCTGTTAAACCTGGTGTCTTTTCCCTTTGAACAGCATACAGCAGCATCTTTCCTGTTCCCTCATTTATAATGAGGAATAGCTGAAGGGAGCCAGAGTTAGATTCATTATTTTTTCTAGGAATAAGCATCAGGCTGAATACTAGGAGCTATACCGTGGTCTTATATATTAGGGACTGCTTCCAGTGATGGCTGAAAAATGAAAATTATTTCTTATCTCCTCAAACTCGAAGAAGGCAACATAGTCTCAAGCAAAAACAACCACAGCCACGTGGTTGTAGAGCCATTTTTCTGGAATCAAATACTGCCAGAGCCAAGCTGATACTTCCCAGACCTCCAAGTTTACATTTTCAGTCAGAAAAGGATATGTTTAAAGTTTGGTAGAGTTTTGTTCCAGAGCCAGAAATTTATTTCATTCTTCAGAACCAAATACTTCAGGCTCTGGCTCAGTAAAATTTCCACTAACTTCAAATATAGTTCGTCCAAGCTGGCCTGTAGGATGTCTGCAACATCTCAGATTTTTATTGGCCTGATATAAAAGTCCAATCTGTTTTATTATGCACTTGTGAGCTACTTAATGTTTCTCACTAAGGCATTCATTCCCATGGATATGGGTGGGATTTTAGAAATTGTGGTGCCGTGTATGCTCTGGAGCTCTGCTCTCAGTCAGTACCTTTGCAACATATTGCAAGTATTTCTGCATGACCTGAAGAGGGCTAAAATTTAGCCAGCAAGTACAGAACTGTGATTCTGCAGGTTCCACCAACTTGCTGCATTACCTCAGAGTTTCACAGCACTCTCATTTGGCAAGGGAGTTTCTTTAGACTCTTAGAATTTAATTTTTTTGGTATATCCAAAACTACCTCAGTTGTATCAAAGCTGAATGTCTTGTGACTGAACCTGATTTGGATTATCAAGGGGGAAAAAAAGAAAAAAAGAATCCAGGTTTTCTGTCATTTAGAACACAGAGGCTAAAAATTTAGGAAGACTTTCAGAGCAGATTTTCAGAATTGGGTATTGTATCATCACTGAGAATGTGGATGAAACCAGCCATTACCTGGTCCACCCAAACACTCATTGCTGCCTTCCAACCCACTTCCCTTCCCACACATCCTTACATGAAAGCTACTGTGGATGTGCTGGCATGGGTGACTTTCTCACCTATCCCAGGAATACTGATGCTCTTATGAGAAAGGCAGTCAAATGAAGGTTGCCAGGATGGAAGGATGCTGCATCAGTGCCTCCACAGAGGTACAGCCTGATGAAGGCATTTTTGTATCCCTCTGCTCTGAGGAGAGCATAAAAGTCTGGACTTCTGCATCTTCTGAAAGTGTTGTAATATTGCTGCTCTGAAAGAGCATGGTTTCTTCCACTGCTTTGTGGGTTTAATTTTACTGGCCCACTTTGAAGTCTAAATTATTTAATTTTTCTAGAATTTATTCAGTCTATTTTTTGCATAAAGCTCTTAATCCTTAGCCAATCTGGAAATGCACAAGAACTTCAAAACACACTCCTTGGTGATTTAGCCTTGCATGCCTTCATTCTTCAGCCTGTTAACAGTCTTCCTCTCATCTGTTGCCTCCCATGTCTCTTTGCTGTAAGCTTTTGCCACAGAGAGCCTCTCATGGTAATCAGTAAGTTTCATACACTGCAATTGCGCCAGATAATTAAATAAGAACTCTATTTCAAATCAATTTAAATCCATCTGACTTTCATAAATGACAGTTGCTACAGTGTAAAACCAATGAATAAAATCCTTTTGAATACTTAAATCAATCCCAACTTTGTTTCATCTTAATCTTCAGAAAGCAATTCCTGCAAATGTCAATACTGCCCTAATAGATTGGGTGGTGATATCTCTGTATATGTTAGCTCCAGAACTGCGCTTGCATCAGGTCAATTAAATGGCTGTAATTGTTGCTTTTCTACACAGCATGGACAGAAGCAGTTTTCTGGCATGGTGCTTGAGATAAGGCATGCATTTACTGTGGTGGTTAAGTATTGCTATTGACAGAACTGGATTTCTCTTAGTTATTGTGTATTGTAGATATGCAGTGGCTACTATGGGTTTATCAGCTAACAGGCAATGATGCTGTATGGCTATACAGAATGCATATTTTTGTATGGTTGGGGGGATGTTTTTGGTGGGTTTTTATTGTTGTGCTTTCTCTGGCATCAGGGCCTGATTTCAAATGAAAGATCCTGTGCTGTACAAATTCACAGGCAGAAGTAATCCTTTTTCCTTAATCAAAGTCAGTGAGTGGAAAGAGATAACAGGTTACAGAGCAAATCACTGGCATAACAGAAACCATCTCTACTGAGTCCCATCTGAGTAGCCCTATGCAATAGAGCATCTGCATTATTCTATATTGCTTTATATCTCTTTCGTATCTGAGAGTCTGCTGTTATCAGTCTATGAACATCAAATATATGTTTCAGTTCCCATATTCACAACAATATTTGCATTAAAATAACAGCTAACATATGTTCCTGAATAGTAATTGCTTAGCTACCCCTGGTCATCTGAAATCCTGAGTATAAAAGAAACTGTCACAGAATTATCCATCTTTATATGTCTAGTGGATTTTACCCATCCCAATAGGTTTTGTATTTGTAATAAAGAAAACCCAGGAATTAGCAGGAGCCATTGCTGTGTGTAGCCAACTACTTTACGGGCTCTGAGGGCTTGGATGATTTGCAGTCATTGAACAATGACAATCCCAATTACTAAAATTAGTAGAAAATACATAGTAGTTGTACCTTGTTCAAAAACTGCAGCTGGCGGAGACAGTTAATTAGTTTGGAGTTTACATGCAAAGCATTAGTAATGTTCTGACTGAAACAATTAGCTGGGCCTGTAATGTGCTTTTAATAGGACTCCAACTTCTTAAATCTACATTTTTGTTTCCAGATAGTACCATAATTTGCCTGTACTTTTAGTGAGAAGTGAAAATGTCACAAATTGCATTTCTTCCCAGGTAAAATTATCATCACTACAGGGATTAGAACAATGGCTGTCTAAAGGCTTGTTCAGAATGTCTGGCAGGCTGAGCAGCTCTGTCTGCTCAAACTGCTGCTGCTGAGTTAGTAGACAGTATTGCAGAAGGACTTTGTTAGAGATAATTGACAAACCAAGATTCACTGATGGTACAAAAGTGTCCAGATAAATGAACGTGAGCATGACTAACCCAGGTCATATTAGCAAAAGAACCAACTGTCTAAAAGCAGAGGAATGTTAGAAGGCAATGAAGGGTAATTTGGCTGTGTTGTGGTACCTTTAATACAAAAGGAGGCATACAAAAATAGAAAAAAAAAGAACAGTTGTTTCTCAAAGGCTACCCAAACCCTTTAGGTTAAAAATCAGCCAGGCTAAAGTGCTGAGTGTATTGATATTTATACTAGGCATAAAGAAAGGAAGATGTTCTATAAATACATTAGATGAAAAAGTGAACAATGAAATTAGCCAGGCTATCAATTTATCAGGGACGAAAACAGTAGATGCCATGGAGAAGACATTCTAAGCCTCACTTCTTCTATCTTAGCAAAAAGGTTAACAATAACCAGATACTTAGGAGCCTAATAAGGTTATAAGAAACATCCAAAATGGATTTATCCAGGACTAATTGTATCAAACTGACTTGATTTTCTTCTTTGATGGAAAGCTTAGGCTCTAAGGAGAAGCAATCAATGTGCTGTACTGAAAATCTGGATAAAGTTTAGAATCCCTCTCACTGACATGTTCATGGGCAATTGATGGAAATACAGGGGGAAGAAAATGCAATTGCCTATAGATCTTTCTGGAAACATGTTTCAAGTGTCTTTTAACTTATTTCCCCTTTTTCTTTCTCCTCTTGTTTTGCTTTTCCTTTAGCCAGAGAATGAAAGAAGATTAAATAAATGTGGTATAGGCATTGTTTTATTTACATTAACTTTCATTGCCTGTAAGAAAAATATTTCTAAGGTTTGAGATGTTCAGAACAGTGGCTGAAAATGTGCAGAAAATTTATGTTCCCTTTGTTCAGCATCAAGTGAGAGGATGCGAAAACCAGAGTTTCTCTGCGTAGGTTTATGAGATATTTGGGTTGTGCCTTTTGGGTTTTTTTAAGTATATTAAATTTATTACTCTCCTATTAAAATGATGATGTAAAGAATTTTAATTTTTCCTACATAGTTCTAATAAGCTGATTAGGGGTGGCCAGATCCATGGGTAAAGTACATTGACATTGATTTGTTCATTTTAACAAAATGGGCTGAAGAGAAGCTGATGCACAGCTCAGAGTAGCAGGAGGGCTCCTACTAATCTACATGTCACTCAGGAAAAAGTTCTCATGCAGACATTTCACCATTGCATGATTTGTGTTAGTATTCCTGTCAAAACCCATAACTGCTGAATAACAAAGATTAACATGCCTGTGGCCACAAATGAGCTTTTAATTTTCTTACTTTTGAGCTTCTCATCTCCATGATTAATAATTTGTCAAAAGGCTTGAATTCTAGACTCAGAATGCTAAACATGTTAGTAATTAGAGTTCTGCATGATAACATTGTAAACAGACTAGCCAATGAGGCTTTGCATATGTTCTAAAATACAAAGGCAGGAGGGAACAGAGCAATGTAGGACAGGGGCAAAAGGAAGTGTCTTTGCCCTGAGATTAAGTTTTGAGTGAAAATCATAAATTCTTTAAATATGTTGTAGTTCCCTTTGAAAAATATAACTTAGGAATAATTACAAACTACCAAGAGTTATAAAACCAATATCAGCATCTACTGATATGTAGGAGTTCTCTAAGTCAGTCTTTTTCAAAATTTTTGTTTATCAAGCAGTTGTAAATCTTTACAGGGAAAAAAAAATGCCAACTTTGCAACAGGGCTAGTGTTACTGCAAGGTTTTTAGTTTAAAACTGAAAATTATGCTACACTTTGGATAATCAGCCTTGCTTTCATTTTGCTTTATTGTGATTGGTCATTTGTTTGTGTACATGGGAACAGATGAAGCTCTTCTGTTCTCTCTCTCTTTTTTTGTGTGTGTGTGTGTGAGGGTTATGTATTAATTGTTTCACAGCCATCTTCTGATCTATAAAGCTCCCATAACCACAGGACATGACAGAGAAGCACTGCTGATATATTAGCTTCTACATTTGGTACTTCTCTGCTTTAGATGAGAACTCCCAGCCCCACTGCACACCAGTTTAGAAAAAAAACCCCAATAGTTATTGTATTAAAATAGAACAGGTAACCAATATGACTGAGTGTCTGTGGTACTTAGCTAAATAAACATACCAGCTACTCATGACTGTATAGCTTTTCTTCCTTCCTCCTGTTGTTGAGGCATTGAGTGAATTTTTAACTTGGTTTATTTTCAAATTAAAGAAACTGCAGCTGATGTTGGTCTCTTGGTCAGTACTTTTCTTCTTTTCTGAACAGTTGCCAGACTCAGGTTAGATCTGGACGTTTTACTGTACTCCCTTGGCTGCAGAAAAGATGGGTGCTTGTTCAGATCCACGCGGTGAATACCCTTTGATTGGGCTTCTCCAGAGAGTTAAAACATGCCTTTCCCTGATTTTTGCCAAAGCTCCTGCAGTGCTGATTATCTGCCAGTCCCTGGGAAGCAGCTGCAGTGTGCCAGCATACTGTGAATTTCAAAGATGGCACGGAGAGCCCTCGCTCTGTAAAAATAACTTGACCTCAGGAAAATTACCCCGCGGGCCTTGGGGAAAACCAGCAGAGGAGCCAGTTATTAACATGATGATGTCAAATGGAGTTGCTGTTGCTGCAATCAAAGGAAGAGAACAAGAAGGAAAATTGGGCAAAACCCCCTGCTTTTCCATTTACTTAAACCTTACTGCCCACACTAGAAAAACAAAGTCAAACAAAAACCACTTAATGGTATCCTTGTAGTGTAGCATAACTTCAAATGCTTATGTTTCTTTCAAAGGTTTGATCCTTGTTATACATCCAGTTCTGGACATCTAGAGTGGAAGAAGTAAATGTTCATTTGAGGATCACCCCTTCAGAATTATTTTAGTAGGCAAGAGGTGCTACTTGGCAACTATTTCAGGCTGATTAAACTAGTGTTTATACAAATATATATATATACAAACAAAAATATAATATATATATATATAAATAAACTGAGTATTGTTATAAAGAACTAGGAACCATCTTGAATTGACCAAAATTTTTTGACCCAATAACAAAATACAGACCCAGCTATCCCAAGATACTGAGGGAATTTATATTGCCCTTAGCTAAAGTACATATTAGGAACAAAATAAAAGTATGGAAACATTCAGAAGTCATCTCAGAATTATTTTCAACAACTACATTTTAGCATTTTAAGCAACAAGTTGTGGTGAAAATGGACTTTTTTAAATTACCTTGTTTTTAAAAAAAGCCTTCAAATGTCTTAAAATATTTGGTTTTGGTTTTGTCAAATCAACCTGTTTTTAACTCAATAGGGTCTCTATAGCTAAAGATAATATGCTGATTTATACTAACTCTCCTATCTCCTCTTTTAAATGCAGATACATGTATAAGAACCTATGGCCCATTGCTAATTCTAGATTCTGATTTCTATACTGGGAAAAAAAAAGTATGGCCATATTTCAACATATTCATCAGTGATCTTGTAATGAGCAGTGCTGTGGTATTATTTATTATTTTGTTAGAGATTCAAGGTAGAAAAATTAGGTATAATTAAAGAAGTATTTTCTAGGACTAGTGAGTGTGCAGTAAAATGGTGAAATTCTGTGTCAATGAATGTAAAGTGAAACAGAAAAAGAAAACAGTTTGAGCTCCACATATAATATTATGATCTCTGGGCTTATTAACTGTCAAGAGTAAGATCTTGGGATAGTTATAGATAGTGCTGGTGAAAAGTATCAGGTCAGTGTTTGGTGAGGGTCCAGAAGAAATCACCTTTTAGGAATTACTAGGGACAGAATAGAAAATAAACAAATAAGTAATCATTATATCTCTGTATAAATACATTGTTCATCAACACTTTGGGTGCCTTGTGCTTTTATGGTATCTCTCCCATCTCAGAAGGAGTATAATGAAATTTAAAAACTTCAAAGAAAGGAAATAAAAATGATGAAATGGCTTATGTATATGAAATTGCTAAGTCTACTAAGACTTTTTGTTGGAAAGGAGACAGTTTAGAAGGAGACCTTAGATATATATGTATTTAGTGTATAAATTTGTAATTAGTCTATAAATACATTTAATGTGACATTTGAAACTCCTTTTTTTGTTCTTTATTGTGACTGTTTATGTTTTCATTATGAAAGGATACAGGTAAGGGCAAGATGTTTAGCTGTGATATGACTTGATGTGTTCATGATTCCTCTGTAGAAGAAGTCAGTGGTAAAATCCAGTCAGATTAGAGACTGGGCTCTAGAAATATACTTTCATGTGATATGGAAATTCATTTAAAATATAGGATTAAATCCTATTCATTACAGTAAGGCAACATTAGTATTTGCTTCAGGAGGACTGCTCATTTGAATAAGAACATTATCCATAATCAGCAAGTCCTTTCAAAGCTTGGATCAATTCCAGGCTGAAAGTTCTCCATTCTTATCTCTTGGAGCCAAAGGAAGGAACGAAAAGAGAGGCAAGAATTACAATAGATGTTCTTATCCCCTGGTTTAATCAAGTAAGCACTTATCACTCCTTTTCATTGGGAAAGAGAAGAAAAACCTCACTTTTTTGACTCTTCTGACCTTGTAAGTTAGACAGGCTGGCCTCTTGTATGACAGGCTCAAAAGATAACCTTCTTATTTCCTTCTCTAATTAAAAGGACACATGTTTCTGCAAAGGGAAAAGAAGGGAGAGAATCAAGGTTGCATTTACTTACTAAAGAAAGGGCAAACTGGCAGGAAATGCACTGACTGATCTGAGAAAGAAGAAAAATCTTCTGTTACTCTGTTTTACTGGATCTCTATTCCATGGCATAATATGGAATAATGTCAGTGGTACCCATGAGAGAACACTGAGATCATTCAAGTGATGTAGTACAGAGACCTTCTTGTATCCCCAGAGTGCTTGCAAAAGGAAGCAGAAGAAGAATCTTTCCAATCTCTTTGGACTCTTTTCTAATCTTCCTCAACCTCCTAAGAGTTTTTACCTTTTGTGCAGGAAAAAGGCTCATGTAAAAATACCTTCAAAACAAGCTTTATAAATGTAATATGCACATATATATGTACATGTATGTGTGTGTGTATATATATATATGTACCTTTATATATATGTTTTAAAGAGCAAATTAATGTGGGAATTAGAAATGGTGATAGAAATTTGCCCTGGAGGCTGTGCAGGGGCAGTGCTGGTTGCAGGGGAGCTGTAACACCTTGAAGGGCATGCATGTATATCCCCACACCTCCAGTAGCTAAACCTATATTGTCTAGTTATTTGGGAGAGAATAGTTTATAGAGAATTGTAAGGAAAGTTTTTCAAATAAATCCTTTTTCTTTGTCCTTTAAGCTGCACAGGAATATCAAACTACATTTTGACCTTATCTATCTATGTTCATTTTGTTTTACTCCTCTGTGTAATTGAGGTGATAACCTCAGCCCTAAATGCCCCATGCATTTCCATCTTTTCAATTTCCTCTCCCTTTTTCCATACTTCAGTTACTGAAGGGTTTTGTGGCAGAGTGGAAGTTTAATTCCACTCTGCTTTGAATGACCCCAGAGCTTGGATAGCTGTGCAACTTTGGAGCATTTTCCTTGCTGCAAATAAATGCTGTGTGGAGGGCTCCCTTCAGGATTCAACATTATAGAAATAAAAACGTTTAGATCAAAGAGCATTTTGCAAGGATTTAGTGAACTACTTGGCAGTTTTGCTCTTGGGAAGCATGAGTGACTGGGCATGAAAGGAGAGCTGTACCAAGTGAGAGGATGGCAGAAATATTGGAAAGAGAATGAGACTAGGAACTTTGCCATTGCTGATACAGCAGAGAAAAAAAATGGTTGCAAATACTGATTTGGCTACAAAAATATTTGATGAAAAGGCTGCCTAGAGAAACAAGTACCTACTAAACTAATCCCAGAATCATTTCTTCTAACAAATCCATTACTTTTAAGTTTTAGTCTACTGTAATCACTGAGTCTGTCTTTCAGTATATCACAGGTTGAGTACTTCTGGTATCAATGTTATATCTACTTAGAAATTAAGAATTAAAAATTTGAAGTTCTGAAAAGTCTGTTCCTTTTGATAAAATATGCTAAAAAGTTTTAACCCTTCCAGTTGTAGGCATGTGTCATTGTCTAGATGGAGCTTCAGATTCCAGACTTTCCCTCTATGTTTTTTATACCTTTACAGATCTCAATCTCTCTCTAAGAAATTAACCAAATTACCATGAAAGCAGATTATGATAATTGAATTTCTTTAAAGTTCCCTCTGCTGTGTCACCTCCTCATACTCTTGTCCCTTCGCAGACAGCCAAATATTTAATGAAATGGGTATTTAGACTTACGTTAGATGAACTTTACTGGTTCATCTTCCAAAATACCTGAACAGACAATAAGGCTAAAATGGACATACATTTGTAGGAGAATTTTGAAAACTTTCACAACAAATCAGTTTGCTGGAAAAAAGACTTTCCTGTCTTCACTTCTGTCCTCCATTTTAAAATGGCAGTAAAAATACAGAAACCAGTTGATTTTATTGGCATCACAGAAAAATGGATAAATTTGTTTTCATCATATCATAATGGTTCATGTTGCTCTGGTTACTATTCAGCAAAAAAGGGCTGTATGGCATTTGACATTGTGCTTGTTTGGTTGTATTGGAAGCTTTACTGATCATCGGGAAACACCTTTAAATGGAACTCAGACTGCAGCTCAAAGACTAAGCTTGAAGCAATTAGCCTAGGTTAATATATACAGAATTAAAATATGTGAGAGGAAAAAATAATTATTATTTTATGACGTTTCTTGACTTCCAGTTTTGCTTCTTGCATTGTTTTATAAATTTCTGTGAAACTCTTATCCCAGAAAGGTATTGAGCACAGGCTTTCAAAGGCACTAATCTTGGACTTTCTTTCAAGTTGTTTTTAGAAAATCCAGTCCTCTCTACTCATAGCTTAATGAAACATAACAGAGCAAAAACATTGCACATGTATTAATTCTGGCTCTCAGAACAAGTTTGAGAAGCTGACTTGTGAAAACCTGTAGCCTTTTCTCTATTTTAAATGCTATTCCTTGCAGACTAAGTCAGTTTGGTTTGTTTAGCCTGAAAAGTTCTTTCCATGGCTGAATGAAAAAGGAGGTTTGGAGAAATTAGATATAAGTCATTGTTTCACACCAGGGTAGTTCTCTTTCTCATTGTCCTTGCTGTAGCTTAGATTTGGGTCCTGTTTTTTTCTTTTCCTTTTCCTTACAATGTCTCTCAAAGTTTTTCAATTACTTTGAGGTCAAAACTTTGGTTAATGCTGGGGAAAGCATGGAAATATGTTGCTGAAAATGTTGTTACTGGGTAAACAAGTGGTCTTTCTGTTACCACTCATTGAAAGCTGGCGTGGCAATGTTTTCCATTCATATTTTCTAGAAAATTTGCTTCTCAAAATATTTTTTCTATTGCTTGAAAATATTTCAGTCTTACTGCTTGGATGTTTTCTGACCTCTGTCCTTGGAGCAATTTCACTTTGAGAATCTTGTGTATCTCATTCAGTTTAGAAGTCAGCTGACAAAATTTCCCGATTTTTTTTTTAGTTCAGCTGCTTTGGCTGGTGGTGTTCAAAGGCATGGGCTTTAATTTTCTTTTAGGATTCCTAGCAAATTGACCCAGACTTTTGTGAATCAATCTATTAGCCACGACTGCCTTGGGGATGTCAGCCCTCGCTGTATGAAATTTCATATAGCTAGAATTTGCTAAATTAAATTGTTTATACAAATTCTTTTATTTAATACTTTTTCTGTCTTTATTGTGTGGCCAACACTTTATGAGTTAAGTCACTGCCATCCAGGTTGTTTGATGTTCTATGAGAAAAAGGGGCATTTTAGAAAGAAAGTCATTAAAATTGAGCAGGCAGTAGAAAATCAGTACCTTAAATTTGGCTGAAAGTGGAGACATAAGCTAGAGATATTTTCTAAATTGCTAATTCCATTAACTCCACTTTCATCTCCACCAAGTAGCTGAACATATAATAGATAAGCAGTTGTATTTTGTAGGGATGCCCTCACTACCTCATGCATAGCTGCTCCTTTAACACATACAGAAGTGAAAACAAGGCTGTTAATGGGAGAAGCAGGGGAGGAGAATGGCAGAATACTTGCTCAGTTTTATTTAGTCCAGAAAGGGAAGATTTGATGTAGCAATTGTTACTAGACCAAGAAAAGTTACGTCCCTTCTTACAGAGAAAAACTGAGATAACTGACACATCCTGATGGCAGCCCAGATCAACCACCTTTGAATCATTCTTGTTAGTCAGGCCACCTCATCACACTTATTTAAAAATTGATTTTTTTTGTCAGGGCAAGGAACAACTTCTCTGAAATCTTACGTTTGCCTACTCAACTTGTGTAAACTTTGAGTTCTTAATTGTTTCCTCATTGTTAGTTCAGTGTTGATTTGAGAAGTTTCCTGTGTTCCACCTAAAATTGTTATTTTCAATTACTCATTTAAAACATTTTCAGGATCATTTTATGTGATCACCAAATGCCTGGGCTCCAGAAGGTTCATAAATCTCTGTGAGGCTCTCAGTCCTTTCAGAGGTATAATGGCAGATGAGCCCATCTGTTCCCATTTCATTTCCATCTTCCATGTTTATCTACCTTCCTTATATTTGGCAGGGTGTGGATGGCAGACGGCATCAGCCATTGGTGAAAAGCAGTCATAGTGCTTGATATTGTCAAGTCTGAAGAAAATATACCAAATTTTGAAACTTGAAAAACACACTGTAATAAATAGGTGAATCATTTCAAATTCAAAGTTTGTGGACAAAAGTGATGAAAAACTACAAACCCATCTATATTTATATACAGTTTGTAGAGGTTATAGGTGCAACCAGCAAATATCTTGTGACCTTTTAGTTTTGATAAACAAAGTACTCATGAATGACAGAACCTTTAGTGCATTATTAGCTGTCCAATAAAATGTGTGTTCCTCATGTGCCCTCCATATGCCACATAATATATTTTGTGGGGATGGGGAATTCTTGTGACATTGCAGTCTCTAAGATTACTATAAAATGTAACATAGCTGTTCTTGGAACATAGACAGGCACATTGGTGGTGAAATTCTAAACAAGGATTCTAAAGTAGAAAATCCTCTCTCAGCTCATGACAGCTGGGTTTTGGTTTTGTTTATTTGTTTGTGTTTTTGAGGTCTTCTGGCACAAGCTGTTCCAAACTGCAAGGAGAGTCAGATCAATAGAGGGAATACAGGTGAAGCAGACAGGCCCATGACACCATTCATCACTCAAGGGTTATAGCATTCTTAAAGAAATTTTTATCTTTTTTATACTGCCAAAAAATAAAAAGCCAATTTCCCTCATTTTTCTGTAATTTCTGACATTGGGGTACCCCAAATCAGCTGGGTGCAGTATTAGCATTATCCCTATTTTACAAGCTAGGATGTGAAGCATGGACATTAGTGCCCAAGAAATGCCCAGTTGTGAGATCATAGCAAAAGTTCCTGTTATGGTAAGCTTCCCAGGTGTTAGAGCAGCACCCTAGGCTAAGGTTAGGCCCATTTGAGGTCCTTCTTGGGCTAACAGTCCTGCACTGTTTATTTTAGTGAGGAACAGTGACAACAGCCTGCCTCAGGTAAAGATTTGTTAAGTATGAAACAGGTGCAGTTTGATCATCATTCATAGTCAATGGTTCAGTTTAGGAAACTTCAGTTCACATTTGTGGAAGTGCATTCTGTGAAAAATACTGCTGCCTATTTGCTTTGCATATATCCAATCCTTGGCCAATATTTGGACTAAAGCTCTGGACTAGAGGTACCTTTATCTGACCCAGAAGAACCGTTCTTGTGTCCTTATGCAGTGATCAACTAAATTGTGCCAGTCAGTGTGCTCTGCACTGCAGTGCCCTGGCAGACAGGCTGCAGGGCATTGCTGCATTAGCCAACTAAGCTCTGTAGCTCTCCTCTTTTTTGAGGGCTACAGCTCTCACAGCAGAGCTGATTAGAATGAATGATCCTCTGAAGTACATTTATAGGCATTTTCTCTTTGCAATATCTACTCAGGTATGTGCACAGTCTTTAGCATCTAGAGTAATCTTTTTCAAATTGGTTTTACTACCTACCTTCCTTTATAGGTAGGGAATTGAGATAAAAGACATCTGCTGGAGGGCAGGTAGGTGAAGGCTGTCATGAGTCAGATCCCAATCCAGTATTTCAGAGGCTTACTCTGGTCACCCATCCACTTGTCTAGAATTAATTGCTCTTCTCTATTCTAGATCACTGCAGAGCCTTATTTTTGCAATTCTGCTTCTGCTCTATTCTGCAAGTTTGCACCTACAAAATATAAAATAAAACCAGTAAAAAACCCCCACAAAATACCTCCAAAAATATACCTTTTCTCTTCAAGTAGTCTAACCATTCAAGAAGTGACTAGTTGTTCTAACATACTGGTATTACAAACCTAATTTCGTAAAAGTTTTCTTTTCTCTTGAGTGGTTTCCAATTAATGCACGATGTCACTGTACCATGCAGCATTTAACCTCACTAATTGCCACTAATGGCACGTAACTACATCAATAGTTTGTTGTAATAGATTGACTGATGGTTTTAACATGATTCCTGAAGTAGTTCTCTCCCATTTTATCACAGAAAGATGATAAACTATGTGCAATGTCTCTAATTGATGACCTTTTGATTTCTGGAGTCGCATGATTAGCTGAAGGCAGTGTTCTTGATCTTAACATATTAGGACGCTTTCTGCTCTGTACAGACATTTGACATATTTTATAGAGCACCTTTAATGTATAGTCTCTGGTTTTTTCCTGTAACAATGACTTTGTGACTGCTGTGTTTGTTAGAAGTCAGGCTGAGGCCCTTACATGCATTGTTAATTTGTTGGGACTCAAGATAAGAAACATTACTTAGTTTAGAAGAGCCCTCTGTTTTTCTGTCATGTGGTAGAGTAAAAATTGAGTAATAGACAGCCTTTTTATAATGGAATGAGGTTGTTGAAAATTATTATATACAAAAAGAATGTCTAAACTGAAAGAGTAGGTCTTGGGTGCTTCTATAAGGCAACATGAATTACAGCAGTATAATCTCCATGACTACCTCTGCTTCTGAGAAAAACAAATAGACTGAGAATGTGCTTTGAATTAGACTGAAATGTAGTATAGATTTTAATTTTTTTAACACTTAATGAAGAATTGAACATGTACTTTTAAAAATGAGTATGTTTTTCCATTAAATGTATTCATTCTACATAAACAGATAATAGAGATGTGAATTCATTGATATCTTCCACATTTCTGTGCAATGAAAATCCAGCTGTGAAATTTCAGGCTCCTGAAAGCTGCCCTAGTGGGCATCATTTAATTAAATAGTCCCTGCAACTCTGTCAATGATCCTTAAGCTGCAGCCCCTTGCAATTTGGCAGTCTGAAGAGTAGTAGAATGATATAGAATATAATGCACAATTTTCTGCTTTGAAAGCTTGGGGTTTGTAAATTGATCAGAAAAGTTCCCAATGCAGAACTCAGGGCTGTCAGTTCTGGTCGTCTCCACCGGGGGACAGTCTGCCATAACGTCCTGCAGCAGTACTAGGCTAGAAGGAATCTGCCTGAAGTTCCCTCAAGGGAGGGGAAAACAACATTACCATTCCTACAGCAGAGTTCTGAGGCTCAAGCCAGAGGCATATTTAGGGTTTTCCACAAAGGCCAAGTGAGTGCCTTCTCCAGGCTTATTTCTTTTCCGTGATACCTGGAGACGGAAATATCAGTAAAAATAAGAATCTGGCCACAAAGTTCAGGAAAGCAAAACATCTCTATAGAATTTGGGCAGATTTATGCAGAGACCATCCACGGGTTGGCTGGCCAGTAAAGTACTGAGAAGGGAAAATTATCCTTTTTGTTAGAACTGCAAGGAAACCTGAGGGAACCAAGAAAGAATTGAAGACAGTGGTGCAGCTAAATACACTGTAAAAAACCTACTATATCTTCCTCAAGGTCCTGATTCATCTCAAACTAATAAGAAAGAAACTCACAGGCTTTATAAAATTGGACAGATCACAAGGACATCACAACTTATTGCCTAGTGGTGCTTGCTTTAGTTGCCAGCTGAGCTGTAATTCTCCTTACCAAATGTAGTCAGTCCCTGTCCCAGATCTGGGGAATTGGATATTGGATAGTCTTGTACCCATGAGTCTCTTGAGTATACAGAGTATAATTTTTTTCCTTTTAGTTTGATTTGTTTGTTTGTTTCTTTGTTTTAAATCTGGTATGTAAAGAATAACATTCAAGCTAGAGAACATTTGAACACTTCATTCTCATCAAACAATTTGCCTTAAAATAATTTATTTTCCTGCAGCATGTGTGCATGCAAGAGATTGAGGGTTCTCACTCTAATTTAGAAGTGCCACAGGGGTGTGCTCAACTTTAGAGCCTGCATAAGTAAAGGATACTATAATGGTAAAATTATCTGGATTTTAGAGTTCAAAACACTTGAGTTCAAATCTTAATGCAGATTTCCTCTCTGACCTTGAGTAAACCACATGTAATCTCAAGCCCCATTTCCTTGCCTGCAAATTGAGGGTAACTAGTGCTGTTCTGCTTGATAGGCAAGAACTGTAAAGACTGTGAGGGGTTTTGATAATGGAAACCATGAGTACATCTAATCATGCCTATTCACAGCCTAACAGGGGGATGCATATTTGTGTCTGCCCCCTGCAGTAGGAAAACATGGATTTAGGAGTTACAGTGCAGATTTGTCTTTTTTAATACCCATCTAAGTATCTCTGAAACATATTCACTCACACTATCAGATAAAGACCAAAAGCTGTTAGTGCTCCTTGTACAGTCTAGACAAGGTTTTTAGTATCTTTCATGTAAGAAACATTTTTTTAAACTTACGTAAAAGTGAATTATTAGACAAATGCATGGTAAGTAGGGAGGAGAGGTCCAACAAACGGATCCCAAGGAACTGAAGATCCCATTTGGTAGTGTAAGGTAAGTGCTTGAGTAGTTTCATTTAATCCTACGTCTGCAAACAGGGATTTATTGTTCTTTCCTTGCTTCTCCTTGTCAATGACAAATAAAGAGTTGAGAAATTAGTTTATCTTAAGAACCTTAATTTAGTAGAAAATTACACCCCAAGGTAAAAGTAGACCACTAAGTCCTTTTCAGACAAATTTTTAATTCTAGCATTATTCAACAGTGCATGCTCAGAAACTGTATGGGGGGGGAAAAAAGGCAACCTAAATTGAAAATTGATTCATCTTCTAATGGAGAAGAGGGTTTCCAGTAGTTGAAATGATGTCATTTTCAGCTTTGCATCTTTCATTATCATGGTCATATTTCATAATACATGCTGTCCCTGCAGAGTGTTCTTGGAGTTCTTAGAAATTCGTATAGTTTACAAACACTTTTTTTTAAGAATACATTCTAGTTTCACAAAATATACTTGGCTAAGGATGTGATATAGCTTAGGCACTAGCTGTAAAATACTGATTTTCTCTGTCATTTCAGAGCAATTTGATTCTATCAGCTGGCATGTCAGATATTCCCTAGCCATGTGTTTATTTGACTGCAGGAAGAGTTTTAGGGGTGCTGCAAGACTTAGTTTAATGGACTTGGAGGTTTATGAGTTATGGGTTCTTCCTTTTGCTTCTATTGTATAGGTTCATGATGTTTGACACACATGAAAGGTGTCTATGGTCCCTTTAGTCCTACAGATGCATTGGCATTAGTCCACCCCAAAACTCATTCAAGTAACATGTTAGATGGGTCTCAAAAGAGAATGTTATCTTATTCCCACATTTTCATGTGTTTCTAAGTATGTGGAAGGAGGAATTCTTTTTAAACTACTACTGAGTTACAAAAATTGTCACTGCTTCTGTCAAAGAATGGTTGAAATCCCAACATGGAATTTCTTTTCCAGGTCGCATTGATTCTTCCACTGAACTATGATAATTTTTGATTGGCTTGGGTTTTTCAATGCATTGTTGATGCAGTGAGGTCGCTGAATACACTGAATATTCAGAACAGGCCTATCCAAAAAGAAAAAATTTAAATACTAAATCTGTATTCCAGTTAGACAGCTGTGCAAACCAAGGTTTTCTGAACAACTTTTATTGTCACCCATGAATATTTGCATAACTCTTCTAGGAAAACTTGGCAGAACTGTTCGGCCTGGTTCCAATTTTTTTATTCCCAGCACAAGCTTGGAGAATGCATTTCCAGATATAGAATGCATGCACAGAAACAAGAAGGTACCAACGCCCCAGTTAGTAATGGTAATTTCCAACCTGTGGCAAAAAATTTCCTTGAATCGCTATAGGAGAATGCAACCAAGATAAAAAAATGGAATAATAAAAAAAAAATGAAGTAAAGCAGGATTATGATTTTATAACCTGGAGGTTGCAAAGCTAATATGGCTTCTAGAGGAGAGAAGTTAGTTTACATCGTACACAAAAGATCACTGAACAAACTAGGCACTAATTGGAGTGTGTGCTGGTCATTGTCGAGACGTTCTGCAATGATCTTGTATCTTGTGTATCATGTTGATACCAATATCTACGAACCTGTGTGAAACAGGAAATGCTTTTTCTTTTGTACCTTAATTATTGGAAGCCATATCTGCTGTCATCCCACAGTAGGGAAAAAGTTTACCGCATTTCAGCACTTTTTTTCAACCTAAGATTTTTCTAATAACCACTTGTGTTTGAATTGTTTTACTTTGTTCCCCAGGGTAGGAAATGTCATGATGAAGATCTGGACTTATTAAAGAGAATGTTTTGTTTCATTTGCAATACATGTGTTGTGGCCTATACAGACTCCAAAGTATGTGATCCTAATGTAATACACAAAAAATCAAAAAAAAAAAAAGAAAAAAGAAAAAAAAAGCAGAAAATCCACAAGCGCTTGTGCTGGTTCATGTGGTAACAATTTTACAGTTCTCTTAAAAGACTTCTGATCTGATTGATGATTTTAATCTTTTTTAGTTTTATCCTCTTCCATCTATCACCTTGTCAAAAAGCTCTGTGTTCTGAATGTAACAAAGCCTGTGTATATTAATAACTTAATGATACCTCTTCCAACCCTAATTGTTTTAATTACTGTAATCATAGTACTATAGCACCTGCGATTCAGAGCAATCAACAGTTCTTGTATTACAAAAATTGAATGTTCATATGAAATATTGAGTAGTGTGAACCTGTGGAGTTGTCTGTCAATAGGTCATCTCTGAGATACCCTGCTCTGTTTCAGCCCTTCCTACAATTCCGGTGAGAAAGAAATGGTTCATAAAGAATCACCATTGACTGGAATATGCTCTCTGTAGCTTTGCCAGAAGGACTGAAAATAAAATGAGTGGAAGGAATTAATTTATATATTGAGTGGCATAAGATACAGTTTCCCAGAAGAATTGAGATTAATATTGACTAGAATTATCTACCTCCATAAAAGTTAAAAGAGAAGCCTATTAATGTATTACTGAAGAATTTCTCTGCTTAGATGCTAAATATCTTCCTTGGTGTCAGAGAACTGGAAGAGCAAAGCAGCTGTCAGTCTGAGATGCAGTCAGTTTCTACAACATATGCTTCATGACATGTAGAGAGTGGTACAGAAAATAAACATCATGGAGATTTTCCTGACTGAGAGAATATGTCATGCAGAAAAACAGACTGGTTAAGTAGATTTATTTAAACAGCTAGTGAAGCTAAAGTTTCTCACAAAAATTCATTTCAGGCTCCATATTCAAAATAATTTGAGTGCCTTTTGAGGCTGATACTAAACAAAGTAAAAATAAAGTTCAGTAACAGAAAATAAAATGGATTTTGCTTTGACAACAGAAAATAAAATAGATTTTGTTTTGACATTTTGAAACCATATGTTTCAAGTTTTCATTTTGCTGTGATATTTTAAAGTAACATTTAACTAAATTCAGTGTTTAAGGGGTCAGAAAATCTGGAAAAACTATTTCATTTTGAGGGAATGAGGCATTTTGTCAACTTTAGATGTGTTATTTTCACTGTTGCATTTGAATACAACACAAAACTAGCAGTTTTGTTCAGGTATAATCAAAACTGATTGTTTTCTTTGTGTGTTTCTCACCGTACCACACACACTGCACCAAGAAAGAAACAAGCCCATTTTACAAATGCTTAATACTGAGCACTGCTTAGTGCTGCACAGAATTGCCAGATCTTAGTCCCAAGTTTCCATTTGTGTTAGTTGATACCACCCCATAATTATAAAGTTAATTCTAATAAATTTAGTAAGTAAATTTAGAGAAAAAAAATTTACTATAAAAAAGATAAATTTTTGTTTCAGTGAAGTCAAGGTAACAATATCAGTTAGTTAATAAAATTGTCAGAAATAAAAGGTAATTCTTGCTTCAAGTTAGATGATAAATATTTATCTCTAATTCTTCCAAAGAGCTCTTGTCATTTTCTTTTAGGTAGATTTGTTGCTGCTGCCAAGTAAGTGTTAGGAAACTCTGACAGTATGCAGTCAGGAAATTTAGATTTCTGTTAAAAGTCAAAAAGTTTTAAGCTGCTTGTCATACTATTGCTTTTTTTCTTATACTGTCTTCTTTAGTAGAGATTAAAATAATGTGGATCAATATCTTTTGTGGCATTTATGTCTTGCACATTGCCGAAAGATTTCATCCTAAGCATTGGAGAATAATATGGCAAAAAAGTAATTGATTTCCTTATCTATTCAGTTTACAGACCAAAGCCTCTCATGGTATGAGCATCCTTTCTCACAGAACTACAGTAAACTATATATTTGTAGTCTAGCATTCAAACTTTGCTAACAGAAAATGCTTTTTAATTTTTTTCCAAGTAAATGCATTTTCTTTGGCCTCTGGATGGTTCCAAAGGAACCACTCCTAAACTCTTTATGAAGCTCTTGTCTAGAAATTTGTTTAAACTGAACCCCAAATCTAGTAATCTAAATTATATTAACATCAATGGGAGAGCAGTGCACCATTTAATTTTGAAATAGGATGGCAGCTGGTAACTGAATTCCTCATTGATAGAAAGATGGGGGAAATTTCAGCTTCTGAATGCATTATTCACTATGTAGATGAATGACATTCAGTTCTTCCCAGTTCTCATATGTAATATATGTGATCTCCTAGTGCATAAAGGCAACAGTAATACTTTGGTAAAGTTCTGCAGTACATTGCATTTTCTGAAATGTGTCCTGCCAGCAAAATGGAGCATATGACACAGGCAGCTTTTCAGCAGTGACATGTTGCCTTGGCTGTGGCATGTGTTAGCAGAGAAGCTCCAAAGCGATGTGCTTTTGTGCCATGTAGCAATACTGTGCCATTACAGACATCTGCAGTCTGTGTCTAGTCAATTCTGCTCTCTCAAACATAAAACTCTCAATAGTTTTAAAAAAAACCTCTTTAAAAAAGTGTTTTGACTCGTGATTGTTATATATGTTATGTAGTTAATTAGCTATTCAAAGAATTGTGTTTGTGTCATGAAATATTTTTAAAAAGCAGGCCAGAGGGGCAATAAATGTAAACTTTATCAGAATTTCATAAATTGCCAGACTAGCTGTATTTTGTAACTTTTAGTTAAAGAAACTTATGTAAACTGTTTCTTTCAAGTTAGAAAAAATGTACAGGAGTTCAGATACCAGAACTCTAAGTGGTTTAAACACCTAAATACTGTATCTAACAATATCAATTAATATTTACAGGGAAGACTTGCTCATTAAACAATTTCATTGTGTGCTAGTATCACACAGGTATATGTGTACAAAGCTTTGCACAGGTGTTTTCTTTCTTGCTTTGTGCTTAGGCACTTTCTGTACTCTGAATTTTGGAAAGCACTTTGTGCTTAGTGAGACAGGGTACAACAGAGTAGGTGATGTGTTGTTATCATGTTCTATGTACATTACACTCTTCTTGGTTTCTTAGACTGCTTCCATTTTTGCAATACATTCAGATTGGTCTTTGATAGGCTTTTTAAAAAAGTACATTTAAAAAAAGACTTTTTCTAATTGTGAATTTTCTTTCTCTGTCTTTCAGTCAGACACAGGTTGCATTTGATGATTGCTTTTCAGCGTTCCTGAAAAGATGTGATAGCACAGGCTCAGCAGGCTGAGGTCAGCTCTTGGTAGCCAGGAACCAGGTAAGATTTTTGACAGTTTCTCCTTTCATTGAGTACATCATGAAATAATCCCTTAGGCTCTTTGCATCCTATTCCCAGCTTTAAAATAGGAATAATTAAGTTTATGCATTGAAAAATGGACCAAAAGAATAGATCCGTAGGGTGGTTTGCGTAGGGACAGACTTTAAAGATCATCTCTTTCCAGCCCCCCTGCCACGGTCAGGGACACCTTCCACTAGACCAGGTTGCTCATCCAACCCGGCCTTGAACATTTTCAGAGATGGGGCATCCACAGCTTCTCTGGGCAACCTGTGCCATTGTATCACTACCCTCAGAATTAATAATTTCTTCCTAATATCAAATCTAAGCCTATGCTCTTTCAGCCCTTCTCCCCAGGGCTGCTCTAAGTCCTCTATCCATCCAGTCCTCTCTCTATCCATGGCCTTGTTGAACTTCACGAGATGCTCATGATTGGGCCCATTTCTCAGGCCTGTCCAGGCCCCTCTGGATGGCATCCCTTCCCTCCAGCTGTGCCACACTGCTCAGTGTCGTCACCAAACTTGCTGAGCGTTCACTTGATCCCATTGCCCAATTTTCTTAAATAGTGCCGTTCCCAATACTGACCCCTGAAAATACTCTGATGTAAGTACCTTGTTCTGAATCCTGAGGTCCTGTTACTTTCCAGGATGAGCTGATTAGTCTGTACAGAAATAAACATGGTATCAAAATGCCAAAAAAGAGTGAGAAAATACTAAATTTTTGCATAATTGCAGTTACAATGGTTATCTAGAGAAAAAACCTTGAAAATGCCTGCAGCGTAGAAAACTACATTAATTAATAAATGTAACATTAGTAGATACGGTTTCTGTGTAAGTATCTCTAACTTACTTATTTTCAAATTATAGATTATTTACTTAGAGTACTTCATTTCCAGTTAAACTTGCTTTTAAATAGAAGTTTATAAGGCAAATTATCCAACTGTGAAATTGGAAGCTCAACTGTTTCAGCCCATCTGAATTTTTTTTAAATGTTCCCCCACAGTAATCTGCACTTGTCTTTATAGTGCCTACAACTGAAAAGGATTATCTAGTCAGAATACATCAGTATATAATAAATGTGCTTCATTTCATCCACAGTCCTTAAAGCTGACAGCTAAAATGAATGTTTGTCTCAGCATTGGCACCACTGGTAGTTTTGTAGAGACTATTTCATGGTCCATTGGACCCTAAAGGACATTGTTTTTAAAGGCATATTATCAAAAGGAACGAAGCATGCCATCAGAGAGCATATCAGTATGTATTGAACTTAAGGGCAATAGTATTGCTTAGTTGGTATTGTAAGGCTCTCTAGTCAGAAAGTATTAAAACTAATCTTTATGCTTCTCAGCTTTCCTAATTTTTTTGTGTCTTACTAGTAAATACAGGTCATGAAAGGCACTTGTAGATACCCAGTAACTTTGAAAGAAGGTCAGAAAAGTCCTTTATAATCAAAAGAATTTATCTTTTCTGTATATATATATATGCACACACACATATATATATAAACTACTATCAGAACTGCTGTTCTATTAATGGCCTACAGTGTCACATTAATTAGCTGTCAAAGCAGCACAGCTCTGAATCCCATTTTACAGATCTATGGCAAAAAAACACCCAACCTACATTCCTTTAAAAGTATGCAAATTCACTGTTAGGGATATTATCATGAAGTAATCGGCTCTCTTGAAAGCAGTTATTGAACTGCGCGATGCAAATTTCTGAACCTCAAAGGTTGGGAGCTCATCAGAATATTCATTAGTCACCTCCCAGTTCCGGTAGGATTGTGCAGGCAGTACCTAATTTGATACAGATTGCAACAGTGTTCTCTTGGTTAGATGCTGCATGGTCCTGACAGCCTAACTGTCAGATAAATTGCTGCAGTTATAGCATATGAGCAAACCCATAAGCTGATCATATTAATGTTACAAAAATATGACACCAAAAACTAATAATGTTCTTTGAGGCATCTGGACAGAAGCAAAATCTAATCTTGTCTAAAAGATCTCCATTAGCAGTAATCATTCTGTAATATGATCAACACATTCTTGTCAAAGCAGATAGTACAGTGCAGTACTAGTAAAACTGATTAAACATGGCATGCTGTTCTCAGATAAACCTTCAACTCTGAGAATCCGAGCCTGCTGATTACACTGGATTTGTTGGCTAAAACATGTCCAAGCCATTTTCAAAATAGCTTCTTCTGGTGATTTATTCTTAGTAAGGAGAAATATACAGTAGTAGAAAAGAAATAAAAATCAGGAGTTTGGACATGTGTTTGAGGAAGGGGAAAGAAACAATCTGAGAAGAGTTGAGCCCTTAGTACAATAATCTTTTATTGCCTCACAGAAAAATGCATGTTTATACATCCTTTGCTTGTCATACCTTGTGATCCATTTGCATAAGCTACTAATAAGTTCCTTCAAGGGTGCACATTCTTATAGATGAAGAACAAATACACTAAGAGCACATCAGGCTGTCTACTTCTTTGTTAAAAAAGGGCTGAGTCTTTGGGCTAAGCCTTTTGTAAACTAAGATACATGTAGGTATCCCTCAAAATGCACGATAATGGAAAGAACTCAAAAAAAGTTTTTTGGAGGCGAGAACACTGAAAACATACAAAAGCTCACAGTGCTGCAAGACAGCACCAGGCCTCAGGGAAAGGCAGTTCCCATGGTCTTCCAGGGTTTTTTACCTTCTCTCTGTCCTGCCCCATCCTCTCTCTTGCCAGAGGAGGCCCTGTACATGTCTGTGAACATTATCTGTCCTGGATACCAGAGAGACACTTTACAGGCAGAAAAAAGCTTCCTAAGTGAAAAGCGAGATCTAACTTCCCACTACAAATTCTTCCAGAAAGGGCACCTATTCCTACACCTTTGCAAATTTTTGGGATGATTTGCTGGATGTTTATGCTGTGGAACATCTGGCCCTTGATGCTCTAATGTTCCTTGAAACCACAAAAATTAATGAACTTAAAAGTGAGAATAAACCCGGACATCCAACATCATGCATTTTTTGCCCAATACTGTTGCTGTGGGCCAGGAAAGACCTATGAATTATGATCTAAAGCAATTCAGTAATTCAGTATTAAGAAAGCATGTGAGTGTGGGGTTTTGGTAGTTGGTGGTCAATTAGAAAAGTAATGTGTCTTCAGCATGTCTTTTGTATTTTCTTTCACTCAGCCATTTTGAACTGAACATCAATTTTTTTTTCAGCTGATCCAAAGGACAGTTGTTACACTGGGATAAAGTATTTCCCAATATTTATCCTTGTAAAGTGAAAAATGGGGCTAAATGTTGTAAAGTCTCACAAAATTAAGTTTAGTTTCTACTGGCATGACCTTGTCTAACAGGATGGGCATCTGTATCATGATGTTATACTGTCCTCAGGAGAGAGATTCCTTGTTTTTCCAGGAGGAGAGCTACTTCCAAGGTGAAAGATGTTCAATGTTAAATCATAAATTCAACAAGCCTACTCTGTCACAAGAAACAAATTCAATTTTACAGTAAAAATTGTACACTGAGTATCTGTGCTTCTAAAATGAAGGTGGGCTGGTGATAAATGAGATCAGAGCAATAGATGTCAGACCCTTTAAATTATATGGGGCAGACTGAAAGTAGTACAAGGCACATACAATGAAGTAAAAGGGAAGGAGAGTATACTCATTTGTATTAGCTAGGTATCTTTTAATTTGTGTGTGTGAAAGAGATGAAAATAGGTTCAACTTTTCCCCATCTAGTGCCCAACACTGGCTCACAGGAGGTGTGGCATTTGCTGACCAATGTCAGAAAGTCCACCTGGCACATTTCTTCCCCCTTTACAAGAAGCAATTAGGCAGCTGCCACTCAGGCACCCTCTGGGTCGGTTGGCCTCCCATGCTGGTGACCTTACAGACAAGGACTTGCTCAGGTGGCATCAAGAACCAGTTTTAACTTCTGCGCACAATGACTTACTTTTTAACATTTTTCCCTGATGATTTAGCGCTTAAAAGTTATCCTCATAAGGTATATCATTTAAACATGATTTCAAACCAGAAATAATGCTTCAGTAATATCTTATTAGAACTAATAGCTCACTCTGTAATGAAATCTTAAATCCACCAACAGTCAAACTGAATGAATACAAAAGAATATAGATACTCAAACACAGAAAACCAATTATTTCATTTTCCTTTCTGTCTGTACCATGCAATAATTTCTTCTTATTAATGCAGTATATTTCAGAGGAATTACAATTTATACACAATGAATAATATCTTAAAATATTATTGTTTCTTGGATATATCCAGTGAGAGAACTATTGAGTATATCTTTCCCTGGAAGATGTAGAAGCAGAAATTAAACTGAAAAAGTGCTCTATGCCATTGTAGTAGGAAAATATGGCTACTGGGTTCACAGATATTTATTATAAATACACAGGAACAAATTTTTTTATTTCTTTTCGAAACTTTAGCATTGAGATAAATTTGGTAAAATGTGTTCTTGGACTTACCATGTTGCACTGTGTCCTGGACTTTTGATTATACTTAATGTGGTCTTCTAATTTGCAGCTATCCAGAGATGTACTGGGTTGTCAAAGGACTTAGGCCTGCACTAATCAGCACAGATGATGGGTAGTTTCAGAGATAAAACTCTCTTGGGAGTGGCAATGTCAGTGTGCTGCTGCGTTGAATCATCTTTAAAACCTTCTCCATTATGTGTGAAGGACATCCCCTCAGTTAAGGGCTTTGGTGATTTGCTTAAATCAACACTGCTGTGTTCATCAGGTTTGTACTGAAGAGCAAGTGGTCTGGATTTCAAGATACTACCACTAAAGGTAACTCTGACTCAAATCCTTACTTGCTTGTGTGTGTTTTCTGTAAAGGGTTTCCTACACGTTGTGAAAGTTGAGGACAATGCCACCATCCCTTTCTTCCCAGTAACTTGTGTTTCAAACAGGATGGATTATAAATCCTTTCAATCTTGCTGGATAAGTAGTATGAAAAAGTTCTTTGACCTCCTGACAAAATGGAGTTGCTCAGTATCCACTCACAATGGTGTGTGTTGATGCCAGAGAGGTTTCAGCCAGTGATAATTGCTATGTCTTACAGGCAGGAGACTGTAAAGACTTCTGGTCCAAAGGTTATTTGTAATTGCTCTTGGTGAGTTTATCTTCTTTTTCCCCTTTAATTTTTTTGAATTTCTTCGGAAATGAAAAATAAAGACTTGTTCCAGTGAAGTGAAACTAAACTAATAGAAAAGTTTATGAAATTAATTAAGAGTTTTTGTTATCTCTTCTAAAAGAAAGTGATTCTGAAATCTTTTACATATTTTCAGGGGATAGTTGGATGTTCCAAAAATGCAAGAAGCTTAACAAACTGACTCCAAAGACATAGTTATTAAGCCCTGTGCACCTACAAGGAACTTAATGCACTAAGCAGTCTGGCATTTAATTATTTCTAAAACTTGAAGCATTGCAGGGAAGTTTCATGCTCGTTTCTTTTTTTTAACTACCTTGCCTGGCTCAGGGCTGACCAAGCTCCATTTGATTGGTTTCAGTAGTCACAGTTATGGCAACGGCCAAGGGACCATTTCTGAAAAATATACCTAAATTCAAATGATGTTTGAAGGTAACAGAACAAGGATTGTAATATATTCTGCTCAGTAAAAACATACTTCCCCCTCTATTGTAGAAGACCCTGTGTAGGATACCTGACTCTGAAGCCCCTGGAGAGACCTTGACTCCAAAAGAAATGGAACCAACTCCATACTATGTTCCTATATGTCTCATGTTGAACTGTGTGGCAAATATTTTCTGTGAAATTTCAGATGGGAGGGTGGGGTTTACAGGGTCAGTCTTACAAGTCAGTCTGTTCCATGCCTTAAAGGTCAATCTGTTTGCTTCTGCTCTATAAGAGCAGAAACACCTCCCGAGCTGACAGGTGCAGCTGGAATGACTGAGTCTCTCCACATGAAGAGGGACAGTTCCAGGAGGTCTGTAAATCCTCTCTGTGTCTGTCCACTCTGCTCCAGCCCAGAGCCAGGGCTGGGGGTGCCCCACTGACTCCCTACTCCTGCCCTGCCCTGGGGGCCAAGGGGAGTGGGGCAGCAGTGGCTCCAGAGGTTTGGGCTGTGCTACTTGGAGCGGGAGGTGGGTCCTGACAACTGGCTGTGGCAAAGCCACTGTGAGAATGGGGAAAGAGCATCCCAACGAGGGCTGCTTTAGAGCAACAAAGAGGAAATGGCCATGGGCTGGCCCTGTGTGTGTGTGCAAGCTTTTAGAATAATATCCATTTAACAACAAGTATTTTAATCAAAAGGAAGAGGGTTCAATTCAAATTCAAGGGATGCCTTGTGCCATAATTTTGTTCAGAACCTTTTCTTTCCATTCCATGAATATTAGTGTCTAATGGAGTTAGAAAACAGTAAAAAGCTTGATTATAATGAAAATAATTTTAATGAGCATATCAAGTGAGTGCAATTAAAATCTAGATACATCAATAATATGCCATTCTAATTAGAAGTGGGGTTTTTTTCCAGAATACTTACTGAGAAGGTTTTTGTGTTTTATCTTTTCTGATTTTTGAAATTAATTGAAAATATAGGCCACTCCACACTGAGAAAAGAATATTCAATATTTTTTATTTTATTTTACTAAAGCTTCAGCAGCTGCCCAATGTTCTTGTTTATCTTTCATACTGCAAAATTATTTTTTTTTAAAAATATGTCTGCACCATTTTCATTAATGCTCCAGCTGCTTTGGCTTGTTAATATTCATACCAGTAAGTAACCATTTCTTGATTGATAAGTGATTGAACTAATTCAGAATGTTTTATTCAGTCAGAGTTCCATTTTTAGGCCCTGTACTCTATTAAAGTGTGCAGGAGTCTGCATATGAGGAAAGAGGAAACATGGGAATACAAAGAAGAGATACCACATCTTGCAGAGTCTTGTTAAAGTGTGTGGAAGGGATTTTTCTGGGCAGAGCTTACAGGAGGATTAAGTGTTATGTACTGTAGATTTCTATCAGCGCCCTGGAGCGTGCCCCCATCACAGGTGACTCAGTTACCCTTGCTCTGGGCTCAGTTGCCTCATTCAGGACAGAGACCATTAGGATCACATTTCTTGTGTGTCCCTAATCTGAAGAATTTAGTAACAGCATCAAGTGTAGAAGTGATGAAGGTTTTTGCCAGTGTACCAAAATCTACTTGCTAAACTCATTACATGAATGTGCTAACAGATTTAAAAATCTATGTTATTTTTCTGCAAAAAAAAATCAAAATTTTGAAAGGCTATAAAACAAATTAGTGGCTTGCTGCTTATTTTTAATCTACATTCTGCAAAAAAATACTGACTAGGTAGTGTATTGATGACACATTATAGGAAGAGGAAGACATACACTGTTTTCAAAAGTTCATGGAATTATAGATATGAGAATGGAATGGTGTATTAAGCTGGTAATATACCTTAAGTATATGATTGCTGTCATGCATACAATGTATACACTTTTTCACATTAATAAGTATATCATCATACTATGAGCTCTAGTTCTGATCTTCTGCTAAACTAGGGTCTACTTGCATGCTAGTTTGGATTGTCACAATTAGAGATATTTTCTATACACTGCATTGACTTTAGTGAAAAAAATAATGGTTTGAAAGGCTCCCAGAGCCTCACATGCCACAGCATTGCAACTTCTGGTACATTCATAGTGAGACAGACAAGCTTATCAGACAGAGAGAACAAAAGGTGATTGAGACAGTTTAGATTCAAAGACTGGTAAGAGGCATAAACAGAAAGATTTGTTCTTTGCTAGTTTTCTGGTAGGACCTATGACCAGTACAACACAAACCAGGTGTGCAAAACAAAGACTGAATGGGAGCCAGAGATGCCTAGATGTTGAATAGTACAAAGCCTGCTAATTTGCAGAAGGAGCAGTTGATCTATGTTCATTCTCCACATGCACTTTTATTTCAATTCATGAAACTTAGAAACAAAAGGGAAATGTAGGAGTGGACTGAAATGTAGAATGATCATCCTGAATACCAGGTGCACTGTCCATAATAAATGTCTGCTCTCTGTGGGGGACCCTCAAAATGAAATCTTCCCTTTTCTATTAACTTCAGAAAAACCCCCAACCAACAAAAGGCCCCTCTCAAGAACCCCCCCCAAAAACCTATCCTCTAACACTCAAAACAATTATTGAGTGCATCAGAACTTAAGCTGTTTGCTTTCTCTAGTCACACTGAACACTCCAAGCACCTACAGACAGCACTCCTGTGAGAAACGTGGAGACTCGTGCTGTACTATTCCCCAGCAATGTTGTGCTAAGGAGCTTAGCTGGAAAACATTTCACGTAACTAGCTATTTGTCATTAACACTGAGGTAGAGAAAGCTAAGGTTAAATGAAAAGCATTTAAGCTCTTATCAGGATAGGTAACATATTTTTCATGTTGGAAAAGCATGTTTAGACATTGAGTAACTGATGTATTTAGTTCTTATAGTGTACTGTAGATGCAGATAAACTTGATAAGCAAAGATCCATCTGCTGAATAGGAAAGTAGTTTATCATTTTTCTCCTGAGGCAATGACTACCTATTCACCCTCCCCTGCCTCACCACCATCCATAAGGCTTCTCCTGCATTCCCACGCACAGTGACGGTGCAAGTTGTTCTACTTATTATTCTTGTATTGCCAACACTGTGCCTGTCTTTTTTTATGATGTATGGCCTTACTTTAGTGGTGGTTAATCTAATGATGAACCAGCTCCCCGGAGGTTACAGGCACCATTTTCTCTGTTTAGCTAGCAGTCAACATCACATGGTGATGTATATTTTGGGCTTCCTCACCCCCCCATCCATGCTGACTATGTGCACATTTATTGCAGTGTGAAATTTAGCTATAGCTTCAAAAATAGCAATTTCCTGGCAAGGCATCTTTGTTGTCTTATGTGCTTCACTCGCCAATTAGACAACATTGGAATGTGAATTAATTAATTCATGAGCATAACAAAATGCAGGGGTGGCTCCAGAACTGAAGGTCCTGAAGTGAGAAGTAAACCCAAGATCAATTATTTAAATATCTCTGCATTTCAGTTAAAAGCTCAGGCCATTTTATTATGCTTCAGTTCTTTCCTCTGACATTTTTAAAGACTGGCCTATTAGAGAACCTCAGTTTTCTTCATTGGGTTCCTTGATTGTTTTCATGTTGTACAACTTCCCTTGTGATCCCAACTTAGAACATGAAACTTTTAATGTGAAACTTAAGCTGTACATTATTCTGGGCTATTTTTTTTTAGGACAGAGCAGGATTATATTTACATTAAGATTCATGGAATAACGTCTCTTATTTTAATTGCATATTATGCTAAGAGGTTTTTGTTTGCATAGATTAAATAAGGACTGCAACAATGTGGTTTAAATCCTCCAGAAATCTGATGAAGACAGCAGTATACTATGCAGTTTGTTTCTAATTTAATGTCTTAGGAAACCATTGCAATTCTCATTCTCTAAAAGCCTGATGGAGCAGCTCAGGAAGTGACAAGACAGAATGCAGAGCATGTACCAAGCTAAGCAAATAGGGAAAGAGGAATTTCATTTCACAGTGTTATAGTGCTGATGTTTCCTATACTCCCATGATGAGCTCAGGTAAGAAAGATTGTAAAATCATATCCTTTCTAGGTTTACTATAGTTTATACTTCCCAAAGACCACAGGGATACTAGGTTCAATCAGACAAGACAGAAGAGAAGTCCCCAAATAAGTAATTTATTTGTCAGTATGGTACAAACAGTGTTCCTATAAGAGCTGAGAAAAGAAAGGCCTCTGTAATGTAATGGGATAGAATGCAGAGGTCCCTACATGTCTCTAAGGTGCACCCAGGTTTGCAGAGAACGTTTTATCCTGTATAGGACAGCTACTGAACAAGCAGATCCTGGGTTTTTCCCCTTATCTGTAATAATATCTTAGACCTCCAACACCAGGAAAGCCTTTTCTTTCTTCCTGAAGTAAACATCCAGAAATCAATACTGGTTTTTGCAACTCTTCATAGAAGATATTTACACTAAATCTGTTCTGAGTTGAACCTAAGTACTTACTCTGTGTTTTGGACCACATGGAAGAAACCTCCAGAGGACTCTTAGTTTGAAGCTCTTTCAAAGGAACAGATGCAATCTGACTGCAACCAACTGATCCTCAAAACTGCGATATAAATACTCTAATACATCTCAGTGATATCACCGATATGACCTTTACAGATTAATGTATTCTTGTCTTTGCAAACAGCCCTATTTATGGCTGACCCAATTACTTAAGAGCTCATTAATCTGACATCTAAATTCTTAGATGGGGAAGTGGAGAGTTGTCTTTAGAGTCAGCTACGCGCCTCTATTATTTTGGACAAATATAATCAGACATCCCAGGGATCGATATACACCTGATTTAGTTTTACAATTAGAACAGGGCTCCTGTTGATGCTGGAGAAAATACAGGAATGAAAGGTCCAAGAGTGTTTTCAAGCCTTACTGCTGCAGTTTTCTTAATCTCTGAATTTTCCAATCTGAAAACTTAGACTGTGTCATGTCTTCACAGCTGCCAACCACCTTCAATCCAAACCTTTACAAATATTTCAGCTCAAAAAATGAGCACTTACCACTCCCCTCAAAAAAGAGAGGTGGCAGTGCTGTGAAATTTATGAGCCTCCAAGCTTTCTTTTATTGCCACTGTAAATCCACTCAGAGAACTGGCCACCTCATCCTGGGCTGTTCAGCATTGAGCCTTGCCCAGGGCTCAGCCAAACTGTTCCAAAACACAAGATGAGGTGCCGCAGCCAAAAAGTTTAGATGAAAAATCCCTGTCTCACCATTGTCTTGCAGGCCAGGAACAGGTTTGTTTCCTGAATTACTCACCATTGTCTGTAACCATAACCTTAGGTATCACCACATATTTTTGGCATGGGAATAACAATGGTGCCTGGGAAGAGACACTCCTCTCTCCTCTTTGTTGTCTTTTTGTCATAGCCATAAATTCTCCTCTGCTGACATTTTAGACATTACCAAGCCCCAGCCCCCACCTCTGCTGCAGCTGTGGAGAAGGGCAGTTTCATGCAGGTGGTCCCCAGCTTTCCCTGGCTAACAATTGAAGAATAAGCCTCACTGATTATCTTCTTCTCCTGACTTGCAGACCCAAGCCCTGACCCAAGCCCTAGCCCAAATGTGAGAATAAGTTGCTTTTAAAGTGGGGAAGGGAGCGAGGAAACCTTCAGTAGCACAGCAGTGCAGGCAATGACAGAGCCCATTATGGCCCCTCTCCAGAATCAATTATTTTTCTCATCTTTTTTGTTTTGTGCTAAGGAAATCCTAACCTTAACTCTCCCTATGTATGTCTCCTGTAGCAGGAGATCACAGTCGCCCAGAAAAGACCAAGGAGTTGACTCCAGATAGACACATCCCTGGGGACTGCTTGAAAATAGTATCAAGGCACACTGATGTTAAGGAAGGTCTTAAATGGCTGATTATACTAAACTGAGGGGAGAATTCATTGCAGTCTACAACTTCCTGATGAGGAGAGGAGGGCACTGAGCTCTTCTCTGTGGTGACCAGTGAAAAGACACAAAATAGCATGAACTTGTGTCAGGGGAGATTCAAGTTGGATATTAGAAAGAGGTTCTTCTCCCATAGAATGGTTGGGCACTGAAAGAGGCTCCCAGGGATATGGTCCCAGCACCAAACCTGACAGAGTTCAAGAAGCATTTGGATGATCCTGTCAGGCACAGGGTGTGACTCTTGGGTGTAGTCCTGGGGCAGGGCCAGGAGGTGAACTTGAGGATTCGTGTGGGTCCCTTCCAACTCAGCATATTCTGTGATACTGTGAAATAATCACCTCCTGTTAGTTGACATCCATTTAAAGTAGGAAGAGTCCCACTACTATTATCTACTGTTTTCTGTATGAGTCAGTTACTGTTTAGATACATTATCAGGGGGAAAGCTTTGAAACTTTATAGTGAGGCATAAATTATTTTAATAACACTTCATAGAACTGTGTTTATATTAATTCTTAATGGTCTTAAAATATTTAAACAATCTTAACTAGCTAAAAATGTGTGAAGAAGAAGCAAACTCAAACTCTGATGTAGACCCTCTTATAATTTTTAGACAATACATCAAAAGACATATATATTTATTAGTTGTATTTTATGTGTCTCTAAGTTTATTCAGTTTCTAACATAAAATCTAGAATAAACCTACTGGAGTCATGACCACATTCATGTTAAACATCATTTCTCTGATGACAATTGCAGCTGTGTTCAAGATTTGGTGCTGACCCCAGAGGACAATACAGTCAAAGTGTATGTGCAAATAGACTAAAAGGCACTCTAAAAACATGGGCACACATGCACCCCCAATACTGTCACAACTGGTTCTTGTAATGAGTCAAGTTGTGCTCAGAGAGAGGGCTTGGAGGTTTTTCACTAAAGAAATAACTGGTTCTGTCAGATACCCGTAGCTTCATTTGACAGCCATAATGTTCCTACTTTGTCTTGATTCAGGACAGCATTGCTCCAGTGGCTGCAAAACATGACAAAGGATTGTAACAAGTTGCAGTTCAAAATACTTTTAGGTTAAAACTTGGTGTGGAGAGGATTCAAATAGCAAGTTAAAAATATGAGAGAGGTCAGTGCATATTTAACAACACCTCTTTAAAAGCCAGTCTTATATAATGCTGGGCTGTTACAAGGCCCTT
>JAOXXN010000137.1:12048244-12070512 GCA_026770055.1 Myrmophylax atrothorax
TGGGCTGTTACAAGGCCCTTATGAGCAGTGACATTTTAAGAAAAGCTTCTGTCCATTTCTCTTCCCATTTACCCTGCAGAATGCTTGCTTTTCCCTGTGCCCTTTTCACTCAGGCTGGCGTTAATAAAATAAGAGGAAACAGTGAAAAATGCACAGTAGAAAAAGAGGCAAGTTTGTAAAAGTGCTAAAAAGCCTCATCTTAGGAAGCATAGGTCCTGATGGACAATTCCTGACATTTGTTGCTGAAGTGCTGTGCTATGTCAATGAATATTTTACCTCAGTGCCAGGTGGAAGGTTGGCACTAATAGTTTAAGTGCATTCAAATGTGAATACAACTTCAGTCAACCATATATCTCCAGGAATACTGACCATCCAACTCAATAGATACTTGGTACCCTGTCAGTAGAAGTGCCAGGGAAAAATATCATACTCATTTTACTCCCCTAGACACTGTGCTGGAGAGGGATAAAGTGAGCATTACTCTCTGCTTTTCTTTCTTCAGATGTTAAATTTTATCACCTGAAATGTGTTGCTGGAGATTGTCCCAACGTAATGTCACTGGCAACTATAGTTGTTAAAAATAAATATACAGGCAGAATGAAGAGTGCATGCTGATAGCAAGCCCTAAACCCCTTTTTAACCTGTCTCTCCTCAGATTTCCATGAAATTCCCTTCCTGAATTCTGCATCTGACTCACATTGAAACCCTGTAGGTTATGAAATAGATTAAAGCAGGGCTTTATAGGAACTTCTGGAAGTTGGAAGAGCAGCTAAATAAGCTGGGAAGGTGGCCTCTCCTACCCCTGCAATTCTGTCCCTATGCCTTCAGGCCTGTGCAGTCATACCAAAATGCTAAAGCAAAATTATTTAGGGAAAGACAAATGAGAAAAGAAGAGGAACAAAGGATAACAAGCTGTGAAAACAAATGAACCTAAAAATATTTTAGAAGGTTTTCCCACATTAGGAAGACGTGTAAAAGAAAACTCACCCCCTTCCCCCAAATTTATTTCAATTATTAAGCTTACTCAAGAAGTAGGTTGTGTCTCAGAAATGTTGACACACGTTTGGCCCTCAGCAAAAATGCAAATCTCTTAGTACCTTCCAGAACTCCTCTCAAGTAATCATTCAAATAGCATTTATATCTAGGAAAAGTTTCTTGCATCTTATCATTTACTTCCCTGCACTTGAAAAAGAGATTTGAGGTAATAGAGACAGCACTATAAGTTATTTTAGTATTAATCTAAAAATGGTTAACTATTATTTGAATTCTATAGCTTGAGAAAACCACTCCTTTTACTGTTTTAAATTTGCATGTGATTTGGTGATGCCTTATTTTGCTTTACACATAGCACTGCCAGTGCTTGCACAATTGTTAAGAATTGCAACTGAGAGTTCCAATTATGAGTTAAAAAAGGAAAGTCTCAGTGTTATAAATCATATATTATTTTTAAAAAATCAATGGTGGTTTTGTCACTAGCCACATCACAAGTTCAGTGTGTTCCTACAGGAATATTATGATGGTGATAGTTTCTGTAGGGAATCGAGAAGCACATCTCTGCTCGAGCGGGGCAGTTGGACAACATCTCCATAAATCTCTTCCATCCTCAACCATTCTTTGATTCTGTGAAATGTGGGCTATCGAAAAACAACATTTAGTTAATTATAGCCAATGTTAATGGCAAATAGATTACTGCAATTTTGAAACAAAATGTCCCCATTCAATGCAAACTTGTTCAATGTCAAAAGTTTTGGAGCTTAATCAACCCATAGATACTGTGGGCTAGCAAAATGTAGGGCTGTTTGGAACGACAATAATATCATTAAATGTTGCATTCTGGAGGTAGGTTTGTAACAGTATAAATCATTTCATTTGACTTAATTATACAGAAACAGTGCTTAATGTTATTATCTGATTATTAACCTCTATGTGAGCTATTTACATCTCAGTCTTGATTAATCAGCATTATGATTACCTGTCTGTTGTGGTAATTAAGTAGAAAATCTAGCAACAAAATAATGAGATTTTTAATATTCTTTTTAGGCCATAATGAGCATGGGGTGTAATAGTGGGTCTTGAATATAATGCAAATGAGATTAACTTTTAACAGGGCATTTTTTATTTTTTTCTCACTTACAGATATTTTATTTTTTGGTGAGGGAAAACTAAAAATGTTTAGGAAACAAATAAACTAAAAGCTCTGATTATAATGCATAAGACTTCAAGATATGCCAGAAGAGGAAGTGTTCTTGTGTACCTGAACCACATTTCTGCCATCATTCTCTCAGGTGCTTAGGTCTGTAGGCTGCCCAGCGAATCCTCTGTGGTGGGAAACGTCACCCCTCCTTTTCCACTGGTGGCACTGCAGGAGTTTCCACCAACTGTTGAGTAACATCAGGAGAAAATTTTTAAAATCAATGAGATTTTTCAACACCAGATTTTTTTCCAGACACCTAAAGTTGTGGATGTCCACTGTTTAGTTAAATGAGAAAAATACTTTCAGCTTAGGATCAGAACAATATCACATAAGGCTGACCCAAGTTGCAGAGTTATCTCCAAAGGGAAATGAGAGAAGTTTGCTGACTGTGGGCATTGGAAATTAGATTCAATAATCCTCGAAGAAATTTACAGCAAGATACTAATATTGCAAATGTTCCAGTCTATGGCATATGGCTCTGATCTGAAAATACTGAAGCATGAGCTCGTTTTCCCTTGAGTAGTCCTGTGGGACTAACATCTTAAATTCATCTGGAATTCTGCAGCTGGTGTACATTTTGGAGGATTACTTGTAAGTGTTCATTTTGCCAGCATATTTAACTACTGCTGCATCACATTAATTTTTCTTGCCTTAATCCCAAATTAAGCCTTTTTCACTGCAATTTCTTAGTATATTCTGCTCTCTTTCCAGTGTTGACTTCCTGATGAACACATAAGATAAAGCCACCCACTGTATGAAACAGTTGTCTTTAGAAGACCAGACCTTTAGAGATCTTAATGATTTTTTTCTGAGCTTCCTTGATTTTGTTTAATTATCTGCCCTTCATCTGAAGACAACTGAAAGCAGCAGCTTCAAGCCACGTTATGAATACATATATGGAAAGATCTGATCTCCTTTCTTGATAATGAGGTGCCCTGATAGCACAGCCAAAGTGTGATGGCATTATTTGCTTCACAGTTACAAAGTAATCTTATATTTAAGTGGCTTTGTGTTCTGGGAGAACTCTTTTCTGACTGCCTAACCTCATCTGAGACAGTTTTTAAACCATAAATCATGTTTTTTCTTCCAGTGTTTCAAACCTTTTTGCACTGTTTAATTATTTTTCTATTTGAAATACCTTGTTACTCTTGGTTAATTCAGACTCCCAAAGTATGGTGGGACACACATGCTAATCAAGTACAGGTATTTTCTCTGTGTAGGGAAAAAAACCCAAACTCAAATCATCAAGGACATCATCTTTTATAAGATTAAAAAAATCAAAATCTTCTTTGTTTCATTAAAACAACATCTTCAAGTAGGATAGATCTTAGTGGGAAGCTGCTAAGCTGTCCATGGATTAAGAACTAAAGCTTTAGTATTCTTACTTGATTTTGATTCTGACCTCTTTGAAACATTGATTGCTTGTGATCACTTTCCAACTCTGCTCTCAAACGTTTCTTTCATCTGCTCTCTGAATGCTACATGGAGCACTCAGAAAGTCCCATACCACTTCTCCCCTGAGGCCTTTCTCATCTGGTTTTTCTCTTTGTCTTTTTCTGTAATTGCATTTGTGTATTAAAGGTTACCGTGTTTTATTTCTCTGTGGATAGACATTTGGGGATGGTTTTGTTTTCTAATGCAGAACAGTATTGAAGGCCTTGGCTCTGCAGTAAACTGCATAGTGAATACATGATAAATGCAGGAGGGCTGTTGAGGCCTATCCAGAGGTTACTGCATAGCCAAACAGAAAACAGATTTTATGCATACATTAAGGAATATGCAGAACCAGCTTATTATAAAGTTCTCTGATGCTTCGAATGCTCGTGTGTATTTAACTTCACAAACGTGGGTAATTCATGGAACTACTTGTGTCCAATTCACATTAAGTATTTGCTTATCCAGGAATGAAAGTTTAAGTCCTCAGTCGCAGTATCGTTTCTTGGAGGAATGTTTTAACTTGTTTTCTTCTCAGTGCAATGAGCCCTACATAAGCCTTACATTTGCAGAACTGTCTTAAAGCAAACAGGAACTGTGTCTCCTACTTTCAGTGGCTATGTTTTATGACCAAGATCTTTTAAATCTTCTATTATTTTTTTAAGCAAGGTAGAGATGCTTTTCTCAGTGAATTAAAAATGCTGGTGTTTCACTTTTCTCTAAGGATGGACTTAAAAGAGGTCGTTCTATATGCTGCATGAATGATTGGATGATTGAGGAAAGAGAAAAGTAATAGCTTTTATTTCTTAATCTTATTTTTTTAAATATTGTTAATGATGAAAATGTTTTTGAAAAAGATTAAACTCAACCAAAGCTTTGGTAGATTGAAAGGAAGATGAGTTTAATGTCTGAGATTATCTTTTGAATACTTTCTCTTTTTTAAGCATAGCTCTGTCAGCTAAATATAGTTCTGATTTTTACATTTTCATAGACCATGTGAGTTCCCTGCAGGCACATTGTCTCTCTTCAGTGATTTATATAGTTTGAATTATAGGGGATGATAAGCATTTGCTGTTCAATAGTGTAGTTAATGCTCAGCCCCCCCGGGTAACAGAGCAGTGAAGCATTTACTACTCAGTGGTAGTTCTGCAACAATCAGCAGCCATGCGGCTCTATCGCAGTAAATTTATATTGGTGCACTTCATCCTTGGGGAGCTGAACATTCATTCAACATAGCCTAGGGAAAACAATTAGAATGGACATTTTCCAGTCTTTTTGGGTGGCACAACAGGAGAAGTTTACTATTGTAACCGGATCAGAAACAGAAATCACAGGTGTGCAACATGAAAATTATCCAACTTTTATTTTCCCTTCTTTTTTCTTTCCTAGCATAAAAATAAATAAATACTTGCACTAGAAAAAAAGATTTTGGAAAACTGAAAGTTGAAAAAGTTTCCATATTGTTAGACTTACTGCCATTCTAGTGTAGATGCCAGACCCTGTGGAAGGGCTCCAAGCAGTTCACTCCAGTGTTTAGGAGGAACCTCCCCTACCAGGTAGGTGAGCTTTCAGTCACTGTAACTATATAACACTTCTGTTCCTGTGATTGTGATGAGAAAAGAGCAAGGATTGCATCAGCCAAGCAATAATAGCATTTCTCTTCCAGGTTATTTTTCTTTAGGAGGCCTGAAAGCATTTTATAAAGGAAGCCAATAGCGTCAGGGATGAGGAGCACAAATAGTGTTCTCCTCTGTCCTTCTGGCTGCAGGACATGATGAGGGAAGAAGCATGTAAAGCTTTGAGCTTGGGGGTTTTTGATTGGAGCTCAGTTCACACCAGGCCTGCTGGGGTACACCTGTCTTGAAGGGGAAAAAGGTTCTTTACACAGGAGTTAGCAGGGCTCACTAAAAGAGATTAAACTAGATTTGAAGGGGAAAAAGGGTAAAACCAGGGTGCCTAGACATAAGCCTGGGGGCAGCACACCAGTATTTGAGAGGCGGTTTGTACAGCAGTGTCCTTGAGTCTGCCATCTCAGTGGAGGCAGGGAACAGAGACCAATGAAGCAGCAAAAATGCAAAGAATAGCATGTTAGAAACCGTGGAAGTACTTGAGAATGGTCATGTAGCAATTAGGATTTCTTCCCCAGGAAGGTGGTGGGATCAATAGCCCAAGTGAAGTGCATCTACACTAATACACACAGTGTGGGCAATAAACAAGAGGAACTGGAAGCCTAATGATTTTACTTATGCATCAATAAAATTATGATATCATGGAAACATGGTGGCAAGATTCTCAAAACTGGAGTGCTGCAACTCTTCAGAAGGGATAGTCAAGAAAGGAGACGCAATGGACTATCCCTGTAGTGACAGGGTAAAGTGTTTATGGGTAAGAATCAGTAGGAAGGCCAAGGCAGATATTATGCTGGAAGTCTTCTCAGATCACCCAACCAGCATGAAGAGGAAGATGAAATATTCTGTAAGCAGCTGGGAAACGTTTCATAATTTCTAGCCCTTGTTCTTGTGGAAGATTTCAATTTACCACATACCTGCTGGAAATACAACACAGCAGAGGGGAAACAGTCTAGGAGGTTCCTGGAGTGTTCCTTGAGGGCTAGGACAGTGGTCATCCCCCTGCATACTCTGCACCAGTGAGGCCACACCTTGAGTATTGTGTTCAGTTCTGGGCCCCTCACTTCAAGAATGACATTGAGTTTCTGTAGAGTGTCCAGGGAAGGACAACAAAGCTGGCAAAAGGTCTAGAGAATAAGACTTATGAGGGAGTTGGGATTGTTTAGTCTGGAAAAATGGAGGCTCAGGGAAGACCTTGTAGCTTTCTACAACTACCTGAAAGGAAATTTTAACAAGGTGGGAATTGGCCTCTTGTCTCAGGTAATAAGAGACAGGATAAGAGAAAGTGGCCTCAAGTTGCAGCAGGGGAGGTTTAGATTGGATTTTAGGAAAAATTCATTCACCAAAGTCAAACACTGGAACAGGCTTCCCAGGGAAGTGGCTGAGTCATGTTTCCTGGAGGTATTTAAAAAACTTGTAGATGTGGCACTTAGGGACCCAGTTTAGTGGTGAAATTGGCAGTGTTCAATTAACAGTTGGACTTGATAATCTTAAAGGTCTTTTCCAACCTGAACAATTCTGTGATTCTTAGTATGAAAAATGTAGAAACCAAAGCACAAAGAAGCCCCAGGAGTTAACCACGGTCCTACAGAAAGACTGTGACAGAGTGAAAAATAAAGCTGAGGTTCCCAGGGTGTCTTGCTTAATGCTTTAGCGGCTGCAGTCAGCACTGCCCTCTCTCTCTGACATGCATCTGGGAGCCTCAGGCTGCAGTACAGCCTGCAGCAAGAATAAGGACTGACAAAGCTATTTCTTCTCTTGCAAAATATAAAAGATGAGGCAGAGTATGATATAAAAGATGAGGCAGAGTATGATATAAAAGATGAAGAGAAGGAACTACATAGGCAAGATGAATTTCAGCCTAGAAAACAGTGGGAAAGTGGAAAATGGTATTTCTGTGAAGTGGGATTTCTGTGAGTACTCCGTTCGCACAGTTGCTGTTGTGATTGTGAGAAAAGATGATTGCAGTGAACTGAAGAGGTGTTAACTCTGCTTTGGTGACAGGGAATCTGTATGTAAGGACCATTATACCTACACATTTTTAAGCCTGACTGGTAATAGGGAGCCAACAAGCATAAATGTGGGCATACTTAAGTGCATCTCTCAGGGCCTTCAGATCTCATCATACATTTGCCAGCATCTTACTGCACCAGAGAGCCTGAACAGGCTGTTGGTAGGAAAGCTTCGAGCTGAGAGGGCAAGTCAGGTTTCCAGAAGATGTCTGTGTTATGTTTTGTGCTTGCCTGATTGCAGCAGTGTGGAAACAGCATGAGGACATTGTGAAGAGCCTCAGAAAGGCTCATGTTGACCGACAAGTGAAAAAAGATTGTCAAAGTCATGGAGACAGAACTGTTGACATCGTCTGGCAGTGGTGAGGATGTGACACTACCCTGTGATTGTAAATAATTAAAAAGCAACTTAATGACATTAGCATTGGGACTGTTTTAAAATCAGCATAAAAATCAGGAGTTGCAGAACTTTCAGAGAACAGGAATCTGATGAATAATGGGGGGAAAAAATTAATTATAAATGGCTAATTGGCTGAGAATCCTGAGATCCCAGATGAGCTGTTCCAGCCCATGCTCCAAAGGGAGCTGCAGTCAGCAGGAATAAGCACCATTCCCCCACACCCAGCCTGAATCTGACCTTAAACCATGGACGCTGAAAATAAAGCTAGGACGACTATGTACGCAGTGCCTGGAATGAATCCTATAGAACCGACAAAGATAAATCTTATCCAGTAAAACAGTATGGCCTGTTTGGTCACTCTAGTCAAGGAAATCAAAATTATATTCCAGTTCTAAAAGGAATTTAGAACTGTGAAATGGTAAAAGAAAAGAGCTATGAATAAAATCAAAGAGAAAAATGAAAAGGTCACACTTGGAGTCAAAGAGAAGATGAAGAAGCGCTAAACTAATAGCAAACCAGCTTACTATGAGGCAGAACAATAATGTCAGCAGCTTCAGGATTCAGGCAACCAAGCTGTTTCTTCACCTAAAGCTAAAGGACAGGTCTCCGAGGGAGAGTGGTAGTAATATTTGAATAATTTCAGTAGTAATATCAGAAGGTAGTTGAGAATAATGAAGGATTTAATAGGTCAGGAATCAGAATCTGTGGTCTCAAAATAGGAGAGGAGCACTTGTGAAAGGAAGAGACAGGATTAATGTTGTAAGTCTCAGTGCACATGTATGTAATACAAAGAATCTGTATCACTTTATCTCTGATAAAGCATTTACCTCTGCTGTTACCTCCATCCTTCTCCCTGCATCACAGTATGCCTAAGGCAAGAGGAATGAGCTGAGGCATAATGTGGAGTTCCACAATGCAAATAAAGGCAAGGGTGCTGCACAGAACATCTATTGTAAGTGGTAGTGTGTATGACTAAAAAAGCAGATGTCTTCAACAGGTAGGAAAAAGATATTTCTTTAAACTTTGTGCAGCTGAAAGAGAAATGGATGCAGTCAGAATGGCATTGCACCAGACCACTTTCATAGGCTCTTTCCAGCACAGAATCCCATATGGAAACAATTTATGATAATGTGCTGTAAAATACATTCCAGGGAATAATCCTATGCTGGCAGAGATTGAATTAGACAATTTAATAAGACTTCCATTCCTAATTTCTCACTGCCTGTGATTCTTTAAGCTGAAGCCACATAATTTTATATTCTCTATAGCTTTTGAGTCATCCAGTATCTTCTGACTTACAGCTTAACCTCTGTATAACAAACTCCAGGTTGCTTGAAGAAAGACACCCTAATCATAACAGCAGGTTTCAGATACCACATTGCCAACTCCAGACACTCCTTTTATTCATTCATTGATTCATTAATTTGTTTAGGTTTTTATTTATTTAATCTGTGGAATGAAATATGCCAATAAGAAACATCTACATTGGCCAGCCTCACTTAGGGCCTTTATTAAATCCTCATATTAAGAAAATGCAGACTCATAATATTAATATAAAAATACAAGGCAAGATACACAGAAATTAGATGATGGTTTGGATGAGGCCATCCTCATTTCTTAAGCACAAGTATTGGGAAAAGGTGGAGTCATATCATCAAATGAACTCTACATATGTTCTGTGCACACTGCACAGCCTCTGAGGGGCAATGTGTAACTTCTGGACGTTTGCAATATTTCACGTGATGTGGATCCAGAGATGACAACCTGTTTCTTCAGAGAATCTCTGAATTTCACATCCATATCAGGACCTGCTGGCAAGCTAAATATTTGACAAAGAGTCTGATATCTGAAACCCCACCTTGGGAGTAACTACCATGGAAGAGAGAGGTGTTTGGTCTCATCTAACCCAACTGCAGACATCTAAATCTTAAAATGAGAAGGTAGAGCTCTCTCTGCTGACTATTGTAGTCTTAAAATATGGAGACACAGGCGCTTCCCTAGGCCAGTTTATCCCACATGTCTGCCATAAGAAGAAAGACATCAAACTAGCAAGGGTAAAGCTTAACCTCCACGATTCCATAGATTCTGTTTGTTGGCATAAATTTCAATCAACAACTGGAATAATTCCATTTTTTTTCCTTGAAAAACAATAGATGTTTAAGAAGGCTGAAGTCTGTAATGAAGTTATGCTGAGCTCCAAGGTTCGATACCCTGCATTCTTACCAGTGCAAACATGAGGAAAACACCTCAGGCAGGAGTCAAGATTACTTGTTGCAATAAGGCTACTTCGAACACATGGCATTCATGTTGTGTTGGAGCGGGTCTGTGATTTGCATTTCTTTTTTCCAGAAAAATACCAAAATTTGAAGCCACACATCAGAATAAAGTACAAGTTCAGTGATAAGTTGGCAAATGAAAAGGCAATTGATTTGTACTTGCAAATTACGTCTTTAGCTTGAACAAATGCAATGGTCCAGCTGTGCTGTAGACTTGACTTTGTTCAAGGTAATTTGATATCGATCAGCCTTCAGCTGTAATGCTACAGCAATGAAACTGTTCAAATGTAATACTACACAGGTATGGTTTTTAGACACATCATTTCTATGAGAAATCATCACATCAGTGGGAAACAAAGCAGAGTGGCAGAAGAATATTTATCATGCTTAGTTTCTTTTCCTCCCTTCCGATGTATTTGTTTGATTTTTATCATTGGAAAGCAGCTAAGAAATACATGGTTATTTCAAGCATTCTGTGAACATTGTTTTGTTGGGTTTTTTTCATTTGCACCTCTTAAGTGCACTAATAGTGGGAACAAAGAACTTAAAAAAGACATTTGGAAAAAGAGGCAATAGCTGAACTCACTTTTAAATTCAATTATTTACTTCAGTCCATCTCTGAAATTCAGTAAATTCTTTAAATTCAGTGGAGACTGTTCTCACTCACTTTAAGGAAGAGAGTGCTTATACCTTGTCAAAACTCAAAAATGACACCTGTCTTCTGCTAACTCCCTGCATTACCGTGCTGGCAACAGGCTCCATTTCCAGTGTAGCAGTTTAGGTTTTCTGTGGTTTACCAACATTATTACCATTTGCAGCTGTTCAGCCCAGTGAACACACGAGCTCATATGTGTACTTTCACACATAATTCTATTCTTTCTACTGTGCTGATAAGGTTGATCCAAGGTGTATTGACATCTAGAAAATTTACCTGGTCTTTGACTTGCATAATTTGTGTTGCATTCCTACAATCAGCTCCATTTTGAAAGGTGTTTTATTTATTGAAAAGGTATGAATGTCTTATCTACATTATCTTTTTTTCTGAATCTTCAACATCTTAATTTTGAAACTTTTTCTTCAAAAGCAAAAAGTGTTCTTTAGTGGGGAAGTAGATGTTCTCAAGAGTCATGCAATTAAAACTTGGGTTGTGATTTACCTTCATACTGAAAAGAATTTAGAATTATAGGCTTCGTTCTCAAGTTCAATGTATAAATAGAGGTAATTGGTGTGATTGCTTAAAGGAACCTATTTTCAGTGGGAATTGCAGCAGCATTCAAAATTCATCAAGATATGGACATATGTTGCTCAGCCAAATAATCACCATGGTATTTTAGACAATTCAGGGCATTAAATCTTCCCATATTAGATTCTGAGTAACAGAGTCTTGGGCAAGCTTCTTATACAAAGAATATAAAACATGTTAATTAATAAATCCAAGTACAAACTCATTAGCTTAAGACTGTATAGCAGAAAAATGAAAACAGTTACATTTTTCCCCTTAGGATGAAAACTTCACAATTATAAACAGAGCTTGGAAAGACATGCTTAGGAGATACTTCTTTTGGATGAGCTAATAAAAAATGTTCTGTTTATTTTTGTGTGTGCCCAAGTGAAGAATGCTATTATGGCAGGAGGAATGAGATAATTTTAAAATCCCAGTCACAGTTGTTTCAAGTGGCTAAGTTCAGTTTTGAGACAGGGGTTCAAACTCAGGCTGGACATGTTTTCTTCAGTATAATTTTAGAAGATAATAAAAATGCAAACAACCCTGGAAGGTAAGTCATATCACCTAGAGGAGAAATTCAGATGTCCTCTTTAAATAAAAGCACTGAGTTAGAAAAAATAGAAACCATAGCAGATTCAGTTAAATGCTTAATAAAAGATTTAGAAGCCATGGTTTTCTGAATCCTCTTGTCCACTCTTCAAGTGTAAGAACTAAAGTCTTTCCTGTGTGACATTTGCACTTGCTGCAGCATCATGTCTTTATTATTAAATATACATGTAGCCATCAAAACAAATCCCATTGGTTACACTTGGTGCTTCATTTTGTCATGACGCTTTGTCATCTGACAAGAACTGATTGATGTCAGTGAAATAACCTCAGCAGTAATCTCTGCTGAAGTACTCATCCCTTCAAGAGCTGAGAATATACACATGCAAACATTTCTACTGAGAATAATTCTTTTTATGCTCTCTTGTGAGCAATAATGTTAACAATAAAGTAGGATAGCTGCAGATGTAGCCCTGAGCATATAAAATTCTACTGCAGCCTTTCCCATTGTAATATTAAGGGTCAAACTGCCATTGTTGCAGGCAAATATAACAGTGCAGACTACATGACTTCTTACTCCCTCTATGAACAAGATAAGATTCAAGTTAGCTTTTGTAGTTAGGAAAACAGATCTAGCTGAATTGCCAGATGTATTGTATGTATATATGCATTGAACATTATAGAAAGATAGAAATCAGTGCATTTGGTCATGCCAGGGAAGGTGTCAAAAGCTGTGTGGGAAATTTTATCATGAGTAGATATATTGCTTTACCTTTGCCTAACATAATAATGCTCCTTTACTTGTTCTTGGGTTATTATCAGAATGCATGTCAGTCAGACATAAAGTCACTGCTTCATAGAAAACACTGTTGAAATTTGCTGTTTGTCCTGGTGGAGGAAAGAATGAAATTTTCTTGTTTTGAATTCACTGTCCACAATTCTATTTTATACATTCAGTATTTTTAAGCAGGGTTGTGGGGTATTTTCCTATTGGGAAAGAAAGTGTTTTGACTGGCTTGAAGGCTTAATATGCTCCCAAGCACTTTTTATGACTTAATCATTAGAAACAAACTGCTTCTTGATCTCTCTTACTTGATGCAAGTCTATTGTTTTTTACAGTCCATCTTGATTACAAGAAATAGAAGTCTTGCTGACAAGACAGTAAAAAACAATTTGCAGCCACTTAGTAGCTGTAGAAAATATCTGAATCATGTTCTTGAAATTTAAGCAATGAAATTTGGCTGATTTTGTTCTGAGACAATCAGGTTTTGGGCAGTATGAACATTAATGGAATTGTCATTTTTCTTCTTGTCCCTTGGTTTGTCTCTCTGTGTGTCTGTGTTCTCTGACTTTTGAACTGATTGATTAGTTTAAATTGATGTCTCCCAGGTATCTGCGCAAGTTATAACTACAATTTTAAGAAAATATATAGCCAGTTAGAAGAGGGAGATTTAGTGTACTTTCTCAAAGGTACATTTCCCCTTTAGGGAAGGTAAAGTCATTTTTTCATCTATGCAATGAAAAAACAACCAGTCACTTTGTCTTTCACATCTGACCCAACTAACAGGGTCAGGTAAATTCTCTGAATTCTCTTCCCATGCAGTTTGTCCAGAATCCCAGCTGCTGTTGGCTGAAATTAAATGGAAAGTGCCAAGACTGTTGTTCCGATCACAACATTTATTTAAATTAATAAGAATGTTTTCCTGGGACTTCCTTGTATCCCAGAAAAACTCCACGGACACCCTTTAGCAGAAAAAGCTTCCTAATTCTACCTAAAAAATGGAAATTTGTCTAGTAGATGCTGCCTCTTGTTTTCTTGATGAAACAAAAGCCCAGTAAAACAAAATGACAGCAGGTAAAATTGACATTGTGGTGCAATTAGGTGTTCAATGCATGAATAGGTAAGGAGCTGAGCAAGAAATCACACAGTATCATGAGAACATGATGATGGCAAGTCACGTATGTGTATGAGAGGTACTGTTTCAATCTATGCTAGTTTGTCCTTGAGCAAAACAAATTATTGCACAGAGAAGGAGGTTTTATATCCCTTCATGTTGGACATTTTTCTTCTTTCTTTAATTCAACTGTTCTACTAAAGTGGGAATTTTGGTGTGAAGAAAGCATGTAAGCCTTAGCAGGAGGCTGGAGGCCTAAATCTCTTTATGTTTCTAACAATGTAAAACTGCAGTGACTTGACTAGAAAAATCATATAAGAATAAATAAAATTTCTGAATAGGGCAGGTTACTTACAAATGAAATACAATTAAAAGAGAGAAATTTATATTATTATAGTTGTATTTGTCTAACCCCAATGACTGAGTACAACAGAAATTTGAGATTTTTTTTTTTTCAGGCTCTTGTACATTTCTTCAGAAAGCTTTGAGCTAAACCACACCTGCCTATGGGAAGAGGGAGAGAGGATTCAGAATCTGAGTTATCAGAGTTAACCTCATGATTAGATATAAGGCTGTTTAATGAAATGTTAGATAATGGAGTAAAAAGTTAGACACTGGAGTTCTCCATTTGAAGCTTTCTCTAGGCATTTTTTCATCTGCCAACTTCTTAAGGAAAAAATTCCTGTATTTCTGCTGTGCTCAAATTAAATGTCAGAAGTTAATCCCTTCTCTTCAAACTTTAGCTCAGTTCCTTGTTTGGCAAATTTGAAATGTATGTGGATATGAAAGAAGTACTGTAGATTTGTTAGGGCTTGACATCAAATTAAAAAGAAGCAATTTGCTCATCTGCACCACCTGACACATTCTGACTTCATCCATTCTGGAGACGGATAAAAAGTGACAAAGGAAATTCATTAGTCGCAATGACAGGTGAGCCCAAGATCATGGGAAAAAATAATTTTTTAAAAATAGAAAGAGAATATATTCTCAGATGGATATTTTTACACTCCATGGCAGAATCCTATTAAAGATCTGAGGAAAAAAATTTCCTGAAAATGGGAAAGGTCATCTTCTGTGCATTATTTACATCCATCATAAATCAACCTTAGGCTTCTGAAAGGCTCTATGTTCGGCCTTGATTGTCTTTTGAAACTGCAGCTTTTTTAACTCATTTTTTTCTGTACTCTTGGTTCATCTGGAGATGGAAAATCTGTGACATAAAGCAGGTAAGGAGACAAAATGGGCAGCGACAAGGTAAAGTAATCTAGCCAGAAAAGCAGGTGTAGCAAATAGAATAGGATGTGCACATTCAGTAAAAAGCTCACCAGATTGAATTTTGAAGGTGACTGGAAGCTGCTTGTTATACCCATTGTTTGCTCAATCCAGAATACACAGTGTGTAGAATATAGACACTGTAGGATAAATTCCTGCTCGTTGTTTAACTTAAAACCCCTAAGTATGTGCCTGCTTTACTACATCTTAGCTGTAAAAATTCTAGCTAGGTGAAATAATTCAGGTAAACAAAGCCCAGGCCAGATACAACAATTTAGAAGCAATATACTTTTTCATGAGCATTCTAGGAGCTGAAGTGAGAAATACTGACTCATTCCCCAGAAACATAAGCCCAATTCTTACCACATTCCTAACTTTATTGTGCAGATTCACCAGTTCAGCTGTGTTTCACACATGCAGCTGAATGTCTAGGCACTTCTTTGGGCTTGTATTGTTTTATTCAATTTGATATGAGCTGAGAGATTATTTATTTGAGACTGGACTTTTACTGATTGTGAGCCTTTCCCTGCAGTGTTTTAACTCCTGGATTTTCAAAAAGCTTCATCCCGGTGATGAACTCTGTAGTTCTGCCACGCTTATTTAATGCTAAATATTTGCATCATCATTTCTAAATGAATGATTCACTTGTTAAAAAGTAACGGGGGGGGAAGAAAAAGACAACAACAACAAAAAAACCCAACAACCACCCCCCCAGGCTTAAGGAATTTCAATAGAAAAGCAATAACGTGGATCCCTCTAGAGGCCGTTTGTGTAATATATGGTAGGAAAAAAAGAATTGAACTTGTCTCCCAATTCCCTCTCTACAAATAAAGCAAGCCTATCTAGCTCATGTAGTTGCTTATTGTCTTGCCAGCATGCTTCTGTTGGATAGTGAAGGCTCCACAGTTATTGTTCTTGCTCTACTTCAAAGCACTTCTTGCTTAGAACTGAATAATGAAGCAGGAGTTTCTTTATGTACTAATTCAGAGTCTTAAATTAATTCCTAAAGGCATGTTTCCTTGAAGACCGGTGTTTGAAAGCAATTTATGTCAGATCCTAGTTGAGGCATCAGAACATTAGGTTTCCAACTGTAGTAGTACTGCCAAGCAACTTATTAAACAGGCCAAACAACAGAGATACTACTATTACTTTCCCATCTGTGTGCATTGATTCTGCTCTCAAGTATTGTGAGAGTACCCCTAAGTATATGTGAAAAGTCAAAACTTAAATCCTGGGAAAGACAAGACAGGCCATTATGATGGTGGAAACCTGCAGGCAATTAGCCAAAGATGAGTGGTTGGCTTGGAGAGGACCAGAGCTCAACACAGCAAGGTAAGGAACAAAGCTTTCTGAAAAACAAAGGTCAAATTTAAGAGGGCACTTTGCATAATAAATTTTCCACATTAAATGCTTCCTGGGCCTGAGAGCACTGCTATCCCATTGCCTTATTCAGGACAGTCTGCTCACTGGGGTATGTGCATTGACTTAAATGATACAGATTCCACTGGTGTATCAGCAGTCCCTGTGGCACATCAGACTGTGGAAAAGGTGTGTGAAGTATTGGCAATGTGTCATAATCTGTCTTTCATTGATTGACTGAAAAACCTTTCCACAAAAAAAACCCAAATCAATTTAGATGGTTAATTGAAAAAATAATCAGTATGTCTTCATAGTGATCTTGGTAAAATTTATAAAATAAACTTTGCTGTCAGTTATGGATGGACTTTGTGTAATTTTAATTGCAATTTGCAATTTAAATGGCCTTTCAAATATTTTTGGTTCATCTCTGGTCTTTTGTCTGTTTCTTCTGAACGTTTGTAATTCTTATCTCCTTTCTAGCAAAGTGTTATAATCCTCTATCACTGTGTCATTCCATGGAATGACAAATCTTTGAAAATCAATTTTAATTTTTTAATTAAATTAATATGAAGAGTGGTGTATACATTTATACTTCTGGCATAAAGCAAAATAGCTTTTGATCATGCACTATGTGCAAAATATCTTGTTGTACACCATAAAATGTAATTTAATCCACATGAGTGAATGCTGATGAGGTGCTTTTGAGAACTTATTTTTGGCTAAAATTACCTGCCATATTCAACATTGCTGTAAAAGTGAAAAAAATAATGTTACGATGAAGATAAAGATGTGGGAGAATACTCATAAAGGCCATTTACAAAAGCATTTACAGAGAGCACCATCCTTTTGTGCAGCATTATGCCGCCTTACAAAAAAATCTGTAATTTGTATCTATTGGGCACTACAATAAACCAAAACATAGGCAGATTATGCATCATCTGCATCAATTTTCTAACCACAAAATGTCAGTGTACCAGACTATAACAATCCAGCGTTAACAGTCTGGTGGTCTCAAAAATCTCTCTCGCTTCCTTTTGTTCTGAAGCTCAGCCAAGAACTATTGATGACATGGGAAAGACTCCAGTGGGCTTGGTATCATTCTTCCCTCTGCTGCCCCACTTTGCCCAAGTGCCTCTTGACATTTTGTCCACGTTCTTGTTCAAAGTTCCATTTCAGACCAGGAAGTCTGTCTGAAAGCATGTGAGCTGTCACTGGGTACTTTTGAGCTATATAGTTCTTTTATTCTGGGTTGATAGACTGGGCATAGATTTATTGCTGTTTACTTTTGTTTCTGTAATTAAGTGGGAAGCAATAACTCAGGGGCTGCATCTGCCAGTAAGTGGAGCTCTTTGATAGCCTAGGGAGGTGTGTCCTCACCGTGAGCCTTGGTTTATCGCTAAACTGAAACTACTGGAGACTTGGTATTCAGTTTTCCTTTGGTCCTTCTGCAACTTCCAAAATGTGTTCCTGTTCTTTTGGTTTGATGATAGCTAAAAGCAGGCTATTTATAAATGATTTTATTTCCATGGAGATTTTATTGCTTTTTTCTTTGATAGCCAGATGCTGTTGTTATTTGCTTTGTCCCTTAAAGGGGTGATTTTAACATTTCACTTTTAATTTATGTTCTTGTGAGATATATATCCTAGAAATTTTAGTAAAATGGTGCAGTTTTCCATATCAGGAATACTGGGAATGGAAGGAATGGTGGTCTTATACTTTTCACACTGTGGGCTCATTGTCCACTGATGAATATTTCTAGGAATAGTTCCTTAGAGCAGAATGTCAACCCAGTTGTTTCATGATCTACTTCATGGTTTCATAACTAGTTTAAAGTGTAGGGAAGTGAACGATCTTTTAGTGAGAACCACTTTTCCAAAAATCAACTTTGTTTTACATCTCCTTCTTTTCTACTACAAACTGTCTTGATTAGGAAGGATTTTTAATGAAAACGTATAACTTTCCAGTCACATAAAGAGAAGTATGGAAAAGATTGTAGTCAATCAAGATGATATGTCAAGATTAGTTTTCTAACTAAAATTCTCAAATTAAATCCATACTGAACATAGCATTTGCCTGCTAATGCTAGAAGTATGCTTCTTTATGTATTTTATTAATGCTGAATTCCCATTTATTTATGCTGGCATGTGATTTACTTGGTGTGTCACTCCATGTATGTTGGCACTGTTTATCCTAATCATTGTATACGTACATTAGCTAATATTAAGTCAGCCAACTCTCTGAAGGTTGCTTGTTTGGGGCATAATGTACACTCTGTAATGCTTGTGTTTTTTCCCTCAGAGCTCCATTCTTATTCCACAGTGGTCAAAACAGTATTGTTACCCTTATAGAAGAACAAGACTATTTTGGCAGGAAAAATATATTTTTTAGATGTGTAACTATGATTTAATAAGACAGAAAGAGGAAGATGCACTCTGTCCTTGCACATGCTTGTGCGCTGGGCAGGGAACACACTCTCCTCATGTTGTGTTGAGGATGAGTTAAGCAGGGAGAATTCACTCCTGCTAGCTCCACTGCTTCAAACTGAACCTGGAGGGAAAGGCAGGCTGGATTTTTGAAAAGGTTTAAGAGAGTTAAGCCCCTTTTCTCAGAGCTTCTGAGGAATATCAGTCAGTAAATTAGCAATGTTAGTCATGTTAGTAACAAAAAAGTCCAAGAAAATAGAGCTTGCATCCCCAGTGTCCGGGTGGAGGCACAGGCTGGGAGATGGATGAAGTGAATTAGCACATGGTGAAGTTAGAAATTGTGTCCAGCTCTCTTGGGCTCAAATCCTGTTCCATGAGGCCTCTCACTTTCGCTCCTTCTGAAAATATTGCTGTTATGAGCCAGCATTAGCTTTTCTCTTCTTTCACTGCCAGAACAGAGTTCCCTGGAAATGCTTTGTAACCTTCCATGCTTGTCCAGGTCTTTATAGCCATGAACATATTCTAGCAGAGCTTTGAAGGAGATCTGCTTAGACTAAGTCTATGAACTCTGCAAATAAGGAAAATACAAAACAGCCCAGTAAGAGTAAATGGAAATAGAGTGAGTTTGTAAACTAATAGCATGTGGCTATGACAGTCTTTGCAAGCTGTCTGCTGCTCCTAGGATTAGTTTTTGGCTCTTCACAACTTCCTGAACTGCAAGAAAGTGTATGGATTCTAGGTTCAAAGGTTCCACCTTTGCTTCCCTGTCCCTGAAGCCTCTTGAAGCTTCTTACCCTGAGTTCATTCAGCAGCTTTGGTGAAAAGATGCTGTCTTCTCTATTCCTTACCGTCCCATTGATCTCTGAAAGGATTAAAACAGAAATAAGTGTTTACTGAAAGGAATAAAAAAGGAATGTTAAAAAGTATGTAATCATAGAATGCAAATATTAAATAGCAACAATCATCCTTCTGTAGAGGCCATTTCTCAAGTGGAAATGTAGATGGGATCACTGTATCTAAAGAAAAAAAATGCTCCCTAAACAAGCACTGAGGAGAGATCTCTGTAACTATAGGGAAAGTATGAAATGAAAGGGAAACAGTCTTTGTGAGACAAGAGTGGCGCATGCCAGTTTTCCATGGTACTTTCACTCTCTGTAACTGCTGTTTCCCAGCCTCTGCAGAAACCAAAGCTCAGCTGTGCTTTCCCTGAGGTCTTCAAGGGGCTGATTGTTTTTCAGAGTACAAAGACCTACTTCATTTAGCTTTTGGGGGCTTTCAGTGGTGCTCGTATATTCAGAAAAGTACACCTGTATATCTCTGTAGGATCACGTCATTTTACTGCTGCTACAGCACAGGGAGGCTGCATCTCAGATCACTCCCAGGCAAATCTGGCTTTTGTCTCACATAAAAGTAGGATCTCCCGTAAACCATGGCTCAGTTTAGAAACATATTCAGGGACTGTTACCTCTTACAAAGCACAGAAGGCTGTTTCACTCAATCAGAACAAAACAAATAAAAAACCCTTCCATGAAAACCCACCACATTAGTGCAATAAGCCTCAAGGCTTCAGTAACTTGTGCTCCTCTCAATTGTGTGTGACTGTGTTAGAGGATTCATTAGTTAAGGCTAATGAGTGCTTGCCTATACACTCATCTCTATAAGTAACACACAGCACTTGTCTCAGAGCATTACAGTGACATTACATCAGCCTACACAGTGAACTGTGATTTATTAGGCTGCAAAACAACAGCAATGTAAAACTAGATAGAATAGATACGGGGAGGAGAAAAAATATTGGACTTTCATTCTTTGTATTTCCTTAGGAGAGGATGTAGACATTCTGTGCAAAGCAAGGCCCCCTGTGTACTGTTTGCTTTATCTTCATATTCAAAAATACCACACAGAGCAGGCTGAATTTTATGACTGTATGTTAAAATTCTCTGTCAATTTATATGAACTTTGAAGGAGGTGTCAAAACTCTTTAAATTCAAGGTAAGGACCAACTGACAAACTCATACCCATGAATTCAAGTACGGAGAAGTGTAACATTAACTCCAGTTAGAGTGCAGGGACTGCACACTGCAGAAGTGCTTAACCACTCTGATGGATCACTGTCTCCCTCTGCCCTGTTTTATATAAGACTAGTACAGTTGAATTGAATAGCAAGGACAGAGTAATGTAGCCACAGTTCATGGACAAACTACAAATTTAACTTTCTAAGCCAATCTCCCCTTTGACTTGAGTCAGTGTTGGCAGCTTAAATTAAGTAGAAGGATTATTTTGTAGCTTCATGTCCCTGTGCTGCAATCAGACCTGGAGAGAGTCTCTCTGAAGACATATCGGAATGACTGGAGCCATTTTGAGTCACTGGCACTTCAGGACAGAAGGTGCTGTGGTACAGAAAGTGCTCAGTGGGTAATCAGCTGCTGCAAAGGGAGTGATGCTGAAAGCCTTGAGTGGCATTAGCGTTCAGCACCAAAAGGCCTGCTCATACGTAGCTTCCAGTGTTGAGGGCCTCTCTGAAGTACACATCCTACAATAACCCATTCCACAGGGCAAAGATACACCTCAGAAAAGTTTAAAGAAACAGACATAGGAAAGCAATGAATTATTTTGCCACTCTCTTATGTTGTTCTGTAAACAATGGAGAAGTTGCTTAAATATATTATTTTGATAAGTACTTTGATATTTAATGATTATTTTTGCCGGTTAGTCTGTTAGATAGGTGTAGTCTCTTCATGTGCTGCAATTGCTATCAAATTGAGAAAAATTAATTCACAATTATGGTATCTTTGTGCCATACAAACCACAGAAGTAAAAGTTATTGTGATCAGCTTTGTTTGTCTTTTCAATGATTTTCATGTAAGGGCTTTGAGGAGCCAATTTTTTTCTGAATCCTTCGTGAAAATAAAAAAAGCAAACTCAAGAAAATTACAGGTTCTATGAAAATTTAATCACAATGGAATATTTAAAAGAGTGGAAGAGTTCCTATAAGCTCCCCAAGATTATAGTGAAGTTATAAAGAGGAGGACTGGATTGACCTCAAATAGAGTCAGGAAAAATTATTCAAGAAGAGAAGTGATATTCTGACTTCAGAAAAATAAGCATGCACATTCGGAGAGTATTGTTTCTTTAAACATTGGTTAAGAAAAAAACTTTCATAAATAGACAGCGAAATCTACTGATAAATTCAACAAAAGCAACTTTGTACCTATTGCAGAGGACAAGCCTGACATTTAAATGAATGCTCACAGCAGTAGATTGAAGAGATACCTTTATCCATTGCCAGCAGTCTTCCTTGTCCCCTGCGTTTTAGAGTAGTCACATATGGAACAGAAGAGGAGATATTTTCTTATTTTGATAGAGAAAGGACTGAAAAATTAACTCTTTTTGCTTTATTAAAATTAGGATGCCATATCTTTGTTTACTATTATCATCTTCCATTTTCATTTTCAGCTCTAGTGCAATGCTTTGAGAATAGTTGGAATCAGCAGAGTAAAACTTCAAGCAAAAGAAAAGGTCATTCTGCAGAAATAAATATCAAAAATAGGTCAGTAGCCTGTACCATAAAACCTCCTTTATGCTGTTCTGGTAGTGGTAAAGGTTT
>JAOXXN010000137.1:12076882-12087424 GCA_026770055.1 Myrmophylax atrothorax
TTGAAAGACTTTTTTTTTTTTTTTGCCTGGCCTCTCTGCATTATATTTCTTGGCTTTTTACAGAAGTACAATTTCTCTATGCCAAATTCTTCTCACATAATATAACTATATCCATATGTCCAATTCATACAATAGAACACGAATCTCTGGCAGATGCTCTCTCAGAATCTGGCTACCACTCTGGCATTTTTCGGCCCATACAGATTTTTGCACATGCAGCTCTAACATTTGGCAACTGTAAATCAAAGCACCTTCTTTCCTGCTGTAGATCTTAAATAATATTTTAAAGACTTGGTTCCCAGTTTTTGCATTCAAAGCACAGTGACTTAAAAATTAGCTGTTCTGTTTTGCTAGTTCTTCCTGGTTTCCAGAGATGTTCTAAAAATTTGAAGACATTTGTCTAAAAAGGTTTGGAAACTTCAGCATTTTGCATAATGTTCCTCTGTTCTAATCCAGTTTCTTTGAAATACAGGTTGAATCAGCACCTTGTACTTGGTTACAGTTGTTATTCTGAGTCTTACTTGCTAAACTACATGAGAACTGAAGAAATGGAAGCAGTAGGTTGTGGGTTGTGTTTGTCCATCATATTTACAAGCAGCTCACCTTCTCCATCAAAATTAGCTCTGCCAGTTTTCTGCTTTTGATTTAGACAGAAAAAGGCACAATCGTATTCAAGCTTCTGAACAGTCACAGTCTGTTCAGTTTCCTTACCTGAACACTGTCATTGTGGTTTATAAGCCTGTGAAATGAAGCTGTTTTCAGGTGTCCTTGTTCTGTGACCAAACTCTGTAAATGAAAAAGATTGAACACTAAAAGACGTGCTCACAATGTACTTCTACTGCACTGAGCCTGAAAAAAAAAGCTGTAAAAACTGAGTTACCAAAAGGAGTTGTGAGGAAGTATGAGTGTTTCCAAAGATATTTGGAGAGAATATGTTTATATAGTAAATTAATTTAAAACAAAAACAATGTCGCTTGTCTGAAGATTTGCATGGATTTTACAGCGAGTGAATTAAAAAAACAAGAACAGGATGTTTGAAAATTCTTGCATATTTAGAAACAGCACTAGACACATTCTATTTTAGAGCAAGATTTAATTGCTTTCTGTTAAATGCACTGGCAGGACAGTCATTTTCTCACCAGCAGGTAACAGCAGTTCCAAAAAATGTCCTCTCTCCGATGTAGCTGTAGGAACTGTGGTCATTAATCAAAACAAAAAGAACAAACTGTTATATAAAGCAATAATTTCACCAGGCAAGTACTTTGAGTCTGCCTAAAACAGATGATCCAAACACACTACTCAGTTCTTGGTTTATTGTCTCCATAAAAACTTGGAAGAATACATGTCTGGTCCAGTAATTTATTTTTTTTTCCAGACACAAATGGACTTCTGCAGGTGGTTTTGGGGATTTTTAGGTGGATTTTTTTTGTTAGGTGATTGTTTGTTTTGTGGGGTTTTTTTTTTGATTGGTTGGGGTTTTTGAATCTTTTTGGTTCTTGCAACTTTTTTTACCTTACTGGTGCCTGGCTTGTTGCTGCGGTGGTTCAAGCACACACATTGTCTGCCTGATTGCATTGAAGGTGCTGAAAAGGAGTGAATGCCAACAGCAAGTTTTACTGGGGGTGTTGTTATCAATAGGTATGTTGATGGTGATAACATGGAAATGCTTAGGATAATCTGAAGTAGTCTAAGGATAAGTAATAGAATGAAATTAAGCATAAGGAAATTTATGCTGATTCATAGGGAAAAATACTCTTCAAATTGCATCCTGTTAAATTGCATAAAAGGTCACCAGGGAACACGTAGGTGCTTGCAGTCATCTTAGACTGAAATTTGAGCTTCACTTGCAGGAAGCTGTTTTGGCAGGAGAAGGAACCCTTCTGATCCAGGATCAGTCCTAATGTTTTTTGCAACTGTTACAATTCCATGGGCCTTGCTGAGCATCAGTGCCTTTCTCAGTTTGACGCCCAAGCGCCTGGCACGTACCTTTTCAAATCAGCACTGGGAATCCCTACTCACTGACGATGATACCATTCATCTGGAAAATATTCACTGAGTTCAGAGACATTTCCAAGACTGAGGCACTATTGTGTTGTCTTAGAAAGTGTATAAATTATACAGATCTTTCAGAGGCCTGTAATTGGAGATCAAGCAGCCAATTTTGTCCTAGCTTATAGTAAATGGGGGAGAAGAATAATTTAGTTAGAAAACCTGAGTCTGAATAAGAAGTTATTTGGTTAGAAATAATTCAATAGTCATTCAACTATTTATTTTGGGTTTGTATTCCTTTTCAAAGAGGCTGTGCAAAAAGGAAGTACAGGAAATGAATTAATGGAAAAATAAAGTGGATTTCAGAGTTGGTATTGTAAAATGTTTAATATTCATATACTGCTCTTATAATACATGGGTTACTTATTGGTTCCAGTAAGCTGCTTTTTCCATCCTTGTTATGCTCAATTTGATTTTGATCTCTTGATATCCCTTTTTTATAGGGATATATTTTTTAAATTATGTGCTAGTTTACTTGTGACTCCTGCTCTCCTAAATAGTTGAGGATTTGCAAACCCATGTCTTACTTTTTCTACTCCTTCATATTGTTGCAGAGGCTGAAGAAGTATTTTCTATTTCAATTTCAATTATTTTTAGGCTAAAGGAGTGACTGATCCCTGATTACCTCCTCCTGGTCCTCCCACAGGCAATGAACCACTGGCAAAAAGAGAATACTCTACATTCCTTGGCTGTACAGTGATCTTTGTGTCTGTTATAACAAAAGCATTATAGGAAGTTTTTTAAATATTAAAGAATGTAAGATTTTTCTTGTATAAAATCTGCACAGCTAGAGCATTATTAAAAAGGATTTATAAGGCTTTTTCCTCATTTGCTTGATAAAACAAACAGAAATAATAAAAAAGGAGTGAGCTTGCTTGGTTTGGTATGTGTACCAGGGTGCTTGGGAAGCTGCCAGGCTGTAGAAGAACATGGTCCTTCCTATGGCATTCCCAGGAATGATACCTTCTATTATACCTTGGTTAGAGAGAAATTTTTTTGGATATTGTTTTGGAAAAGTGAGATGGCAATAAAACAAGTCATGTCTTTGAAGAAACTGGTAGATGTTTTTGGCAGTACCTTGCTTTTATTATTGCAGAGGTTTTTTCTGATGATCTGATGCAAGTCACTTATACAGAACTTCCATTCTATTTACCTTTACATTAGTAAAAAGCAGCAGAGGGAAATCATGAATGTGTTACTTTCCAATTTGTATTTGTCTGGGTCATAAATAATGCTATCTCAAGTTATTACTTAAAGCAGATATGTTTTTATACAATAAGATTAGACTTTGTTAAAACTGATGGGTAGAAAAACTTCCTTCACCTCTCCCTCTTTGCTGTCATCTTTGTTCAGTGTTTGGAAATCAATGACCTGTAAGAGACTCTTAGAAATCCCAATGTGATATGTGGGAATCAGTCAAGTGTCACTACTGGTCTCTGGCTTGTACAGCTTCTCAAATCCCACAGATGTGATTTAAGCAGCTCTAAACCTGCTTTTAGACAATACTAGTTGTAAGGAAGCCAAATTGCCCTTTTCTAAACCCTTGAATGCATAAAAGACACAATTGGTATAAAGCTACCGTGAGTCTTCTTAGTACTTGTTCAGCCTTAGGCTAAATACAACTCACCATGGCAGAGCTCTCTGAATGTATCTAAAGATGCTTCAATGAATAATTTGAAGTCTTTTCTGTATACTTCTAGATATTATTTTCTGGTATATTGAGAAACATTTTTTTGGTTTAGGTTTACATTTAGATACTTTTACCTTCAAATCTGCTCAAAAATAACATATTGTAGGATAATGTGTTGAATAAAAATAATTCTGTCTTTGAACTGTACTTGACCTCTCAAAAACTCAGCAAAAAATCATTAGTAGCCTGAGCTTACAAAGATAATAGACTGACGTTTTCAATCAACTTGTACTCAGTAGTTCTGGAGTTTTCTCTGAGCTGTGACATTGACCATTTATTCATCACCAAGAAATCAAAACACTTTGTTATTGAAATAAACAAATGTAACAATACACTATTACTCTCAATTTTGTATCTTCCCAGCCCATTTCTAAATTAACTGGTTTAACAAAAGTAATTTCCTTCCTGGAGAGAATGGCCAGGGGAAAAAAAAGCAAAACAAAACTAAACCAAAACCCAAATAAAACTCACAAAAATCCCTCTGTGCAATTTAGAGTTATGAGACCTATTTAGAGAAATGTTGCTTGCATTTACACACTGAAAGAGGTGGAAGATAAAAGCACAGGCTGTAGGACCAGAATGTCTTGACCCAAATCAGAATTCTGAGACTAAATCAAAATTAATAATTGTTTGATAGATGTAAACTAGCATGTTATTACCTGCACCAAACAACATAATTTGATATTAAAGCCTTTGAAAAATCTTTCCTTATTTTTATGAATATAATCTGAAAGGATTCCTGCTCTTATTCTTACCTCTATGCTAATGTGAGCTCTATGGAGCAGTACTTAGTTCTGCCTTTAGCAGAGTTCCCATGTGTTTCTTTGTTATGTTGGTGTCACCAATCTCCTTCCAGATCCTGATAAAATGATTTCCATAGCCATCAAAGGCTTTTATCATAAAAATAACATATTTAATTAAATGGCATTTGTAGTGTATTTTTTCTCTTTCAGTGTTCCTCCTGTAATTACCTTTTTCTCTCCTTTGTTTTGTAGAAATTTCAGTCCAAGGAGCACTGGATGAGGCTCCAGAGGCACCAGCTGAAAGGAACAGTCAGAGGAGCAGTGGAAGGAAATGCCATCAGCAAACACGGATCCGACCCAGATACCTGTAAGTCTGCCAGTTTCTCTGCCTGATGTGGACACATATCTCCAAACAGAGTAAATTTGTTTATGTATTTTTTCCTCGGAGGAATCTTTTGAAGAAAAGTATGCAAACTTCTCTGGTTGTTTCATATAAAGAGGCCACTATTGAGATGGGGCAGAAGGAAGGGTTCTAAAGCAAATGTTTGTAATTGCCATTTCCACTCTCCCATGGGCTGAGTCCCTGCTCAACCTTGCTCTTGCCTTGGAGAGAAGCAGCAGTGGCTGTGCAAACTCAGAGTTTGGAGGTGCTTGGAAAAGTGTAGGTATTCTTGTGCATCAGCAAGTCCTTATTGCCAATGGAGTTCCCATTTCTCCTCATTCTAAGAATCTCTACAAGTCTAGGAAATAAGCTGTATTTCATTGCAGTTTATATCTGGATTTTTTTCATCATAAATTGTAGGAGATGAAGCATTTCTGCAATAAAATTAATCTTTGTATATACATTCTGTTTTGTTTGCTGCTAGTTTTTCTTACCACAGGCAGTAACCTCTAGTACCAAAACCCATCATAAACTGTAAAAATTAAAGAGAACACTAAAACCACAGTATTAAAAAAGACATAAATAAAATTGTAATTAACAATAAGTTTTCTAGTTGAGCTTGTTTATTGCCATTCTTATTAAAATTTTATGGGAGAATAAAAATGTCTGTTATTTCTGTGCATCTGACCATAAAATTGCATACTTTCCCATTAGTTAGAATAATGATGTTCAAAGCAAACATCCAGTCTGAATGACCAAACCACCTGAAACTTAAAAATATTTAAAATTAATGACATGAAAAACAATATATTTCAAGTAAGTCTATAAAAAGTTAATACATCTCAATGTAAGTAGGTTAGACATTATCAACTATTAAGTTGCAAATTGTTATCTGCAATAAGAAATCTCCATTAGCATCATTTACAAGAAATCTTTCACAGAAATACACTTGATTCAGAGTAATTAAATCTCTTGAGTCACAAGTATAGCAAGTACCTGAAAAAAAATACAGAATCACTGCTGGTAAAATTTGCCAGTAACAAACAAAGGCCCCAGTGAAACAGCAATAAGTAATGGTGCTAGGTCAGTCCTCCAGCTCAGCTGCAGCGAGCAAGGATGTGAGCAGTAAAAATGGTTTCTACAGAATTTTTCTAAGTTCAGCCATCTTTTGACACACAGATTTTCTTATAAAATTTTGTTTTGGTCTTAGGTGTTGCTGTTTTAGCTGTCCTGAGTTTTTATTTGAGTCTGGGAATTCAAAAGCCTTGAAAAATTTGAAATAAGTAACACTGGTTTTCCCATCAAAATGCAAAAGAGGGGAGTTTCACAAGATTGCCACACAAAGCCAAAATTTAGAGCTGTTTTTCTAAGCCTGATACCAAGGCAGCTGTAAGAATCTGAAACCTATGATGTGATTCACACCATATCCACTTTTTGAAACTAGGTAAGTTTTCAGTAATCTTCTATTTATTATAGGTTTTCTGTAACTCTAATATTTAGCCTGTAATCTTGCTCTCTTTAAAACATCCTGTTATTGCAGAACTTCACTTTGTGATGATTCACCCCACCAAACTGTCTTTCCATTGAATTATGGCAGCGTTGCTGAGTCTTTAGTCTGTGCTTCATGACATATTTAATGATAAATAGTTGATACCTGAGATGCAAATTCTTTTATGTGACTAAAATAAGTGATAACCAGCTCAGACTAAGCAATTCCTCTGTGACCTAAGGCAAGACACTTCAGTTCTCTGTAGCTGATGTCCTTATCTATAAAATGTGAATGGCATCCCTTCATTTATTACCTAAGAAAAAGGCAACAACAGAGCTTTTTGCTTCTAGCACTGTGATAAAGCACATCTGACAAGCACTACTGCTCACGATCAAAGAAATTAATGAGTACTACATGGGACTAAGCAATTGCTCTGTACAAGTCCAAGACTTTGAGTGTTTTACATTGAGACATCAGCATTTCAACCATTGAGTACTGACAGAGATTTTGGAAGTTTGTTGTTTATTACTTCAAGACAACCAAACAGTTGGTTTTATGCTCATTACTGAACCTGTCATGTAAAGAGGTCAGCTCTGAGTGCATTGATTTTCTGGTGAGGGGAACAAGATCTAAGTCAACAGAGTCTCTGGAGAGGTGTCTGTGAAGTCTAACATGCCTTTAGGAAAACTGCAATGTCCCCAACCTGTTCCATTCCACCCCACTGAGAAATTCCACACCAACAGCACCATGACTGTGCTGCAGCCATCAGTACAGAGAGCCTGTTTTCTGAGCTGTGAGCCTGATGAATATTCTTCACTTAACAGTGGTTTTTCATGATTTAACATTGTAATTTTTGGTTATCAATATTTACACCTTTCAGAAGATTGGGTGTTGGTAAACCACAATAGGCACAAATATCTTCCCTGATTGTTAGTGGGGAGAGTGATGAAGGCCATAGTTTGTTTTTAATTTTTATTGTCATTGTCAGGCTTGTGTATTAAAACTATAAACCATTTCTGACTGCCTTGCTCTAAGGGGTTGTATTCATTTTTCTTTCTCTTCTAAACTACTCAGAAATGCAGTTCATTATTTTTCTCATGGTTTATGACTTAAAAATTTGTTTATTTTTAATGCTATCACTTACTGTGATATTAGACGTCCTCTAACCCACAGCTTATCTCTGTCTTACCTTGCAGACTCACAGGAAAGTTCCTTCTCCCCCAGGCACACTTCACCTCACATACAGGTATCTCCTTCCTGCTAAGCCATTAGTAAACCATGTGCAGTTGTGTTTCTACCCATTTGAGAATCACAAAACACCAAATACCAACATACCAATTAATTTAACTCACAATTTCTTCTGTAAAGAAATTGTAATTGTTCAGGACACAACACATGTCTACATGACACTCCTAAACCTCATCATACCTTCAGGTTGTGCCTTCCATGTTGTATAGAGACATCTAAGGAAGGCTTCTGCAGCACAGTTATAGAATGAACATTGCAACTTTCTGTAAAGAAAATTACAGAGGTATAATTATAGATAGGTAATATCTTTGATTTTTTTTTTATTCTGACTACTTCCCAAATTTAAACACAGCTTAAGAATATTATGCAGGATTTTTTCACTATGTTAGCTGGAAGGATAAGTGTCTGCCTAAGAAAAGTACTGTTTTGGAAAGCCTCATGGACACAGATGAGACCCTGGTGAAAACTATCAAGATCTTTCCTTCTGGTCCCTCCTCTCTGGTTTCCAGAGGAAATGCAGCCAGGCCCATGCAGGTTTCAGCATTACCTCTCTGGTCTGACTCCTGATCTGGGTAAGTCTGAGACTCACCAAAGCAAACAGAGCACCCTGAGAAAAGTATATGGTTATCTTGGAATATATGGAATGGATATTGATGTATGGAATGGAATATATGGAATATGGATCTTGAACTTGTATGTGCATTCAGATAAAAAGGAACTCCTTGAAGGACTCTAACAGGCACACTTAAATAATAGTAGCATTTAAAATTCGGCTCTTTTTGTGTTTCTTTATAAATTGGGCTTCTTTTGAGGGATTTGATTTACATGAAACCCAGCAAAAGACAAGGTTGCCATTGTATTACTCTGTTATTGCCACATAATGCCATCCATCATGGATCAAAAGGGTGATGGTATGATGTTTCTCTGTTTGCGTGCAATGATATTCAATATGCTTTTTGGAGAGCTGTATGGTCAAAGTCAGAGAAACTAGAGCTTTTTTTCTGACCTTTCTCATGTCCTTTGTAGAATTTTGATAGAATGGGAAAATGACTTCTAGGTCTGTAAGCTCTTCCTAAGAAAAATAAAGGGATGCAGAATTTTTGGTATCATGTTGCCAATGTCTTTAAGAGCAAGAAATCATTTAAATGTTGACACAGTTTGAGTCTTTTACTTAAATTCTAATCTGCTATAAGTAAATTCTGAGTGCCCTGAAATCAGTGAACTGGAACACTTCAGAAAAGTTTTAGGTATGACATTACTGTTCTCTAAAGAAATGACTTCATTTCATCACTATTTTCTCACCTCCTGCCTCTAGGGTGGAGGTGCTCCTGCCCATACAAGAGGGCACTTGAGAGAGTGCTGGCAGCTTACAGTTGCTTTTGCATCCTGCTCTGGGCTGCCTGTTTTGTCTCAGTACTTTTTAAATTGATCACTGTTTGCAGACAGAAAATGGCCTGCAGGCTGTACAATGCCCACAGCCAGTAGATTTAGCCTGCTTTGTATAAAAGAAAGTATAATGCAGGGTTTGGTAAAAATGTAGGCTAATGGCTCTGCTTCTTGTGCTTTCCTTCTTAAAACTTACAGAGTAATGTTGCCCTGGGCATACTGAAGAGCTTGGGACATAGACTGGAAGATTTATTTGAGGTTTTTATGATTGGGCTTGTTCTGTGTCTGTCTGATCCATCTGTCTATGTCTGATCATGACTGATTTGGATAACAGAATCAGAACAACATCTACCCTTAGCCTGAGCTGGGAGAGACTTTATTGTGTGGCAAATTTCCCTTCCCTCCCTTATTCCGTCAGTATCTGAGCCGATATTTGGAGAAAAAAAAAAACCTGTATGTCTGCTATTTCCTAGCTGATTTGCTTACTGCAATCTCACCTTTTAGCATGGTCTTTATACGAGTTAAATGGTTGAAAACTCTAACAGAAAAAACTGAGGTATATATGTCTCAGGGCATGATAAATTGGGGCAACGCTGGTTTTTTCCCATTAGCTAGTGGAGTTGCAAGGATGGAAGGCAATAAACTCTATTGAAAATAGGATCCTGTCCAGTGTACTGAGGCACAATGAGAAAGAAGAATTGGAGGACAGCATGAGAAAAATGTAAGAGTTACACTCACTTGCACATCAGCAGTGTCACAGTTAACCAGCATGAAAACTGCTTGTCTTAATAATGATGTCTTGAAAATATGCAGCAATTAGTCATGATAGTCTTGAGATACACTTCTTTCACAACATCAGGCTTATGATGAGCATTTAACTGACAGAGATACTTTCTTTCATTAAAAATGATTACTCAAGTATCGTTTTAATATTTTTTTAGGAAAAATGAAAACAGGAGTTAAAACCTCCTAGCCTTCATGGGCCTCAGAAGTTCCTTTCTGTGACAGTCTTGCATAAGCTAAAATAGTGGAAAGAATTTGAAATTGTGTTTTTACACAGTTCATAATTTTTCAAAGTAGTATTATTTATTAAAGGAAGTTTAGTATCTAACTGGAATACCAAATCTGTTTAACAATGCAACACTGTGGCTTTATACCCTTTTCTGTGGCTTCCTACCAAATGCTGCAGGAGCTGATTTACTTATCAAAATCTGGAGTACAGGTAAGCAGTATTTAATTTGTATTTCTTAACATTACTTTAAAGACTATTGTTAAAACATATAATCTTTGTACTGTTGAATGATGTGCTGAATGCCTCTACCTTGGGAGTAGACACAGGTCATTAAAATCTGTCTTCTGTTTAACTCCCATCCTCTTGTTGTTTTCTGGTCCATCCATATACTGGTTAGATGGTATATGCAAAATTGCTGTGAGCAGGGGCACCCCTGGCTGGGTGACAGGATGACTGACTAGTTACTCAAGCTTGATACAGTGTAGTTGAGACCTACTACCTGAAGTGTTTCACAAGTCTTCTGAACCATGTGGATGACACAGA
>JAOXXN010000137.1:12088051-12103798 GCA_026770055.1 Myrmophylax atrothorax
CCCCCCCACCCAGGGAGAAACTCCTAGTGAATAACATTTAGTAGATATTTATGTACTACTAAATAAAAATAATTCAGTATCTATGCAGCAACAATCTGGTTACCATAAGACATAAAGAAGCTGTAAAAATTTAATTAAACAAGCGTATTAGTGTTATCCTTCAACTTCAAATAGAATAGGAAAGAGTAATATCAAAACTGCTGAACCACATACTAGGAGATTTGCAGACATAATTTAATGCAAGAAAATGAAAAAAATCAAAAATAGTTTTAGGCTGAACTAAGCCGAGGCTTATAAGAGGAAGTTGCCTGAAAAAGGGTATGTCTTACCAGAGAAGAGACATGAAAAAGAAATTACTTTGCAACATGAATATGCTCTGCTATATACATATGGGAGGCACCTGGAGCTGTTCTAGGAATGCTCTGTCTAGAAATACAGGAATACAGGAGATGATTCAACTGGGGTTTTTGCTTCCACAGTCTATTCCTCTGCTGAGCTTAGTTTGAGCACTGAATTGTAAGCCCACAGCATATCATAGAGCAGTATTTCTGATCATTTAGAACATAGAGCCTATAAAATATTCATAAAACCTCTGCAATTTGAATTAGTCTTTCAAGTAATAAAAAAATACATCAAAGTAATACAATAAATGAGGGTGTCCCTCTACTACATGTGATAAGCATAAGGATTTCTTTTAAATATTTGATTCATGAAAAGTAAATGAGGCATTTTCTGATGCAACAATTATGGGATTTCATAGAGCATGAAAGAGTAACAAGAAAGATACTGTGTTATTGTTAACGGCTCGATTTCTTACCATCTAAACTAATGAGCACCTTTGATCTTCTCTCATTTCTTCACGCTTCGTTGTTTCCATCATTGTCAAAAGCCCACTTCTTCACTCTTCTTGGGAAATAATCTACATAATGCAAAGTGACTGTGGAGTGCAGTGAGGATTCCACCAGCCAGGAAGAAAGGGCATCAGCTGATAAAAGGAGACATAACCTTGAGACAGCTACAAAATCAGATAATTTTAGCAGAGAGCAGATTTTTTTTTCCCCTGCCATTCAGGATTTAAACAAAGAAATCATCCCACATTTGCTTCTCCAAGGAAAAACATAACACTGAGTGAAAAGAATTAAGGTTTCCTTTTTTTCTCACATAATTTTGTTCTTTGAACATTTTCAACTGCCTGGTTAATAAAAAACTGGAAAACTCTGGCAGTTATTGTTCCAGGGATATAGACAATGTTCATGTCATCTTTTTATGGGTTCATTTTTAATTTCAGTTTTCAGATTCCTGCATCACTAATTTTTTTGCTTTTAGTCCCCAGACATCAAATAACAATGTAGGAGGACACCTGTCACCTTCCATATTGCTGGTGTACAAGTTTGAATTAATTCCTTTGAAGCATTGATGTTGCATATTAAGGTATAAGCCTCTGATCCTGTAGTGTCTCCTAAAGTTGAAAGTACTTCTTAATTTTAATAGTGCCTGCCTCAAGTCTACCTATATGGATATTTTACAGGATTTATTAGATGTATTTCCATAAGGAACAAGAAAGAAGGATTTTGAAGAGTTTCAATTACAGGATGTTTGAATGTTTCTGTTACAAACAAAAGCCATGATTTAAAAAGCAAATCCTTAGTCACATATAAGTAACATTGGTATGGCAGATTCTGGAAAAGAGAAGATCCTGCGTGTGATACAGTGCCTCACTGATACTGCACTTGTGCCCAGCACAGTTTCCACTGGTTTCAGAGGATTTACAGCAGTGTGAATGACATGTGAACCCACCTGAAGGATGCAGTGTTCAGGAAAGTAATTAAAAGTCCTTTCTGTCTCTAAATAGGCTGAGTTTTCAAACTGAAAGCAAAGTCAAAGTGCAGCTGCAACACAACCTGTCGGTCTGAGGTGTGCAGACACTCCCTGACCAAAGGCAGTAGCTGCAGGTTGTGTGTTCTGCCCTCAAACTGAGCCCACTTCTCTCTGTGCATTTGTCAGCCAGGCAGGGTGGGCTCCCCTGGGCCTTTGACACTGGGAAAATAAAATAAAGTCTGTCTCAGGAATTGATCCCAATGGGACCAGAGAATGGACAAAGCTGAAGAGGCCACAGATTGCCCACCTACTGCTCTGTAAAATATCTGACTAGGGAGAAGTTAGTAAATTCTGATATTCCTTTTTGAAATTAACCTTCCTTAAATAAAAACAAGAAACAAACCAAACAAGAACAAGTTTTATTCAAAGAAGCATTGTGAGAGATCAGAAATCTAGCTTATCCCTAGAGGAAGGAGAACATACTTGGTTTCTCCTCTATTACACTCCTGGGAATATCTTGATCAATATCAGAACTGTATGAAATACATAAAAGAGATTACATTTCATAAGATATATTTTATATTATACATTGCCACACACAGTATTAATATGAAATGCAATTTTATCTGATTTTAATACTTTAATGTTAGCTTCCATTATTTGCACAGTAAGTAAATGAAGAGATGCACATGAAATCTGGATTCAATTAGATGGGCATGCTATCACTTACTGACTGACATAAGAAGAATACATTAACTACAAGTATTCTATAATACTTTTCTGTCCTGAGATGGTGCACAGGAGCACAAAGAAGTTGCATTTAATGCTGACTGCCAAAACATAACCATCTGTGTTTTCTTAAAAATGTAAAATTAAATTTTGCAGATTGTAAATTGACATTTTCTTTCTTTTTCTGTCTGAGATTATTTAATAGATCTATCCACCTTTTAAAAGCGTTTGTTATTTCTTCCATATACTATTCTTTCAGCTTTTTATTAACTCTACTTTTAATGAGCAAATGAAAATACTGCACAATTCTCCCATAAATGAGTCTTGATTCTATTACTGTCAGTGGCAACTTTCTTTACCTGAATGTGTTATTATTATACTACATACAAGAGCACCTGATGTAAGAACCAAAGAGAGAAGGAGTTTGAAGAAGGAAAGTTAGCAAGACTGGGCCTTGACCCAGGGAAATGTCTGCCTGCAGGTATTTTGAAAATCTACTACAGAATGAAATTGCTTTTTCATTTTTAGCTCCCATGGAGCATGGTTTAAATGCCTGTGTGATTCATCAGTGTCCCTGATAATTCTCTGAGACATCTATTTGCAGCCTCACTAATGCCATTTTGTTCCTTGCTGCTCTCTGAGGTGGGCTGCAGGAGCCGCGCTCTGCCAGTGGCTGGTACCTGCCAGGCACTCACCCAGCCTGGTGCCTTCATGCAAAATTGCAGCCCCAGGATGGATTTTCACTCCAGAAGCAGCACTGCTTTCAAAGTCCATTCATTATGGACAAATAACAGATGTTGCCCAAGCCTTACTTTTTGTTGCTATGTTATAGCTCCTGGTGACCAACAAAACCAAGGGCAGTAATCGGTCGTGGTTTCTCTGTTGCTCTTGGACAGCTCTTCCTCTCTGAAGAACTGTTCTAGCCCTTTCATTACAATGACATCTGAGCACTTCATTGCCTTTAATCCCTCAGCTTCAAAGCTGTATCCAGCATTGCAGCTGCAGGAGGCCACCTCACACCCCACCACGGCACACAGGGATCTTCAGCGGAGGTTCATGCAGATGATGAGCGATCAGAGCTCAGCATGAGCTCCCCCAGCCACCTCCATGGGTAAGCTTTGCATGCTCTAGCACCCTGCTAGGACTGTGGTGGGTACCCTGCACTGTTCTGGTAGATGTGGCCCTTCAGTTCATCATAGCCACTTTCCTGGTGATATTGGGCAGGTGGACATGCTCACGGTACCTGGAATCCTTGTGACCACACTGTTTTAGCTATGACAGTGCTGCAGGACATTTGGAAGACATGACAAGTGTCCTGAGGCCTGATACTTCACCAAGCAAGAAGGAGGATGATGTTAACATAAGTGTCTCTTCTTTGTTTTTCATTGGGTTTTCTTTTCTTGGTTGTTTATTCCCATTAGGTGAAAAGGTTTCTACACTGAAATTTGTTATATGTCATTCACATAGAAAACTGTTTGTCAATATTAAAGTATTTTTTTATTTTATAGGAGAAGAGTAAAAATAAAACCAGAACCATTAAATTCCTCCCCATCTCAAGGGGTCAGATTTTCAGTAGCTCCTTCTACTTCTGTGTGGCTTTTTGATTTTTCCTCACAGCAGACGCTTTCATATGTTCAGGAAAACTTTTTATCTTTATTCATAGCTACCTATATAAATTCTTGGCTTGTTATTTATGCTATTATGATAATGCCCCTTTCATCTTAAAATGCTGCACTGAATTTGTCTTAATTTTATGTTAAAGGTTACACTGACAAAGGCTGGTAAAACCCATGGAGCATTATTTGTACTTACTTACAAAGCTTTAGTATCCCGGACAACATCATCACTTCTGTAAAGTATTACCCCATAAAGTTCATTTTGAAAGTGAATGCCATATCTCATTTTGCTTTGACATGCAAATACATTTCAGCCTATCTATCTAAGCCTTTACAGCACATCCATCACACCAGAAGTGTGCTCGTGCCAGTGAATCAAAAGCTACGGCAGCAGTTAACAAGCAGTGAGCTAATTAATGGCTCAAACAGAAAGTTTTAAGAGTGATTTTTCTAGACACTTCAGTCAAAAGTGATTGAGAAGGAAATGCCTTTTTACATTTTTTTATATAATGTCACACTAAATGAACCATAAAGAAACAATATAGAAAATACATAGCTTGGAATTTATGAGAACATTTTACAACTATTAAAGACCACATTTAAAGGTCTGGATTTTAAATGGAGCTGAGGGACCTTTGAAAGCAGATTTACCAGCAAGGTCATCTTTAAAGATGGAAAGGAACAAAACCAGGTCCCAGATGTCACAACTGGGAACATAACGAAGCCCAGAATTGCTAGATAAGAGAGGAGGAATGGACACTAAATGGACACTAAATAGATCCTATTTATTCGAATCCAAAGAGAAATGTTGACTGCCAGTCACCAGCTAAATTAAAAATGGCATTGCAGCTGGCTTTTAAAATGCGGAATGTGTTTTGGACCAGCCATCCTCACTGGCTACTTAAAATTGCTGCTGGTCTCTAGCTTAGCTGATGACATCTTACTGCATCTCAAAATATACAAATCTTGCCTCATGAGGAAACAGTTGTCAAAATATTATTTTTTTCTTCTGATGACATATGGAAAAAAATTCTTCATATATATTGAAACCATTTTTCTTACTTTGAAGCAGTTTCAGTCATATGATGTACAATATAATATAAAACTTGGCTCAAAAATAAAACTTAGAATAAAAAAATTAAAAATTTAAAATATGTTTACTTTTGGGAGCATTTTTCTCCATCTTTACATCAATAAATTCAATTTGTGTGAAATTTGTATTGCTTTTACAAAGTAGAGTTGACATTGATAAATGTATTGACTTGGATTCGGATTCTCTGGTAACATTTCTTTCAAATCTTCTTTTCAAACTGCTAATAGAAACATGACCCAAATTTTGTGAAAATAAAGATCCTTTTTGCTTAAAGTGAGGCAATTAGTTCCCCATTCCCTCCAAAAAGACAACCCCCAAATCCCTTTTTGAAAGAGAGTACAAAAAAGAACTATTAATATTTTTTCACAGCAAATATAAGGTCAAACTGTGTTTAAATCTGAAAAATGGAAAGCAAAATAAATAATAAATAAAAACCCCTTGTTGCATTCTTGGCTACTTTCCTCACTAGCCTGTGCCCCTTCCCAGCTATGGGGATTGTCACACCTGCTCCGTGGCAATAATTTAAGTGGTGTAGGTGCACACTTGCCCTTTCCTGACCCAAAAATCTTAAACTGTGGTCTTTCAGAAGAGCCAGGGCTATTTGGGGAGTAACATGTTGCAAATGCACCAAATTGGGAGGATAGTGGGAGAAATAACCTCTGTGTTAAATAATCCAGTGATCTGCATCTGTAATAGTTGGTCAGACATGAACAGGGTCTCACTGTGTGCCCAGTGATGATTTAGAGATGTTTTGCACCACTGAGTCTGCATTTTAATGATTACTGCATGACTGGAAAGTGCTTTTGTTCTACCTCTGAGTGAGGAGCTGAGAAAAGCCATAGAGCTCAGACTGCAGCGTTATTTCTGATTCTGGGACTGCAAATTCGCAGCCTTGTTTTGCCGGTAGCAGCAATGGGGAGCACGGTCAGTGGGAGACAGGTGGGGCACACCAGAGGCACATCCCTGAGCTCTGCTCTGGCCACACTGCCCAGGGAGGAGAAGGCTGGGGCATGGCCCTACCACTCTCTGGGGCAGGCATGGGGAGCTGGGCGGCTGTGAACACCCTGGTGTGACTGTTGCCTTCAATGAGCTGGCAAAGCAGTGAGGAAAGCTTGCCAGAGATTCCTCTTGCTTCTTTTCTTGCACAGCACTGGGAAAGGACAGTTTTCTGGCTGCTAAGATAATTCTCTGCTGGAGATTTGAATACCCTTTGCCTTTGACAAAGACATTATTACTGAAGGTTTTACAAAATTCTATTAGTCTATTTCTGATGCATTGAAGAGTACAACTCCATTCACAGCCACTGCAAATGGATCCAGAGCACAGCTGAGTGGTAATTAGCAGTGACAGCTGTTTCCCACCTTTTTCCTAGTCAGATATTTTCAAGCCCTGGAAATAAGTCTCTAAGACTAATAACTTTTTTTTTTTTTGTATAACATTGAACTTGCCAACGATTTTTAGTTATCAGTTCTTAAAAAAAAAGGTAGAATCTTATAAAATTTCAACCTGAAGCAGACTTCATCGTAGTTAATGAGCCATGAAAAATAAGATTTAGCTTGGGAAGGCTGTTAATACATTTAATACATTTTTGCAGCTGTAACCTGTACTAGCAGGCTATGGTCAGTTAAAATAGATACCTCAATTAATCTTTTCTTGGAAATTGAGAAAATGCCTTATATTTATTAAAATTTTTTTTAAAAAGTAAAAAAAAAAATTTGTCAGTTTTTCTGCTGTGTTTTAGTACCTCTGTGGCACCAAGATGAGAAGAACACTCACACCAAGAGAGAGAACACTCACTTCGGTGCAGTGTTACCATAAGGGTCTGAATATCACTCTCCTTCCTGCCCAGCAAAGCAGGGGTGTTTGCCTTCTGTGCACCGTGTAACCTTGGGCTATGTGGCTTCCCAGGGGTGAAGGTATGAAAGCTCTACTGACCTGCTGCAGCATCACACTGCTAAACCTGGGAGGAACTTGGGCACACAAGCTGATCAAGAGCTCCCTCCTAGGATTTAGCTCATCATCACTGCCCCAGGCAAGGCCCCAGGTTTGGATTTACAAGGAATCAAACACAGTGGTATGTCCTACCCACGTAGTTTGCATGTCATGTCTGAACAATGTGCTTTGAAAACAATCATGAAATACTCCTTTATATGTTCTACATGATATTTGGTGTTGCCTTTTTTTTCCCCCTCTAACCTGGAACAACAGTAAAGTGTATCAGGAGAGAAAAAAAAAAAAGGAAAAATGCAATGGTAAATTCAGGGGGTTTGGTATCGTGTTAACTCTGTATCTACATATTTACAGGATTTCTTTTAGAAGACTAGACTATACCTTTTTCTATTTCACATCGAGGTTGTCGTAAAAATGGAAAGAAAGCAAAGAACAGAGAACTCTAAATCCCATTTACTTTTTGGCAGAGTGAACAGATAAAGGTCATTTGTCATAAAGTTTTACTCAATTTTATATTGTATTTACAAATTTTTGACTTTCAGAATTCCTTTTTTTTTCAAGACACATATCTGGGAAAAACAGAAAACAACAAATTGTCCCTGCATTCACCAGGTTGGTCTCTTGTTCCAAGTGTCATTTTTGCTCATGCTGCTTAGTAAGATCATAGGAAAAATGGCTAAGAAAGGTCACAGAACTGTCACTTCTATATTAAATGAATTAGCCTCTCATCTGCTGTCCTACTTCTCAATTTTCAGAATGTAAAGTCAGTAAATGAGTGGCACACAAGTGGCATTTATAAATTCAGTTCATTTTGTTCAATGTAGAAAACAGAAATACAACTTAGAACCTTCTGTGTATTTTCTTGATATCAGATATTAGAAAACTATCTGACTGCATGAAGAAGTATTTATCAAACTAAAAATGCTATCTATATGTAAACACCCCTACCTGTTGCGGAGATTACTTTTATATCCCAATTTTTCTCCTGTCTTGGTGGCATATTCTAGCACTCAAAGTGCTGATAAAAATGATTGGTTTATGCTGACTACAGAATGGGAAATGACAAATCGATTGAAATCCACAGGTTAAAATAAAAATAATTGCTAAACTTGCTACTGTCACTTGTACATATTTGCTTGCCACACAATGTCCATATTAAATAAGCAAAAAGTAACAGATAAATGTCTCTGCAGTCTAAAAAGAATGCTTGCACCATAAGGTGGTATAAACATTAGCATTCCATCTTAGAGAGTGAATTTTTTTATGAGATTCAGCACTGAACTTCCCTCACTACTTTTTAGATATCATACTAGCTGCTGCCTGCCAGCACCTAAGTATCCATGGCCATCTGGGCCATGTGAATACATATTTTAAGGTGCATGGTGTTGTGTAGTGTGAGAATGGGTGTAGTTTTTTAATACGTGGAAAAGGAGAGCTCACAATCCATATTGGAATAGTCTCCTGACCTGAGACACAATGAAAAGACCCACCCAAAGGCCAAGTGCTGAATGGTCACTGGCTCCAGCTCCTGGTGCTGCAGGCAAGACAGTGAATGATGTCAGCACATCATAAACAGAAGCAGACTGACTGCCTGACTCGGCCAGGCTCACCATGCAGAGCCTACACTCCATTTCCCTGCCCATCCTGACCTCCCAACACCAGTGCAGCTACATTTCAAAGCCTTGTTTAAAGTCTAGATAACATAAAGTTACCACACATATGGTGGCCAGGAGTGGATTGCTCTAACAGTCTCATGTTGCTTTTTGAGCCCTCTTCCTTCTAGTTCTTCGTTTTTACCTCTGCCCCGCTTTGTTTTCCTGCCCCTGCCTGAGGCATTCATCACCTAACTTTCTCTTGCATCCACTTCCCCATCTCCTTCCATACTTGAATCATTACCACATGTTATACAGCTGTGAAGTATTATCTGCCCCTTTCACTCAAATCTGAAAGAATGATTAAAATCCTTTTTATGGTCTTGAAGCATTCAGTGCCAGGTTGTTCACCAGTGTGGGGGTGGAATAGTAAGTCCTTCAGTGTGAGTGTTTGGAGGCTGCCAGTTCTGTTGTCACACCTTCTAGCTAATACACTCTTGCATTAGAGAGCCTATATTCATAAGCTGAAATTACACTCATTTTCCTACTGAAAGCATAATGTACCCATACCCTGGACAGTCCCTCTGCATTGTCTTAAATTTCCCATCTTCTGTTGCTCTCTTTCATTTTGCTATCCAAAGTTTAAATTGTGTTCTTAATTTCTTTGCAAAGTCTGGCAACTTTCATTTCCTCACACCTTCTCCCTTCATCTCTGTTTCTCTGCCTAAATCTCCAAGAGCCAAAATTCATGGCATTTAACTGCCTGGTCTCTACTATACACCTTCTGTTACTGCTCAAGTAATGCAGATGAATGAGAGATGGGAACTCTTCTTCTTGTCAGTAATTCCAGAATTTCTTGGGAAGAATGCATGTTCTTTTATGGAGAAGTTGTATGGATTTTTAATACTAGATTTGCTGCAATATTTGTGCTTGTGCATGCAGGCAATTTTTTTTCAAACCAGGCAGAAAGTCAAATGGAAACAACACTTTGCTCTTCCTCTGTCTGTAAAAGTGATTTTCCTGTTGCTGCTGTTCATTGGCTATTGAGTTGGAAAAGTGAATTCTGGAATTTGGAACTTATATCCATTGAAATTAGCAGAAAAATGTACACTCAACTTAACAGAGGCAAGAGTTCCCCTCAAGAGTGTGAGAGGCTCTGAATTTATGGAAGAGTTTGGCATCCATTCTGTGCAGTATAAAGTAGATATGAATATCTATGGAGAGTTAAGAGCTCATCAACAGAAGCATCAGTAAAATCAGATATGGTCAAAACAATGGAACAGCCTATGCAAAAGGCAGATCTGCCAGGACCATCTCTAGCCATTGTAAAGTTTCTCTGGGATGCAATAACTGACCTGTCTCTGTTTTATGACTTCTAGCTCAAAACTACCCTAGTACTTGAGGCCTGGAAAACAGAAAATGTGACAAATGTGGGTCATGAGAAAGCCACAAAATTATAAGCCAGTAAATTGGATATCAATATCCTAATCAATAGAAAGTACAAAAAAAAATTTGAAATAGATAAACTAGAATATAGATGAGCCTTTATTTTTCAGGGGTTTTTTTTTTTTTTGTGGGAGACAAAAAGTCTGTGATAAAGGAGATCCATTTGATATATATATGGCTTTCCAAAAGGCTCTCAAAATCGCCCTCACCAAAAGAGGAGTAAAGACTTGAAAGCAGAGTAGGAGTAGAATTTGAAGCTTCACTAAAGATACAAAAGAAGCTTTGAGCTGGGCACCTGGGAAATGAAATAGATGAGGGAAAGAGAAATCATAATTTCACATATAACATGATGGGTTCTAAATTACTGCAGACTGCATCTTGCAGAGTAATACACAATTCATGAGAACATCAGCTCATAGAACAGAAAAATAAAGACAAATGTTAGGAACTATTAAGAACAGGGGGAAAAAACTTTCTCTGAGTTAATTTCTGATTTCATATTTGGTGTATCTTAGACATCTACTTTTGGTCATTGCTTGAGACAGCATATTAGGAACTTTGCTCTTACCTCATATAGCCATTTTAATGCTTTTACCCACAACCCTCAATGTATTAATCTATTTATTCAGTAAAAAGTATAAAATCATACTTCTATAAATAAAATAACTAAGTCTAATTACATCAGTCTTGTTCTTATTTCCAATGAGTATATATATATGTTTCATTTTTTTAATCCTAAATTGCAATGTTGTTTTTATTCCATCTTATATCCTCTGTATTTATAACTCCTTACGTGCTCCTAACATGTTCCTCAAGGCCATGACTGACTAGGAAGATGAAGGAATGTTAAATCAACTGTACTGAACTTGTCTTAACATAATTTGACTGGCAGCTTGCCTTAGAAACTATTTTGCTTTCTGTGTATCCTTCTAATTTTACAACAGAAATTTCCCTGAAGCAGCACTTACATTACAATGCTTTCCCTAGGACAGGTTAATAGCTATTCTTTTTAATTATTCTCTACTCAGCTTCAGAACAGCTGTCAAAATATACCTTCAGAGTAATATATTTCACAATAAGATCGGAATGAAGACTGGACCATTGAAATAGTAGTAAGAAAAAAATGTTACTTTAGGTAAGTTAGTTCTTCTCATCAGCTGCCTTGAAAGAAATTGGCCCAGCATAATGCATTGCATAAATGCAAATATGCCAGGAACAGCTTAACCAGAGCAAAAAACAATTAAAATAAAGTTTGATAAGGGAAAGATGCAAGCATATAAAAACTCATAGAAAATATTGCTTTTTTTATTAGATGGGAAGCATACACAAAACTGAGCTCCTTCAAGTAGTATACTCTTCCTGATGTTACTGCACCAAGCTCAAAGTTAAATAAATTGAAAAATTGGTATAAAATTTTGTTCCAGCCCAGAAAATTTCTTCATCACTTTGCCGTATGTTGCCAATGAACATTATCTGTATAATAAATCAGGACCTACCTTGGATCTTGCCAAGTTAATCTCTATTTTCCCTTGGCTTTTGAGATGTATCATTTTCTTTTGGCTTATGCTGCTCTCCAGGAGGGACAGCTTTTTCTCTTACTTATCTATTTCCCTCTGCATTTGAACAAAGTGGCTTTACCTTGTCAAAGCTCACATACCCCAGGAGTCTGTGAGTGCACAGTTTCTTCTGAAATCTGTACAGGTATTTGCAGGATGAAGCTTCATCACTATTTCAGGCTGATCTAGATCTGATGATTTTCAATGGCATAGTCTTTCAAATTAGTCATAGAAAGCAATTGTTTTATTACTTGTTTGGGTGCCTCAGGATCAAACTCAAGACTACCCTTTGCATTCCTTTCTTTGGCTCTTCACTCAAAATCAAAATCATCCAACATGTAAATTAAATTAGTCTCAGCATTGCCAAGGAAACCAGAGCCCTCTGTTGTATCTCCCAGTTAAAATTTTGGGATATCCATCTTTTGTTGGGTGAGGTAAATTCAGGGAGCTACTTTGTCTGCTTGGTGTCTGGGTCTGCACTTCTAGAGCAGCTTCTATGCCTTCTACTGTGGGGCAATGCGGTGCTTTTGCACTAAGAATCCAATAATTACCAAAAAGCTCTGCTATGTCTGAAACTGGACACAGGTACCTCACAGAGAATACAATTCTGGTTTAAGTTTGTAAGAAAAAAATGAAATAAAAAAACCTGTTCAACACAGAAAATGTTTTTCAAAGCATAGCTTGTAATTTTCAAGCCTACACAGTTAAACAAAAAGAGAGAGGCCAGCACCTCCTACACATCTGAATTTGAAAATAGTATTTCTCTGACAAAGTAAAAATGCCGTTTACTTGCATGATTACTGTTCTAACATGTTTGCTAAATGGAATGGATTGCATGCAAGGTTTCCTAATATATTTTCTTTAAGAGGATTTTGGGAGCTATTTTTGTTCTCAAACATCTCTCACTGTACTCACTGTTATTAGGCTGGTGAGATTTTGTAAGAGAGCTCAAACTCACTCAGGAAGAGACTTTAGGCTTCAGAAAGAGCAGTAAGTGTTTGCAAATGCTCTTGTCTTGGTCTGTGCCTTTATGAGGATTGTACATGAGCAAACACAGGTGATTGAGCTTTCCTATCCCTAACTGTTTATTCTCAATTACTAGGGTTACCTCAACAAGATTATTTTTCAACTTAATCTTACTCTGAATCTCAAGCAGAGAAGAACAATCTTTTTTAAAAAAGTAATGCATTTGTGGAACAGGGTTTGAGATTGACAGAAACCGATGGCAAGGGGGAATCTGCTACATTTCTCTGCTCCCCCTCTTCTTTCCTCAGCACAGTAGTGCTGCTTCTAGAATAGAAAAGGTACTACTTGTCTGCAGCTTTTTTTGTCAACATTTTGTGGTTGTTCTAAGTCTGTGATTTGGGGGCCTTCTCCATGGAATTTAGCCATTCCAATGACACTTTGTAATTTGCTTTGTTCAGGAGAGATTTTTCAGCCAGAAAAGTAGCATAAGTCAAAGAATACAAAAGACCAAAATAAATGTTCTTCCAAACAGTGAGGTGTTTATATAGAAGGCTTACTGAGAAGTGATGTCATTATGGGAGGAATCAAAATATCCTGTAGACATTTATTGGCCACGTAGACCTTTAGTGAATAATGCTATGTGTTGTTTGGAATATCTGTTCTAAAAACAAAAACACAACAAATCCCACATGAAAGCTGGAAACATTTGTCCTGCAATTTTCTGGACCTCTAAAATGTCAGATCTAAAATAAAATTTGAAGTAAAAAACTCTCTGAACCTTCAAGAAAAAAGTATTGTTTCAGTGCTTTTGTTGTCCTATTTCAATCTCTCTTACTACAAAATTTTCTGTCTGGGCAAAAGCTTATTGAATTGGGCCCAAGTGGCACAATATGGGATGAGCATTTCATGTGCACTAACCATGGTGTGCACAGACAATAAGAAACAAATCCAGCAAAAGAAATTAGCAACATAATTCAAATGGACTAAATGTGTGACTAACTTAATGAAATGTTTGCACAGGGAACAACTATTTTGGTGATCCATACCTGATAGCAGCAATGCAATTCGACAGAGGGCACCACGCAGTCAAAGGATTCATTGCAATACGGGCAATAGTTATGGCCTTGGTGGGTTGCTCGTTTTTCCATCGGATGACAGGAATCTCTCACTAAGAAATTCCACTTTTACTTCTGTTTCAGGATAGAGGATCCTCACATCTCTGATTTTTCTGCCATCTGTTTACTGTGTCATATTTATCACTTGCAGACACCCACATTCCAGCCAGGAATGCCATGCAGGAGGCTGTGTATGACCTGCACCTTGTGCATAGTTGGACTGTGACAGACTCTTACTTCCTCAGGACTGCAGTCTGCAACATCTGTGTGGCATTTATAGTCTTTTCCAGCTTAACCAGAGCATTTCCTTTTTATGAGCAATTGCTCAATAGGGATTGAAGTGTGCAATGAAATATCAATACCTGTAGGTAAAACCGTTTTCCACCTAACCTGTGTTTATGGCTACTGTATATCACTTTTTCATGTGTTCCCGTAGTAACTGTCTAGTAACTGCCTTCTACCAACTCATTACTCAGATATACAGTGGAAAATGGAAACCCACCCCTAGCGATGACAGCTAAATGAATATGCAGTATAATGCAAATATCTCCACATGTCACCCGGAACAAAATAAATTATTCCTATATGCATCAAGACATTTTCAGGCAGGTTTCACCATTACAGTAGAATAAATCCAGTAATTCTGCCTCATAGTTGAAGAAACATCAAAGGAAAGTTCACCAAAGTATCTTCACAGTATTTTGTATGGCAGCCACATCTTGATCAAGGCTACAGAAAGCAGAAAAAAGTCAGCAGCAGCCCAAAGTTGAACTACCATCGAAAACAAGGAGACAGTACTCTCTGTGCAGTACATGAGAGGAAATCTAGATCCCTGTGTGTCACTGTTGTCACCCACTTTGTAGTTGTATGTATTTTTCTGAACTTGAATTGTGCTGGGACTTGCTTTTTCCTGTATAATGGCTGTGCTAAGGGTTTTAACCCTTTTCTGATTGCCTGGTGAGGCAACAATAGCAGTGCAACTTTTCTGCACTGCAAAAACATGGAAACTTCAACCATGGGAAATTGTGCAACACTCAAGGCCTTTGATTTCTCTTCCCTGACGGGGCAGTGTGTTGCCATCAGTGGAGAACATTCCTAAGTAATACCAGAATTTTATGGCCAGATACTGGGCTCATTTTTTCCCCTCACTTTTAAAACTATGAAAATAGCAATGGAAATCCTTTTTTTTTATTGTAATTCTTCTAACTTTTCATAATTTAGCTTTTCTTTTGTCAAGAGAAAGCAAAAACCAGGAACTTATACATGCATATGAAAGAGGAAATGTTAAAAAACAAGTAAATAAAAATAGTCTCTTAAATTCTCAATTTTTTTTCCCCCTACTTCATTCCCTGCACATCCCTCCTAGGAAGAAGGTTCAAACATTTCTTTCACTCACTCCTTTTTATTGATTTGGAATTTGAAAAAAAAAATTAAAAGGTGTTCTTGTAAAGAGACAAGATGCTTATATCAGAAAATCCTTAGTAAACTGGAAACAGGCCCTGTGCTGGCCTATTCCATATCCTACTGCACAAGTGCCTTAAAGAAAAACTTTTCCTTGTCAGGATAACAGGAAAAGGAGGATTTCCATTATGATCTCTCACCAGAGAGAGACTAGTGACCAGTATTACAGTAATTCCCAGGATGCAAATTATGTTAGTAAAATTTTGGCCCAAGGTTTTATAGGAAACAATTTATTATAGCTGTTCTGTGATAAAGTATTTTACAGCTGGAAATTTCATAGGAGACAGGGTGTATTCAATTCTATTTTCTACATATAAAAGTTAACAACCATAGAAGCTCAAACTTTTTCTCCAAGACTGGGTGCATCCAATACTGTGTGTCCTGTCCTATTTGCATCACTTGTAT
>JAOXXN010000137.1:12115014-12127413 GCA_026770055.1 Myrmophylax atrothorax
CTTCACTTTTAGTAGTTGCTTCTTCCTCTTTTTGTGTACCAGATGTAGACAGCAAGTTATAGCAAAATAAAAACAGAACTGTCTTTCCCCTTCCAGCCCTTATTCCTGCATGCTTCTTCATATGGTTTTATTTTTAAACATTTTCCCATAAAGATGTAACTTACTTTAGGGCTTACTTCAAGGAAGCTCCCAACAAGTTCCCATATGTGATTGCTTAACGCAGAACAGCTGAACTTTGTAAATCAGCAACAGACCCAGCAGCACTATCTGACTGCACCAGGCTGATGGGGTTTGCCCATTTGTAGTGCAGTCAGTTCACTAATGAGGAGCTGGCAAGAGGCACAATGCCCCTTGGACCTCATTAAACAGGCTTATTTTAGCCTGCTGAAACCTTACCTCAGGACTTGAGCACGGAGGCCAGAGCAGAAGTGCTGCTGCAGAAATGGGGGCCCTGTCTCCTTGTGGAGGTGGAGTCTTCCTGAAGAGTTTAAAGTCAAGTTTCCTTCCTGTCACTGTCTCTCTAGGTGTGACATAAGAATTCAAGGATATTTTTATGGAAGTGGGTTTGCCCCAGGAACTTGTTGATGTTCCCACTGAGGGGCTCAGCCCCAGCCTGGAGACCTCGCTGAAGTTGCTCCCCACATGTCAACATCTCCCTGCACTGACAGTCTTCAAGCATGTGCTGGCCAGTTTTAAAGTTAACAAATTGCACAGGCAACTTTCCAATGTAAGGGAAATTGTTTGAGCAGCAGCAAAGTCAGCCCACTCCATGCTCTGCTCCTGGCAAGACAGACTTAGAGCTGCAGAACAGGGAAAGGCAGAGATGCATTAACATTGTCCTAGTCAAAACTCATTACTCAGTTCTCTCAGGTGTATGGAGTCTGAAAGTGAATGGCAGTCATTAGTGCTTCCTAACCTGCTCCCATTCTCCTCAGCTGTCATGTCCAGGTTTGCTATTTCTAGCTCAGATGTGCTGGCATAAGAAATGCTTATGAAGTGAAGCTCAAGTGCCAAGTCCAATGGTCCCTTGAGGCTGCAGATTGTTTTGCTTGGAGGCTCATCTCCACTCTGGCTAAACAGATGAATAAAAACATGACAAATCTGATCAGTGCTTCCTCAGCCCACAAGTATGCAACTCCTACTGCTGTAGAAACTACAACCTGAGGCACTGGTTGTGCAAAAACCTCAAATTGCTTTAGAAGAGAAAGAACTACCTGTGGAGCACTTGAGCTGTGACAGCAGTTCTTTGAGAGGAGAAAAACTGTGGGCACCTCAACCCATGCCAGAGCTTGGCTCACGGTGCCTGCCAGCTCCGCACTGCTAATGTCACGTGCAGGAGGCTTGAGCAAGCACAGTGGGAGCGTTAGGTTGGTCGGGGAGCACCTACCGAGTTTCGGACTCTTCCTGTGCCAGGAACCCTCTGGGGCTGGTACAAGACTGTCAGCAGAAGTGGCCTTCTCCTGTCAGATTTTTGCTTTTAAGTCAGTGGGTGTTGGATTGCACCCAAAGCTGCAGAAGTATTTGGGAAAAAACTTAGGATCATAACTACAGATTTACATTAGAAAAGATTAAAAGCTACTTTAACTAGGGGCTTTACTTACTAACATAGCATTATACATTTCCAAGTCCCTCTAAGTACAGCTCGAGGTGCCATGTCAGCATGACTGCAGTTGGTGTCTGGAGACCACCCATGTCTCTCTGTCAAGTTATTAGCCAGGCTGTGCAGGTGGTGCTCGAAAATGTCCTGCTGCTTGGCTATCACTGCAGAGGCAGGATTTATATAAAGAGACATGCGAGATGTGATTTTCTAAATTAGTAATGGCTTTATTAATCTGGACGGGAATATTCTGGCCACAGACATCTAACAAGAAATGAGAGAGCTATTTTTGCTCTTCCGTGTTGGTGCACAAATGTGTTTGACAGTGCTGATAACAGACAACTTGTCAAGACACCCATCAGAGAAACTGAAGCTCAGAGTTACAGGGGGGCATTTGCTCATGACAGCACCCCCAGCCATCCTGGCCCTTCAGGGAGTTTTCCCCTCCTACTGGCTCAGTGGGGCACAGAGTTGGGTTGCTGTTGCCATGGCTCTGGCTGTGCTGTCACTTCCATCTAAGCCTTTTTTCACTTGATTGAAACTGTGTACTGAAAAGCAGGGATGAAATCTCAAACTTTGTGGTGTTCCTTTTCCTTATTTGACAAAGTTCACACCTCTTCTACTGTCCTGGACTATCATAATAAAGTAGCTGGTTTAGTGTACACAGAGTTGATTCTTTTTCCTTTCAGTCTCCTGTGTTTCTGATGTATTGTGGTTCCATGATGTGTCCCCTGGTAACTGCTCTCACCACACATTCAGCAGACACATCTCGTGGCAGATTGCCATTTGGAAGGTAAGCAGTAATTCCTGTTTAGAGATTTGTCATTCAGCATCTCTTTGGAGAAAACTCACATAAACAAAGGAGAAAGCTGAGCACAGACAGCTCCTCCAACACAGTCCAGAAATCAGACTTCACAGCCAAGTGGGGAACCCTGAGGGGCTTCAGCAGCACTTCCCTGGTTCTCCCCTGTGGCATGGGACCAGTGTGGCAGACCTGCAGCTGCTCAAAACAAAAAGATTGACTTTGGTTACACTGTAGAATCTGTGATGGGATCCAGACATATTTTCTGTTCCTCTTATATACAGTTCATGTCTTAAATACAGAGTCAAGTCATAACTGGCACTACTTGAAAGCACTTGGGCCTATGGATTCAATAGACTTTTTAAAAAATGTAATTATAGTCTAAAGTCTTTTGACTGAATAGGATTTAAAAAATAAAAAAAAAAAGAAAAAAGTATAGAGATATCACATCTCTAGCTCCTACTATCTCTGCTTAGCCTCAGATAATTTTTCATTAAAATTCATTCAGTTCATTACTGGACACAAGCTGTGCCTGACTTGCTTTCACTGGTTTTGATGTTTATTTGATGAGAGACTACTTGTTAACAAAGCTGTATGGAGGTTTAGGAAACACTTCAAGGTAGCATGAGAAAACTGTCTTGTAATCTCTAATTTGAATAGCACACTTTTGTCTGAGTGACCCACACTTCATGTATGTTACCTTCATAAAATAACAGCAAAAGCAGAAAAGTTCCATCAACTGCGATCCCAGCATAGGCAGCTCTCAAAGTTCTGGTAAGGAGCATCCTGAACCTTTCTGAAATTTACCAATCAAAAATTTAGTGAAGTATACAGATGTCTGCCTAGTTACTGATACAGAGAGAAAAAAATACATCTTAAAGAAATAAGTAGCAAAGGCACTTAAAAAAGATATTAAGTGTATATATAAGGTCATATTCATCTCGGCTTCATAAATCTCCACTAGAATTAAAATCCTGTGGTGTATTTCCCATGCTTACTTACAAAATGTTACCCACTGTTTGTGCTTCATCAAGACTATGTAATAATTGCTTACAGACAAACAGGCTAACACTTCGATCATTATCTATAAAGTGTGATTTTTCTGATTTTTAAATTTTTTTAAAATATTTTTTTCACCAAAACCCATTTGTGTTGCTAAAGTATGTTACTGGCTTAATCAAGTTTCATTAGAATCTATTCTGCCTAAAGTTGAGTCTCTAACTAGTATCTTTTATGCATCCTTTACAAGATTTCTTCGAAGATGGACAAAATTAGTGTTAGAGTATTACCCATCTTGAGTGGTGTGTGTCTGAGGGTCAGTTACATGTTGGTGGCTGAATTTGTATTAGTAATGAGTTGCAAAAATGAACCTGTAGGATTAAACCACACAGAAGTACTCACAGCACTAAACACAGGGAAATGTGTGAGATTTTGCATATTTTCTCTCACCAGGAGATCCTGAACCACCAGGAAACTTTCCAGCCTAGGTGTAAGTGGAGGCCGGGCAGACCTTCTGACAGGCTCTATGGAAAACAAGACAGTAATTTAAATAATGCCTTTAAAGTCAGTGTGTATGAGAAGTATCTTTTTAGGTGAGTTCTACTGATAGTGGCTTAAGACTGAACTATTAAACAGATATCTTCTAGATGGGACCTAGCACTGCCAATGCAAACTGCTGACATCCAGCTACAGTCACTAGGTTCCAGTGGAAATGTTTATGCATAACTACATCCCTCAAGCAGGGAGGGGGAAAGAAGAAAACTGTGTTTTTACTATTCAACTGCCAAATTATTTATCTTTCATTTTCTGAAATAAGATGTGCAATAGATCCCCAGAATCATTGATCTGTTTAAATAAACAATGTGACACACCAGGCCACAAGGACCATCTGACACTGAGTTCTTTTGTTTCCATTTGTGGAGTAGGAAAATTATATACTGCACAGTTTAAAAAGACCTATCCATGTGATTTCATCAAAGATCTCCATTTGTGGTAGTAAGTTCCACCACACCACTTGATGGTCTGTTTTTCCTAAATGGAAACATTTCTAGCTCTCAGAAGGCGAAGGAGATGACATTTCCGTAAGAGGAGTTGCTACATGTACATTTGTGGTTCTGTCATTGGCACAACACTAGTAAATGCCAAACTCACAGGGTCCAGGACCATATATGTGTTAACCACAAAATTGTTTCTCCTCTGAGGAAATTGAAAAGGAGCTTGATGGAAACTTTTCTGCCCATTTGTGATATGATTTACAGGTTAGAAAAGCTAAATTTATAGGTAGCATTTACTCTCATGCAGCAAGATTGTTTCCATAAGAAAAGAAGCACTCTTGCCTGGTCTAAATATACATTAAGTAAAAAAACTTCTTGCACACAAAGTTTAAAATTACACAAGCATTAACTGAGCAACTGAGCTAATGTTCAGCCCCTGGGACTGGAACACGCTGAGTTCTGGGAGGCACAACAAGAGAACAGTTGTAGCCTCCACTTCAGGAATATATCTCTCCCTCACAGGGTGAAGGACACTTTGTAGCATCCTCCTGCCTCTGCCTCAAGGAACAGTCTTAAGACTGCCCCCACAACTACCCAGGGGACATAGAGACCACCCAGGTCCAACAGACTCACCACAGTAAAGAATGCACCAGCATTGTTTCCTTTCTGGTCCTTAGGTTCAGGAACTCAGGTCTTTGCGTTTGACCTTGTGAAGTCCTCTGAAGCAGCAAAGCCAAGGCTCTACAAGCAAAGCCTCTGAGTGAGGAAAGGTCAGAGGAAAATTAATTGCCATGAAGAAAGCACCTGAAGGCACTCTAATGGTTCCTTAACATAGAGAGAAGGAACCTAATTCTGTGTGCCAGATGGTTACACCACCTTCAGCAGCTCACCCAGTCCTCTTCCCGCGTAACAGTGACACTGAATATAAGGAAAAAGTGCACTTTATGTGCCAGGGAACTTTTTATGTATAAGGCTTTGCTGCTAGAACTGTTGATGTTCCATGCAAGTATTTTCTCTTGTATTATTATGAATAAAGGATAACGTTTCTTCTACAGCCAGTTTATTTTGTTCCCTGAGTATTTTAGACTATTGGCAGTCTAACTGCCTGCTATTTATCAGAAAACTAATTTGATCAGTCCCATAGTAGGCAGATCCATGGCCCTTCTCCAGACAGTACTGAAAATGCTTATGTTTAAATGTTTAGCATTAAAGAGGTTATAAATCCACATGATGTGACCAAACTGAAGGTTCAAGGAACAACTATACTGAAAAATAACTAGTTCTCTTCTTACAGCCTTGTGATAACTACTAACACAGCTGTTCCCTCTAGAATCTGACTTATGTGCCTGAACAGCATATAAACTCTTTCTAAATTTTCTAATGTTAAAGATAACCATATAGATTGACAGGGCAAATTAAAAAAATATTTGAGAGAAAATGAAAACTTCTAGGCCACATTTACACATCATCCTAGAAGGGTTTTCATTCCATAAGCTTCGTGCAGTCAGGAAGCCCCTGGTACTCTGAGAGGACCAGTAAACATGGTTTGTGTTGAAGATCGCATGTTCTGGCAATATGACGTACTTTTCTACTAACGTCCTCAGGAATATTCCTTTGTCTCTCAGATAATGTATGCATGTCCTTCTGCTTGGCCTGGCAGAAGATGTAGGAAGGAACTGCTAACATTTGGACAGAGCTGTTGGTTACTTGTTTGCTTGCACTTCATGTGGAGCAGCAGGCTCTCTGAATGCCTGTGACAGAGGGGCTAACTTAAGTGTGGAAGTGTTAATTAATAATTCATAAGGTCACCTCTCTACAATTGAAACTCCTTCCCTGTGGAGAACAGACAGCAGCAGTGATGCCAAAGAGCACACTGGAGCCATTGTGGATTAAACAAACCGGCATGTCCTTTCCCTGGGATTCTCTGCCTAGAAAAAAAATTCTGGCAACCAAATTGTTCATATAACTTCTCACACATAACAAGAACAGAAAGATCCTCCTAGGTAAACAGGCATGTCTGTTTACCTAATAAAGGTTTACAGATTTGTAGGCAAAGCTTGCAAATTCATAAAAGAGTTGCCAAGGAACACAACAGAGCCACATTATGTCTTTCTGTGAAAAAATATGTGAGACAACGTACAGCTGCAATCCCCGCCTAAGTGCCCTCTCTGAGAGAAGTGCTTGCAGGACAGCAGTGAAGGTCATGAAGATCAAGAGGTTCCTTAAGGACTCCCTTGGCTCTGGGGTCAGCAGGAATTTGCCTTCAGATCTGTCACCTCAAATGGCTTGTCTCAGTCAAAAATTAAACCCAGGGAGGATGCTAAGAGGCTGGTTCAGAATGTAATAAAAACTATATAAGAGAGGTGTATTCCCTGGTCTCTTCTTCTGAGTGAGAGGGTGCTAAATCAGTTAAAAGAGCAAGCAGAGACCTGGCTTTATTGAATTATATGACAGAGAAAGAGAAAATCCTTTGTGTAAGCCGTTTTCCTACATAGTGAGTCAGGGAATTTACATCTCATTATGTGCTCAGCAAGAAGTGTAAAGATACAAGTCCTTCAAGCAGGTGTGAATAGACACTCAGGATCAATCTACATGATTAAGCCTTTGTTTTCCAGTAAACTATGGGCTAGACTTTCACATAGCAAGCAGAGAACATCAACTAAAGGAAAAATTGATAGGATATGAACTAATATTTCATTCATTATGTCAGATCTTTGAGGGCTGGGTGATCTCAGACTTGCAAATAATACTCATGCCCAATTGCGTATATGCCACTCATAGTTATTGCCGGATAAAACAGACATGACCAGAAAAGCATTGGTGCTGCCATCTGACATGAAAGTGATGGGTGAGGTAGCTCTGTGATCTGCAGTTAGACTGTAGTCAAATTATACAGTCATTTAAAGAGAGGTAATAGTTGTACTCTTTTGTGATAGGTGAGGTCCCTGCATCTAGAAAGCTGCTTCTCTGAATTTTACCTGTGAGGAAGGGACTAAGCATCCCTCCCTATGTAGGAGCAGCTGGAAGAATGCTTGGATGAGCCCTGAAGTCCATATGGGACTGTGCCTGTTATGTCTTCATGTTTACCAGAAACTCAGAGTTTTTGCACTCAGGCTTGACTTACGCAACTCCTTCTGAACAAATGGAGTTGCTGCTTCTTTATCCATCTGTCATGGTGTGTGCTAGCTGTGTTGCTATAGATCCAAGTATTGAATTCAGCCCTAAAGCTATTAGAGTTTCACAGGTACTAAATTCTCCAACATAATTTTTAGAAATATAAAATAAAGCAGTGAAGTTGTTAACTTAGAACTCAGTTGATATATTGTCAGCTTGAGGTCTTTCTAAGAAAACACATGGCAGAAAAGCAAAACAAAACTAAACAGTAACATAAATTCCAAGTTCATAAAATGCTCAGTGCAATTTTCAACACTGATAGTAGTTACAGTTCTGTCTTATACTGACAGGAAGTATTGAAACATGCTTACATATATATGCACAATCCGCCCTGCCAGACAAAACTATGTGCTACATAAAGACAGATGGGAAAAATCTGGTTTTTTCTGTACTAGATTGCTGTGTTGTGCCAGACTAAGACTGGTCACAGTCATAAAGTTGGTTCATGCAACTATATATTTACCTAGAATTGCTCAAGACAGTCATCGAAACAGTAGTTGTTTTCTTACCCAAGAAAACAAATGCAGAGGGTTTGAAAGTATCTGGGGTCTTCTGGAAGGTGCTATTGTAAGCAAAAATTGTTTAATGTTGTCTTCCTTTCAATCACACAGGCAGATGGGTGGAGTGTAGCAGGCACCGGACAGAAAATGGAGCTGGGAGCCAGGCCAACATAACACAGCAAAAGTTGGAGGTAAAACCTGTGAATCATTCCAAAAATAAAGTGGTAAGGATTTCAGCTTTGGAGGAATATTACTCTGTGGTAAAAATATGTGAATCTTCATCAAAAAATAAATCTAAAAAAGACTTTAAAATAAATGCCTCTGTTGTCCAGTAACTCTGGAGTTTGCAAGAGAAGTATAGACCATCTGTTCAAGAGACCAGTAACACAATCTGTGCAGCTAATCAGCGTGATAGCAGTAGGAAATTATTTCATAGGGGCCTATCACATCTGTTTTTAAAACTAGTAGACTTTTTTATGTTTAATACATTCACTGCTTTTTTCAAAAAAACCTCTTTTCTGATAGGATTTGTTCTTTAGTAGACAGCTTTTGAAATTGTTTATCAGTCTCTAAACAGGGAGATGCATGAGTACATAAATATATAGCCAATATGGTGCATGGGTATTCCTGAAGTCTATTACTACGTCAGTGAATAGCAGTCAGTTTTATCTCAGCAATGGATAACATCCCTATCATCATAAAAGGCTACTATAAACCTCTTTACATGGACCTTTTGGATTAATTAAAAAAAAAAAACCACCCACAAAGAAAAAGAAAAGCAACGCTCCATTGATTGAACTCCCTACGTAGTTCTCATTTTTTATTAGCCCACATAATTATTGTCTGAGTATATTTTTTACTTTTTTAAATTTTTTGTTAATTCTGAATATGGAAATGTGGGGTGCTTTACTGAGTGCATTTTCTGTCAATTTATTCTCAGCAAGAATTGAGAAAATGTATATTAAATAGTGTTAGAGTTTTCAGAAATCTAATTACTGTCTCTTTAGATGGTACAAATATCTGATACAAAGCACCTAAATGAACATATCTTAAAGCATTGGGGGAAAAAAAGTGCACTGGAGGTATGTAGTTGTGCCTACAGGCCAGGAGACAGAAAGAGAGGGTTTAGTTCCAGTTTCCCTCCACCTGATTTACTGAAGAGGTCTAGCAGCTTCTGCGACACTAGCATGAGCTCCAACAATAACGATGTGGTTTAGTAAGTATAATGACAACATCTGCAAGTTATTAAGGCCCAAACCTCAGGTTTTCTTGAATATTTCTAAAGGGTTCTTTTAAAAAAAAAAAAAAAAAAACAAAAAAGGAAAGAAAAAAAAAGAAAAATATTTCATGAAATATTTTTTTCCATTTGAGTGCCTTAAGGACAATTTGCAGTGGCAATCCTAGAATCATAGAATAATTTAGGTTGGAAAATACCACTAAGATCATTGAGTCCCATCTTTAACCTAACACTGCCAGGTTCACCACTAAACCATGTCCATAAGTACCACCGCTACATAGTTTTTGAAGACTTCTAGAGACAGTGATTTCCACCATTCCCCCGGGCAGTGTGTTCCAACTCTTGATTACCTTTTCAGCAAAAAAATGGTTCCTAACAGCCAATCTAAACCTCCTTTGGTGCATGCAATTTAAGGGTATTTCCTCTTGTCCTGTCACTTGTTACCTGGAACCAGAGACAGCTCCCCACCTGGCTACAAACTCCTTTCAGGTTCCTGCCACATTTGCAAGTAAGAATTGCCTTATCATGTAGATGGCACAGTGTCTACAAAACAATGGCAAAACAAAAGGAATAAATCTGGTGGAGTCATTGGCCATGACCTCTTTGCCCCATACCTCTAGTCCCTAATCTCCCAAGAGGGCATGGATGGAATAATCTACCATTGTCATTCCTGAATTCAAGCTGCCACTCATGTACTGGACTGACTGTTCCAAATCAACATTACACACAGGCAAAAGAGTGAAATATTTTAGATGTGCACTTCTTTTCAAGGCACACAGAGAGAGGTGACAATTTGGCACCCACAGCAGAATGTAAACCTTCTGTTTTCTGGGAGGAAGGACCATCAGCCCAAACAGGGAAATGCTGATCAAGAAGTTTGGCATTTGCAATTTTTTTAGTCTCAGAGTCTTTTCCAACCTGTTTTTTGGAGTTGAGCTGGTTTTTTTTGGTTATTTGAGGGGTTTTTTGCCACTCCTCAGGAAGAAAGAAATAATGTTTCTATTTGAGACAGAAAGCACTTCAGAGAGTGATGTGGTTTGCTGGACCTGCACAAACCAGAGCTGCTTCTGTCTGAGAATTTTCAAAGTAAGCACCAGATTCCTCCTCACCACTGTGAATGCTGTACAGTGCCCAAGTGGCAGCATCTAAAAAAGAAATGTGGGTTACTATAGTATATTTTCCAGAATCTTTTTATAATCAGTGTAAGAGTCTGTAATGTCACCTAATGCAGAAAATAATACACTGCTGCAGTGACAGAAACATTGCTTCCAATGAGTTCATTTAGAATATTGATCCCAGAACAAAAGGCTCATGTTTAAAAGCCATCTTACTGCAACCCTTTCAAAACATTTCAACAAGCTTTTATACCCTTACATTTGATCAAATACGTTCCACACATTTAGCATAATAATCAGGTACTGAATTTGCTAAATTAGGCAGTTTGAGGGCACTGTGATGTGTATTTTCTACCGAAGTGCTAATTTTTCCACCACAGTAAAGAATCTATGCCTTGACTCTACCTTCTTATCATTATTAAATGATCAATAATTCTGCCACAGAGACCACCTAAACATTATGGGCTTTATGGCTGTAGAAGCTGCTAAATGAAAACCAGCAGACATCCACAAACAGATATTTTCCTGATCGTTTTACTGTCATGGAAACAGCAGTGGGGCAATTTGCATAGCCACAGCATCCCTGAACTTGTCTGTTGACATGAGCAATGGAACGAATGGATTGGACAGGGACCAGTGGTAATAAATTTATCTTTAATACTCTCACAAGTTTCCATCCAACTCGAAGCTTCCTAGAAAGGTTTATGAGAGAAAAGAACAATTTCAGCACACAACAGGTTAAGGTACAGAAAAGGGTTTTCTATTCAATGACAACAGAGAGTTTTTCGGGTTGCCAGTTTTCTTCTACATTTAAGAAGGCAGTTCAGATACTGCAGTCATAAGAAGGCGGGAAACTGAGAAAAATAGGTTATCATGGGATGACAGCCAGTTTATGCTATGATAGAAGGGATTGCTGCCCATTGCAAGGCTGGTGACAAGTGCTTTGCACCAGCCAGTGCCACAATTTCAGTCATGTCACCAAAGCAGAATTTTGCACTAAATGGACTTACTGCTCTTAAATCAGAACAAAACAAAACAACCCTTAAAGAGAAATGGAACGACATAAGATATGCAGTCTTCTTGACACTTGAACTGTTCCAAACCTAGAACTCTTTGTTTTGCCACAGAAGACCCCTCTGACAAGGTGTTAAGCATCAAACTATCTATGCAAGTCAGACAAAAGTCTCAGCAAAGCAATAATGTATATTGCTGAAGATCACAGAGCAATTCTTAGAGATGAAACTACCCCCAATCTCTCTTTTCTTGCAGTCTCATCAGCTTCACTGGTAGTCAGCATGTGAAATTCAATTTTACAGCTCTTAATAGATTTCTGTATATTAATATTAAGAGAGTTTTATGGGCATCATCCTCTGCAATTCTCTAGTCTATTCTTTCTGTATAGACCCTGAACATAAATTTTACTTAGAGGGAATTTGTTTCCACATTGAGGAATAAATTATAGACGACTTCTGTGTAAAAACACAAGGAAGAAAAGCACATGTGATAGAGCTTTAAAATATTAGCAGGTTAATGCTGTTTTAATACATTCTTTAAAGCTATATTTGCAGATGGTTACTTTAAAAAGAGCATGGATAATTATATACATAGATAAACAGCCAGCTGACACTATTATAGTTCTAAGCAACAACATCAGAAAATCCTGTGATTGAAATGAGGAAAATCTGGACAATCAGCACTCAGGGTTAATTTTGTTGTATAAAAGGGATGTTGAAATCCTGTGCAACACTTTCTTTTGGAAAGCTAAGGTTATCCTGACTTTTATTTTTTCCTGTGTTTGTCCTTAGATAACCTGGAGGACAGTGAAGGAAGGCAGAATACCTGATGGGGTTTTCTGACAACAGCAATTTTTTCAAGGCTGTATCAAGAATGGTAATCTCTTAAGACTTTAAATTTCCTCTTTTTTGTAGTACTGAAGACTTCCTCCAGGACAAAAATTCATTGGTAAAATTGCCACAAGTT
>JAOXXN010000137.1:12159584-12179799 GCA_026770055.1 Myrmophylax atrothorax
AAAACACCCTATACCAAGTAGAGAAAGTGTCAATTAGCAAAACTGTCTATCTTGGCAAATACCAAGTTTTGAAATGGTCTGTTTATGACTGCACTTTCATAAAATATATCATACTTTACACACATTTCACACGTACCAATCATTTAGCATCCTAATTTTCAAATGGTTGATTTTAATCACCAGCTACTGTTCAAAATTTTTTGTGTAAAAGCATTTGAATGTATTTATTTTCTAAACACATTAAACTGAAATGTGTTTAATTGTTGAGAACATAAAACCATTTACAGTTATAGAAAGGAAAAAACAGAGAAGCAATTGGTTGATTTGTTCTCCAGAACACCTAAGCAGACACACTGGAAGCACCTGTTCTCAAGCTGAAAGTGCTCATACAACAAAACCAATGTCTAGGGTTTAGTTTCCAATTAAAAACTGAAAGAATAAGCTAACAATCAAAGGGCTCATGAAAGTCAGAGCAAGAAACTTATTTCAGAGTATTCACTATGTGATCCACCTGGTGAATTGGCCTGAAATAAAGAGATATTTGCAAATACAGCATACAAGAATATTCAGATCAGCGTACAAAACAGCTGAGCACTCTGAAGTCTGGTCACATAATTATGTGTAAGATATCAAGTGTGGTAAGATCCAGCTTTATTATCAAGCTATTAACAGAAGATATTAACAGAACTCTCTTGATTAGAAATAGTAGTAGAAAATAGTATTTTTAAAAAGAAACTTAGGTTCTATGGGAATTGTTTTAGTTTAGAGGTTTTCAGACTAAAACTTCATTTCTGAAATGCTTGTGACTTTTGAATTTGCAGCAGGTGAAGACATTACCATTTGGATACTTTGGCATTTCTGTCTAAGTTTTTGTCTGAAAAAGAGTTAAACTGTTAAAAAAATAATGATTATGTTAAACATGCCCAGTTCTGGGCACTTACCATATCATAAAATAGCTGCAGCAGGGAGAATAAGGAGGGCCTGGGTCAAGGAAAACAGCTTAAAGTGACAGTGTGGTCACTGAGGGGGACTGGCAGACCTGCTAGTGATTTGAGCTTTACCCCTTCCTAGGACTTCTGAATCAGTTTTAACCAGAGGCACAGAGGCAGCACACCTTGACCTCCACAGAACTGCGAAACCTCCCTGAGGAAACAACAAGCCTCTCTAAGATGCTTTGCGCTGCTCATGAAGAATCTGTCCCTGGAAAAACTTGGACCTTAAAAGACTGAAGAGAAAGCTAGAGCAGTATTTCATTAGAGTAAGTGGACAGAGGAGAAGTATCTTCCTGTGGTAGAATAATACTGCACGTAATAACTAATTAATAAAAAAAATAAAGCAAAACCTTTGGGGGTCTGAGCATATGGAATGTTTCCGAAGAAGGGGAGTCTTTTTCCCTTTGTAAAGTCTAAAATGAAGGAGAATCATCACATCAGTTTTCTGATACATAATCTCTTTCGCTTTTTTTGACTACTATTAGGTTTCCATAGGTACATCAGGTAAATAGCAGCCTTTGCTCTGTAGCTGATATGCCTTTACAGACAACATGCATCTCCAAGCAAAGCTCTTAATACACATGTCAAAGCTGTTTCCACCAGCCCCTTCTTATCTGCTGCCAATACAAAAACAAGCACATACCAAACCATCCTACAGCACAGACTGAGAAAGAGCAGAAGAGAAAGCAATTTTCTGAGGAGCCAGTCAGATTAGTTTAATGAGCACATGGAAAGCACAGGTTGGCAGTAACTGATGCTGAGAAGGTTTTAATACAACGAGATTGGATGGGGACGTTCTGATGAATCAGTACAAACAAAGGAGATCATGCCTTGTTATGAGGGAATAAAAAAATTAATACTTGCCAATTTTTCTTGTTCAATTCAGCAAAATTATTTTTCAATGCTATAGTGTCTGGAAATAGGTCTGGTTTAGGTCTTATTTTTTCTGTGCTGAAACTAGTGGAAATATCAGTAGAAATGTGGATTTACATATTCATAACTTTACAGTACAAATAAGTTTCCTCTCAGTACTTACATCTTAATGCAAGTAACACATTTATCTATGTAGAAAAATTAATAATTCATGCTCCTTAATAAGATCCCTACCATTTGATAAATCACTTAAGCTTTTTACACAACGCTGCTCATCATTAGCTTAAATATGTATCTACTTAAATAAAAAATAGCAAAATATTCCAACTTAGTGTGCTACAAGTTCCACACTTTATAAAAACGTGCATAATGGAGATGGTCCAAATGCACGGTTAAGTCAAACACCACAGAGAAGTTGAGCCCTCTTTCATCTGTTGAGGTAACACCAGAGAGAAAGGTATTTTAACCTCAACAAAAATTTTCAGGGAATTTAACTAGAAACCATCATGCAAGTCAGTGCACCAGTGCACTGGCTTTGCAAAAACCTCTGTTGTCAAAAATTTAAAGAAATAAACCTAAAGTGTTCTAGCTCCAAAAATTGGCCAGTACTTTTAATTAGAAATAAAATATAATATCCAAGATCAATCAAGTAAAGCAGTGAAGTATAGCAGGACACAAAGACGTGTGCATTTGAAAGCAGGCTGTTTTGGATACACCTTACCATTTCCCTGGCATTCCTGCAGAGTGCCATATCAGGATCCAACTTATCACGCATGAAGTAGTTCTTTTCTTTCATCTCTGATCTGAGAGTTTGTCCTTTAATTAAGTATATATTAGCCATATAAGGGATATTCCATACTCCTCTGTTGCAAAAGAAAAAAAAGCCCAACACATGCAAATAGTTTAAAGCTATGAAAAATAATTTGTTGCCTATTCTATTCAATCAGCATATCTGTATTTGCCGGCAAGACTAAGCAAGTTGCAAGGAAAAGGAGCTGAAAGGTTCCCAAGACACTTGAAAAACTACATCTGGACATCTCAAACAAACGCATGGGCAGTAATTCAAGTTTTGTGAACTATTGTTATAAAAATGTAGAAAGGTCAAATTCTCTATAGAGTTTTAGTTTCAAATGTACTTCATGTTTCCATAGTAAGGCAATCAGTCAGACTTTCTTATATTATTCTACACTACCAGATGGAGAAAGTCATTCCAAAACAGATTTTTAAATGAGTTTAAAGACTTCACTGAGACTTCACACAGCTGGTCTGACCTCCTCACACAAATACCCATGGACCACAGCAGGCTGTGTACTTATGTGATTTGGGCCAATATCAACACAAAAGCATTGCTTTCAGAATGCTCACTCTGCAGATTTCCTCCCTCTCAGCGCCACGACCACATCTTTCAGTACAGCTGAAAACAAGCCAGTTCTATTTGAGCAGTCTGTTTCAGACCATTTTGTTCTTTCAGGGCAATGAAAAGGCATCATCACCACATGGGAAAGTCAAGCTTTGAACAACTTACATTATTTAGGGGAAGGATAAACTCTAAAGTTTATCCTTGACAAAACTATTGCTGAAGAGCTCCTTGATATATATCCGACACAATAGATAGGATGAAATACATGAAGAAATTTTTAAGCATTAGTCCCAAAGAGATGACAAAGTCATTTGATGAATGCAAAAATCATTCCTTGTGACTGAGGTTCCAGGAGTAGAGTTTTGGATTTGTTTGTCCTGCCTTTTTGTGTATTATGCACTGCTAGAGTAACCAGACACAATCAGACAGGTCCTAGTAATGACAGCGCCCATTATTAACACCAGCTAATCAAGTTAAACACTTTGCTATTTTTGCCAAGCTGTAAATGGAAAATAACAAATAAACTTCTATAAAATAGAAAATGCAAAACAATATAACTAACCTAAGATCTAAAGGAATAATACCATATTCTTACATTTTCATGCAATATGTGCTAATAACCATAGCAGGTTAACAACTAGCTTAGTTACTTACACTCTGTTCCCTTGGACAATATCAACATAATCTTCTGATCGGGCATAATAGCCATCTGGGCTCAAAGCACCCCAGAAATTGGACCAAAGCTTCCCATGGCGAGTTACAAGTGGAGCAATTATCTTTCTGTGAAGGGACATATTGAACAAGAAAATATGAAACTCATATTTACATATAAAAATATGTATATTGAAATTTACATCAGGAACTGCTGTTTGACAAGAACAAAATGCTTTGTGAGTTGTTGGTCTCCAAGTCTGTTATGAACTGTGGCAATGAAATACCACAGGTAAACAAAGAGGAACTAAGTGCAAGAACAGAAGGGATCTTATTTGCTCTGGACCGGACTCAGAGAACACCTTCAAGCTAAAGGAAAGTCTAGAAAGTAAGATTATATACTGCACCTGTTCTGTTCTATCAGTATCTTTAAAGTTTTGGGGTTTGTCAGCACAACATCTGCATCTATGCTTAAATAATATTCACATGCTTTATCCTGGCGACAAAGGTCCCTAAAAAGATAGAAAAGAATGATTAATTCCCACATGTACAGGAAAAAACCAAAACCAAACAAATAAACAAACAGATAAAAAACCCAAACCACAACTGAGTACTCTACTAATTCATTGCATTAAAAGCCCTCTGTGTCACAGTACTTTAAAGAAAGGTGTATTTAGATTACAGTAGTGTGATTAACTAAAAGAAAATTCAAATATATGGATCAGATACCTTATATTTTTCTTTTAATAAACTAAGTACCAAGTTCAGTAATGTCTAGTATACAGCTGGATATTGGTACAGTCACTTAATAGCGAAGCATGACTTTATTGAGTAAGCTCATCCAGCAAGTAACTGCATGTGGCTGTAATATTGTCTTTGGAAAAAGATTCTACAGATGTTATCTGCTGATCTGAATAGTAATTGAAACCTTATGGAGGGTGTAAGACAAAAAGTATAAAGAAGTATACATTTAAAGACCTTTTCTTTGTCTTTGTTGTGACTTACAAGAACAACACACTTAGTAAAGGAAAATAAAAACAAGCTGCACAGGTAGTCAGTGGAAATTAGAAAAAAGTAATTGAATTTATCCACACACTATTTCTATGTTAAGATTTTGATCTCAGAAGAATAAACTATCTGTGCAGACTGCCAGGCCTTCGAGAGAAACCAAGCAGAAAACACATTCTACTGTAAAGATAGAGGATACATAGACCACATTTTTATGTTTCTGTCATGGTGCACTTTCTAGGCCAAGACCTGGTATAGTGAATTCAGCTTCTCCATGCATCAGAAGAGTAGGAGAATATAGCAAATCAAATATACTTTTAGAGAAAGTGGAACAATTTCCTCAAGTCAATACTACAGCGGTAGCTTCATATCATGTAGGTGGTATTATTGATTTTGTGCATTTTTCCTATTTTAATTCCATCATAACAGCTTGAAACACTAGAATTATTTTACTTTCTTGTTCTAAAATATCTATAAACACTGTTTTAGTGGAAGTTCCACTTGATATGATAGACTGTGACTGTTTTCTGCAAAAGAAAAGATCTCTGTCACTTCAGAGGATCTGATAAATGGTGGATGTGACAGGTTACATACCAGTCAGGGCAAGAGCTGGCATGGCTTCCTGCCTGCTCCTCCTCCATTCCCTTCCCGTACCTAGCACTGAATGTTCCATAAGGATTACTACTTATCAACACCTTTTGAGTCTTTCTGTTCAAACTTTCTTCTGCACAATGGACTAAAGAGGTGTGACTTGGCTGGAATCACAGAAGGTAGAGTTTCTTTATTCCAAAAATTTAAGCAATTCTTCCTCTTCAGGTCTGTATCACTAAAGATTTAGTAATGATTTGAGACAAATTTTTAAAATACCCAAATGTTAGAAGTTGGAACTTTTGCCTTTTTTTTTTTTTTCCCTTCCCTTCAAACCCAGGACCAGAGCATTCTATTACAACTGGTCCCATGTGCTTAGTGTTAGTAGAAACCCTCCTGTTCTTCATTCACACAGTAATCCAAACCACAAAATACTAAATTAAAAGCTTTGGTCTAAGTCACACTCATTCATTCAGTAATCTATTGAGAACTCTTTAAAAGCATTACTGTCTTAAACAGTCCAGAAATTTCAAGGCTATTATTCCTACTTCTTTTTTCCACCTATTTCTTTTTCTACAACATTGAAGACTGGATCACCAAATGCAGCACTTAAACTTTGCATTTGACATGATGACTTGTATCTGAAAATGCTAGAAGAATCACACCTTAAAACATTAAGTTTTGCCATCTGGTGATCCTTTGTGCTTTAAGGTCACTAGGAAAAAACTCCCCAAAACACTACAGGTTTCAGATACAAAGAAAGAGAGTGAAAAGGTTCAGTCCAAATTACTGCAACAAGCATACAGTCAAGAAATTAACGCATCTTCTCTTTAGGCTTTCATTGTTGCCAAAGAGCTTTCACAAGGAAATAAACATAATCCTGAATATTGTCATGCTTTAAAGTATTACATTCTTACAGTATATGCTAACCTGTCCAGATGCACAAATCCCAGATTATATGTGAAACTATTTGTTATGTTTATCCAGGTCACTGCAAGGAACAAAGTGCTTTCTAGAAATGTTCATATGTATAGTAATATACTTCCTTATCTAAATTCAATGGCTCAAACCTTTAATCTACTTGCTTTACACACCACCTCCTCTAAACTAAGATCAAATGTTGAAAAGAAAGCTATGTTCTTGCACATAGAGCAATTTCAGTGAAGTAATTAACAAAAATTCAGAAGATGGCCAAGATTTTTTTTGTTGGAAATGTGAATTGAAGCTCAGCAGATTAGTTTAAAGTATTTTGCAATCAGAGTGATGTTTGATTTCATTTACAAACCACAAGCCCATCTGGAACAGTGACCTCATCTGAAAATGGGAAAGTGTCATTGCTCTTCCCTTCCTCATACTTTCCACTGAGATATTCCAAAGATTGTTTCTAACAGTGAGACATATGGTCTACCCCATTTCTTTGCTATTGAGCCACTTTTTTTTTTTTACATAGTTTGAGTTTGCAATCAATGTTGTCGATGAACTGATTCTGATCTACTATTCTTCCTGAAACTTTTGAAAGCTTTCAGTGTAAACTTTCATTAAAATGTGCATATTACCACTAAAAGCTGAGATAAAAGACATTTTTGAAAAAGTCCAGGAAAAACTTTACTCAGAACTTTACTAAGTTCTGTTACAAATGTTTTTGAGGGAGGGAGAAAGAGAATCAATTCTCCTAAAAGAAAAAAACATGAAGTCTGTAAGTACTGGGGGAAAAACTATTATGAAAAATACACTTTTTATAAATAAAGCCTCAGAAGTGCATGAGATAGATTTTCATATTTCCTGGCTTTCTGTTATTGCTTGGACATAATTAATTGCTATTTTATGTTTTCTGTCATAACAAATTCTGTAACAGCTGGCTGAAATCTCATCTGCAACCAAAGCAAAACCATAGATTTTTTTTCTTAAAGAAAAAAAGAAGCAACTGTAAGAACTTATAGACAAAGCCTAAAAAAAGTAAGAACATGGAAATGCCACTTCACTGACTCAAGTGATGTAAATTCAGGGAAAATCTTCAGCAAACATGCATGTGAACTTTCCTTCTCTTTAGTCTGCTTTGTTTTCTTTCCATTTTGATTCAGCCCACAACAAGGAAAGCTGTGCATTCCTATTCCCCAGTGTTGTTAAATTCTAATCAGTTTTTGCAGACTGCATAGTTTTTGGTTCCTACCCACCTTTCAAAAGTGCAGCAGAGGGCTTTCCATGTCAAGAAGAAGCAAGAAAATAAATTATTCAATTATTCTTTATTATGCTATGGGTGAAATTGAACAAATGTCACTTTCTTGCATTTATACTGGCATGAGAATGTAATTTACTGAGATTGTGATTTATCACCACTTTTTCCTGAGCCAAAAACATGAAAAAAAATGAGAGGCAAGGACAAAACTGATCCAACAGCATTATATACTCAAAAGTATTGTGCTGGCAACAAACTAAACCTTCAATGCTACAGTTCCCCCTCTCTGTATTAACTGAAGCCTGTTTGGCTTCTTCAAATAAATAAGACTCTGTGTGAAACGTACAAGTAAGGAGAACAAATTAATTCTAAATCTACTGGAAATAACAGAGATATTAAAAGCAGTTAATTTGGAAAAGAAGAGAAAGCAAGTGTTTGAAGCAGATGGAACAAACCAGTCAATAATGCAGATAGAGGCAGGATAAAATAAATCAGAAGACCGAATATATCAATCTCTGTAAATCAAAGCAATAAACAAGTTTGAAGAATCACTTTTTCAAGTGATTCCTGTTGCAGTACTAGTGATAAATAAATGAGGTTATGATGCTCAAAGCCAGATAAAGGGTTGAAAGCAAATAATTTTTTATAGCAACTGCCCTTGCCTTAAACATCCCATACTTCCAAGCTAGACTTCTTAAAGAAATGTAAAATGTGTTTATTCCAACAAAGTTAGGGAAGTTCACAAGGGCTGCCAAGAAGATCAGGTGTGCAAAGCAAGCAGATTAACTGAATGTGCTTCAGACAAATTGAAAGGAGCCACTGAATGATATCAACATTGTTCACGTGAAAGGTTCTACTACTAACACTCATGCTTTTTGGACGATTCAGTGTTTTGCCATGGTCTCATTTCACACAAATTATACTTCATGTTTTCACTATATACTACGTATCTCTTTAGGACAATCTTTATTAGAGGGGCCTTTCAAAAGGGGAGACACATGGGTCAACTTACACAGTGGATAACACATCACACATAGGATTATCTCCAGGCCTTTCAAACATTTTGAAATAATTTTGTTCCAATATCCCAAAATCAACTAGGTTGGAAAAGACCAAATAAATAAGACCTTTGAGATCATCACGTGCAACTTAAATGGGCAGGGTTTTTATTTATTTAGCAGGCTAAATATGCATGTAAATTACTATTTCTTATCCATAGATAAAGCAAACACCATATATCAAAAGCTCTGTTACATTTTAAGTTGGTAGATTCTATCAAAAGATGACAGGTTTGAAGACTTTTGGGTGTGGTTTAGTAACAGTGTAGATAGTGATTACACTGAAGATTCTGCCTTATGTTGTTCATATAACAAAGAGGAAAAGACAACTCCAGAATCTCCACCTTAGTTACACATAACATCCAGTAAAAAGAGTTTGCAAATGTGGTACATTTGCTTTAGAAACTACTGGAAAAAAGAAAGAATTTTTTATAAACAAGTGAATAGTTGCTCAGACTAACACTGGACATCTGCAGTGTTTCCTAGAAAGGCAAGGGGAGAGGCTTGGACCTCAGCCAGAGATCAGATTCCCAGAGGCTTCAGCACAACAAAACCCCATTCAAATAGATTACCAAGAACACCACAAACTCAAGACTAGACCTTCATTCTTTCAGCTGATGCTCTGAACAGCCTATGTGATGCTCTTAACCTCTGAACCAAAAATGGCCTTTGGAAATTAACTTCTCTGCTCTGACATTCATGGAAGATTGGGCAGAAGAGAGAATGAAGGAATTATCATAGAATAAAGCCTGCAAAAGGGCCCCAGAAAGGTGACCCTGATTTTGGTGGGTTCCCAGCCTGTAAAACTCTATAACATGACTGATGTACTGGGAGAGCCACGAGCAATTCTGTGGCAGTAGCCAGTCCTGCAGCCACTAAAGAGAGCTTTTGACAGGGAGGTCTGACATGGGATATAAATTCCAAGATTCAGATTTAGGCCTGGCAAGTGCTTTAACTAAGTTTACTTAAACATAGCATCAATTAAGAAAAATGAGTAGGGACTAGAACAACCATAATGGGATTGTTAAAAGCATATCCAATGCAACAGGTACTTCTATTCCATGAAAAAAAACCTGCAGTAGGTTAGCTTGAAAATATTTTTAATTAAAAAAAACAAAAATAAACCAAATATTATTGTTTATGCATTGTCTGTGCCTCCATCAGAAGGCAAGATGAGACTACTGAGGTACTCCAAACCAGAGAGATGTTTTCACAATGACCAACAGCTTTTTATATTAGACAAAAACCATAACACTCAACAATTCACATCTTGTGACTAGGTCTTTTCTACCATAAAAGCTCCCACTGTCATATCTGAAGATGTAAAGTTGTTAATGTTCAAAATGCAAATAATACACATACAAGATGAAAAAGTGTTAGTGTATGCATCAATACAACATATATATGAATTAGAACTTACATTCCCATGTTTCGGGCTTCTGCTTGACTCAGATTTTCTTCAGGTCCAACAATTTTTATATTTTTGATAATTTTCTTGGCTTTTTCCCAGAATTTCTTAATGTGCTTTTCATGGTAAACCTCCTGTAATCATATTATAAATTGTTTACAGCAAATGTAAAGTACACTGCTATGAAATCATAAACATAGTGTCCAAGAACACACTGTACTCTTTCCTAAAGAAACAGATGCCACACAGTATTTCAAAATATTCCAGTATACCTGTCACCTGTCATTAAAATGAAGCTCTTCTAGCAAAAAATTTTAGCAAAATAATCCAACACATCAGCAAAATTAATCAAAGTTGTGCAATGATGTAAGAGTCACAGACTGTTCATGCAATATTTTTCAGGATATTTATATTACAATCTTTAAAACCCATCCTACAACCTCACACAGGAGTTTTTCATGCCACTCTCAAATCACTTCAGAGAGGGAGCTGCCACCTGTAGCTAAGTGTGCAAGCACAATCATTGTTTCTTTAAAATGTAGTCACACTGATTGTTTCTTTACTTTCTATTTACCCTACCTCTATCTACAAAATCTCAGCCGCATGCAATACTTCCAATCCAGTGCCCTCCTTGCAGCTTTTGGCTGACTTTAGAATAATTAAGACTGAGTAGGGGTTTTCCTCCACTATGATAAAAAACCACTCAGTCTATACATTCATTTCAAACACCATGTGACTTCTGGCTGAAGCAACAAAATAGCCTAAAATTCCTATGTGCATATTACATTTATACCCTTAACATCCCCTTAGGAATGCACACTGAATGCTTTAAAAGATAAGCTCTATTTTTATTACTTACTCCTTTCATGCTACCTTATCAACAGTAATGCATACACAGTGAAAAAGAGTACAATTAAGTTTTACTTCTCTTCCAGCCCAGTTTCTTCCAAAAGAATTATACACATTTGACATCTCAGTCATTAAAATCATAGAATAACAGAATGGTTTATGTTGAACAGGACCTTAAGGACCATCTCCTTCCAACATCACCTTCCATTAGACCAGGCTGCTCAAAATAGCAAAACTGACTGAAGTCACTGGTGAAGCATCAGCAACACCAGGTCATTAGGTAATTAGTAAAAAGCACTCAAAAGCAACTTATCTGTAGCACCAATAACATATATCTGAACACACCAGTCTCTCCCATGGGTCCCAGAAGGAATGCCAAGAGAAACACAAATGCACTGGGGTATCACGATGAAAAGCAAATCCCATATCAACTATTAGATGACAATTCTTAATAACATGGTATAAATTTTTGGTCAGTCTTGGAGTGGTCAGGCAGTTGGCCTAGATGACAGTTGTAGGTCCCTTCCAACTGGAACTATTTCATGCTTATTCTACTCTATTGTTTTATGTCAAGCAGTACCTGCCACAGAAGCACACACGTCAAAATACATTATTTTTCATTAGTAAAAGAATCTAAGCAGTTTCTTCAAATAGACTTTAGTAAGCCCTGCCAAATATAATTTAATTTGTGCATTTTTCACAGTTCTGCATACTGAACACTGAAGAATTATCTCTTCCTATGCATGTTCCTATGTTCCTGTATAGAATCCACATATTCCCTCACACACTTTGATTCAGTGCATAATTTCCAAAATTGAAGTTTCGTACAATAGTAATGTTGTACTTACATTATTATGAATGAAGATACTGAGTGCCTCCCGTGGATAGTCCAGAGTCAACAGTCTGTCTAAAAATTTAGTTAGGAAAGGAGTTGGTTGTTCAATGAAAACACCAATTTTTACTCTTGGATATACCTAAAAAAAATGATATTTTGACACAACCAGTAAAATTTGCCTCTTTTCTAAGATTAGTTATATTAAAGAGCAATTAATGTCATGTTATAGTAAACTTAGTCCACACAGCTTTCAAACAAACAAAAACAACTGACTCAAAAGTGCCATGCACCCTGTTTATTTTCACTATCTTCACAAAAAAGCAAAGATAATGGATTTAATAATGCTAGAAACTCTTTGAATTCAGTAACAGAAACTGGATTATTGTTTTTCAAATTCTTACTTTAAAAAAATTCTAAGACACCAAAAGAAGCATTTAAGGAAATACACCTATAGAATGGCATGGCAAATTCATTTTTTGAAAATAACATACATAAGTTACAGTAAAATATAAGGAAGACCAGTTTTTTAAAAGTAGTTAAAGAATAAATAATAAAAAATATTTTACTCATCTGTACTTTAAGATGAAAACTGCAATATCCTTCTATAAATGTATATGCACTATTTCTCCCTGGATTTTTTAACATGGGCTTCCCATTAATTCCCTGCTCACTGATTTTAGAAAGACCTTTGATAAACTAATAACAGCTTCTCCCCTCACATCCAAAGTTACTGAACTTTTATCCACCTTATTTTAATGTGAACTCACATCTTTTTGAGCCATGGTGTTGACTCCTGGTTTGTATGTCCTTGATAGAGATCATGACCACTAGAACAAACATTGACAGCACCTTTGTGTATTCCTAAAGTATATTATTACGTTATGCAAGACAAAGAAATTTAACCTTCAAAGGCCTCAACTCCTACACAAAGAAATACAGCGATTCAAAAAAAATTATTTCCATCTCAAACTCAGAGAATTATAAACATCTAATCCTCTACAAAGCTCAGAGAGAAACCTTATATGAGTATAAAAGGCTGCCAGTTCACTTTCCTTAGCTTTCCAACACCCCTTTGAAGAATGTCTGGATAAACCATCAACGCATGCTGAGATTTTACAGTGTCACTGTCTACATCGGAAACACAGAAACATCCTGGCAAAGGCACCAGATCAGAAACATTAGGCACCAGTGTTTACCCTGACTACCTCCTAGTCACAACCTCATCTGCAAACCTCATAAGCACTCACACAGAGATCCTACTGGCTTCAAAGTAACTGATGAAGACATAGGTTGACGTGTCTTAAAAAAGGTGCCTCTGATGTTCTCTGGTAGCCACTGCACTGAGAGTGGTATCACAGGAACTGGTACCACTGATGGCCAGGAAAGCACGTGCCATCAGACCAAGCTGAGCACACATATGTACTGCCAATGCAAGAACTGCTGCAATAACTGCATTTTGCACATTTTTTTAATTTAAAGTCATTCTCCCATTATTCTGCAGGACAAAGAGAAATAGGTTCAGGCTGGCCTGTAAAGGTTATAGGGACAATGAGGAATTACTGACGCTGCTTCAGTACACTGAGGTGTGAACCACTTGACTCTACATTAAAATCTCAGGAGAGTGACTGACGTTAAATAGTGTTAAAAAAATGAATAGTAAAGATTCCTGTAAACTGCAACTCCTAAAAGCAAAGAGTTCATCAGTCTACACTCTCGTTTACCATAGAGTTGTCACTGCATAACCTGAATCTAGCCCGGGAGATCCCATTTCTGTGAAGAGGACAAGGACAGAGCAAAAGACTCTGCACATGTGGCTCTCAGCTCCTTTACACATAACCCCAAAATCAAGCAAAATACTCAGAAGATAAGTGTATAAATGCAGAAAATTAAATAAAACAATATGAGAAAAATTATTAGAGGCACAGAGTGGGTACTGCTCTTTTCACCAAGGATTTCTTGTTAAGTAGCAACCAGGCAGGCCTGAACAGAAAGCACTCTCAGAAAATGAAATACTGCTTGTACTTGGAAATGCCTGAAGTAAACACTTCCACTGAGGCCAAGAAAAGTCTTGTTATTTCTGCTGGCAGAGTGAGTGAGGTATGAAGTCCAAAGTATGCATTACAGTAAAGAAGACACATTCCAAGTATATGTACATAAACCATAGCAAGCTACCCAGCAAATCATTGCAAGCAACTCCCCATTACTGACTTTAAGATTTAACAGCTCCCCAACCATGTTTTAATTACCAACACCATTTGAAAAAACTTAGACAACCTCTTTTCTGTAGGTAGACTTTATGATGGTAGTGCAAACACTTTCATTAGAACACTGTTCAAATGCTGTACTTTAAAGCAAAAATAAAATTAAAAATATTTAAAAAATCTGAAAGTTATTACAATGCCAACAGTAACTTTTTAATTTATATCCGAGTCCATTAGTTACTTATTGTTCAGAAATTCTTTCACTTTTTCCTCTCATTACAAAGATAACAAGCCACCCCTTCTTTCATGCTATCCTCAACACGACCTTCTAAAACCTGTTTTCATTCAAAACTTCAATATAGAACAGAAATTAAACAGCCTGTTAAGAATAAACAGAAGTTCTTAAGTCCAAGCCTTACAATTCCACATGGTATAGCTTAGTTTTTACTCTGCCTAAAATTTACTGAGTACAAGCTGAAATATTCATAAAGACATTGGAGACATCACGCTTGGAGACAAAGAGACAAAGTTGCCAAGTATCAGATATACATGCATGCCATGTGTATGTTTGTCCTACAAGAATTCTGAAGACTGCACTGAAACCCAGTCTCAATTTCATCAGATTTCTTCTATAGAAACACACATGCTTATACAATACAGATATCTGTATTGTCCTCTACACAGTAAGGCAGTTTTGACTGTATCTCAGAAAATGGGAATTGTAACCATGTTATTTAAGTATTAAACTCTATTTGTAATAGAAATTGTTCAACTGATGCATCTTGAGTGTTTTGTAGGTCTGTTACTAAAGATCTGAAATATCTAAAGAGTTTTTCTTCCTCCTCTAAAATTCTAATTATTCACTTGAACCTTGCATGGTTGAAAAATTATTCATTCACCCTCAGTGAATAGAGGTAACGATCTGGAAGGCATTTAGGAATGGGATCATCTTCAGTAACATTGGGAAAACCTATATTAAGACCTACGCATAGAAATATTTCTAAAAGTACTGACAAGTCCAGTAATTTAAAATTTCATCTTTACAGTTTCATGTACCAGAAAAAAAGTCCTGATTTGTATGCAAAACATAATATTGCATAACAAAGCCACTTTGCTTCAGAAGTCACTATACACCTATCAACTGTATTCAAAAAGGGTTTGTTCCAGTAAAGGGTATTCTTACCGTTACTGTTGACAGGTCTAGTAAGTCCAAATCACAGATATTGCAACCAGTTTCCCGTGTCCAAGCATTAGGGATATAGTTTCCCAAATAATTCAAGTGAATCTGGTAAATAAATGAAAAATGTAGATTAATGAAGCATTCCGACAAATGGTCATCTGTTCTGTTAAACAATTCAGGCTTATTTGTTCAATCTCTTGTAACTAGAGGCAACTGCCAAGAAACAAATATACAACAATAGCTAGTAAAAACTTTTTATTTACAAAACAGAGATTATACATGTATCAAACTCTACAAAAAGGAGTACTTGATAAAAATGACATTGCACTTGAGGTAAAAAAGTATTAAAAGTTTGAACATGAGGATAACTTGGTATCCATTTCAAAAAGGGTCTCTAACCAATGCTACTTACTAACCTGAAAACTGGAGATTAAATAAAAAGTAGAATTATCTTGTAAACAAAAAACTTTTAACTGTTTGGAGTTAATTCTGGGAATTCCTTTCATTCTAGTTTATTTACTAACTAATGAAAACTTTTTCCAGTCCTAGTATACTATTGTCCTCTCAATTTTATTCTAAGTTTAAAACAGAAGAATCTAACCACATTGGCAAAGTGATACATAGTAAGAGTTTCCTCTTTGTTTTTAAAGCTACATCACTACATGCAGAGATTTTTTTGTTTAATGTAGCATAACTCATGGATCAGTATAAGAAGTTCCATCCTAAACTTTGTGCCCACCTGTAAAATACAGAACTTTTCTTTTCATTGGCAATGTGTCAGCAAAGCCAGTGATGACAGATAACTTGAGGATTAGAGGCAAAAATAACTCTAGCAATATGGAAGAAATTGGTCATATATTTCACCACCAGTGAGTAATTATAAGCCAGATAAATAAATGCATCGTTACATTCTCTAATTCCAAAAATGAAATACAGGGCAAAAACTAAGAAGCAGCAGTCTCTGGGATATTAATGAGTTTCAAACTTTACTTAACTCTCCTGAAAGGCATTTTTCTGAAAATAAGGAACATTTAGTCAGTAGAACTTAGAAAGTAGCCATGCTAAATCCTTCAGCCACCAGACTCTCCTCTAAACGATACACCTTTACACTTTGTTGACATAGAACAAAAAAATGCAACTGCTCCATCACTAAGACACAGCCATTTCTCTCAGAGGAACTGTGCAAGGTTCTCTGGACCACTGAATCCTTCCACGAATCCTTACACATGAACAGAATCTGTCACAAGAGCTATTTCACAGGGCAGACAGTGCCTTACCATGAACTCAAAGCTCATGAGCCATGGGCACATTGTAGGAGTGATCAATGACACTGAAGACAAAAAGAAAATCCAGCCATGTGTGTGTATATGTACATATACACACACAATTGCACACAGAGCTATAGATTTTATTTTTGCCTATATACCATATATTTTTTAATATATGTGTATACACATATCCAGGTCTACAGTAGGAACAGATGTATTATTGTTTTATATCCCAGCCCGTCACTCTTGGTTAGATTATCCTCTCCCTGAAAACCTATTCTTCTGATTACAATTTAATAACCAGATAGCCATTCATCACTAGCTTCAAGAACTGTTTTTTGTTACTGAACAAGTTAACATAAGCTTACTTGCTCCTAGTATCCCATGCTACAATGAATTTGGGAGCAGAACAAGTTGTTTCAGCAGCGATATCAAGTCACAGTGACAGCAGAATAACATGATTGAGAGAGCTATTAGAATGGGGGTTTTATCCTTGCAATTCCTAATAACATTAAATGGAAATGTGCAGTTGTGGTGTACTGTGTTTCAGACTCTTCTAGCACTTTTTTTTTTTTGCTTCTATTAAAATTTTGGTTTGGTAAGAAAATAAAAACAAACTGCCACTCACTTTAGTTGGACCATTACCATGAATGGTGACTGGTAGTGTGTCATACAATGAATTCCTTGCTCTTACTTTTCCTTCTTCAAATTTCAAAAGGACTTCATCTGCAAATCAAAATTGTACAGTAATAAGTTCATAAATAAAAGCTGAAATTTCAAAGTTCTTTAAGTCCTTGCTGATACAATATACATTGCTGTTGCTATCATTGTCAGTGTTACTTATTTGGAAGCTTTTGTTCATTTTTTTAACTAGATTTTGAATTCTAAGCTCTTTATGCTACAGAAAGTGACATAAAACTTCAGAGTTTGTTATCAGCAGCCTTCAGTGTTGAAATAAAACCTGCTTTAGAAATAATTCTAATTAAGTGCAAATGCTATTTTTAGAGAAATCATAGTTATTCAGATATAATCTGACTATAAAAAGTTGTTCCATAATTGGAGGTTAAATGTAAGAAAGGAAGTTTGCACAGATTCATTTTTCCATTTAAATTAATGACAGTTGAATAAAGAAAATTCTACACCATTCCATATTGCATTTCATTATGTATACCCACTTGCTTGAGAATATCAAAAATGCAATTTTAATTACCAATCTGACCCCTGTAATTAAGTTTGTGAAAGGCAGATGTAAAAATTATTCACAACTCTGTATTTACTGCTAACTTAATTTATTAAAAATTATTTTTTTATTTTAAATCAAATATTTTATCAATGGGAGAAATCAATTAATATTCAACCCAAAAGAGCTGTAACTAATCTGGTAATCAGGTCTACCCATCCAAGTATTTCTTCAAAACAAGCATATGTTTAGGGAACTACATTCATGGTTAAGTAAAGAAAGTGTTAATAACAGTTAATAAAACACACAATGTGTAAACCATATACTTACCAACAGCTCCATTTAGGGTCTGGAAAATTGTACATTTGTGGTCCAAAGTAATGTTAATGTGTTCCTGAAATAAAAGTACCAAAGATGTTGAGGCATTCTAAAAGCCAATATTTTTACAGTAATGTTGCAGTTATACCAGAGTGACAGCAAGTAATCAGGGAAAACACATGTTCAGTTGTTGATTATAATTCTTCATTTTATATTTTTACTTTTTTCTGTATTCCAGCTGTAAAAAAATCAGCTTTATAGATGCAGAAACTATAAATGTGAAGGATAAAGGTCATAACGCTCCAAAGAAATTGCAGTTTAGCAGTATAAGCCAAAGAAAATTGTGTCCTAAGAAAATTAGCAAATCTTGGCCAAGACTTTAAGTATCATGACAATAGAAAACACTAGTGGTTTTAAAACACGTTCCTAATGTTGTATTATTAGTCCTACCCAGATTCTTACTTTGAGTACCATGTTTTGCCATTTTAAAAACATTGATCAAAGAAGATAACTAAATCACACTTAAAAACCCTTACACAGATAGCATACTTTGTTTTGGTTTTCTAAAATTTTCTTACACAATCTGAAGCACTGGGTATCATACAAAGCAGCACTGGTAATGTATAGCAAGCACCATGGAGATGTTCTGAATCACTGTGCATTAGTGCCCTGCACAGAGATACACACATTTGTGTAGAAGACAATCTGTTTAGACAACCAATTATATTCCTTCTGACTTTGGTGCAGAGTCAGCTTTAATGTCTCTACACGCTGTCTTTTCAATTGTGTACCTGGCATCCAACTTGACTTTCATGAAATCAGTTCAAACATTAAAGGCTGGAAGGAACATCCTATGTGGAGCAGCTGAGGACTTTGGGTTTGTCTTGTTAGGAGGAGGTGGCTGGGGGGCCACCTCACTGCTCTCTATGGCTTCCCGAGGAGGGGAGGTGGACAGAGAGGTGCTGAGCTGTTGAGAATGGTTCAAAGCTGCACCAGAGGAGTTTCAGACTGGACATTAGAAAGCCTTTCATTATGAAGAAGGTTGTCAAACTCTGGATCAGGCTCCCAGCAAAGGTTGTCAATGCCCACAGCCTGTCAAGTGCTTGAGCAGCATTTGGACAATGCCCTTAAACAACATGCTTTAGCTTTTGGTCAGTCCCATACTGGTCAGCCAGTTGGGCTAGATGATCACTGTAGATCCCTTCCAACAGAAATATTCTATTCTATTTCTGAACCTGTATCCAAACAGACATGATTTTCCATTGTTATGCCAGAAATAACATGTATATGTTTCAAAACCTTTGCATCTGCCTTAAGCACACAAATTATCAAAATAATTCTCAAAATTCTGCTTTATCAACTTTTACAAGTCTTCTTGCACCATTATGTTGTTAACTTGCGTTAGCCCTCTTTTTCCAGCATCAGGGCCATGCCTCTGACATCTATCATGCTTTAATGCTCCTACTCAGCAGACAACTTTGTTAAGCTAGGGCACAAAGAGGTCTTCACTAAAAATTTACGATGCAGCTTTATTGAACATATTTGCACAAAAAGCTGAAGGCAGGATCTGAAATGGCAGCAAGCCAAAATATAAAGCACTGGATCAGCAAGTAGTTCAGTGACACCCTGGAAAAATGCCACATTCTCTGACCATCAAACTGCCAAGTACATGGGACCCTCATTGAGATGAATGTGTCTGATCATATACCTCAGAGCTATTATTTCTAACAATGAAGCACAACCTGCCTGGATCTGAAGACAGCCTGAAATAATATATCAAGTCATGACCCTTTGGAAGCCTGTTCATCATTACTGCAGTAGGAACCTCAGGAGAACAAACACAACTTTCAATATGGCACTCCAGAATAAAGAGACAGCATTCCTTTTCTTTTTCTCTCCTGATGTTTTATGAGGAGTAGAATGTTACTTCAAGCAGAAAGAAATGAGAAAGCCTCACTACCTACCCTTGCCAGTGGGTCAACATAGATTTTGGTGTAAAACAGCTGGTCATCATCATTATCCTGTAGATTCCATTGCTGCACAATACGATTTATATATGGAGCATAACCAATAAATCCTGCAACGTCACACACAAAGGTTACTTCCATAAAAAGCACTACCCTTCCAATGCTGTTCACCAGTCAGGGACTTCATTCTGACTGGTGCCAGCAAAGGAAAAGTATGAAACTCATACAACTTGGCTCAGAATTCAGTTCTCTTTCTGTGTTATGTAACAATTCTGTTTGAAAGCGTTTATAATTAATGGTTAT
>JAOXXN010000137.1:12179898-12194351 GCA_026770055.1 Myrmophylax atrothorax
ATGGTAAAAAAAGTGGAAAAACTTTTATTTTCATCAATCACTTCTTACTGGCAGATGCCTGAATATAATACTGCCAAAAATACAACTCAAAACCAATATGCATTATTTTTCAGCCAAAATTAAAAAAAAAAAAAAAAAAAAGATAGGACAGGTAGAGGAGGTAAAGGAGAAGGGAAAGAAACAGGGACACTCCCAGATTTGCACACTGCACAACACCACATACCTAGAAGTGACATAATGTGCTCTGTAGCAGTCACAGAGTATCAGTCTCAGTGCACACATTTATCAATGGCAAAATTATTACCAAATGTGGCATTAAAAGGAGGATTCCAGAATTAACCCGTCATTGAGATTAACAGGAGTAACTGCAACTTCTTTTGGAATGAACTATGTAAGCCATGCTGACAGGCTGGGCAGAGCTACCAGCACATCCACCCTGGATGCAGAGATCCACAAGAGCAAGGCAGGCAAGTCAGGAAATTCTGTGACCCAGCTAAATTGCACCTATAAATAACATGTGCAGCTTTGATTGGGCTTGTACACTACGTTGTTTCTGAAGCATTTGAGTCATCCCTGCACAGCATTTCATCGCAATGCAAAGTTCCTTGCTATGCTGTTACTTTATTTATCTGCTTTTTAGAAATTATTACCAAACAAACTCTATGCAAATTAGAATGAAAACTATGCTTGAGCTCAGAAGAGCAGCTATTCAAGTCAGGAGGAGAGGGGAAGAAGAGGACAGCAAATCCTAGTCCTCAACTTTATACTTGGGGAATTCAGGAACAGTTCCACATACAAATACATAAAACAGATAACAGAAGTGAGTCACGTTTAAGTTCAAGAGTTTAATGTGTTCACAAGAGGATCACACTTGCCTCCTGAGTTCAGGAATCGTTTTCCACTCCGGACAACAGGATACTTGTCAGCTAGCCTTTTATCCGGCCAAATTAGTCCATCTGCTGCAAATACCACCTTATGATTAGTTTCCTTAAATTTCTTAAGCAGTTCTTCAGGGCCCTCCGCAAAGATAACATCATAGCTGGAAAGGAAAGAAAATACAACCATTAGATTAGTTTAATTTTAATGCTTCTGTGTTCAAAACAAAAAAAATCATTGGACTATTTGAATTTCAAAAAATCAAACACCCCTTTTATTCTGAAAAATTACTCAATTAAATTATGTTTTACCACCACGTAAAAATTTTATACTGTTCTAGGAGTAAAATTTCAATCAGCACTATCTATCCAGTACAGTTTCCCCTCTGCTTTTTAAACTTCCACATTTTGAACATCCTCTTTACTTCATGTTTTATCTACCTGAAAACAATTTTCCTATTTCAGGTATTTTGAGTAAAAAAAAAAAATATTTTTCCCTTTAGAAAACTGTTTATATTTAAGAACAGCAATTAAAAAAATCAAAACAGATGAAAGAACAGGACTGAAAGATTATTTAGGCACTGTCACCAGAAAGCTCTAAGTGATCTTGTTCCAAAACACAATTGCACTGACTCTTCAGAAAAGTACTATCAAGAACGTACTTAGATCTCAATAAACTCTAGTTGCACATAAACTGTGTTGCATCCTGCCAATACACAGATTTCACCCTCAACCTCTTTAATGTGCCGTAGACCTTAAAACGCCCTATAGGTCACATCTATTAATGAAAAGCTTCACCTGCCTTTGTGTGTTGATCAGATTTGAGTCTCAATTCCTATGGAGCACAAAGACCTATAGGGTCAGCTTCAGCAGTTACCCTCAGCCGAAAGTCAACACTACCCCAAACCAGAAAGAAATCTGCATGGGTTTGACAAAGGTCATGTGAGAATGTGGTATCACAAGCTTAGTGGTTTCTTGTTGTTGAACCATATCTGAATCAGTGCCACGGAGAGGAGGGGCAGAGCACAGCCAACCAAGCCAAATAGACAAAACCACAAACAGAAACCAAACCATAACCTCAAAACACATATAAATTATTAAAACATTCACAGTATAAGGTTTCTTTTTTTGTACTTGAGATCCACATATAAAAGCATCATTCATAGAATGGTTAGGGTTGGAAGGGACCTTAAAGATCATCTATTTCCAATCTCCCCACCATAGGCAGTGATGCCACTAGACCAGTGTGCTCAAAGACCCATCCAGCCTGGCCTGGAACTCTGCCAGGGATGGGGCATCCACAATTTCTTTGGGTAACTTGTGCCAGTGCCTCCCACTTCAAGGTTCACTTTATATAGCATGAAGAATGACACAGGAAAATTGGAACCATGTCAGAGATTAGTCTTTGGCTGAAGCAGCACAATGTTTTAATTTAATGGCAGCATCTCAGCCTCACAGTTTCCTCATCTGAATACAGGTATATTCTTATTCCACACACGTACCATAGTGATTGAAAATCATCAGCCTTGATAATGGGCAAAGGAATGGTACAGTACCAAAAATCAAGGTCTAACCTTTACCAAGACTTTTTTTCTTGCGAAGTCTTTTAGCTGCAGTAGCTTTTACCTTGCAGTGCATAGAACTTTCTGCATTGCAATGCATTACTCAGTAATAATGTCAACAGATCAACCCTTACTAACTTATGGTACTCCTTTATTACAGTTATGAAATTATTCAAGATGTCTTTTCTTCAAAGAGGATTTCATGAAATTGGCATAAGAGAAGGAACAACTGCTGGTTTTTCACCACAAAGCAAAATATGAACCCTGGAGAGGAAGTGTGTTATGTAGTCTATATAAGTAAGTGGGTTTCTGAAAACTCTCACTTATATTTTTCTGTAACTGGCAGAAGAATGCAGGAAAGAAATATTGTACGCTTTGGAGTTTCTCCAGTTTTGCAAAAAATGTCTGTTTCTGCCCAAATATACAGGAATACACTTCACTCCCTTTTCCATTCAATTTCTGTAGCCTGATTGAATGCCAGAATGAGCCTGTAGAACATGCAAGAAACAGAGACAAGCTGAAGGCAGACAAAAAGAGATTTGTCTGTGGCTTCAACTTAATAGCTTATGGCAGGCTGTGCTTCTCCTCTTTGATCAGGTTAGTGCTGCTGCTGCTATGACTTACAGCTGCAGGAAGGAACCAAACAGCCCTGGAACATTGCTTCCATGGACTGTCATTCTATAAAAGAAAGCCAAAGTTAAGCAACATGCTGGGCCAGCCACAGGCTCTGTTTGTGAAAGGGATAGACTACTTAACACAGCACAGTTTATAATCCAAAGCACAGTACTGAGCTGCTAAAGTGCAATGGATATTATGCAAGAGTATTAATCCAACATGAGCCTACATTTTCTATTAATGTTCAAGGCCCTGTGTTTTATCAAGAGGTGACTTACTGCCACCACACCTCTTCCTGGGCAGGACCTCCAACAGCCTTCCACCCCTTGCTGCCAGTATCTCCATCTGCTGCTTTAGAGGCTCCCACTTTTCTCTCCAGGCAACAGGGAAACTTTTGGAGTCAACTGAAAACGTATAAATGCACTGTTTGTCTTTTTTACCTGCTATGCCAGATTGCATTTGGCCTATGCAGCCCTCAACTGCTACTGTAAGGGAGAATTTGCCTCAGGTCTGCATCACTAAGACCATCACAAAACAGGTCCCAGGACCATCCTTAACAATTTATACTCTTATTAAGGGTGATACACATCACTTACTCTAAACAGGACTTCAAAATTGGACAGGGAAGACAGAGTATGGATACATCCAGGAAAAAGCAGGCTTCCTTGGAAAGCAGGAAAAGCAAAGATATTCTTCTATTCACTCTTCATAAATCCTTCCAATTAAGTTGAAAGGAAGACACAAAAAAAAATGAAAAAAGAAAAAAAAGCATAGAAAGTTTCCACAACCCAATCCCATTTCCCGAAGCTCCCAGATGGCAGTTGCTTGACTGGAATCTACTCATCCCTCCTCCTCTTTTGCAGCAGCAAAGCATCCTGGCTATGCACCCAGCAATATGGGAAACAGCAACAGTGACTCAGGTCCCCTAAGACTGACCAGGCAATTTTTGCATTCACAGCTTTCAGAATGAGAACTTGTTACTATTGGAGCTGCAGGTTAAGAGCTCAAAATACAAATCAGAGAGGGCCTCATCTTACCCAATTGGCTGCACTGTGCAGCCACACAACTATTCTGTCATTTACACTGTAACCCCAACAGGATCACAACTTAAACATTTTGTGACACGCAGAAAATATAATTATCCCTAGGTTTCTAACAAATGTTAAAAAAACAACAACAAAAAAACCCCACACAACAAAACAAGCAACAAATTGAGAGGCTTCAAAACTCTTTCATGAAACAAAGAGATGGCTGTGGGAGTTCTGGATGAACAGTCACCGCATCATCCAATTTATCCAGTCTATACTGGCCATTAGCCAGTTCAATCTGAAATGATCCAAAATAAACCAGTAGTTAGCTTGAGCAAAAAAAGCCTCAATTAAATAGTGTTCCAGGCATTTTGCTATCTGCACCTAGACATGAGCTATCCACAGAACAAACTCAAACCATCTTCAGAATTTTGAGTCATTTAAAAAACTGCTAAAAAACCAAAGAAACAAAACAAAACCCGCAAAAAATAAGAAAAGTTTAAGTAAACAGTTCCCTAAAAATTATTTTCCTAGTTACAGTAAGCAAACCAGACATTTCCTTTCCCCACCCCCAAGATTAATATTCCAAATGCTTCAAAATGAATATAATAGGAAACACTTGAAGAAGAAAGGAAGTTCATGACATTTGTCTTTTCCAAACTTACTGCTACATTGATCAACTTGCAAAAGGCAAACCAGGCTTTCTGGAAATGAAAAAGCTCATTAGAATTAAAATATAATGCTAGAAGAAGCGAACTATATTTTATTCCTATCTGGAATCAGTTCCATCAGCTTTAAATAAATATATCCTTAGGATTACAGACCTCAAGAACTTGGGAGACCTTAAATCCTGTAATTTCTCATGGCAAGAAAGATTATGGCCTCTGCACTTTGACACACATGGTTCTCTGTACTCTCTCATTCATGCCAGTAGACAATCAGCCCCTCAAGAGAATAAATAAGGATGGAGAAGAAATTCAGCTATATCCTGATAGAAATCTGATAAATTTGTATATTTTACCATATAGGAAGAAAAGAGTGATGAATCAGGATAAGGAATTCAATATAGGTTGAAAACACTTGGGAAATGCTTGATTCATCTGAGCTTTAGTAAAGAACAAAATCTTCCACATTAATCTTTAAAAGTTTCAGTTATTATATGATTAGTAGGACAACGCTATGAACAAACATGTAATATATTTACTTTTAGAAAGATCCTTTTTCCACTTAGCAAGTGCAAAATTGATCAGAAGAAGAAAAACCATTCAAAAAAACTGAATACCTTCCTCCAAAGTATGTTACTTTTACAGTCAAGTAAGCATACAAAAAAATATTCAGCATAATAAACTTCCCTTATAAGGCTTACTTATAAATTGCTGAAGACGATTTATATTTTTGGCTTTCTTGGTCTATCTTCAACTCATCACAAGAGCTAAAATTAGAACAGAAAACTGAGTAACATCTTTGAACTTGCTACCAGCTAATAGGCTACTCTAACTTTCCTGAAATGTTAACTTCAGCAAAACAACAAATTAACTTTCCATAAAATGTCACTGTTCAATCACTTTCTGTCTTGTGATGATGTGTGCTGTACAAATCCTGCCAAAACTTTGCCTTGAAAAAGTGGCCCTAAAATTCTTCTGCTGTCAAATTTTAATAAATAAACAAATAGAACAGGTTAAAAGCTGAAAGACCATTCTGGGGCAGACATTCCAACGAGACTTGTGAATTGCAGTGTGAATCCAGGCATGCACCTCTCCAAGCCTGCACTCAGCAACATCTCCATGGCTGCCTGTCCGCAAGTGGAGCTTCTTGTCCCTGATTCAAGACTTGGTCCCATGCCTTCCTTGCGGAGATGATTTTAGAGCTGTGACCATGCTCTGGTTAACTTTAGTGCAGAAGGGCTCCTGTAAGTTGGATTCTTAGCCACTCTGATCATGCTGTTTTCACAGGAGCAAAATAAGAGGAGGAGGAGGAGAAATAAAAGCAGAGGAAAGCAAGGGAAAATGTGTGATTTGAACATGTTTGAGCTCTGTGTTTTCTGTGACAGGGAGAAACCTATCTGGCCTCCAGGGAGGATGTTCAAGCATAGCTGTGCCATGAGCTATAATCTGGCACGTCCAGACAGCTGCACTGTCTCTCCATCCTTCCATCACACAGACAGCACAGGCACCAGGAGTACATCTGGCACCAAATCTCTTGTCTCAGTTCTCTAACATGTAAAAGAAGTTCTCCTGTTAAATGCTTTCCTCAGGAGCCCATTTTCCAGCTTCCAGCTTATCACTGTAACTTCATGGAACAAGATTACGCCTCTGGTCCCTACTGGCCACTTTATTTCTGGAGCTACTTTTGCTCCCCCTCCCATTCACACTCCCAGCCTGCAGCCACTTCCTGCTCTCACCACAGCCGAACAAGGAGAGAACAAACACTTGCCTAAAAGCCTGTCAGCTCCCAATAACATTTTTTTACCCCCTTGTGGCAGCAGAACTATGAACAACTCTTACATCTGTAAATCTGTTAAAAATGTAATGATTGCTCCAAAAGCAATCTACTATTTTTATGAATGAAGAAAAATGGAAGCAAACTCTCACAAATAAAACAGGAAGGCAAAGCAGCATGCAACTTTCCAGCATGTCACACTTTTGAACACCTACCTAGGGTGAAATAAAAAGACAAAGTCAGGTTTGCTCACCATTCAACAAACAATACAACCAAGTCCTCTTGATCAGCATAGCTTTCTATGCCTTCTTTCAGCAGTCGAACTTTCTGCCCTCCACCAATAGAGTTAGGCAGCTCACCACCTTTCCACTCTTCACCTTTTCCAAGAACCTGGAATAAGAAAAAAAAAAGGTACTTTTTGCTAGTACCCAAAATCATGAGGCTTTTTTAAAGCAGACTCTTATTAAAAACAGATGTCAAAGCAGAAGCAACACATTAAAGCATAGCAAACCAGCATTTCCAGCATCTTAAGTTTTCCATGTCTGAAACAGCATTCAGCACAATGACATCACTGCAAAAACATGAGAGAAACATTTCTCAACCAAATAAGAATCGACCAATTGCCTGCTACTGCCATTTATTCCAATGTGGCTCCTTCAGAAATTAAAAAGAAAAAAGAAAAAAGCCAAGAACTGTACCAAAATTTCTATTAGAAGAACATTCTGAATAAGACTTTTAAAATTCAATATAATCACTTTCAGAATAGGAAACTCAAGAGACTTTGGTGGATTAGGATAAAAATAATTGAAATTGCAAGCTCCACTCCTTTTGTGGAAAAAGGGAAGGACAGGTTCCCCAATATACAGCTCACTTCTAAAAATCAGCTAAACAAAAGACCCCTTTCTAGCCAAGCACTATAACAGATTACATGTCAAAAAAAGAAATATAAACTCTTTATGGGTTTTGAACATAATGTTTTTGGAATGTATAAAACCTGAAAGAACCACATTGCATGATGTTTTGGACAAATCTGCAAAGCTAACAGATGTATCCAGAGCTCAGGCTTCCCAGGTGCTTTAGTTCAGCTGCATCATATTCAGAAAGGTTCTCTCAGTCCTCCAAATTCAGTGGGAGAAGTCAAATTTCAGAGACCTGAATAATTTCCTATTTATAGTGCAGGCACTGTGGTAAGTAAGCTGAAAAATTTCTTACCACCATCTAAATTCCTGGATTTTCTCTTGGCAGAACCAATTTGTGAGGAAAGTTTAGGAGGTTAGTGCTCTCCCTTTTCCCAAGGTCATGCAGAGGTCAGTCTAAGAACATGACATATGGAGGCTTGGAGCAAGGCAGAAAAGGCTGGCAAGAATTACAGAAACGCATTGTCCTCTCAGAGTTACAGGTTCACACAGTGAAATTTTCGGTTATGACCATCCCTCCTTCCTCGCAGCAGTGACCCACCCTTGCTTAAAGGAGAGATCCAAAGCCCTCTGAGTGCAGTACAGCTTCCAGAAGTATTCATGCAAACAAATCAGCCGCATTGAAAAACAAGGCTATATGATAAACCATAACAGAACCTGTGAGTGACTGAGGATGCTGACCACAAGAGCTACAAGTCTGTAAAGCAGCTACTAAGGCAGTGGAAGTCGCTCCCTCCCATCATGGTTCAGAGGGGGACCAGCTCGTGAGCAACAGGGAGAGCAGCAAGTGGCCTTCCTCCCCCAAACTCTGCAATTGTTTTACTTTGTCCCAGCACACAAGGAAGCTGAGGCAAGGCCAGTTACTCTTTACTGGTTCTCTTTTAAAGTATGTACAGTAGGACTATTTGGTATGAAACATGCAATACCTCCACTGTGTAGTTGAAGTGCTTTGCAGTTCTCATGAAACGGTGAAAGCCATCGGTTTCTTTAGTTGCTACGGTAAAGACTAGTAGTTTATCTGAGGGAAGAAAAGAAGGAATATGTATTAATATGTTTTCAGGGCACAGTTTATAACAAAAAATGCACTGAACAGTATCAGATCAAGGGGCTTTATGACTTTCCTGTATCTCATTCAAAGAAAGAAGGAAAATATACTATCATATTATAGGCTTGAGACATCACCAAACAAGAACTGGACAAGGGTGCTGCATTTAAAATTATCCTCAAGGAGAGGAAGCAAATAAATCTCTCCACTCTGCAAACAGCTAGTTCAAGACAAAAACAAAGCTAGTATGACACTACTGGACAGGAAGGAATCTTCAAAACAAAATTAACTTACTAGTTTTCAGTCTGAGCTAATCCTGTGACTCTCATCACAGGACTGAATGGTACCAGAGAAATTCACTCAGCCTCAGTAACAGCCCTGAAAGCCAGTGGTTTATACTCTTCATAAAAACAAGACAAGAAAGCAGTCATGGAAATCAGTCCCCCAGTAGAATGCATTTAGTGCTTTTAAGTCCTTGGGCAGAGACAAAAGGGCAAGGGGTTTGCTTGGTTGGTTTTTTTATTCAGAGCCTATGTATATTATAACAGTACTAATTTTTCCTTCTTAATGCATGCAGGAAAAATGACCGTGCAACCAATTTCCTCTTCACATTCCAGAGCTTTTAACACAGTTGAATAGGGTCACAAAATCCCACTAAACAGCTTCCCAGTTAAACTACTGAACAACATTTAAAACCCTATGAAAAATGCTGCATAATCGGACTATGTAATTCAAAGCTATGAGAAGAACAGTGTCCCTATCTAAAAATCAAACATTTGATCAGACCAGCTGGGATGCCAGAGTACATTGCAGTTCCCAAATTCAGTCCAAGTTCAAGTAACAGCTGGCCTCTAAGCAGAGCCCACAAGATCAATCCTTAAAAGAAAATAAAATTAATCATCTATAATGAGCATTCCAGACACAGCGACTGTTGCTGCTTCACTTTCCCCAAAAACATCCTTTGGATTTATCTTCACCAGCCCAGTAACATGTGCTAGAAATAGCTGCTGTGGAAAACATTTCTATTAATCCTTCAGCCTTGTCCACCACAACAGGCTTGGCAGCCCTCACACCCCCAAGACATCCTGAGTGTATTCAAATCATTTACTATTTGCCATTTTGTTCTACGTGACACCAGCAAAATTAACACACAAGATGATGATTCACTTCCCACTTTGTAGAAGAAATGCACCTTGCAAGTTACTCATGTGATGCTCTGCAACCAAGTACCAGGGCACTTCAAGTGTACCTCTGCTCAGCAAGCAAAAATACCTGCCGGAGCACACAGTCTGTACAGAAACGTGAAACCCCTTGCTCTAATGAAATTCAAGTCTGTCTGAAATAGCCACAGCAGTCAAACAATGTAGATGAGTCTCAGGAGCCCCCAGTACTGTTTCCACTGAAATAAGGCTTAGATTCAGCCCTATTCAACAGGTCATTTCCAAGAACACACTTACCAGGCACACCTGGCTAGTCCATTCTCAACAGCAGCTGTAATGGTGTATGTGAAGAACGGCAGGGATAACACAAGCACATATGATGCTTTCTCTGCTTTTTCTACTGGTCTCTTAAGGATTTTCCTGACTTAGGCGGTATTTTCGTACATTCCAAAACACTCGATCTGCTTTGAGATCTTGCTCTTTCCTAGTCACTCCTTGAACTGATGCAACCTTCATGCAGTGCCACTACCACATACCAAGTACCTACAGTTTTATCTGACACTGCCCAGGCTCATCATCTACAGACTATATTTCTACCTGCCCTCCCCACCATGCACAATTCTGTGGATTTCTCTTTTTTGAAGGCAGAGCGGGGGGAACAGGGGGATGACACACAATCCTTTTTCTCAACAGTCCCAATGATGATTTTAACTGCTGACTCTACTGAACCAGACTGACACTCCTGCAATACAACACACAGCAAAGAAGAAACTGGAAATACTTCAAATGCTTCAATCAACTTAAACATAAAATTTTGGTAAGACAGAATTGGAAGATAAATTGCTCCATCTTTTTCCCACTTATGTGCTAGCAGACTTTTGTAGACAAGAATTGAAAGAAAATACCACAAGGACATCTCAAAGGACAGGAAAATCTCCACAGAGGATTCCAATGCAAGGCCTTCACAGACACGCTGACTCACAGAGATACAAACACAGCAATTATGGTTCAATACCATCAAAATAATTTATTCTAAAGGTCATGCAATTTAAAGTAATTCTACAGAAGTCACCACAGAATGAATAAAGAACATGGTACCTTAGACTATGACTAAAACAGAACTGAAGACAGAGGATAGGGTTTTCCTCTATGGAACAGAATAAATTATGATTTCTTTTTGTTCAAGCACTACACTTTCAAATTACAGGGAAATGGAAAAATCTGATCATACCAGACTGCATCATCAAGCCAAGACAATCCATTACTGAAAGTTTCCTAGGTGATCAGTCAAGCACTTACTAGAACTATGGAATTTGTTTGGAGTAAGCATATTTCACACCTACACCTTCCCAAGGAATGCTAGCAGCAAGGATTTTGAAAATCTGTACTTGACAACATCATGTAAATGACAAAATATGGGCTGCATCAGATTCCCTTCATAGTCACTAAGTCAAAAAAGTATTAAAGTAACATACAAGTACAGTTTGGCAAGCAAAAAATAATCTACTGTTCTTTATGGGATATTGTTACTCTGTCTTAATGGAATACACATTATTCATGTATTTCAAGATTCACTATGGAGTCTGGTATGTTACTTGACTTTTGTGGAACAGGAGGAAAGAGAATAATGTGCCAAATCATAAGGGATTTCAAGCTGAGTTATATAAAATGAAGACAGCTGAAGAGAAAAATTATGTAGTTTATATTGACATGAAACAGCAAAAAAACCTGTATTGCACTGGCAGCCAATGAAGCAATCTAAGTAGGCTGCCTGAGTCAGGTTTGCAAACAGCCACAGAACAAAAGAAAGCTATTTTTAAAGTTATTATTCATGTTGGAAATGTTTTCTTTCCAACATACTTGCCTACAGTCAATTTTTTTTAAATTACAGATTAAAAGGTTTAAAAGACATTGTTTTCATGTCTTTGTTACACCACTGACTTTTAGATGCATGTGGCACTTAAGTAATTTTTAAGTGCAGAAGTGTAATTACAGGATTTAAAGTTCCTTTAGAATTAGAGATTCTTATAGATTACTTAGGTTTTGCTGTTTTGTTGGGATTTTTTTGTTTGAGTTTGTTTATTTTGTGGTGGTTTGTTTGGGTTTTTTAAGTAAGCTGTGTCTGACCAAAGAGCAGAGAAATATGTTTTTATTCTACATATAGCATGTATAGAGAGACAATACGAAGTGCATTAAATGATAGTTACCTTGGCACATTATAGAGGATATTATTAACCAAACAAGGAAAGCAGAACCATTCTCCTCTAGCTAATGAAAAACATTAATTCCTATAGGCTGATGTGACAGTATTTAGATGTGACAACTTGCATTGTTTCACTGGCATGCTTCTGACCGCTAAATATTTCTGCTAATTTCTTTTTAACCCTTTAACTTCATTCGCTGTAAAAAAATCTGTTCCTTGCTCACTACATTTAGATCCAACAATCACTTGTCCCATTTGTGTTTAGCAACTGGAATCCAAAGTGACTTTCAAGATCTCACAGGAGCATCAATGTACAAATACAACACTCCCAGGAGAGTAAGTTTATCCAAAGGCTCTTTCTATTTCAGGATGTGCTCAGCTATATCTATTTCAGCTGCAGCCACCCACAGTGTCCCTGCTGTGCAGAGCAGGTTTGGTCCCACAACAAGTCCTGTCAGTGCAGAGGTTCAGGGCTGCACCAGAGCCCTCCTGCACTGAGAGGTTGAGTGACCAGCTCAGCATCCCCAGCAGCATTACTGAACCATCTCCAGGGCTCCAGCTGTGCACTGAAGACCAGGTGTACCAGCGGAAAGATGTCTGCAATTACACAGACCCTAAGCCATCACTGTGGCCCAGTACTGCCAAGTGAGAGCATAAAAAACCCCTAAGGAATTCTAGCTGCAGCTAGTCATTGTTCCTACCTCACCATCCACTATGCACAAACCCCCACTGTCCATCGAGGGCACCCTAAGGAGCTCTGCTCTGTGGTCTTACATAGAGGCTTGAGCTCTACAGTTTAAGTCTGACTATCCCCCCCACACAAGGTGATCAATACATGCTCTCAGTAATATCCTCCAACAGTAACAGCATCTTCAAAGTGCAAACATATATGAAAATAAGAACACAGCAAGTGGTCACATTCCTCCCCACTCACATTCCTTCCCACTGGGATGCCACAGAGGGTAAAGGCTGCCTGGCAGGGCTGGGCCCCCAAGCACACAGTCTGCCCGAGGCATCTTGGCAGTCACTGGAGGGGATTACCAAGCTTGGCACTTATTTCCACAAGTCAGTTTGTGTAAAAAGGAAATGCAAATCCTATACTGAAGTTCAACAGGAAGGCATGAAAAAAATCTCCCAGAGCTCCGTGCCAGATATGAGGGTGCTTAAGTTACTAGAATGTAATTTTTTCAGGCAGATTTCCAATAGTTACACCCACAAAACAGCTGTTCTATTTTGAAAACAATCCTGAGAGAGCATGGGTTTGGCCAAGGAAAGTATATCCAGTGACAAACAGAATTCATTTTTATATGCAAATTTGGAAACCCTTTAGCACAGAAGTTGTGAAAGACAACATTGCACATAGAGCACATGCAGCACATTAAGACATCCAGTGAAGGTTTATCAAAACATCTCACTCTTCTACTCATTTTTTGTGCTGCCATCTTCAGGGACCTGACTGCATCATAAATATTTATTTTCAGAAATAAGAACAATAAACAGAGCCTTTGTCTTCAGTGAATTGCCTGGCAAGGTCTCAGTCAGGAATTGCCAGGGCAGGACTGCTTGATGTAGCAGTGACCCTGCTCCTTTTATCCTGGCAAAGAAGCACGCAAGGAACGGCAGTCATTCCTCACACACCCACATGGTTCATATTTATCTTGAATGAACACTGGCAGAGATTACTACGTAATTTCTACCAGGGGTTTCAGACACTACTATAGTAGCTTCAGAGCAGCCAGAACTGAGGATATTGCTCACAGGAAGCTGACATTTAGTCCTTGGATTAAAGTACCAGGGACTTCTCAGGAATAGAGGCAAGCTGGAAGATCAAAGGACATCTGTTCATGGCACCACATTATGACATTAAAATCTATCTGTATCTTTAAAACTAGTGGCTTATAATGGTAAAAAAATGACGTTTTGTACTTGTAATACATTTTTATCCATTTTCTAGTGTCTACATAAAACAATCTACTTTCCTATATGTTACACCCCATGCGAAGCTGCTCAACAGACTAATGGCTGTGTATCAATCTTCCCAGTAAACATGCAAAGTTATGTAAAATTGAAAAATAGATCAGAAAAAATTTCCAGCAAGCTAATAAGGAAGTTGCCAGAGATCACAGAAAAAGCTTGGAAACCAGCGGCATGTTAGGAATACTTCCATGGATTTGAAGGGAAAAAAAAAAAGCACACACTGGCAAGGAAACATCAAGTATTACTATAGCATGGGGTGGGCATGTGCCTGAAAAAGAAGATGGATGAGATAGATACCTGGAATAAGCACATGAATGTGTCCAAGTCCATTGATTAAGCTATGTAATTGCGCTTACTATGTCTCCTGCATCTCTGGAGATGCGGGAAACCAACAGGATATAGTTTCCCATAAAAACAAACAAAACAAGGAAAAAACCAAACTCCAAGCAACCCACATGCCGGATTTAGCTTGCCTTTACACTCCATGAGAGCATAATTCCCTGACACTGAAGAAATGCACTAAAGCTCAACACAACTGAAAAAGTGTTTTCAGTCTGGATTCCTCTTGCCACATTTCAAAATCACAAAAAACCCAATTCTTCCATATGCTTTTGAGACAAGCTCAAGCTCTG
>JAOXXN010000137.1:12217970-12248284 GCA_026770055.1 Myrmophylax atrothorax
CACATGGAAACCTTGATCCACCCAACACATTATGTTGAAAAACTTCATGCTTTGGGTGCATAAAGTTTTCCACATAAACAGGTGGGAGTCTGGCATGGCCGACATGATTTTAGGCCAGTGCGTGGTGTTTTCTAACACTGCGTGGAAAACTTTGGGTGCTGGCTGTCTTGTGAGGGGTCAAATGAGTCATTATTTTCATTGGCTTTCTCCTTGCCAGGGTGTCCCTAAGAGGTTTGTATGAGGTCCCTCTCATTCCTCTGGCAGAGCTGCAAGACACCAAAACTCCCTCCTGATGCTGCTTGTGCAAAGATGATGAGGGACAGTTCCAGGAGAGGGGGTGACTCCAGCAGTGACAGTTGTCTCTCTATGCACTCACATGAGCAGAAAATTTGCCATCATTGCTGGTTTGCTCTGTCACCAAATTGCCAACCTATGGTGTCACCTATTTCTTAGGAACTGCAGCCCTCAGTGATACTCAGAGAAAACCATGGGCATGGTGGGTCTGTGTCTGCCCTGCCTGGGCTGAAGGGTGGCTTTGTAGGAGTGAGACATCGTTGCTGACACATACTGTGAAACCAAAAACCCCATGGGGATTAGTCATATCCTGCCCCAGCCATGTGTCCTGTGTTCTTCAGGGTGTCCTCCCCCAAAGGAAAGTAAACCAAAAATCTGAGAGGAGACTTCACATGTGCCATTTGCTTACAGGATGGACCAGTGACTTCAGGACTTCCTCTATTTTGCCTTCATTTTGCTTGTACCTGTCAGTCTGTGATGAAGGGAAAGCTGCCTGAGGAAATCTGGAGACACAGAGCCTGCAGCTGATGACATTGCCATGAGGAAGAACCTTTTTTGGCTGAGGTTTTGTGTTTAGGTAAAAAGGGAACATCACATAAGATGGTTGCATTTGGCTGGAGGCCAAATGAGATCCAGAAAGCTTGGGGACACTCAAAGGTGCTCCAGGGAGGAGCAATAAGGATATGGAACACATCACAAGGTGGGAAGGGCTTGGGGCATTTGTGAGTTCAGGTGCCTGAATCTCTCCCTGTGGCTGCAGTGAGTGGTTTGAACACAGCCCAAAGCCTGCTCTGTGCTGTGGTTGGACAGGGGCTGGCGGGATGCCGGCTGGATGTGGAGCTGTCCTGGAGCCAAGAGACACTCAGTGTGCCCAGAGAAGGATGCAGTGAAGGCTTCCCAGCTTGAGGCTTGCCAGTTTGTGTGGCCAGCAGCATCCAAGGGAGGGACCTGGTCATGATCCCATTCCACCTCCTTGAACCTACCCAGGGCCAAAGGGCCAGACACCACCAACATCCAGGTCAAGTGGGGACAGCTTTTACCAGGAGCCAAAGCTCCTCCTTACACCTTCTTGAGTGGAAATGAGACTGTTCTCCCACCACACCCATGAGGGGAAGGGAGGGGACAGGGTGGGGAATCATTACTTTAGTCATTAGCTGATGGGGAATTTACCAAGGAAGACTGACCTCAAAACCCCACGGCTTTCTCCTTGCAGAAGTGGCCAGCTTGAGGAAAATGTCACGTACTCCAGGGCTGTGACAGAGAGGAGAAATCCCTCTGCTTTGGTGATTCTGCCAGGATGAGCTCCCATGCCCTACATACCAACTGTGTTTTCACTTCACAACACCTCCAAACTCTGTGCACTTTTTGGGGTGTTTTCCCATGACCTCCAGGCCGTGTCTGCAGCCTCTCACTATGGCTAAGGGACCAGAATCATCTCCCTTGTGCAAAGAAATCAAACCTGGGCAGGAGGCTGCATTACAACCCCAGTGGTGCAAAAGGGGGCTGCTTGCAACCACACTCTGGGGATGACCCCTTCCCATTTCCACAATAAACATTAGACCCTTTTACTTCATATCTATTCTTGCAAACGATGTTCACATGTACTTTTTCTTAGAACTTACTTTGGGCCTGAAGAATCTTCTGTCCCAAGATTTTTTGTGTTGTGCTTTACAGGTGGTGGCTCTGGAAAGCCCTTTTGCTCGTGTGGTGGCAGATGGAGAACATGTGCCACCCAACCTGCAGCACGAGCCACCAATGCTCAACACTCCTGTTTGTTGATATATCCCACAGAATGCATGTGAATGGTTCCTGCACTGTTACTGTTCCAGGGCTCCTGATGGAGTAGAACATTACATGAAACCTGGGTTATTAATTTAAACAGAGTGTCCCATCAGGGCCACAACCTGATGTTGTGTTTCTCACCCACTTGATGGTGCAATGGGGAGACCAGAGGCTTGTGTTTGGGAGGCTTTCATACCCAGCACAGCGGGCAGAGAGGAAAAGCTGATGTGGGGGGATTATTTAGGAAGAACAAAGTCCAGCTATTCTTCTTACATCAGGCCCACCTTGGGAAAATGACTCCTGATAGTATAAGTTGCAGATCAAGGCATTTAGATGGAGAAAGTGAGTGTGAAAAGCTATTAAAATCCTTTCGAAAGGGTCATTAAAAGCCCTTGGCTAACATTCTAGCCAACACAGACTGATCTAGGACTGCTTGGAGATCACATATACAAGCTGATTTACCCCAAAGGAGTGTCTGGTCCATCTCCTGGCCCTAGAATTAAATCCTGACTTTCCTCTTCCAGAGCACCCTCAGAGGAAGCCTCAAGCTACACAAGACACATAGAAAAGGAGGTCAAGCATACAATCATGGAATCATTTAGGTTGGAAAAGACCTCTTGGGTCATTGAATCCAACAGTTAATCCAGCACTGCAGAGCCCACCACTAAACTAATGTCACTAACCACATCACTAACCACACCTTCCATGGCAAACTTGGTCCCAAAGCAGAACATTTGCCCTTGAAATCAGGTGGGAGAAGTTCACCAGGGTGGTTGTCCTGTTGCAATACAGGACTCTGTGTCCCAATGAGAGAGATGCTCCAGCTCCTCCTTTGGTGATCCTACCACTGCATCCAACCCATAGCTGTGCCCTGCCACACTTCATGTACATGAAAGACCTCCCAAGAGACACCACCACAGAAAGCACAGAAAAAAATCTTCCCTGGGAGGGTGGGCAGGCCCTGGCACAGGATGGGCAGAGAAGCTGTGGCTGCCCCATCCCTGGAAGTGTCTAAGGCCAGGTTGGACAGGGCTTGGAGCAACCTGGGATAGCAGAAGGTGTCCCTGCCGATGTCAGAGAGTGGAACTGGATGAGCTTTAAGATCCCTTCCAACCCAAAGCCTTCCATAACTCCATGTGCAAGAGAGAGAAATGTTCACCAGCAGGTGGACAAGGGCTGGACCTCAAGAGCTCCTGTCCGGGGCTCTGCCCTGGACGTGCTTGAGCTGACTCTGCTCCCTGTGTCTCCCTCACCCTTGCCCTGCTGTGGATGTTTTTGGAGCAGCCTTTCTCTCGCTGAGTGTTTGTACAGTGACTTGCACAACTGGATGATGATGACTTTAGCTCTGGGCTTTCAGTCCCATGACACAGCCTGTAGTAATCGAATGCAGCAAACGCTGCGGCAGAAACTAAGCAGGAGTGTGAAAAAGAGAGTTGCCTGTTCACGGAAAGGAAGGAAAAGCCTCCTGATTTTCATGCCATAATGGAGTTTGTCCTGGATTTACTTTACCATAGAGAAAAAGCAGGGAAGGGTGACCTGTTAGCAGAGGTTTCAGGCTCGCGTAAGGAGGGGAGAACGCGCTGCTTTGTGTGTGTCTGCGTTTAACAGCAGAATAAAGCAAAGATTTCTTTAAAGATACCAAGCCCAAGCCCACCACAGCTGGGAAGCACACATGAGCAATAGCTTTCACATGCTAACAAATAAAAGATCCCTTGCAAAACAGATGCTGAGGTTTGTGGGGCTGGCACAGGCTCGCTGCTGGCAGGGAGTTAACTCACAGAAAGCTGAAAGGTTCGGAGATGGAAGAGTATCCAGAGACCGTTTGTTATAAACACAGCTGAGGGCCAGCAACCTGCTTTATACCCTGCCCAAGCTGCACTGCTGGAGTCATTCCTTGCAGGCTTTCTGCAAGAGACAAGGCAGATATGCAATTCTTCTGCAGCCCACGCTCTAGAGAAATAATTAAACAGTTTTTCTTAACCTCTTGAACTTTTCATTTATTATTGCCATCCATTATGTCTACCTTCTCAAATAGCAGGATCCTGAAAGCCAGCTCCAGGGGTCAAGGGTTTATTGTTTAATGGAGATAGAACATTCTGTAAATTGCACAAAGTCACAATGTTTAGAAGAGAAGCTTCTGGTGTACTGAATCTTTTCAATTTAACAAACAGTGAGCTTTGACATATGTTCTTCCTCCATAGCAGGAAATTTGGGATAAGTGCAGTACTGGCATGGACATGTTACCAAATCCTTCCTGTAAACCAAATGACATCTGCATTCAAATAAAAACATTCCTTGCACCAAATACCAGGAAATACTAAAAGTATCACTATTCTTCTAAGGTCATGCTGAAATGAAGTTTTTGGCTTTTAGAACACAAAGTAAGTTTGTGCAGGGCCAAGACGTTTTGTTCAACACACATTTGCTGTTACAAATCCCAAGAGATGTCCTTCTGGGTCAAATATGTGCATGTGTCTGTAGAATTTTGCAAGCATTTAATCTTCTTCATATGAAAAAAGAATAAATATTTTAGGAACGTGGACTTACATTAACAAATATTGCTGTTGCCTTTGTTTTCACTAGTGCTCTGCTTTTCAAAGGCAGAAAAAGGATTTGCTTAAAACAAAGCAAACATCCTCAAAATGCACCATGCCAAAATAATCAAGGGAAAAAATACCTGGGATTTACAAAATATGAATATTCTTTGGTAAATAAACTGAAGGAAGAGCAGGCAGGGGGAGAATGCTGCTGTTGTGATGGGGAGGGAGAGCTGAGTGTAAACACTTTCATCTCATAGATGGCAAATCAAGAACATTTAAAGAAAATAAATGTATGCAGAGCAGATTCTTCCTTCTCATGTTACTTTCGGGGGGATTTTACTGCTGATAGTTAACGCCACGTAAAACCTTTCGAATATTATGCCAGCAGATGAAAAACTACAATGGCAGAAACAGTTTCCCATGGATAATTAGCATAAATATCTGCTTAAAGCTGAGTAATTTGTTCACTGCACAGGATGTACTTCAGCAGTTTTATGAGCAAAAAAAACACAGGGAATGTTTTGAATGACTTACATTTGAAACAGCACAGGCAGATACCAGGCACTTTTCAGTGACTGCCACACAAAAAAAGGCTGCTCTGAGTGGCTGAGCTCTGTTCCCACCGAGCTCAGGGCCAGACGTCCCTGGGAGGCTTCACCCAGACACATCCCTGCAGCTTCCCACTCAAAGGAACATTCCCGCTTAATGGGAGGACTGGAGGATCCAGACACTGGAAGTGGAAAAGAAAATTGAAATAAAAAAGAGAATGAGAGGAAAAAATGAAAATGGAGGGGGGAAAAAAAAACCCCAAATCAGTGTTTTCCAATGTCCTTCTTAAAAAAATGCGCTGTTTCCAAAATGGTGACCTTTTCCAAAAGGTTGTTTGGGGAAAAAAAGGGAATTTGTTTTAACAGACACCATGTTTGACATGGGTGGCTTGAGGAAGCACCTGGGAAGGTGGCACTGGCTCAGGGGAAGGTCCAGCAGGGTCCCCATGTTTATGTCACCCCACCTCCAACACTCCAAAAGGCTTTCTTTGGGCTTCCTTGGAGCATCCCTCACCTCCAGGACTGGAAGCTGGGGTTTGTGTGGTCTGTGTTTCCAGAGCCATGGCATCTCCAACCTCTCCTGCTCCTGCTAAGGGAGTGCAAGGAGCTAAAGTACCACATGGGGACAAGCTGAAGGGGAGGAGGTGGGTCACCCTGTGCCTTGGATTGGGCTGGCAAAATGCCAACTGCCCAACACAGAGAGAAAGGGTTCCCCCCTCAACCAAGGGAAAAGGAGGGAGAGGAAAAAAAAAACCAAAAACTGAAGTAGCAAGCTTCTCATATTATACAAAAGAAAAGCAATTAAAACAGAATATAATACATATCTATACAAATGTGAGAAAAAGAAAACCAGACTAACAACAATAACTACCGAGTCACCCAACCAAACAATACAGATTCTATCTACTCAAACCCCACAAAACTTCTCAAAAACTCTGGCAGAGAAATGTCCCAGCAAGAGAGGAGAAAATTAGCAAGGAAATGTTCCCCTCCCTGGATAACACAGTGTGGAGGGTGGCAAGGCCTGATCTCGGCAGGGCAGGGCAGGGCGTCCTTACAGGTCTGAGGCAAAACCCAAAAGAGACAGAAGTTTCTCCTCTCTCTCTTTTTATACCTCTTGACATTTCTTGATGATGTCAGATGATATGAAATACCTCTTTGGTTGCTTAAGTCAGGTGATGTTTGTCCCTTCTAATCTATGTCCCATCCTTTGAGGCGTGCTAAAACTGAGGCTTAAATAAGGCCTAAACTGAAACTAATGCCCAAACTACCACACTAGAGTAAAAGAGCTAAATTCAGTTCAGGAAAAACAGCTACTTTCTTCTTCCCTGACTCATCTTTTTTTGTGCAGTTCTGCTCCCTTCTGTCAGGTGAAAGTCATTCTTGTTAGTAAAACCAACATGAGGTACATGAGGCATGTAAGGGCTGCCTTTGGGTCAACAAAAATGCTCAAAGAGACCTTTTTATGATCTTTGCAAATATAAATTAAAATGTTTTTAAATGGCCAACTGTTACATAGTGTACTTTAAAACAATGCTTCTTTTTCAATTAGCAAAAAGCCAATCTTGTTTATGACTAAAGGAGTAAACTAATTTTTTTTTTACACTTAAAATTTTGGTTTCTGGAAACTAGAATTAACTTTCCTTTTCTACTGAGAAACATCATATAAATTACGTCTTTCTACGCTATATAGACCCTAGGGTTTCATTAAGTGACTGCATCTCCTGTTCAGCTGGAATGAAAAACTTACAGGGATGATACAGATGGAAAGGTCATTAACAGGACTAGAGAACTCCATCTGCAAATCTCACTCTGTAAAGGTTTTATGTAACAGCTCAATCTCACTGAGATGTTATTGAATAACAGACAGCATGCTGAAAGTCTTCTAAAGCTTTCCAAAGCCTGGATTTATGAATAAGGGGGTAAATCACTCTTATTGCTTATAGCCTGATGGATGAAGAGTGGACTTCTAGTCTGGTGATTTATTAAATATGGATGCTGTTATGGGTTCTCTCAAAATAAAGAAAGTCAGCTCAAAGAATTATACATTCTGAATTTAGCACAATCAGCTTCAGAAACGAGAAAATCTCCAGAAGCTCTTGAAAAATTTAAGGACTAAGCATTTTTCAATTGAATAGCAATAGAAAGAAGTAAGATTACAAAGGTGGTACGATACCGTTTGGTTAACTGAAGAGTTACTCATTGATAGTTTTAGTTAGGACTTCCCATGCAATATTTTTACCTTCATAAGAAACTGTGAAGTGTTTCACAAGACAAAAGTTTGTGAGCTGTGTAACCAGTATCACAGTTACCCAATCAACAGAAAGTACCTCTAGTCCAATTCTCTCTCTGTCCTTTTATGATCTGAGGTTGCAGAACTTCTTTCCTGTTCTTACCACAATTCTGGCAAATATAAGATACTTAGCTTCCACTTCTTACTTCTTAGCTGGATTCACATGCTTATTCTCTTGGGTTATCTAATTCTTCATCTTATTTACTAATTTTGCTAAATATGTGGTAAAGAAATAGTAGTAATTTGGTAGTAATTTGAACACTAGACTTGAGCAGCATAAAACCCAAAAATCTAAATGGCAACAGCCCAGCTTCATTGTTGGGTTTCACTGTATTTGTGAAACCTGTTTGTAAGCACAGATATTTTGCTTTGATTACACTTCACAGAATTGTTACTGCTTGGAACAGCAATTCTCAACATACAAGACTTGCAACATTTTTTCCTACACATCTTGATGTAAAGTTGATCATTCTTAACCATTTGCGTTCTCACATTCTTCCCTTACTGCTCTACAGAGACACACATGAATTTTAATTTGTAATTTTGAGTGCAAGAATGCTGAGACAATGGTGCTTCCAGGACTTACGTGAACACCTAAAAACTACACTGGAACAAAAAATTTTGAATTACTTGAAGGAATAAAAATAAAGTCTCCTGGTTATGCCATATGAGCCCAAGCTCCTAATATCTTACTTCAATTTGCATACACTCCCCAGTTTATTGTCAATGGATGAATTAATGATGCCAAGATCCTTTTCACCAAAGGCAAAGGGATCCCTGTTTTGCTTACTTGCAAAATATTATTCCATCCATTCCTCAAACAGTCATAGGCCTCACTCTAATGCAAATTGTAAATTTAAATTCTATGCAGCACTTGCCATGGAAGTAAATAGGTATTTTCAAGTATCTCCAAAACAATGTTTATGGAATAGTTCTTTGAATAACTCTGCTACCTGCTGAAGTCAGCTATCAAATGCGCTTGAGCCTGGGACTTCAGAGCTACAGGCAGAACTTAAGCTGTGTGTCACTCCCTTGCAGGGGTGATAATGGTGGACTTAGCCATATGAATCCCTAGAGCACAGGTCTGGTCCTGAGTCTTTTACTTCAGTTTCTAATGTGTGTAGCTTCTATTCCTTCCTTCATAAACGTTTTGCTGATTTTAGCAAGATTGACCTGGTCAATAAAGCACAAAATTTTTTCAAAATAATATTAATAATAAATTTATTCTGTATGAAAGTGTTGATCAATCAAAAATACACCTGCAGCAACTCCATATACAAGGAACTTTAGCAGCAGAAGCTAAGTTTAAAAGCACAATAAACATTTTAAAGGCTTTCAGAACAGTCTGAATTTTTGTCCCAAGTCTGTACAATTTTTCCAGCATCAAAAAGTCCAAGTACATAGCAGCAATGGCATTTCTCTTTTTCTCAGCTTTTTGACTGGCCAGGAGCAATCAATAAATTGAAAATATTGAACTAAAGGAATCTTTAGAAGAACTAGAATACAATTGAAACTATTGCCAAGATCCTCTCCCCATAGCTTGATCTCAAGAACTATTAAATACACATGCCTGTGTGCTGAGGTAAGAAATAGGAACTTTATTCATTGCTTGGACATATAAATAAAGCTACAAATGCTAAGAAATAGATCTGCCATCTCACCTGTCTGCTTTTGAAGTGAAATTGTTCTGTTTATTATTCCTGCACCCTCACACCAACAGATAGAGTTACAGTCCACGAAAACTATGGACTAAATGAGGAGGAAAGTGAAGTGGAGAAACTGAAAAGTAACTAACTAGTTTTTCCCTGCTTCAGGACACACTCATGCACAAAGCAACTACTAAAGGATTACTAAACAGAAGCAAACACAGACATTTGTATCTCCTGCCTCCTCTAAACTTCGGTCAGTGAAAATAAAAGTTTCAAACCAATCCAAATCAGGAAATTAGGTTACACTTTGGAAGAGTCATATTTGACCACACACTTATCACTAAATGCAGTGGGTTGGCCTTGGCTGGATGCCAGTTGCCCACCACTCTATTACTCCCTGTTCTCAGCCGGACAGAGGAGAGAAAATCTGATGAAAAATGACATGTCGGTTGAGATAAGGCACTTTACTATAGGAAAAGTGAAAGTTTGTGTGCACACGAAGTAAAAAAAAATAATTTTATTCTCTACTTCCCATCAGCAAATGATGTCTGGCCACTTCCTGGGAAGTACAGCTTCAGCACAAGGTAAAGAAGGCAAACGCTGGAAGAAACTAAAGTCCCTCTTTCTCCTCCTTTTCTTAGCTTTTATATCTGAGCTGATATCATATGGTACTGAATATCTCTTTGGCCAGTTTGGGTCAGCTGGCCCGGCTGTGTCCTCTCCCAAGATCTTGCCCACTCCCTGCCTGTTGGGGGAGGTGGAATGTTGAGAGAGTGCTGATGCTGTGCCAGCTCTGCTCAGCAGTAGCCAAAACACTGGTGTGTTACCAAGATCCTTTCAGCTACCAATGCAAAGCATAGCACTGGGAGGGCTGCTATAGGAAAATGAAGCCACACCCAATACACTAGAATAATAGACTTCTACAGGGATTTCATATAGTTTTGTTCACATGTATTACTTTGTTTAGAGCATATGTATTTGATATATTTGATAAGAAGTTAGAAACCACAGAATGCGAACACCAAGGCAAAACTACCAAAGGATACACAGGAAAAGATAAGCACCTCTTTATTAGGCTGACTGCTAACATTAATATTGAATATAGATGTATGTAACTATAATATGTACATTTCTCGCATTCTTACTGGAGCTCTGCAATTCACTGGGAACTTGGGAGATCCATGTTCTTCTCTCTTCTATACAAAACTTCTAAATTTCATGACCAAACGCCTGTTCGCTGGTTTCTATCACCACCATGCTCAAAAAACATGAAGTCCTTATGGGGTAAAAAAAGGCAAACAAAACAAATACTTGTTAATGTGGTTCTTATTTCAGAGATCTGCTGGCTGCTTTGCAAGGTGTTCACCTCCCCCTCTGAAACCTCAAATGATAAGAAGGTGGGAGTGCCTTTTGACATGCCCCCATCACCTTGGTCCCTCACAATGGGACACCCACAGATGGTGAAAGACCAACATGGAAGCTTTAAATTTATCACTAGCCAAAGCTATGCTTCCTTTACTCAGGATTCCTGCCCTGGCTTTGTTCAACCCAAGTCCCTTTCATTTTACCTCAATATTACGAGTTCATTGTAATAACGATTATCTTTAGTTTACATGTGAGGGCCCCATTTTCTGTGCCTGGAGGCCTGGGCTGCTCACACTTGCTAACACTGTACTTGATGCACAGCAACACACACAGCTAAACAAATCCTGGCTCATCCACAGGGCTGTTAGAGACTGGTGAGACCTTCCCAAACCCAAGGGGCTTCACATGCCCTTTTTCCTTCCCCTTGGCAGCCCTGCCAGCACTGAAGCACTGCACATTTTGATATTGCACTGATGCAGAATTGCACAGGTAAGTGGAAACACAAGTGTGTTGCACACTGTTTTCAAAAAGCAAAAAGAACTGCACAGCAGTATTGACACAGCAAAGTTTAAGTACAGATAAGAAGTGCACCAAGAAGTTCAGTGTGCTTGGACTCCACAGTAGTCACTCCATTTGAAATTACACCTCTGAGAACATCTAATCCTGCTCAGCTCAGTGCTTCACATACTTCCAAAGAGAGCTGGGATGAACTGGCTGCAGCATCCAGCTGTCCACCAGCTCAGCAGGCTGCTTTGGCTTTGGATCGGTCTCTTGGCTATTGCTGATCTGTACTTTTCTGGTTTCACCATCCATATAAACTTGCTTCCCTCTGCTAGTGAGTCTGTAAGGAGTCTTCCCTTTGTAAGTTTTTTTCAGTCACACTACATACAAAGCTCTTCTTAAATAAATTTAGCACTTCATTAGTCTAGAATAAACTTCATATCTAAAATAATTCTTTGTTGCCTTTTGTGATCAGTTTCACACACAGAAGTTCAGAAGCTGTCATCCACTTCAAGGAGCTCAGAATCAAATCCTCTACCAGCACAATTTAAACATGAAGATGAAAAACTTAGTTCCTATTAAAGTATTAGTGAATGACAGACTTACGATAAGGAAGCAAGCTCCAATCATGACAGCTTTCATTTTCACATCGAGGTCCATTGGGAATGTGATTCCAAAGTTATCTGCATCTGTAAAGGCTTCTTTCACAAACCCAGTCCAGTGTTTGGAAATCCTCCCAACAGTACACGTCTCATCCACAGACTTCACCTTGTTTAATAAAAAATTAAAACAACATCATGAAATCTGTCATTCATAATATTCCCAAACCCATTTCAGGATAGGACCATTTGAAAGCTTCAGACTACATTACTCAAATTAATGTGATAATTGAATGCAAGTGTTTGTACCACAAGGCAATCAGACCATCAGAAAGTCCTTCTTCACTAGCACAGCCATGAACTCAATTCTGAACCTGACTGAAAAGTTCAATGCTTTAATGGTGCTGGGAGACATCTACCACACATGCACACACACACATACACACACACACACACACACACACACACACACACACTCTCTCTCTCTGGTCTTTTAGCCAAGAGAGCGAATCAGTTGCTCCTGCCACATACCAGGAAACTGCTCAAGTGAAAATTAAACAAACTACATTCTTCTGTTCCAAAGCACAGCCTAGCCCTTTGTCAACATTACGTTTCCTAAAGTTAGGTCCAGTCTTCTGGGTCATGTGAAAAACTAGTCCACAAACCAAAATGATACTAAATTTTCTTCAGTAACTATTTGCAATATTATTTTAAATTTTAAACGGTAGACTAGTATATATACTACTTAATGTGCATTTGAAGTTGCAATTCTTCAGTCATTCAACCCTATATTTTAGGTCTAAATCATTTTGATTTATTAGCTCATTGAATGATTATTAAATTATTAAATAAGTGGTGGTAGGAAGTAATTTTAAATACCCAGTACAGCTGAGAATAATATTTTTTTGTTAGGGCCTAACATAATAGATTCAAAACGACTTTGCTCCTCAATATTTTCATTAACTGATTTGTGTGCAGCCACAGGGAATTATTCTCACTGATCACAGATGAGTGGCTTTAAGACGTAATTTCTGGAATTCCATCTGTTTTATCTCGAGTAATTTAGATATCTAGAGAAGTGAGTTGATTTTACCAGCATTAAAAGATTATGTACTAATTAATATATTACCTGTCAACTGAACTGAAGTCAAGCCACAAACTACTATCTTAAAACAAATATATGCAAACAATTCTTAGCATTGCATACCTCAAAATTAACATCCTCACAACAGCTGCAGACCACACATGGGCCAGTAATTTTCAGTATATCCATTCTTTTCTCATCTTGAATGGTGAACTTTGGCAGGCAGGCATGCCAATTCTGGACAACGTAACCAACTGTTGTTCCTGGAGGTGCCTGAACTTCCACCTTCGCAGGGGAAGAGAAAACTTCCAAGTGAGTGTTCATGCTTGTGAGATAAAACTCACACTAGCACACAACAAAACAAAACTTATTTTTCCACAGCAATCTGGCTTTTCAATGCATGAGCTGCATGGGATTTTCTGTGAGTGTTTTCAGAAGACTACACTCAGATTGCAGACCTCAAATGTAACTTTTGCCTTCAGGAAAACAGTAAGAGACTCAGACTACAGAGTACACAAGCTATGCTTCTACAGTGTAAGGATCAAAGCCCAGTGAAACAAAGGTGGTAAGTGAAGACGTTATAGGGTGCAGCTACTACAAATCCCTCAGAAAGAGTTCCAAGTAGGCTTAAATTTAAAGTTGCAGAAGTTGAACCATCCCAGAATTACGTTGATATTAAAAAAATTCAAGATCTTGTAAGTTGAATTTCACTACAGCTTTCAAAGCTGCAAAATGAAAATTCTAGCTGTTACTTTACGAAAGCTGTTGCCTTACTCTTCCATTCCAAGTCTATCTCCAGTGCACATTTCAGCACTAGCTACAAATTCCCTGACATGCTGTTGAATTGGATTTTTCATTACTGTAATCAAAAATGTCCAGCATGAGTCCAAGTGTTGCAGCACACTTCTTTTTCCCAGACTAAGGACCTCATGCACAAATCCCACAGATCTCTTTTTCCACAACTTACAAGCAAAGCCTGACTTCTTTCACCTCGCCTCCTGATTCAGGACAACCTCATCTTAAAACTGCACAGGAGGTGCATGTCCCATGTGAAGGAATGTGGTGAGAGGCAGCAACTCACCTCCTGCAAACAGCAGGGACAGCAGCACGACGAACACCGGAGAGGTCTCTCCAGTGTTATCACCTCACGGCCCAGGTTGTCCAAAATCCGGATGGTGAAGGGTCGTGATGGCCCACAGCAATTCCTGGTAAGGCAGTCAGTGTCCTCTGCAGCAAAGTACACCCTTTGCCCCAGTGCATTCTTGAGTTCATATTTATTGCTTGTTTCAAAGCCAGTCAGAACTGAAAAACAGGAAAAGAACAGCTAAATTTCTGAGGTGTGTCTAGTCAGAAATCCCTCCCTGCTACCTCTACAGCTACCCTTTGGGAAAGCAAGCCTCACTCAAAGTCTGTTAGAGGCAGCTAATGGCAAAGGAAAAGGAAAGGACTTTCAAGTAAAGAAGCCTGATGAAGTTCAGAGAGAAGTCACCATGAACAAGGACACATGGAAGGAGCATGGAGATTTCCATCAGTCCCCAGCCCCTGCCACCAGACATGAACACCTGCTGCAAAGGAAGCACCACAGTTAATAATACAGCATGGAAGGTTCTCAGGGAAGAGCTGAGAATTAAAGAGACCTGCGAATTTGGGTGTGAAGCCAGAAAAGGGCACAAATACATTCAGAAATGAGAAGGCCATAAAATAGCCTCATGGTCAAGGTTCACAGCAGCACACATAGAAAGCAACAAGAGCCAGGACAGAAATTTTAATTAATTTCTGTAACAAATTAAATCACTCTTTTAAGTTTTATGGAAAGAAAATGCAGCAACGTTAAGTGCCAGCTGAGATGTATGGTCCATTTTATTTATTCTATTTGAAAGACACTGATAACATGACTTTGATATTGTTACAGTGAACAGCATGAGGAGAACAGCAGTAAGGCCATTTAGTTTGCTAAAAATCCCGGATTGCCTGAGAATAGGATGAAAGCCACATGCCAGTCTATGGAATTAGGTAGGACATAACAGGACAGATCTTTAAGTAGGGAAGAGAGGAGAGTACAAATCACTGTGAATTAATAACATTAGAAACATATGACTTCTATCTCTAAGTAACTACAATATTATTCAGTTTTATTGCTGTTTATCTTCTGAGATACAGAACCTGCTTAAAATCCTCCTCCCTCTTAATTTCTCCTTCCTCTCTTCCACAAATTCTGCAGGTAATAGAGACAGGAAAGAGAGACATAATCATCTATTTTAAATATATAGTGTCAAAAAAAGTCTAAACTTCACTGCTCTTGGGATTATTAGATATAAATAGTTCGTACTTACTCTCAAGAAGTTCAATTTGCTGATGAATTAATATTTGGTCAATCTGTTCATGGTTCAAAAATTAAACAAAAAATAGTTAGAAAGTTGTACCTAAGAGAATTGTAGTTTTAAGAGCCATGGCTGTTTCATTTCAGAATGAAAATTCATGGATCAATACATTGTCTAGAGGCAGATCATCTACCAGTAAAGCTGTGGGAGTAGCTCATAGTTCACATCCCTCCTTGTCCTGTCCTCTGCCAGTTCAGCAGAACAGCATTCCAGAGCACTGGAGCTGATGGCAGGAGCTGTACCCAAACTGGTGTGGTTACAAGCACGCAGGGCTAATGTGCCCTTGGCTACTCTCAGGACTCAGAGCCTGACAGAGCTCTGACATCACAGGTCTCAAGAGCCTCCACGCAAACAAAAGCAGGAAACCGGCAAATTTTAGAGCAGAAGCTCAGCTCCTGCCCAGCTCTGAGGGAAATTCAGGGAAAACCAGCCTTTCCTCCCACTGCCTTTTTTTTTTTTTTTTTTTTTAGCAATTTGCAGAACTGGCAACCATACGTCAGTGTCATCTTGCCAGTGATGAGATGAACTACATCTGACAGTACAAGGGCATATTCTGTAATGTGGAAAAAATTCTTACTTTGCTATTAGCATTCTCTATGCTGTGATATCTGACCAGCACCTCTACTCACAACATTATGAAGAGGTGTGAAGAAAACATCATGCAGAAAATAAAGCACCTCTACTGTGCTACAGTTGCCCATATTATAGATGTTTGATGTATACACCTTGCCAAACCATGTTACATCTCACAAACAGTAGCTTAAAAATGGGAAGGATGTACAATAGTCCTGTGCCCCTCGTCCTTTAGCATCTTAGTTGAACAAGTGCTGCAGCCACAACAGGCACTTCCGCACTCAGACATGCATCAATCAAATTACAAAAGGCTTCCCTTAGCAGCCCAAAAGCAGCAACCCATACAGCTGCAACCCAGCCAGATGCTTTATTTAGTTTTTCATGGATGCAGGCTGCTTCCCATGTGAGTACCTGATCTCTGGAAGGAGAAAGATGCAAGTACCTGTGTGAGGTATTCCAGTCCAGGAGGGCAGTTGGGAATAGAAGGAGGGATAGGCATCCAGATTGTCCCCTCCTGCATGATGGGCTGGTTCTGGACAGGTGGAACGGCAGGTCCGCCTGGGAATCCCATGGGCTGTGCCTGGAAGGCATAGTTCCCTGCACCTGTGACATTTGGCATGGTATGAGAGATATAGTTATGAAAGTTGGAAAATAATTCCCCATCAATCTACAAAAGATCAACTTACTATTTTAAACTATGGAGATCCTTAAACCTTCTATATTTCAGTTATGAATACAACAACCTTCATGGGGGAAGTTATACTGGATTGGGAGGTTCTAATGCCTCAGACAAGACCAAACTAACTAAATAAGTGTATCATTCTTGAATATAGCAGAAATTTCATTTACATAAAGATAGGTAATTCAAAAATTAGAAACGAATAAATGAAGGTTATTCCTAAGTAGAGAAGATAGAATAATTTAAATTCCAAGAAAAGCACTGGCATTTACAAGTTGTCAGTTGAGTAAATGAGTAATTTTAAGCCACAACTTTCCTGAAATTATACCTTGCTGCTTATGTCATAGGACATACCCTTTTAGCAAAGTTCATCTGTAGTTTTCAAACCAGACGAGTGTGACCTAAAAACTGCACTTTCCCATTTGCTTAATGGATTCTCTGTCAAAACCCAGGAAATGCACAACTTCTTCACAGAGAAGGTGCGTAGTAAAGGAGGAAAGAGTTCCACGTTTTGTGAATGCCCAAGTAAGCCTCCAGTTGGAGCACTGCAGGGTGTAAGTGCTCAGCAGCCCAGCAGATGGCACAGGCAGCACTGCCTTGTTACCACTGCTCATCCCATGTCCCCGCTGGACTCAGAGCCCTGCCTTCCTCTCACCAACACCACCCTTGTTGCTGAAACTGCAGAAGTTGATAGTGAAAGTTACAAAACAAGAACTAGATTTTCCCCCTCATTTAATACCTTGCTGTAAGGCAGATAGGCTTTCGATTTTACATAGAGGAATTCTATATTTTACTCACTAGCGAGCGTAATGCAGAAGGCACAAAGAGTATTTTTGTAGAGGTGTAGAAATAGTTTGAGATACCAACTTGTAGAATTCTCTTTAGCTCATGCCAAATTTCACATTATGTTACAATACATGGAGCATTACATGTGAATGATCAGGCTGTGGCCATAAGCAGGCCAGTATCTTGGGTGATGAAACAGCTGTGGCTTAAACTCATAGGTGACCAGATCACTCACACCAGAAAAGAATCCACCCTTTGGGAATGTAAAATCACTTTTATGTCTGAGCACAGCCTTTGCACATAAACTATGTACTGCTATTGTGTGTAAGTGTGTGCACATACAATTACTCAAAATAAAAATGCTTCCATGGCCTTCATGGCACAAGCAGTGAGTGCTTGTTCCTCACTGAAGTCAACTGTACTGACAGACCTCAGATTGCCTTGTCATAAGATGCACAAAGTTTAACTTATGTACAGCATGGTAACCTAGACCTCACATGCAGCATTTTATCTATAACTTATGGTTTGAGCCTGATGATTAGGTATTGTACATTGTGATCTGGTTCTTCAGAAAGCAGTCATTGGCAGAACGAGAGAAGATGTTTAGGAGTGCTGCATTTTGAATGTAGAGCAGAAAATAAGATAGGAGAAAAGCCAGTGAAGGAAAATATAAGGTATAACCACAAGCTAAGTACAGTAATGAAGTGTGAAACAGGAACAGAATACATGGATCAGCAGAACTGCAAGAGGAAAACAATTCTTTCTTCAGTTCTGGATTTCTTGAGAAAAATAAAAGTGAAATACTGAAATAACATAATAATTAAAAAATCTGATCATCAGTAAGAAGCTGTCACACATTACTTACTTTTCTTCAGTTAACCTCCCTACCAAGGAAGTCTGCATCAATAACACCTCCCTAGCAAACTCCCCACAGTGAACACAGAGGAATATCTGACAGTTTTAACTCCTACCACTGTTGGTACTGCTCAGCACAGATTCAAAAAGGAAAGAATTACTTTCCAAACAGAAATTAAAAGAAACTCTATAGACTTAATAGTAGCAAAGTAAATTGGCGATCATCACCCTTGTACAACCCTATATTCCCCACGCTTATTTCCTAATGGTATCGCAGGTCTGTAACCAAGCAACCTACCTTGGAAAGTCCCAGGGACATGCTGAGAGAAGCCATAGGGAGCTGGAGGTGCTGTGGCAGGTTGAGAACCTGAAGAATGGAACATACGCTCTGAGTATTGATAGTTTCCTCCTACCCTAGGGTGAAAGAGCCCCAACACTGCCTCCTTTTCTGAGTACACACAGTTTTCTGTTTAGCAAGCTTGTATTTATGAACAATGTGTATATTAAACATCCGTATATCTTAAAGGATAAAGTGCAGAAAAGAGGCAGGTATTGCCCATAATGTCATGAAGATGTCACAGAATCATTTTGCTCAGAAGGGACCTATTGAGATTACCTAGTTCAAGCCCTGCTCAAGCAGAGTCAGTTCACTCTGTAAGGACCAGAGATGCCTTTGTTCACCAATATTTAGAAGGAGGCTTTAATTCAAAGCATTGCCAGGAATATGACAGGCTGTCCTCCAGTACAGAACATGGCAATGTGCCATTTCCCTCTATGTAAAACATTGTCTCATAACTTCTTCAAGTTGGGACTATCCTACTGCCTCACCAGGAGACTGGGAGGATTATGAATTTAAAAACATTTACCAGCTTCAATTTTTATGCAGAAGGAAGAACAAACTTGAATTTCAAGATTTATTATTTTTATTTTACTTCAGAAATCACGATCTGAAAATGTAAACTCTATGTTATGTAAAATATTCAATTTTAAAATTTAAACAATTTAAATTTTAATCATTCATACATATTTCACATAATTAGAAGGTAAACTAATAGCTAAACTAATATTGCTTGAACACACTGGAAGGATCCATGCTATCTTTGCTGTTAAGAAAAGATGGCATTTTGTTTATATTTCACTCACCTTGCATCACTGTGGATCTGCTTATAGTTGTTCTGCAAAAGAACATTTTTATTTAATATATCATTTCACACAAGAGTTACCCAGAGTTCTCTATTTATTATTGGTGAAAGATATTTACCTGTCTAAACCATATGGGAAAGATGAATTACAAATACAAGGTAATATAAACTTAATTCAGAACAGCTGGTTCAGTGTACTGATGCTGACTACAAAACTTGCTGGGACATCCTGGAGCAGCCATGTCTCAATGTTACCACCTATTTCCACTTCTGAAGTGGTACTACTAAATATCACCTACCCAGTTTTTGCCTTCACATGATAGTAAAGGTGACTTTGCACAGTTGAGTGGGCTGACAAGCAGAATATCACGAGTGAAAGGGCCAACTGCTTATCTTTTTTGTACTACTTTTTCAGGTTGCCAAAAGGAGTTTAAAAAACAAAACCAACCAACCAACCAAAACAACCCCCACACACCAGAAAGAACATTTACTAATGCCAGCATCAAGCTTGAAACATATTTCTTTATAGTCTCAGGTGTAGAATAAAAATGAATGGAATAGGAACTCCTTTTTAATAGAATCAAAAGCTTTAAAATAAAAAATAAACCTAGTTACTCTTTAAAAAGAAACCATTTCAATTTGAACTAGTAATATATTTTGTCTGTTATGGTTCCACTAACTACTGCAGTGCAATGAAGACAGTCGTTCAAAGCTGGGAATGAAAGTGAAAGCAGTTCCTTCCTGCTTTTGTTCCCACAGTAAAAGCAGATGTCATGTTTATCAGTTTTGGGATGTCATGGAACTATCTGACTTCCCAAATCCTACACAACATCCTCTCGGTTTAAGAAATTGCTCATGAAGTGCTCCTTTTATTAGTATTTTTTTTCTTCTACTTTACTAACTCTAGTAACAAAACCACCATCCTGTTTCACATATTTTAGTTGGATTCTGGTCATAATGTAGATTGGAATCTGGTTCTCATTTGGATGCAGGTTAAAAAAAAGCAATATGAAATAATTTACAAGTATACATATGATTTAAAAACTTGAAAGAACACATCCAAACTACGTAACTTGTACTTTGTTTTCACAGTTTTTCACATAGAGTGACAAGTTTAATACATGACCATATTAAGTATGTTGACAAAACTATCATCTTGTAGGAATATCAGAAAATAAGAATAAACAATGTTATTTAAACTAGCAAAAGATTGGTTTATACTGTGAGATGTTCCAACTACATGAGCTTCAGTGAAATACTGAGAATTACAACTAAACCCTCTGGTAAAAGGAAAGCAGTAGTCCAGAATCTTTTATTGTCCCTAACAACCTCACATATATGCCATTGTACAACCTAGGATTTAGAAAATGTTGATCTGCTCTACAGCTAGAAAAGCAACAAAGATTTTACAAAGTTCAGCCCCCATTTCATCAGACAGGATGCTAAAGAGAAGAGTTAAGATTATTTTTAAAATTAAAATTGTCTCTATTTTTTTACTGCTTTTTATCTAGACTCCTTCTAATACCTGCAATTCAGTCATAAAGATTAACGCATTGTCAGCCATGTCCTGCTATTATCTGGGTAATTTGTAACGATTGTGCAATAATGTAAGTCTGAAACACCACAGGAATGAGGAACAAAAACTCACTTTTGTCAACCTTTACATTACACAATACATATTTTTCAGCCAGGTTGTTGCATGGGGTGAGATTCCCACATGGTGAAACTTCAGTCAAGAAGCAGCAGCAACAGGAAGACGTGTCACTCAGAAAATATGTTCATAGAATCATACAATCTCTCCTGAGCTGGAAAGGACCCTCTAGGATCATCAACATCCAACTCCTAGCTTTGCACAGGTCGGCCCTAAGAACTACACCAGGTGCCTGAGGGCATTGTCGAAACAACTACTGAACTCTGGCAGGCTTGGTGCTGTGAACACTTCCCTGTTGGTTCCACCTGCCTGGGCTACACAAAGTAATGAATTGAAGTATAAATTTTCATTTCAGTTTAATAAAATGTGACTTTACCTACAGCTAGGTGTTATTAGTTCCAGTAACACTTCTAAAATAAATATAGGGAACAGTCATTGAAACGTTACTTACTTATCAGATAAAAGTGACAGTATTTACATTTAGCTCCCACTAATACAAATGATGTTGAATGCTATTTCTTTGTAATGGAGTTAAAATTACACAAGATTAAAAAAAAAGAAGAAAGTACTTTAGCAAGTAGAAGTCCATTACTGAATTAATTTTGGTTTGAAAAAAGCAGTAGCTGCATGAATCCATTGTGCTACACTGGCAACGTGCTGCAACATGAATTCACAACTTAAATCAGGATTAAATTGTGTTGAATAATCTGGCCATGATGTTCCAGAAGAAGTAGCTGTGTATCTTTACAACATATCTTGTAAAAAGCTTTATAAGGCCTTGAGCAATATGATTGAAGTTTTAATTTGAGGCAGGCTGTAACCAGAGGGATCAAACAAAATAACCTCCACAGTTTATCCTTTTGAACCTAAATTTTGCAAGGATTATGAGGCTCCTTCATGTTTTATTACACTACCTGAGGCTCTTTGCTGATCAAACATGGGCCCCAATCCTCCAGCTGAGTGCTGGAGGGCGAGAGAAAGTGGACACCAGCCTCACCTCTCACTCCTAACACTTTGTACCTCCCTGGTGTTATTTTGGGCTAGGGATGCACCAGGGAGCCTATGCTGGGAAATGCCATCAAAGAAAGAAAGTACTCATTCCAAAGGAAGTCAGAAGAAAACTATTCTTATTTACAGTTACCTTACAGAATAAGGAAGTAACATCCATAGAGAGTTAGTTCCTTTTTTATGAATGGTAAAATGTCCATGTTCCTTTCCAGTCACTTTCTCATTTTCAGAACTACATAGCACAGCCTACTCTGACATGTATCAGTAGATAATGCTGCAACTAATTCAGTGATGTCATGATTATGTTAACTACAGAGCTTCCACTTTTCATCAGAAAACAGTGTACCAGCATATCAGGCAGTTCCAGCTCATTAAAATGTTGCCAAAAGCATATTGGCAGAAGCCCCCAAGCACAAACATTGCACATGGTTCCACTGAAATACCAAGCCAGGCCCTGTCCAAGGAGGTTTAATGTTCAAAACACAGACTTAAAAAGCCAAACAGCTGTGAGGCATGCATTTGTTCTCCCTAGCCAGCTTTGTGGCATTTCTTTTCAGCCTCACATTCTATCTTAGACTATTCAGCCACCTGATTTTAGCCTTGCCTGCTGGAGAAACATTTAAAAATCATCTAGTTGATCTGAAGTTAATAAAATAGTTTTCAGAGAAGGAATAACTAAAATAACCTGTAAGTTGACACAAATTTTTTTCGTTCTGATGTTTTAGGGTACCCTCTCTGCTTACACTGACATCTCTCCTGAACCCTGGGAATGCCAGCAACTGGCAGGCAAAATATCGGGACACACCCAGGGCATCCAGGCTCTCTGAGCCCAGGACACGTCGCTAACGCTGTTCGCTTCACTGCTGCTCTCTCGGGCAGGGCTCCCCCAGCACAGCCTTCCCTTAAACCAGTCTTTGCAAGCGAGTTACTTCGCTAAAGAAAGGCAAGTTCTAACTAAATTTACAATCCCCAGCCGAAAACCGGGGTCCTTCTAATCGTCAGCCCTCGTCACTGCCCTGCTGATCATGAAGCATCCCTGTGACGAAAAACCAGAGACGCCTGAGAGGACCGCCTCGAGGGAATCACGGGCGTGAGAGACACCTATAGCCACAGCAAAATGTACCGTTCCCAAAGCCGAGGCGCCGCTCCGCTCCGCTCCCCTCCGGTTCTCTCCCCGCCGCGCCTGTGCCGGTCGCGCCCGGGCGGACCGGGAACACACAGCGCGGCGGGGCCGCCCCGGGGCGGGGAGCGACGGCAGGTCCCTGCCCACGGCAGGAAACTGCGCTTTTCCTTGCGGTTTTGATTCCTGCCGAAAACATCACCATTTCCGAAGGTTACTGAGCTTTTCCGCTTTCTGGCATTTACTTTTTCAATCTCCATCAGCGTCAATGCCAGTTCAGTGCGGGTTTAGTTAATTAATTAATTAATTAAATTACTTCATTTTTAACTTTTAGGCACAGAATATCAGTTTACACACAGGTGATAACTCCAAGTTGCACGCTCACCCTGAAAGGAAAATAAATTGTATTTGAAACAATTTTACCTTGCTTATAAGGTACCATCTCAGGGGAAAGAAGTATATATTTACATGGATTTCATAGTTACTGGAACAAGAACAAACAATATTGAATTGTTTGAGAAACAAAGGACTTGGAGCAAGTTGGCTCACGCCCTGATTATGGAAGTTCGTGAACTGGCCTTTTGCATCCTTTTCTATAGATTCACGTACGTCACACTTGCCCTGCTGGTCTCCAGGTATGCCTCTTCAAAGGAAACTACTTCATATACAGCACACAAATCTGATCACAGTAATTGCTGCATGCATGAAATTCAGGACTGGGGATTCAATTTGAATCCTTAATAAAGGAAATAGAAATTAGTAAGTGCAGGTCGCTTTGTACTTTTACATACTGTTTGTCTTCTGCCCTCCAAAATAAAGTCTCAGTTTCAATATTGAACTTTTCATAAACAAAATCAAACAAAAAACCCCTGTTATTATTATAGCCCTCCACTGAACTTCACCTGAATACCAGATATAACAAGGATTTGGGGATTTTATTTTGCTAGTTTTCTCAGGTACAGAAGAATCTAATCCAAAGCTGACTAGCATTTTTCCACACATCTGCATTGAGTCCACTAAGAGGATTAATAGCAGACACCAAGAAATAGGTTTTAAACATCTTTTAAGAAATAGGTATAGAATGATTTTGACATGGTTGGGGAATTAGAAATACATGGTAGCATTAGATACTACCTTTATTTTTTTACAGGAATATAGCATAGCTATATTTAGCCGAGTTCAGACTTACATGTTGAAATTTAGCAAACATGACTTTTTGACATAGAGATGAATTCTATTTCTTATCTGAGAATATCATTGTCTTATCAAAGAGACTAGTATATATCTTCCTCTTTCTTCATGCATTTATCAGTAGGAAAATATCTATTCACTTGCAATGGCAGAAAAAAAGATGCCATGATTCACACAATACAGAGTAATTTATTGGTCTTTCCCATATCAAATAATGTTCCACTTCTTTTCCTATCCAACTAGGGTCACTGATGCTGTGGCTGTCAGTCAGTGCTTTTCTGTTAGATTAGAGGGTTGAAATGCACAGTACCTTTTTATTTCTTCCAGTGAGCAGATTTAATCAGCGAAACACCTAAAATATTAAGAAAAGAAGCTGGAATTGCTTCAAGAGAAAGAAGAAAGTGACCATGCTCCCAGTAATACAGTCTTTTCAGATTTGAGCATGTTTACCTGAAAACAAATATTATTTGTAAATTCTTGACCCCATTTTCTAGGTATGTTGCTTATGGTCTGCATATTTAGAACATTACTTTCTCCTGCTTAATTCTGATGCACCCAACTTCACCACCTCCTGTGATCATGTGGTGCCCAACACCAGAAATGGGATCAGTTCCTTCACCCACTTCTCATGCAGAGGTCTCCAGTAACCTGATTTGCTGGATTGAGTTGAGTTGACCAGAGCAGCTCTCATGTTTCTTCATAAAAACCACCTTATCAGCTGCTTTTCCCTTAGTGCTCAGGCAGTAGTTTGTGTGAGGAAGCACAGGAGAAAGTTCACTCAGGGCTGTATATGACAGCAAACAGTTTTTGTGCATCTCAAAATCTGTTTAACTGCATTAACTTCAGGAAAGGCAGTGCATGCATTGCAAGGAAGTAAAAGTGATTACTCGTGGTTTTGCCTTTTCTGCCTGTGAACATAATCCCACAGAAGACTCATTTCTCCAGCATTTGTGATCTAGAAAGCAAACCTGGACGAGAAAGCAGTTGTGGGAGATGGAGGGAAAGATAAGCTGTGAGTAGTTACTGTTGTCTTAAATATAGAGAAGATGAAGGACATGAGGTTTGAGGAGCAAAATTGAGGCTTCTGCCAGGAGATAACAGAAGAAAAAGTTTCCCCCCTTCCAGTGGCAGGCCAGGAAAGGCTCCTGAACTGCACTGCAGGAAGCCCCATCCAAGGGGAACATTTTTCCTGCTGTATCCCATCCCTCACTTGTGCACAGTTCTGAAAGGCTGTTGATACTCAGACTGTGTACATAGAGGAATGGAAAAGGTACTGACCAAGTCCAGGAACTTCAGTTTCTGACCTTAGCGCTTGCCAGTCAGCGCTTGGACATTTACATTGTAAAATCCTTCCACCATTGAATGGAAACTGGTGCAGGAATAAGGCAGGATAAAGTAAACTGCAAGCAGTGTTATCATCTGTGAATAATGGGGCAAAAATGAAATTGAATATCAAATATCAGAAACATTTTGGTGACTTCAGGATGAATGGTAGATCCTGACTGTACCAGAGCGATGGCAATATTGACTGTTCTGCACCGTACAGGTTTTGGTGGTGAAGACCACACAATGTACAGTCACACAAAAATGCACTCTGAAAATCTAACTAAAGTGACATTTACCTGATACAATTTTCACAATGCTTAGAGCTTGCTGGGAGATTTTAGATTTTAAAAGATTGACCCCAACCCCAATTATTTACTTTAAAGGAATGTTATCTAGAATCAATATTTTTTTTCTCTTTTTCCATGTATACTGCTTTTTATGTCCAAACTAGGAGAGTTTTGGAAGCAGATAGGCAAATAAAGAAATGTTGCGATCTGCAAAATCTACATTTTAATAAAACAGGATGAGTCTAATATCAGACCACCACCAGTGTGACAGTCATGATGTACAGGCAGGAAAAGGCAGTTTAAATCCAAACATTTTAAAAAGTGGATAAATTGCTATTGTTATTATTTCTTTGATGTGAAACTGGGGCAAATGGATTCCATCCTGCTAACAGCTGACAGGCACCTGACATCCCCCCGAGTCCCAGTGTAGCTCTCTTTTTTGTTTTGGTAATTAGGCCTTCACCATAATAATAAAATATGTATTCATGAAGCCAGAAGAGCAGCTAACACATCATCTCCGTATTAAAGATTAGTAACTGTGGTAACAGGACTGTTCGGTATTTGATTTCATTTAGCAATGTCAAGTCAGTCATCAAGCCTGCAGGGTACCAAATGAGGGTTGGGTTTTTCTTTGAGAGGGAAACTGGGTGAAAATGGGTTTACTATTGTAAATCTTTGTTAATTCAGCATCCAGATAGTGTGATCGAACAGTTCCAAACCATACAAAACAGCAGTCATATTTTTACATATACTGACCAGCAACACGTCCCCTCAGGCTGTCGCCAACAATCGCGATAATCACTTACAGAGGAAAAGCAATTCCCGCAGTGAGCTGTCAGGCATCACCATCAGCCTTTCCTCAAGATACTTGAATGCACGGGGGAAACAACAACTAAACAACAATAGAAACAATACAACACATTTGGTTTGCTACTAAATGGTTTTGTGCCAAAGCAATTTCTTTCTTAGGTTGAGAAGGAGGCTAAATAAAATTTTACTGCTGCCGGTCTTGCAAGTTTTTGATTGTCAGCACTGTATATGAACTGCCATAAGCTGCTTTGCAATCAGAAAACAGGATATAGGGAGAAAAAGAACTCGACATACAGAAATAGGCCATTACAGTTTACAGCATTTAGGATTAACTGTGATACCAGGAGTTTAAAATGCAGCTTGTGCAAATCCTGTTTTCTGCTAAAGGGATATTGGTTCTGCAAGTAGATATTTACAGGGAAGCATAATTAATACTGGCATAATTAATGCAATACACAAAAAAGTCAACTCAGGACAATTCCACATGCCCCATCCTGGAGAGATGTCCAGCTCTGTGTTGAAGCTGCCACTCTGAATTCCCAAGCTGCTTAAAGTTACCTGAATTTGGGGTTGGGTTGTTTTTGGTTTGGGTTGTTTTATTTTTGTGCGGGTTTTGGGGCGGTGGGGGGGGGTGATGTTTGAAGTGTTTTGCAAAGCCAAGTTCTTTAATTTAAGCACTGTTGCAGGCAACACTAGATCATACAGCAGCAGTGACGTGTTACTGGTTCTTGAACACTCCCTCCCTCCAGTATATTTCCTCACAAGCACATTCCATGTGTGGGTGGAATTCACTGGCCAAACTCCTCTAGAGCTGATGTTGCTATGGAATTGTATAAAGCAATTACCATAGGACACCACGGGTCTTTAATTGACATGCTTCCTTTTAAAATGTGCATAAAATAAGGAAGCCTGTAAGCAGCAGCCCACTGCCATGCACACAGGATGCCTCTGTCTTGAGGGAAGGAGTCCCCTCCACTCCCTTTGCCCATCCTCCATAGCTCCTGCTCCCAAACTGCACCTCAGTGTTTGTGCACACAGCAGATAATATCATGCAGTAGCCAGGCCCCCATCCTGCTTTCATGTATAATATTTTAGTCTTTTGGACACAAGCATTGCATTTGAATTCAGTGTTATGAAAAAATAATACCTTTTCACTTTAAAGTTCTTGATTTGGCATTCGTCCAGCAGCTGCTGATAAAGGAGAAGCTGTACATAAGGCTGGTTTGGTTGTTCTGTGATAAGCACTGGCACTTCTTTTATCAACATGAGGACAAATAGAGCAACACCTAAACACAGAACCAGGCTGCGGAGAGGATGTTATTAAAACCAATGAAGTCCAAGTTAATATGTTTAGTAAGATTCATCTGATAAAAATGTACTGAGGACATTGAAGCTTTCATTACTTAAGAAGGTAATTAAGAAGTTGTAAATGTAAAAGAAACAGAAGATCTGCAAGAGTTTATGAGGTGAATTTACAGCTCAATTAAGAATGAAAACTAAGGAAACCCAGCACTGCTTCTCACACAAACAGCTGGGGGATTTGGGGAGGTTTGGAAGCTGGAGAGAACACAAGAAAAGGAAAATGAAAAATATTTACTTCAGACATAAACCATATCCACTAGTATGACCTAGCCACCAATGTCAGGTACTGTAAACTCTAACCTCATAGTGATTACCTGGGATGTGGAGTAATCACTCAAGAAACTGCTAATCAAAGCAGTGATCTCATGCTCAGGCCAGGACCATTCGTCAGAAATCCTGAGCACAGCTTTCAGGAGATTCACATTTAGCACTATTATTTCTTAAATCAAGTTTGTCAGATTTGTTACTCACAGCTGAGAAGATTTTTCTCCCTGGTTGCTGTATCATGTGGTATTACAAATTGCATTTGCCATCCAATCTTTGATTCAATTTTTTAGTGTAATTGAGCTGCTGGTTGTTACTGATTGAGGAGATGCCTTCTCCTCTCCCCTTAATGTCTCTGCTGGCAAGGCAGCAGCAGGATGCCTCCATCCTGCCTGCATAAGGACAGGTCATGGTGGGAACTCCTGAGCAGACTGCAGTTTCCCTTCCAGCTGCAACAGGTTTGCAGCCTGAGGACACTGTACCTACAGGAGACAGCCCTGCCAAGATGCACGGTGCTCTTGCATTGCTGCAGGAGGAAGGTTAGTGGCCTGTGGTCCCCCTGATCCTGGGAGGTCCAATCCCCTGAGCTTCAGCTTCTACAAGTTGGATTGGGTAAAGGGAGCTTACAAAGTCTATGCAGGTAGGCTCTGTAGGTTTCTGGAACCAATGTGCTTCTGATGGAGGTCTTTAAAATAGAAGTAAAAGTCTTTTTCACACTGGTATTTACAATTATTTGATATGGTTATCTTTCAGTGACCCTTCCTAGAATTTCAAGGCATGTGACTTCTGCCTAATTAGATCTATATTAGCATTAATCAGCATTTTCTGTGGCTTTAGAACAAATGTTTTACACCATTTACTAGTTATTATCTCTGAACTACTAATACAAAATATATGCTGGTAGAGCTGCCTACAATTACTTTGGACTCATCTGACAAAAGGCCTTAATGACCTGATCTGAAGGCTAACATTTATTTTATTGGGATTGAATAAAGCTCTTGATTTTAATGCTTCACTGTGGTGTTAGAACTCTAAACCCTTCCATGTCAACCAAGACTGCAGTTAAGATGACATTGCTTTAAAAATGACAGATGGAACACAGCTATTTACAAAATTTAATTTTTGGGACAGCATGAGAGAAGACAGGAGTCTGAGCCCTTTTGTACAATTTGTTGGGGGTTTTTTACTATTTCTGCAGTGATATATCTCCTTCAGGAAAGGCTTCTAGTTCAGCTTTTTATAATTAAGTGATTTAGATTAAAAAGTTCACCAAGAAAACTAACATATAGTTGTCGTGATAAATATGTATTGTGCCAAGCACATCAGTGCTGCATAGAATCATAGAATCAACTGGGTTGGAAGAGACCTCTGAGATCATCAAGTCCAACCCTTGATCCAACACCACTGTGATTACTAGACCATGGCACTAAGTGCCATATCCAGTCTCATCTTAAAAACCTCCAGGGATGGAGAATCTACCACCTCTCTGGGCAGGCTATTCCAGTGCCTGATTACCCCCTCTGTAAAGAATTTCTTTCCAAATTCCAACCTAAACCTCCCCTGGCAGAGCTCAAGCCCATGCCCTCTTGTCCTACTGCTGGTTGCCTGGGAGAAGAGACCAACCCCCACCTGGCTACAACCTCCTTTCAGTTAGTTGTAGAGAGTGGTGAGGTCACCCCTGACCCTCCTCCAGGCTAAACAACCCCAGCTCCCTCAGCCTCTCCCCATAGGGCTTGTGCTCCAGTCCCTTCACCAGCCTTGTCGCTCTTCTCTGGCCCCGCTCCAGCACCTCAATGTCCTTTCTGAACTGAGGGGCCCAGAACTGAACCCAACACTCAAGGTGTGGCCTCACCAACTCAGAGTACAGGGGAAGGATCACTTCCCTGGTCCTGCAGGCCACGCTATTTTTGATCCAGGACAGGATCCCCCAGGTCCCTTTCTGTCTGTCTGCTCTCCAGCCACTCTGTGCCCAGCCTGGAGCGCTGCATGGGGTTGTTGTGGCCAAAGGGCAGGACCCGGCACTTGGCCTTACTGAACTCCATCCCATTGGAAACAGCCCATCTCTCCAGTCTCTCCAGATCCCTCTGCACAGCCCTCCTGCCTTCCAGCAGGTCGACACTCCCTCCCAACTTGGTGTCATCAGCAAGTTTGCTGATGATGGACTCAATCCCCTCATCTAAATCATCAATAAAGATGTTAAACAGGACTGGACCCAACACAGACC
>JAOXXN010000137.1:12257697-12270811 GCA_026770055.1 Myrmophylax atrothorax
TCATGGGGGAGTAAGGAAGACAAAAGCAATAAAAAGCTGTATGTGAGGAGCAGGATCCACTTCTTGCTCCTATTCCTTCTCCTTGGCAGAGGGAAAGCCCCTTACCCCAAAGCTGAGGTTGGTGCTGGGCACCATAACAGTGCAGGAGTGAAAAAGTCTAGGTTCAAGCTTAAAATGTGCTGTGGCAACATCACAAAGGGCCCCACTGGAGGAGCCCTGCAAGGCAATCAGGGGATGCCAACAATGGCACACAAGCTTTAACACTCTGATCTCAGGCACAGGAGCTCTGCACCCTAAATCTAGCAAATGGTCATGCCCCAGAGCCCCACAGAGAAACCCTCAGTGGGCTGAAATTTCCTTCCCCCATGAGCTGGTTACAAATGCAGAAGAAAAACTGCTTGCCATGATACCCAGCTTTGCTGTGCTTATCATCCCTCTAACATTATTCTTTTTTAGAGAACAGTTGTTAGTATTATAAAACCAGCAAGACTTAATTTCAGTCTACCTTTCAGTTTTATGTGACTTTTTATGCCTGTTTTATGTGATAGTATATTTAGGCTTTACCAATCTTTTCTGTAAATTCCTGATGGGCAAACGCTTGGCACAGGGTTTTGCCATTACTCACAGCTGCAGACAGAAAGCACACAGTGATCTTCTGAGACCAGCAAGTCACAGCTCTCCAGTGCCTGTATATTTTGCCATTGATAAATCTTGCCTGGTACATATTCAAACTGTTGCAGCCATTTGTCACTTCTAGTCATCTCCTGCAGCTAGTTCAGGCTGCCAAGAGAAGCTGGTAAAAAGAGGAACTTCTTTATCCCTTCCATTAATCTTTGAAATGTGCATGCCAGTAATTGAAATAATAAAAAATATTTAGACTTTAAAATATTCTCCCAAGAACCTTTGCTGTTTGTTGTTTAGGTTTCATGAGAAATGTGAACTCTTGGAGCTCATGTGAAGGGCTCTGCTGATGAAAAGAGAATAAATAATTTAAAGATGTTAGGACTATTTTAATATTTTAGTATTGATTTTAATATGGATTTCTTTACCCCACATAGACTTTCACAGGGAAAAGGAAATTAATGACCCTGAACTATTAAAAGCTTTGAGTGATTTTGGCCTGTGTATTGGTTTATTGTGCATAATGTGAAAACAATGTTGAGACAACACAGCAGTACCCTTTGTTAGCCTTGTTTTGCCTTTCACTGGTTTCTGCAAGGCAGCTATTTTGATGCATTTTTGTTGGGGTACTTGTGGATTAAGGGAATTCTGCACTTCCATTTGAAATTATACAAAGCCCTTTAGTTTACAAGAGTCTGATCCTCTCGAGCTCAGATATGTAAAAATTCCTTATACACAGCCAAGTCTTAGTATTCAGTTCTGTGGGCATTACATTTACAGCTGATCAGTCTAACAAAGTCTAAACTAAGAAGCTTTATACAAAATTGGTTAAGCCTGAAGGGTGGCACAACATGAAGCTGAGCTAGTCGCACAATTCTTCTCCAAGGTCTTGCCTGTCTACTCCTGCTGTGGGAAAAGGGCCCCTCAAGTTTGGTGATGGACACTGAGCAATTCTTCCAGCTATGGCTGTGATCTGGATGATAATAATGACGTTTGATTAACTTTTCTTTTTGGTAGGAAATTATTTAAAGTGTCACTTTGTGATAGTTATAAAAAGCATGGTATCTGTTTGCTGAGGCAAAGGCAGTTTTTTGCCTTTCTCTGGTGCACCTTAAACAGCAGACTGAATTGCTCCTTCACCTGAACTGACTCTGGATGTGTATTTGCAGGGTGAAATATTGCTGTCTAGCCTTAACATACAGGACAGATATTTTCCTTTCCTCTCATTTGACACTGTATGCTGTGTCCTTGAGTTGCTATTTAGAATAAGATTGTAAGTATCCTTCTGAGATTCACTAAATTTGGATCCTTGTTTCAGAGTCAAACATATCATGCTCTTATTAAGAAATAAATTCATTTTTTTTCAAATCTATCCAGCTATCTTCCCCACTCCTATTGGAGATAATCCCAGAATGTAACTTTTATCTGGTATCCTGTATTTATTCACAACCAGTTTCTATATAATCTTTCTTCTGGTAATACAATTCTATAAATTAAATGTGTCTTTTTTGCCACAGGTTGTTTACTCTTCTAGGTACTCAGTCATGGTTCCCTCTCTCGTAGTGTTTTTTTTGTCTAAAGATGAAACAATTGGAATCTTGTTTTAAAGCAGGTTCTCTATTCCCCACACCCTTCCAGTAGCACCTAGCTGTTCCTGTTTCAGTTTGGACCTACCTTTCCCCAATACACACAGCATCAGAAGGGTATTAGTCTTCTAGTGGCATAAAAGAATTCCTAATTCTGCTAGAAACATCTTCATTCTGAGAATTTCATTACACAAAAATCTCTTAGTCCATGAGGATAAATCCCAAAGGATTACCCTGGCAGCTGTGAATCCCACATTCATTCTGCAGGCAGTCCTTTCTCTGCTGGTAGGATCTCCTTTACGCTCCAATCTATCCTGTATGAGCCTCTTTCATTAGTCACACAGACAGTATGACTTCAGCATCACACACCAAAATGTTCTGCAATGCACAGAAATTCGAGCTGGGGGTATATGCCGACAATCAGCACTGCACACAGTGCTTCCCACTTTTCAAACTGCAGAGAAAATTGAGAACAATTAGCAAGGGCTGTAGCACAGGCACCTGGTTACTGGGCCAAGAACAAGCATGAATGAGGTCTTCAGTTCCAGTTACAATTCTGACAGAGAATTGCACTTTCGTTTTTATGTCAGATGTAAAGCTTCTATAAAATGGAGTGATAGTATTTGCTTGCCCTCATTGTCTAGCTAAACCTGAGATGTAATTCATGTTCGTACAGGAGCCTGAGAATATGTAACCTGCCAAGTATTTACTATCACAATCACTTTTAGACTAAAAAATGTGGCTTCCACAGTCTGTAAGCAAATGCTTGTGTAATTGACAACACATATCATTTTGTGCTTGGGCACCTTGAAATGAAAGTCATAACTCCACATGAAAGACTATTTTTGAAGGGTCTCCAGTTTCATTAGCTATCTAGGTAAGTTAGCTCCAAATAGAAAATACATTCAATTTCTGCTTCTGTACAGAACTACCAGAAATGTGTGCCTAACATACAGACCTTGAGTGAAATAAACATTTCCCATCATCACCAAAAAGCAAACACAGCAGAGATGTGGCTATCAGAATTATGACCTGACTACACTGGGGGACTGATTCTGTCCCTGCCCATACCAGGCAGGGTGTATGACACCTTACTCAGCATATGTACTAGTGGCAAAATCCAGCCACATGTGAAATGCAAACTGGAGTCAGTGTCAAAGCAACACCAGTGAGTGACCCTCCTGGCAAAAAATGCAGGGAAGTAAGAAACTTCTGTACCAGAGCTGCAGACCATCACAGCTCCAAGCTCCTGGAGCTGAGAGGTTTCACAGAGTGAGAGGAACAGGCACACATTTAAGCACTAGGATGGGGTCAACTTAAGCATTCCCTCTCCTTTCTTGCCTGTGGCCTATTTGTCTGCTCCCATTTACAAGCATTTCCCTCTCTCAGGCATTGGCACTTTCCTCCCCCTCAACTCCACATAGAGCAGGTGCAGGTTCGTAGCCACCCATGCTTATGCTCAACTAAGCTGTCTCCTTGGGATCTTGCCTCCCTAGGAAAGCAAGCCTCTGACCTGCAGAGGCAGAAGGAACTTGGTCAGAAGAACCTGACATCCCTCAAAGGATGAGACAATTCCTTCATACACTGCCTGTTTTAGTCTTCTTGAGGCCAGCTGGAGTTTAATAACCATTTCCCTGAGAAGAGCTCTTAAGGAGTTGGAAAGAAACTGGGAAGACTATGACCTAAAAATATCCTAGAGGGAAGAAAACCATGGGTCTGGTGCAAGGAGAGCTGCATGCATAACAAAGTAATTTCTATAAAAATGAATGACAGCAATGAAGAAAGAGCTTATTATTCCTGTGCTCCTTATTCCGTAGTAATATCAAACAAGGAAAAATCCTCTCCATCTCCACCTACCCCTCCCCTAGGGAAAAAAACCCAAATGACGTTATGGTCCAAGGTATCAAAGCAGCATATGAGGAAAACAACAATTCTAACATTTGGAAAGATTCAGGACCTGGTTCAGATACTCCAGACCAGGTGGTAAGTTATGAGCGGGTGCTGGTTTCTTCCAGAGACTTGGTTCAACAGGCTTATTCTGTTTAGAAATGTTAGAAGAACCAGGGAGGTAATCCTTAAAGATGGGGTTGGTTTGTCCCTGAGAATCTGCATGAAAAAAAAAAAAAAGGAAAAAAAAATCAGAAATTAACAGGGCCAAAGAACATCTAGCTTCTTGGATTAAAGCTGTAACAGTAATGTCACATTTTGCATGCGACTATGTTAGTACTTCAGATCATGAGTCAGGACCCAAAAGAAATCTCATGGTCCCACACTTCCAGCACCCTGATTCATTTTATAAAGCAGCCTTAGAATATGCAAAGTGGAATCATTGCAGATGAAGCTAAATGAGGAGATGTGGTCTTAGAGGGCACCTGATCTGCTCAGACAGGTGGTGAGCAACAGAGCCTGTGTAACAAGGCTGGAGCTGGTCTAGAGTCACACAAACAGTGGCCACGAGCTCCTCAGCACAGGTCAACCAGCCCTGCTCCCCATGAGCTTCCCTGTATGCCAGTACACACTGAGCTGCTGAGGGCTGTCCCCTACCAAGACGCTTTCTAGCATTTTGATGGCACACATATTTTCTCTTAATTAGAGGGAACTTTTCCAGAGATCTCAGATTTCCCAGGTGGGATGTTATGACCCTGGTATCAAAATCTGCACAGCCTCTTACAGTGTATTATTAATTACTACCTTAATGAAAAGGTCAGATATTGTTATACTGTGTTTTCTGTTTGCTATTGCAAACACATCCTTTATGACACAGTTACCTTGGCCAGTGTTGTGAAGGTAACAAGAGCATTTATTGTTAAAGGCATCTGTCTGCCCACACCCTTCCACATGCTCAGGCTCCCCACAGCACTGTGATGATCACCTTAGTCATTTGATTCCAAACAAACTCCATCTGGTTTTACTAGGCACATCTTTTCCTCAGCTTTCAGTGACACTGGCTCTGCCAGAACAAGGAAGAGCAAATTGAACATACCATTAGCAACTCTGCAGATGACACCAACTGGGGGGGAGTGTCGATCTGCTGGAGGGTAGGAGGGCTCTGCCGAGGGACCTGGACAGGCTGAATTGATGGGCCAAATCCAAATTCAACAAAACCAAATACTGGGTCCTGCACTTTGGCCACAACAACCCCCTGCAGCACTACAGACGGGACAGAGAGGCTGGAGAGCAGCCAGGCAGAAAGAGACCTGGGAACACTGACTGACAGCAGCTGAACATGAGCCCGCAGTGTGCCCAGGTGGCCAAGAAGGCCAATGGCATCCTTGCCTGTATCAGGAATAGTGTGGCCAGCAGGGCAAGGGAAGTGATTTGCACCAGTAAGGCTGCACCTTGAATGCTGTGTGCAGTTCTGGGCCCCTCAATTTAGGAAGGATATTGAGGTGCTGGAGCGTGTCCAAAGAAGGGCAATGATATTGGTGAAGGGTCTGGAGCACAAGTCCTATGGAGAGTGGCTGAGGGAGCTGAGGTTGTTTAGCCTGGAGAGAAGGAGGCTCAAGGGAGAGCTTATCACTCTCTACAACTCTCTGAAAGGAGGTTGCAGCCAGGTGGGGACTGGTGTCTTCTCCCAGGCAACCAGCGACAGGACAAGAGGGCACAGTCTTAAGCTGCACCAGGGAAAGTTTAGGTTGGACATTAGGAAGAAATTCTTCACAGAAAGAGTGATTGGGCATCGGAATGGGCTGCCCGAGCAGGTGGTAGAGTCACCATCCCTGGAGGTGTTTAAGAAAAGACTGGATGTGACATTTGGTGCCAGGGTCTAGTTGACAAGGTGGTGTTAGGTCAGAGGTTGGACTTGATCTTTTTGAAGGTCTTTTTCGACCTAGTTGATTCCGTGATTCTGTGAAGGTCTCCCCATATAAATGGTAAATCCTTGTATTTAGCTGAGCCCCTGTGATTCAGTAGTAAAGCAGTCCCCAAACTGATCATTTTTATCTCATGTGTGACAATACTTAGGCATGATGGGTTTTGAGGTCCAGAAAGAATTTTCACTCTAAGTCTGAATCTCTCTTTTGCTGTTGTGGGTTTAAATGAGATCCTTTAGTATTATTTGAACTCACTGTGAAATATTCATCATTTAATCATATTTTGATCTTAATTTGTCTTTGCAGCCACTGCTTTCTTTCAAAGTCTGAGACCACAGGAAAAAGTAACCCCTTTGAATTTGTAGCTGGTTTTTAAAAATGTATAACTGGGTAATAAATATTTTATATGCTCTTCTGCATCATTTTACCTCACAGGGTTCTGTTACTGCCGTAACTCTTGTTGTTACATGAAATGCCACGAAGTGGCCCAGTGTTAGTGTTATTCTTGAATAATAAAAAGAAAAAAAAAGACAACAAATTGCAGTTCTACCTGTCAAATTTTAAGCTATACAAAAATCAAACAGTAAATACATTAAATATTAACGGCAATCTGAGCTACTCTGACACTTTTGACTATTTTTATGGATGATTTCCATTTTATTTCCAGTATAGAAAAACTTAAAAGTTACCATATGCTACAGTGAATATTCTGTATAAACATCATTTGTGGAGTTACATTTTCTAAAAAAGGTGTATTATCAAATTTCTTCATTATAAAACACCTATTTCACTGCTTTGTCTAACTGATACACATCAAAAATATGCAAACCCAGATCTCTTTTATATGGCCAAAGCAAAGCAAAATAAAACCCCCCACCTATATTGCTAGAGTACAACAATGCTGTAAAAACTGCTTGCTGCTGTATACCTTTTAGTGCTCTGAATGCAGAATGTCTTGAGTATTTTGGGGGCAAGAAAGAGGGGAAATATTTTACAAACATAGATGGACATTCCTGAAACTCCCTGGGCCAACATCTGCCTCTGTACATCACAACCTCTGTGGAGTTGCAATGATGTTAAGAAAAAAAAGAGATTTGTGTCCTTCTGCTCAGTTTAAGTATTTGAAAGCCTGGAGAAAATTAATTGAGAAGGCTGTTTAGATCAGCATGCTGCATGTTTGCCTATAGCTCTGAGTACCCAGCCAACTGCTCCTAAAAGTCAAGACATGACAAAGACAAACCCAGATAGGAGCAACCTGATTAAATTCAGTTATTCTTCAGATATTATTTTCCATACATGGCTATCAGGACTCTGGCCAGTTTTGAATGTGAAAAACATTTGCTGAAGTAGTATTTTCAAAGTGGAATAGGGAAGAAGTGTGCAAAAACAGTAGTACCCTTGGCTCAGTACCTACTCTTCCAATGCATTCTGTACTGACAGGTTTAAGCACAAAGATACAAACATGAAATTTTCTCATTGAATGCAGATGCTAACATTTTATAACATACTTTATTCACATAACAACCTAGTATAGATTTTATTCTCCTTAGGAGCCTCTTGGATGCTGAAAAATTAAAGGAAGCCAAAACAACTGTGCTTTGACTGATGTGGTTTTAGCCTGAAACACTCATTTCATCAGACTGCTGATTGCTGGAAATGTACAAGACTGTAGTTTTCTGTAAACATGATCTAAAAATACAGACTATAGATGCACTTACCTTGAGAGGCCATGAAGCTTCCTGAGTTACTTCTTCAAAGGAAGCCAGGTTAAAAGAAAAGGCTTTTCTTGTTGCAGCAAGGAAAAAAAGCACACAGCATGCACAAAACTTCAGAAGGCGTCTGTCTACTTGATACCAGCTCGCAAAGAACAGGAGATGTGTTGCCTTCTCCTCATGGTGGAGAGCGCTGCATTGTCTGAGCTGGACAACAGGGGGAGACGCTGCCAACGAACCAGGGGAAACATTGATCCATTTCAAGGCATTTGCACCAATGGAAAGAGGGAAAAGTGCTTTGTGAGCACAAAGAGGCAAAACTTTAATGTACCCACGGGCTAACTGAACACACTAGATCGAAAATTCTGCTTTATAATGTATATACTAATTCTGAGACTACAAAAAAATGTATCTTTGTAATTCAATATTTACGTTTCCATTTTTTTAGGTTATCCTGTAAAGACAAAGAAATTAATGAAGTTGTGAATGCCCTATCCCTACAAGTGTTTAACACTAGGTTGGATGGAGGTCTGAGACACCTGGTCTAGAGAAAAGTGTCCCTGTCCATGGCAGAAGGGTTGGAACTAGATGATCTTTACGGTCCCTTGCAACGCAGGCCATTCTATGATTCTGTAATTCCCCTACTGCTGACTCCAGCCAACATTCTCCATGAACAAAGCAGGAAAAGCTAGCTTGGTTTTCTCACGGTCTTCCATCCATCTAGCATCAAGTCAAGGGATGTCCTCCAAGGGATGTCAGGTTTACACTCAGACCCAGAAAATTACCCTGTACATTCCTCCACTCCATGCAACCAACACAAACACATCCACACAGGGTTTTGCTGATCTGTGCAAGGTGTTCGAACTGGATTTGGAGAATTAAAACAGTCTGGCAGTGCTTTGCTGCAGACAAGTACTTCCATACAAAAATGCAGCACATGTAATTATCCACACTGCACAGGGAAGAAAATACAAGGAGGAGGAGGGAGAGTAATCTTGACTTACCAGCTCATATTTCTGCCTTGAGTGTCCAAGTCACCATGGAGATCATCATGAGATCTGCGGGCAGGGGTGATGCATGACTGCAAAAATGGCAGAGGCTATGCACAGAGTCCAGCAGAGCAGAGTGAGGTGCTGGAGACCATTTTCTGTTCTGCTGTTGCAAGCTCTACTGGTTTGAAATGGTCCAGAGGAGCAAGGTTGAGCAAATTAAATTCCAGAGTCTACAGTTCAGGAAGATGCTGATGAGGATTCTCTAAAGGAAGAATATAGAAAACCCATCCACCTGGAAAACCAAAATTACCTGGAAGCTGGTTTTTATAGACTATATTAGCAAGTGCAAGAGCCTTGTGTCTACTTATGGTTTTGGCTATGTGAAATTTCCCAGGAGTTTATCATTGCCTGCTTGAGGACTTGCTGGGTGCAGTGGCAAGCAGAGGTCAACCCAGCAGCCACACCCTGCTGTGGTCACCTCTGGAAACACACAGAGAAGGTAGAGGGCAGCCCAGAGGCAAAAACTTTGGTGACTAAAATGGGCACTAAACAAATCCTGCTGGACTAGGATATCACTGGAAATAAAAATTAAAACGACCAAAAATTTTTGCTTCCTTTCTCCTGGTCACAGATGTGCTTCTTTGGACCAGAGTCTCTAAAATGGAGAGCAGATACACAGTCAAAACAAAGAAGAAAAAGAAGAGGGAAAGCTCTGGATAAATGTAGTAAACCTAGCTTTTGAAACTTTTGAGGATTTTCCTCCAGGAAGCATGTAGTAATAGTTAACCAGGTGGAACAAGAGAGCAAAAATGCCACATAGCTCAGCATAGGTGCTGTTTCTCTGGAGCCTAATCGTCCATTTTCTTCAGGCATCACAGCCAGAGTATGGCAATGGTTTCACAAAAAACACTTTCACAAGAGAAAAACAGGAGACAGCAACAAATTTCCAAGTATTAGGAAAAGCTGTTTGATTTCTTGTCCTGCTCCCTGCTGCTTGGAAAACTGTTCTATGAGCCTGGTACAAGATATTTGCCCTTGTACTCAGCAGGGAAAAGATGACACTCCCTTTTTCCCACGCTATCACTATCAGCTCCCTCAGGTAAGCAGAAACTGCCTCTCCCCTTGTCCCCACAGTCTCGCCAAGTTCAGGTAAGAGAGCTCAGCTCCATACCACCTGCCCTTACTGAGGTCTGAGCACCCAGGGTTAAGAGCAGGTTAAGAGCACCATGCAGGCATCATGAAATGCACCCCAGTCTCACCAAGCAATGCTTGAGCTTCCCTGCTGCTGAGAGGGACCATCACTGTCTGCATTTTAAATCTCCTTTCCTCAAAATACCAGTTGTGCCCAGCATTAAAATGCGTTGTTATAGTCACATTAGGAAATTACATAGCCATATAGTCTTCTTTCTCCCCTTTTCTAGTCTTGCCTTTGGTACAGGAAGAAATGCTGAGCGTGAGCATAAGTATCAGTCCGTGACCCTGTGCAATAACGAGCCACAAATAACATATTTTAACCCAGTATTGCAAAAGCACTGGGGGTAGGGAAATCAATTTTTTAAACCAGTACTATCTATCACGGTTCTCACCTTGAACTTTGGTTTGTGCGGCGTCTTGCTTCAGCTTGAGTCTACAGGAGCTCCTCCCCTCCAAGGACGTCTGCAAGCATGCAGGAATTCCGCAGCCCAGTCCTCGGCACGGCAGCGCGGAGGGGCTGGAGCGCAGCGCAGCCAGTGCCCGCCGGCAGCGCGGAGCGCACACGCGCTGCGGAACTGCCTTCCTGCCTGCCCGTCCGTGGTGGGGTTATCAGGCATCACCATTAGGTAGCTATTACACAAGCTGCCTGTTGTGCATGAACTAACAGAAAAATACAATCTTTAAAATAACAGCTCTTCACCAATCTGATCTTTATTTTGCATGTAACTGAACTGGGAGAAATGGGATTAAAATAGCAGTCTTGAAGTGAATTGTGTGAGGAAAAGACCATTCAAATATTTGTGTTTAGAGAGGGTACATGGTACTGAATATGTATCAGAAATTTTAATGCCACACCCCCAGCAATTATTAATAGGGATCAGAAACAAAATACAGATGTCAGCAAATTACAGCAATGAACTGGAAATTCAGAAACCAGCTTCCACACCAAATTCTAACACAGGAAATGGAGAAAGCTTTTAGGGGCAGGGGGGCCAGTTATCTGGCTGGTTGATGGTTTTTTGCGGAGCAGGTGTTTGGTTCTTGGTTCTGTTGCATTGGTTTTTTGTTTGGTTGGGGTTTTTTAAATCACCTGTAAAATCCTATTCTTATGAAAATATGGCCTTTGAGGGGCTGTTTTTTTTCCCAGCAGTTCTGAAACAGCTGCATGAAGCAATTAGCCCAGAATACTGAGTTCAACCCCAGACTTAAATATTTCAATTTGAATCATATTAAGCATGTTTTAGGTTAAAAGCAGAGGAAGTGTGGCCATCATAAGGCTGATTGATGTAAGCAGACCGTGTGATTTAAGCAGAAAATAAGGCCAGAAAAGAAGAGCATAGAAGTCCTGAATGTATCTTGCACCAAAACCTGTACCAAAAACTCCTCACTGGTCATGAGGAAATTTTCAAACTGGTATTTCACCTCTAAGTCAATTTGCCCTAATTAATTAAAAATCTGAGGGAACCTTTTTACATCTATCCTGAAGATGAATCTATCCTGAAGATCTATGTGGCTCCAGAAAAAAATACTTTAATATTAATTATTTCCAAGTGTCAGAAAGAGTAACTCTATAGCTCTGTGGCACATTGAAGGTACAAAGTTACTTGATTTAACTGTATATTGGAAGCAAAGACATCTTATGCTTCTTTTCTGCTTTCTTTAGTAAACTGTGATTAATCTATTTTGAGAAGCTGAAATGAATTTATTATTTTTATTTTTGCTTCAAACCATCTGCCAAGTTCAACTGAAATTCACAAACCACTTCAACTTCTGTTTACCAATTAAACACAGACTCAACAGTAACAAAACTGCATCTTGCTTTTCCTTACATGTACCCAAATCCCTCTGAACACTGCAGGCTGAAAGCAAACAGTAGACATTCTTCCCAGGAAGTCTTAAGCTTTCACAAGACTAACCAAACTGCAACTGCTCAGCAGCCCCTAACAATTAGATCCAGTGCTTCTTTCTAACTAAATTTTATCCATTTAAGTCTGTGATAAAACGGGATAAAGTACTCAATATACACTAGTATGTTAATGAGATTAATTCTGTCTTCTTGTACATTGAATGACAGAAATTTTGGATACAAATTGCAATTAACACTCTTGGTGATGATGCAGAACTTCTTTGCTGGCCTTGAAAATACGTCAAGTAAAATTAGAAAAATTGTGCTGTGCTGTAGAAGAGAAACTAGTACTTCTCTCATACTTACCTCTCCTTTTCCCTTTCACTACACTGAACCATCTAAATTGGAAGAAAGTGTACTGGAAAGTCAGACTATCAGAAAACAGTGAGGATATTTTAGGTGGTTTTCCTTCTGTAAAAATTACTTACTTTGAAATCAACATTTGCATCAACTGCCACACAAAGGCTGATCTACTGTAAAAGGCACCAGGTGAGATCTGGGCAGCCCTAGCTCTGTCCAGGTTAGCCAACAGCACAGCACAACAGCAGCAGACCTATAGAAAGAGAAGACAGGCACTGAGGACCCACCATGCTCAGTGGTTCTTTTGCTTTGTTTCTTGTGTGGCTCTTCAGATGAACACCATTGGCAGGTTTTGGTGTGCTCCTGGAGCACATCTTCCAACTCGGTCCTGCCAAGCAGTAATCAGTCTACACGCTCCAGGATTGATCCAAATCTATGGTCAAGCACAGTAAGTGAGGATGATCAGGAGATTACCTTAAAATACTATATACAAAACTAAACCACTAATATGGACACACCCAGCTGACCATAGTATTTGGTGTCAGGTAACACCTTCCATCCATGAAAGTAATTTCATTTTAGGTGCTATACATTTTTGGCAATCACTGCGATGTCTGCCCAATGTTGAGTTTTGCCACTTCCATATCTGCAAAACATAAGCAAACACTACCAGTTGCTCTAGTGGGATACTGGAGTGACTGTAAACAAGTTAATACTGAGCAACACAGACCCAGTGATCCAGAGGTGAACAGATTTCTGCTCATTCAGAGCATGTGAGAAGTGATCAGTCCTAACACTACCATGAGGACTTCAGCTAATCCAAGAGTATCAGTTGGTCTTCTCCACATTTTCAGAAAGTCACTATTCAATATTCTAATTCTAAATTCAAACTTAATAAAACATTTTTCATTTTTTGAGGAAAGGAAAAAAGTGGATAAGACATCTAAAAGATTTAATGACATAATGGTAACTCTATTAGGACATGAAAATT
>JAOXXN010000137.1:12279961-12292569 GCA_026770055.1 Myrmophylax atrothorax
TTTGAAAGAGCAGTTCCAGGGAAGCACGTACAAAGTACAAAAACCTCTAATAATTTCAAGTTCTCTTTCATCAGAAAGCCTGACTCAAGCCCACTGTGTGACAGAATTAACAAGCAGCTGTAGCCATCAGGCCCATGCAGTACTTTTGGATAAGTTTGTCTGTGAAGATGATGAGTAGAACATACAGGTCATGATGATGACATACATCTGCTAACTAGCTCACATTAGCTAAACTGACAACTGTAAATCAGCCAAAGAACATTTTGTTCCCAAACCCAAGAATATTCTTTCTAGTTTTGCCAACTCAGGTATTGTCTTCTGATTTGAACATACCCATGTTATATCTTTTTCCTCACTAGTCATTATTACATTTTTAAAATGGACGATTACAATTAAAAGCATCAAAATTCCCATTATGGTATACATCATAACTCTGTTCTAAGGATAAACAAACTTCAAAACCCAGAAGCATTAAATGTCCTCAAGCTCTTGTCACAGCTCTTGTCACAACTCCCGAAGTATATGCAAGTTGAAAAATTTGTCATGTAATGGGAGAAAAATACATTCTTTGGTGGAAAGAAGTGCAGGCTGTAACACTGGTGTTGAAGAGAGCATATCTGGGCCTATGCAAGAGGTACTTCAGGGATGCAAGTACTGATGTAGGAAGTGCTATACAGAATGTGCCTTACACCATCTCTGTCATACTACTACCAGAAGCATAATTAGACCTGGTTATTATCAGTGGAATTAGAGTGGATGGATTTTTAGTCTTATTTTCACACTAATTATTTTTGGTGCACTTTTTGCCTGGAAATCCAAGCGCTAGATTAAATGTGTTTACTGTTCTCTTTCCAAACAGCTGTAGGTTTGTGTAATAATCTAGTAAAGAGGGAGGGAACAGGGTTTACAACAGCTGCAAGTATTTGTTTTTACATGTAGATGCCATGATACTCTAAAAATACTTGTCCCAAATAAATACAACTAAAAGACCAGAGATGCTGTGGCAATACTTAAGTCTCAGTTGCTGTCAAGTGCTCTGTCATCCTAAAGGTGATTCAAGTAGTCTCACACGGTGAAGATTTCAGCATATCTTGACTCTTGCTAAACTTAAAGTCAGGTAGCATCAACTTTTTATTCCCCAAAATTTCTTATCTATCTGCCCACTCTTGCCCCTTTTGTCAGTTTTCTATCATAATGATAAGATGAGAATATTACTTGGTTGTAAAAGAGAGTGGGTGGATAGCAGTAAAGAAGATATTAAAATGGATGATGTGAATAATTAAAACCACTTTTCTATCTACTGAAGGCACAGAAAGCACGAAGATGAAAGTGAGGTCGCTTGTTTTATGAGTTGCCTGGCCAATCAATACCATCCGTCAGCAGCAACTGTATAAACACATACTCTCAGCAAAGCCTTTGTAGAGCCACCTGCACCCTGATCCAGACTGAACCTCAGTGACATTTTAAACATTCTCATGAGAAGTTTTCTTCATTCGATGAATACAACATACTGCATGGCTGAGCAAATTACTGGAACATATGCAGTAGTAGTTTAGGGTTTTCAAGCAGGGGTTTAAAGTGTTGGATTTTTTTTTTAACCAGTGCTGCTTTTTAACATTTGAAACCCCCATATTCATTTCCATTCATGTTCCAAACAGATCTGACAAACCTTTTGCATACTTTGCAGCTGGACTCACAACTGCCAAATTCCCTAAACACTGTAAATCCGTTTATCTGCACTGAACTCAGTGGAGAGAGATGAATTCAATCTAGCTGAGGATTTAGGCTATTGCATTTTAAAGTTAAAAGAAAAGGAAAAAAAAAAGCATCTTAAGCAGTTATTTATTATTGAGCTATCAGGTTTATTTGTTTCTTGCAATGTTTGACAGAATCATAGGAGTGAATTGTCATTGCAGTAAGCAGGGGGTTTATACAGACAATTCTCATTAACAGTACTATTTTTCTTGGGATTTTGCAATGCCAATGCCACCTAATCAGTCCTAGCTTTCATGCTTCCGCATGCACAAAGCAGAAGGAATAGGACTTATGGAAGGTGAAGCAAAATTACTATGCAAAAAACCCCCAACCTGGTTCCATCACTGCATTTCACAATCCCCAAGCAGTATGGGCCATACTTAACATTTCACACTGAACTCAAGGCAGTCATTGTCTTACCCAGTCTGCTGTCAGTGTCCAGGTTTGCCCTATGGAGTGTTCCCTTGATATAAAAATAGACTTTAATATAAAAGGTTGATCTCGAAATTCTATTAAAAAGTTCCTCTTTATATTAAAGAAAATTTATCTATTAAAGATACCATTTACTCCTCTGTTTAGGCCTGAAATCAGCAAGTGTTTTTCCATTTTGTCAATGACATAAAAACAATAACCCACAACTGTGATGCATGTGCATAAAGGGGAAAATTGCATTGCATCACAGTTTCCTCCTTCTGTTTTTCTGGAGTGCTATTTAATTTTGTGATTCCATTCTCAAATTTTGTCATGGTTGTCTAGAATCAAGGTAATTCAGTGTACAAAGGAAAAACAGAAATTAAAGATGTGGCAGGAGTGATATAAGAAGTATTTTCTGTTAACATTTTTATTTTCTTTCTCTGTCTAGTCATGCACATGAATAGTGGTGCTGTGGGCTTACTAATGTTTAACTTTCCTCTTACACAATATTAGCAGATTCCTCACCAAAACTTTACAATCAGCATATATGTTTGAGTCCCAGGTATTAAATGACATTGTCGTTGATAGGTGGTTTGCCAGAGATTTGTTCTTTAAAATAGCTGACATTACAATACCAACAGTGACATTGGTACATAAAAGGGGCAGAAACCCAAGAAGAGAACACAGGCAGCTCTGCCAGCCTTTCCTGTGAAACTTCCAGTACTTCTTTGATCTATCTCAGTCAAGAAACAGCATTCAATAGTAAGTTTTCTCTTTGCCATCATGACCAGGAGAAGGAAAAAAAACCCAAGCAGAATGAAACTGTGAAAACTTTCTTTTGGAATCAATTTTGGCAAAGTGCAAATTTCTTCACTTGCATTGGAAATGAAATAAGCAATGAAGTATGAACGCAGATTATGTAGATGAGATCTGTTGGTACAATAGAAACTTCTGTAGTTGCACAAAAGAGTCAGAGTGTTTGATAAAATGTGTTCTGCTTCCTAAAAAAGTCTAGTTTTAATGAAATTGAATATTTCAAATGAATACTTGCACAAAATTTATATACAGTCAATACCATAAATTTCCATGGGAAATTTTAAAGGAGGAGAGGGGGTTGAAACATAAAGAGCATGTCAGAAAATTTGTTTTTCCAGTAAATATCAAAGGAATTCACTGTCAATACAATGAGATTATGAGGCTCCACACTGATTCATTAAGCAACCCTATCTGCCTTGTCTACACAAAACTTTCAGTGCAGTAACTACCTAATAATTCATTGGTAGATGTGTCAAAAAACCAAACAAACCAAAAACAAAACACCCCTATAGGCAAAATATGCAAAATCTGCTCATAAATCAGTAATTATCTTTTTCTGTGCACTTCCCAGAACAGAAAAGCTTTACTGGAAGCAGTGGCTAAGCAAATACCTCACATTCTAATCTCTTTCTGACCTTACCAAAAGTATAATACAGCATAACAACTACTTTATTTTTAGACTTTTTGCTTATAAAAATGTCAAAATGGCTTATTCAAGTCTAAAACAGCTTTAATTTTAGGTTGGGAATCTTTGTTCCAATGGCCATCATTTGGCTTGGGACTCTGTTCACCTGCACAGAGCACACACCAGGAGCTGGGATTATTTTTGTGTAGGGTTAGATGGTATAAACAGCAGTGCTTGCTTGAGAGGAGTATTTTCCTGCAAAATCTGTTATTAAATTTCCACTTTATGGTTGAGAGGTGTTCAAAATCTTATGTCCTTCTAATGCACTAAAATAAGCATCATGAAGAAGCATTAAAATATATTTTTAAACTGGAATGAATTCAAAGATGCTGCTGCCAAGATCATACACCACACAATACAGAAATGTGTCTTAACTGATCACATCCCACTGTAGTATAAAATCATTTTGAAAAATCACCTTTTTCTGTCACCTTGTCTGACAAGCTTTATGTATTTTATTTGTATGCAAGTGAAGGACAGTTTATTGTGTCCCAGGGGATGAAGTATTAATGATCATTTGCTCCCTGCTGTGTGGTCTGTCATATTTTTGAGGAAAGACTGACAGAAGTAACAACCAATCAGTCGGGTAATACTCACCTGACAGTGGCCACTCAGTCCATTTTAACTAAGGTCCTTTGCCAAATCCTTAGGTAATTTTCATTTTAAAAATGCAATTTTTGATAGCATCTGCCGATTGCTAGATAGGAGCAGACTAAACAAACTGTGTATTTCTTTTGTGTAGCTGTCAGACTTCTATCTCAGCAGGTGTTTTCTGGAAAAAAAGACTTCCAATTTGAAAGCCCATTTTGGTCAGCAAGAATCAATCTCTAAAACATTTGGCAATTTATTATATCAATATCTTTACATGGGAAATTCCTTGCAGCATATAAGAATTAAATCCAGTTCTGACAAGTAAATAGAAGGCAGATTTTTTAAAAATGATAGTACAAAGTCAAGTGTCAAAAAATCCCACAGATCTGTACAATGTGTTGTCATTCATTTATCTCTTCTCTGCAATGTTGCCTGGTTCATTTTACTTTGAGGCTTGTGGAAAAACCCAGGTAAAGACAGTTGTTACCAACTCTAACATACAAATAACCTTACATTTTATTAGTCATTTTATATCCTACAGCCTCATGGTAGATGCACTCTGAGGTATTAAAAAAAAGTTTCAAGAAAATGATTTCTAAGTATTTTCTGAGCACAAGGTACAGATGATTACAGACAAGATTAGCAGGTGTTGCTATTGATAGTCAGTTGATATGACTCCCCCCCAAAAGAGCTGTGTTTCTTCACAAGCAACTTAATTTTATTCTTATTCACACTGAAACAATACAGAGTCCAATTATCCCCGTAATTTGTCTGAAAGCTAAGTCCTGATCTGAATGATCCTGGTAACAATGATATTGGGGGAGGAAAATTTTTTCTTACCTATATATAGATATTTCAGTGACAGGTGCACATCAGCTTGAGGCAAACCCTGCCTTCTGAGTGACAGATAGGTTGTGACAAGGTGTGACGCGGCTGACGGGCCCTACCTGGAGGAAGCAGCATTGCCTGCTCCCTTCCCAGGCTGTGCTTCCAAGACCTAAGACAGCCAATATCACTCAGGTGTTGCAGCAACAACATTTTGATGTAAATTAAATAGACACATTGCATCAAAGGCATTTGTATAAATGTCATAAGAAAGGGAAAGAGACTTGTTTGCTGCCTGCTGTTCTTTATATGCAAATCTTAGTATATTACATGGCAACATACTTGCCTTCCATAGTCACATAAATGTTTTACTGTTTTATGAGGTGTTTGCAATAAATGTGATTGATGATGATTTTTTTTTTCATAATTGCCTATTAGAAATACACTATTTTGGTGACAAATCCTTAAGGGATATCTCAGTTTCAAAACCGAAAAAAATGAGAGGTACCTGTACCAGGAATGGGGTGGTTCTGCTAACAAATGTCAAAATGCACATTCAATCTGCTGGGTAATTTTACTCATACATTTCTTTAAGCTTGTTAGCATCCTTTCCAGGTTTACTGAGTTTTGCATTTCAATCAGATACAAAGATGTATAAAAATACTGCTACTGTACCTTAGGGCAGGCAAATAGCTTTAAGCTACACACACAAATAGTCACAAGGGTGAATAGCTATAATTATGTTGGAGTGCATCCAAGAAACCAGCTATTCTGTTTATATTTCTTGCCTTTTTGAATTTATGTGCACTTCAAGCAAACATACTGTAAACTAATTTTAATACTAAAACTGTTGACCTCAGTATTGCAGCTTATTGACTATTTTTTTCATACAATTGCTGTTGCGCTAGAAAAGATATAAATGTCTGGATAAAAATTTATAGCAGGAAAACTCCTGGACTATTTGTAAAATAATCCTGGATATCACTAATAGTCACTTTAAATGCAGGAACCTTAAAGATCTTTGGCCTACAGTTTTAAAGCCAGAATCTCTCCTGAGCATCTCTGAAATTGGCCAAGGTGTATGAACAGAAAAAAACCCAACTCCATTATGTTGATATACACAGACATTTTGAAATGCTAGGTATCTGTAGGTTTCTTCCAGCACAAGCCACATCAGAGCATGGAGACAGCTGCACAAATGCTCTAAAAGTCATACATGGATTTGCACTCATTAGTGGCCCTTGTAATTTATTTGTCAGAGGTTTGGCTCCATTGTTTACATTAGACCTCTCCACATATATTAAGGAAGTGGTAGGAAAGCAGGACTGTAGCTGTTGGCATGAAGAATATGAATTACATTCTAGGAGTATATGCAACTGTATCCCTCTTATCTACATCCTGTTCCCATGAAATCAAAGCAGCATGCATAGATGAGCTCAAGTCTGTGTGTTGCTGCTGAACTATGTTCAGGACCCACTGACTGTCACAGTTTTGCTTTGGCTTTTGTAGAGACTTCGTGTTTCACTCTTCACAACATTAAGCCATGAACAATGAGAACTATTTTTGTACCACTTTGAGTTCTAGCAGAATTGCTAGGGACATATTATTGCTGATGAAAATGCATCATCCACTCATTAGCAGTGCCCACAAAATATTAGTGTATCAAGAAAATCAATTGGCAAATATAATATTCAATAGGTATGCAAATAATCAGAAAAATCCACTGCAGCATTAAATGACAAGAAATTAATTTAGTATAATTTATCAAACTTTTCAAATACATATATGGTATAAGTAACTCTTTTGAGTTAAATTATAGGAAACACAAACAGCAATTGTAAACTAGTAAATGAACAGAACCGAACCTAGGACTTTCACATCTGTGAATTATTAGTCACAGATTTCCATAACAATACATTCTTTTCTTCTAAGTTAATCGAATTAAGAGGAAATTTGTCCAATTTTTTGCCAAATAAATTAGATTTAATATATTAACTTGGGAAGACATCAGAGGAAATTTACTGGGTTCATTAGGCTTAGGAAATTAAGTTACAGAAAATTGTGCTTCCTTGTAATGGATTTAAGCAGTAATATTCAGCAGTCTGCCAAAGACACACATTTCTCATATAAATAGATATCTTATAATCTGACAGAGCCGCTACTACTTCAGAACACCTGCAGTCATGATTTGTAGAATAAAAACTATTCCTACGTGTAAGAGGTTCCAAAACATCTAAGGGACATCACAGAATGACAGATAATGTTCGTTGTATCCACAAAAACAAACCACTTGCCCATCATGTGGGGTAATGGTAAGCAAGGGCCGCTCTGAATAACCAAAATCTTGGGTAACATCTGGAGTATCACAGACACTCCAGACTAGGTGAGTGGGTACATTAGCCCTTGCCCAGTTGTGCTGGTCTTTGGCACCCACTCCTGAAACCCTGAAGTGCCTGGCACCTGCCCCCCGTGGCCAGGTCAGAGAGAATAAGCCAGCTCAGCACACTCAAGAGCCCAGCCCAGGCTCAGCGTGGCTTCCCTGAATCCACAGGAAGATTAATCCACAGCCCATAAACCCCCCCCATTATAACAGTATGCTCTGAGGTAGAGGGGTGCAAATTCACAGCCTGGGAGGCTTGAGATACATTCTGCTGGGCTGCAGGTGCACCCAGGAAATGTAGGGTAACATAGCTACACAACACTTTACATAAGTGCTCCTACAATGCCACCTCAAGCATCTTCCAGTCACAAGTTAAACAAAGTGTTCACTCTAATTCCATTCCCTTTTTCCCCCCTACACATGTAGAGAAGCAGCTCAGAAGAACTACTTAGTAGAAATCTGTGAATATGTTATCTCCTGTTGAAAAATAATAATGTCAAAGAAACGAGAACAGGTAGAAAGTAATCTTCTTGCCTTGTATGGAGGTAAGGACCAAATCCTTTTCCAAAGGAGGCAAAGAAGGAACTCCTACCCTCCCATGGTCATATCCAAGACTGTGACAGTTCAGAACTATTCCTAATCTGAATCAGGCCAAGGAGTTCAGTAACCTAGGGGAGAAAAGGTGGTTACAGCCATTTCTGAAAGCTCAGAGGGTGCAACAGGAGAGACAATAAAAATTCTCAATCTAATCCCTGACCTGAATATGAAGAGAAGAATTTGAGCTGCTGAGTCCTCCTGAGCAGGATGACACAACCACCTGGGTGGTGACCTTTTGGGAGAGCATAGTCAAGTCTCATTAAATTCTATCCTAGAGGTACAAAGGTTTTCCAAAAAGCATTGGTGCAACTACACCATAATCCTATGAATACTTGATGTTTGAAAAGACCTGTGGCATGAAATTTAAAAGGAGGATCAAAAATTCTGAAATAGAACTGTCTTACACATGAAACAGAAATTGAAAAAGTTTGCATGCTCACCTTAATTCTAACAGGGAGAATATTTCTCAATATGAATTCCTTCCTACCAAAGTGATTTATTGTGTCCATATAAAGATTGATTTGGGCCGGAGAACAAAGTAGCAGCCTCCTCCTGATGTCACATGCATAGTTAAGGCTCATGTGAAATGTAGTCTCGTTTTTGCAGCTAAATTTGGCCAAAATACCACAAATTAAGAATTCCTATTGGCACAAAAGCACCAAGGCATACAAAACTAGTTTCCTAATCTAAACAGTTTGATAAATTGGGAGCACACAGCCACAAAAGACTACCCAAAAGAGCAGACTCCACAGAACATCCTCAGACTTTTCTGCCTAAACTCACCCTTCTGACTTCAATACACAGTGCTGGCACTGAAGTAGAGAAAGACACACCTTTTTCAGAGCAAAAAATACAATCAAGTCCCAGTAATTGAGGGGCCTTACAGCAAGCCTTCTCTGTGGCCCTCAAATAACTTATAGCTGGGCTGCTCTTGAGCCCTACTGCAGAGACAGACTTTCAGCAAACAGGAAAGGAGCAGGACAGACATGTACTACTGCGCTTGGGTCACTGTTTGTGGACAGATTCAAGATTTACATCCCTTTCTTCCAGGAATATATCAAATGGAGGAATGACTTGTTATTACTTCCCTTCTCTGTGCCTTCCTTTCTTCACGCAAATTGTCTTTTGCATCTTATTGCTCTCCCAGTTAGTGAGTAGATAATTCGATTTGCAGAAGAATGCACAGAGGACTCCTAAAGTGGCTTATTTCAAACTACTGGTGGTATCAAAATAACACTCCAATGGGCAACCTCAGGTCCCAGAAGAGTTTGTGCAATCCTGCAAGTATCAAGCAAATAACACTTCATCAGATGTGCATAAGATGGTATTTAAAAAACTGAATAGAGTCATGGGTTTAAAATTCTTTATTTGGTAATAACAAATAACAATAATTTGATGATTGAAACATTCTGGTATGTGATACTGGCATAACTGCTAAACAACAGAGCAATAGAAATGTCTATGAGACCTCTTTTTTCCTTCTCTCCCTCAGCAATATTTCTAAATAGTATGTTTGTATTTTCAGTCCTGTTTTCATCACTGCCTTCAAGCACAGGCTGCCAGATGTAACCATGAAATACTTGATGATATCTAGGAATGCCTGCCTAAAGGAGATGGACAAAATGGGTGGGAGTTCCTGGTTTTCTTTCAAATTCTGGAATTGAGAACTAATGTTTGTGAAGAATACAATGAGGCTACAGAGGCTGTGTAAAAGCAGTAGGTTATCCCTTGTAATTTTAGGCTCAACTCAGTCATATTCCACAGACATACTTTCTTATTTTTAAGTTATTATAGATTGACTGTATGGCTAGGATGTGCAGGGCTGGAAAGACTTTTATACTTAAAAGTACTTCACCCAGCTAATAAAATATTATTTTAGATCAATAAGGTTGCAAAGGCAAGTGTAACAAGGGAATGGGATTTTCTAGGAAAACAGCTAACTAAGACAGTAGAAGTGAAACCAAACTCTTGTGTGAAGCTCTGCAATCCTGCTAGATTTATCTGAAAGGTTCAAAAGAGTCAAGATAACCTCAGCAACAAGGACTATCCTACTAGGATATCCTAGGATATTTGACCACCCCAAGGTAAGGATGCTGTTGCTGATTTCCTCCACTTCTCACCCTGAGTCTAATGATCCACTTCTCCACTTGAACAGAACACAGGTCTAAAAGAAGTATCTGGACCATGAACAAGTACCAAGAGGGATTTGTATTATTCCTGTGTCTTGTGTTCGTATAATAAATAACTGACAAAGAGCAGCACAAAAAGGAAGAGAAAGGAAACCAACATGGGGTGGCATTTTTCCCGCTTGATTGTATTTTGGAATGGGCCAGGTAGAAACTGTTAAACTGGAAGACTACCCAGCTGAATTATGCTGGTTCTTTGGTTCTTTTGAGTAGTAGTTCCCTTCCTATCTACCACAGAGGGAACAGGTCACTTTCTTCTTCTTTGATCCCAGCTGAGAGATAAAGTTTTGTACCTTGCTTAAGATACTTGTAAAGAGGTCTGTTATTTTTCAGCTAAAAAGTCAGAAGAGGGTGCATGCTTACAAGGGCTGGTTGCATCCCTGAATTTGTGAAAGGCTTGCTTGAAACTACTTAAAACACCAACTTTAGCCCATATAAAATATCAGCTCTTCAGCACTTACTTCTGAGCTTGTACAGCTGGGACTTTGACCTTAGTAGAGCAGATGGTGTAGATGGCTTAGCATGTATTTTCAGATTCCATGAAAATAAAAAGCACATTATCATATGAACCTCTTTATTATTACTCCTTGTGGCATCAGTGCTTGGTGAGGGATAAAAACAATACCTAAAGATTCAAATTTTCTAGACATTGTAGGGGTGTCCTAGAATATATATTGCAGACTATAAAACCATTCTTCACATTTGAGGAATACACTTAAAAATGACCATCTGGAAATTATCAAAGTTCACAGGAACTAGAAAATATATACACAGTGTGGTTTCGTAATTCCCCACACTCCTGTATCACCTCCCATATTTAGAAAGACAGAACTGCTCATTTATTTATTTTTTAAATACTTGAGCAGAAGATTAAACTCTTAGAGATGACTAGAAGAAGATGAATATAATCAACCAAACCAGACAATAGTGCTTTTCTATTCTTGGCCACCCCCTCCCTCTTCCAGTACCTATTACACAAACAAATGCCACCATCTGCATGCACTAAGGTACAGGCTGTCTCACAAGATTCTGTCATCCCTAGTGAGCTCAATTTGACAATTTGTCCATGAAATTCAAATAATCTGTGGCCTAATGAAGGCTTTCCTTTTTCTCTCTCTAATTATCACATCTTTATTGACTTGCATTGGGAGGCCTGATTCAATCACCCCACTCCAGTGCTCTCCTAAACATTCTCTTTCTTCCAAGGTTTGCCAAATACTGGGTATTATTGAAAAACATCAGCTAAACCAGTGAAAAGTATAATTTCAGTTTGGGGCTATCTTTTACTGGAATGAAAAAAGGGCACAACAGTTTTTACACAATTACTTTAGGCTTGTGGGGATTGATTCATTAAAAAAAAAAAAACTTTGTGCCTTCCATGGTTTGATGCCAGTAGAATCATTAAAATAATGTATCTTATATTTCCTAATATGAGAATTCTCATTACAATGATACATCCACTATTACCATATTCATCTCAAATTTGGTGCCAACAGTTTCCTGAGTGAATTCCCATATAAAAAAAGATGATTGGAAAACTAATAATAGGAACTGGCATTAATAAAGACACCTTGATTATTAATAGCCAACACTAGCACCTTCCTATGGTAGTTTAAGCACAAATTGTTGGGTTTTATTTTACTTGTAACATTTATTTCTCCATGAAACTTTGAAAATAAGTCAGGAAAAGCCAACACCATTATTTTAGGTCAAAGGTATGGAAAAAGTGGGGGGTTTTGCTACTTTTATTTGCATCATTAAAGAAAGACTGAGTATTTAAGGTAGTATACATAGAGTAGCTTTGCTTAAGACACTCTCAAGGTTCTGTAAATTTTTAACAGTGCCCTTTATAAATGTTTCAGGGCTATAGAAATTAGACAGGCCTATAAGAAGTTTAATGGGTCCCTGCTTAGCCATTTGTAATGGGGATTTAACTGCTTTGTTTGTGAGCTTCAGCCAAGAAAACAGATTACCTTCATCAAGTACTAATACTCCAGAGTCAATCTAAACTCTGCTCAGCTATGGAAAGGTATCATGGGATGTCAATAAGTATTATAAACACTAATCCAGCAAACCTGTCAGCTGCTTTATAAAAAAATTATATCTGAATCCAAGCTCCAAGTTCAACACTGCTCTTCCATGTCCAAAGCTTTTTAAAAAAATTGTGATGGATCATTAGGGGCACATTTCAAAATATTCCAGTCATAATTGAAACCCTTGCAGAGAAAGTGATGCTCTTTGAGCACAAGCAAGATAAAGGCATGTCTTAAAGATTAAGAAAAATAACACTTTTAAGGCCTCAGAAATGACATCATATCCACTATTTCCATCAGAACAAGTTCCTCCCCACAGTCATTGT
>JAOXXN010000137.1:12297544-12323143 GCA_026770055.1 Myrmophylax atrothorax
GTACAAGAGATTAGAAAAGAGACAGTGAATTACTTCATAGTTTACCAAGGCTCTCATGTCCTTCCCACCCCTGGAGAGTACGAATTCCCATATAATTTATATTTATGTGACTGATTATAAAAGGCACCAGGATCTAAAACTTATTCAGTTATTAACAATTTAAAAGTCTGGATTAACTCGCTGGTGAGAGGCCAAAGCAAAGACACCTGCCAGTACAGGAAGTATTTTACATGCAAATTGCTGTGACTTTTTCAGCATAGGGTGAAAAAACAGAACGTGGAGTTGTTGTTCGTGTACTGAAAAGTATTGCTCAACTATGTCTAAATCTTGCAGAGCCACACACCAGGGAGTTTTACCTGAGATGTTGCATTTCTTGTCATTTACAGCAGTGAATACTGCAGATTCATTAGAAAGAGTGTTAAAAAAAAAAAAAGTGAAAATAATAGCTTCCCACTAGTTGGATCACAATGACCAATTTTACTGTCTCTTGCATGTCTAGTAATCTCCAAGATATAAGTCTCAGCATTCATTAGCTACTGAAGAAAAATGAATGTTTCTCCAGGATTCTAACAACATAGAACACATTTCATCACTTCCTCAGAGAAAATGGCATTCATAGTCTTAGGACTAGTCAATTTGGAATGTGAACAGTAGGAAAGACTTGCCTAGCTCAATCTCATTTTATTTAAAAGGGTGTTGGAACTGGTACGTGTATTGTAACATCAGGAAGAGTGATTCTGATTACACACTATCTCCAAAAACTAAGCATTTCATTCTGGCTTAGATACAAAATCTCTACCAAGACTTATGAAAGTGTCTCTGATTGTAAAGAGGCAGGGCTAAATCAACACTGGAGGCTTCTGTATCTGTAGATTAGACAACATTTGTTCACAGTATAGTGGCAAAAATACCATTATTGCTTGGAGGATTAATATGTCTGTGCTGGCTGCAAAGATGCTCATTTTTGTTCCCTTCCTACATATAAAAAAGAGAACCTTAAAAATAGTATCTGCTGCTCTCCAGTTGTTTACTGTCTCTCTTTAGGCATATATTTAGGATGTATCCAAGTTGTGTCATATTCCATGCCTACATAAGCGTATTACCCACCTATAGGCCAGTAATACGTTACAGTAATGGCATTTATCTGGTGTAATCAGCAGCAATCAGTGCATCACACCGAATGCTTCAGCTCTTCTAGAGAGATGACTGAATGTGCCTTCTCTTACCCAAAAGCTGACAATTCAAGCCTGGCAAGGAAATCACAGAATGCCTTCTTTGACCTTCTTGACACCACCAAGAAGTTGGATTACTTTCCTAAGAACACAAAGGGAAGAATCTGTCCCTGCTCCCAGAATGAAGGAGGAGGCAGAGCACACCAGGCTCCTGCGCAACAGAGGCTGGAGGCAGGCAGAGCTACAGAAAAGCACTCAAAGTTTATGAGTCAACTGAGGGTCAATGCAGAGAGTCTAAAATATATTACACCGTGCAAGAACCAATTTCTGTGTTGGGAACTAAGAAGAGAAGAAAGCTACAGTAACAAAGATCAATTTACTTTGAGTGGGATATTCACAAGGGAGAAGGGATTGTAGTAATGTGCATTAATAAGCTACAAGTACATTATTGAACTAACCTCTCCCAACTGTCCCTTTGTAGGCCAGCCATTCAGCTCTTGCACTTAATACCAACTCAGTTGCCTTAATATAACCTTTTATTGGTTTAAAATCTCTTTCAAAGTATCATAAATACTGCTACAAGAGAAAGACAGGCTGCAAGCAGAGCTGAACAAGGAAAAAGGTAGATCTGCCACTTCCCCAAAGTATGTGACATATTTAGTAAATGCAATTTTTGCAGACCTAAGCTGCAAAACAACAGGTCCCTTTTCCTCTTCGAGGGATAGAAGCACAGTGTGCTAGAAGACCACCTGATCTAGTCTTTAGTTGTGATCAATGTAGTTATACTGCAAAGGCATGAAGTTCGTAGAGGGAAAAGCTTGTGAACCAATCTTTGAGTGTTACAAAAAGCTTTGGCCATGTGAAGACTAAGTATCTGCAGTGCAGTATTTCTGTCTGTACCTCAGCAGAGAATTTGACTATATTAGCAGCATAAGAGAGATCTATACCTGTAGCAGATTTACATCCAGCCTGTATTAGCTATATAAATCAGAAGGGTAACTGAGCACTGACTCAGGTCTCCCAGAACACAGCCAGGGCTCTAATTACCAGTGGGGGGACCTTACCTGCCAGCCCATGGCAAGGCTGCACTTGGTGAGAAGGAAGAAACAGGCTACTGGAATGTAAAACCCTTGTATGCCTTTTCCCCACCTCCTCTCTACACCCACAAGGATTTTATTTGAAGCATATGAGAACTTCGCTCAGCTTGTTAGTGAGAGCAATAACTGTGCTTACATTTCCTCCCTGTTCTCCATTTCCCCATCACCGTCAAGACTCGGCTTTGCACCTATCTGGAACCTGTGAGTCTTAACCAGACTAAAGGCATCTAAGAACTTACTTAGTACTATAAAGGTTATGTGTTAGTTGAATTGTGGTTTTTTGTTGTTAGGCTTTCCCAGGGAAGTGCAATTTCTGACCAAAATTAGGGATCTGTAATCATTATTCACTGCCACATAAGGGCACCCCCTTCAACAAACTGAGGCTAGTCCCTCCTGTACCAGAGTGTTAGACCCACCAGGCCAGTGGTAAGTCTGAGTTGTAAAACACCTTCAGGATCCGTCAAAGATAAGGGCCTTGTTTGAAAATGTCAAAATCTTGAAGTCTTGGTAATGATGCATTTCTATGAAAAAGTGAAAAGATCTTAAAGAACAACAGAATCAAAATATTTCTTTTGCGAAGCTTCTCGCAGTGGGTAAAAGAGTTTTTCTTCTTGTTTCTTTGATTTTTATTGCGTAGTAACTTTCCCTTCTCTCTTTTTCCAGTCAGACCAGAAAACTTAGTCTAAAGGGAATCCTGAAAGAGACAGCAGCAGTGATCTCTGACTACTCAACATAGTTGATTGCCTTTAATGTTCAGCTCTAGAATAATTTTTCAAAGAACAAAAAATCCAGGCCCTGATAGCCGTAATGAGTTCTGGTTAACTGAGATATTAGCTGGCTCAGGGGCAAGTTTCCACCTTCCTCTATTTTGAAATTGTGAAGAAGAGAACATGAAACTAGAGAGTGTGGTGATTTAGCTCACTACCACTGCCCACCAAAATGTGAATGCATGGAACTGATTCATAAGAAAAGTAAACAAGGATAATACAAAGATCTAGAGAAATTGGGAAGCCATTAGAGAAAAGACTGTATCTGAAAGAACGATTTCACCATTTTTGCCAAGCAAAAGAAGTGAGTAAAGGTTCCACCTCGAAGATTTCATACTTGCAAAATAGTCTCTTAACACATTTCCTATTAGATTTAAAATGTACCAAAAATACTTAAACTACAGAAAAATGGGTTTATGTCACTGCCTGCATATTTGTTCTTGTTCCAAATGGTTTTATACAGCTTTACTCATTTTAGTGACATATGACTTAAGAGAGACCCTTACTCTCTAAGGAGATAAAAAACAAAGTAACAATTATCTAAAAAGTTGCCCTTGATGATTCATGTATCATAGAGAACAGAGCTTTTAAAATTAAGTGATCAAAATTTATCAAGATAGTGTATCCCTTTTTATTAGAGGAAGACTTCTATTAAAGAAAAATTAAACCCTTATGTTTCCAGTATTAGATTTAATTTGTGAACAAATGCTAAAATATTCTTGTGCTGTCCTCAGAGTTAAAATGACTTGTGGTAAAGTTCAAACCTCACTGAATTAGAAGAACTATTTCAATTAGAGTATAAAGAAATGTCAGCAAGATTAACGGCAAGAAAGTACCAAAGATTTGTTATCAGTTTATCACTGCTCACACTGCCCCTGTGCATCCACACCTTGTTACTGACTGTCCAGCTTGCATCTTAAACTGCCCCTGCCTTTATCAGAAAGTGAAAAAGGACAATCTTGCATGGTATAACATTTTGTGTTATTATTTTCTTTAGTAATTATTGAAGCTAACCTAACCCTATGCACACATTTTGCTCTCATGTTAACATGAAAAGGATAAGGTGCCTTGTTGTTTGCATAGTATCACTTAAAATAAGGCAGAAAAAAATACTGCCAGAGGGAAAACTCTACTACATGACACATCTATAGTAAGCTAAGTTTTCCATGTAAGCTGCAACTATGACAATGAGGTTCTTGGAATTGCAATAAAATTTTCTGTCATTACTGACATTTCATGTGATGCAATTCAACACAGTACACACTTCTTTTGTACTAAGCATGTGCATGCTTAAGTTACTGTGAACCCACAGGAAAACTGTGGTGCACTTTACAGCCTCGCTGTGGTAGCAGATTAATTCTGCCATTTCAGCACTGAACTGAAAATCACCCACAGGACTGACACTCCAACCTCAGACCTTGGAGGCTGCATTATATTCCTATATGCCTTGCAGCACTTGCTCTTACTACCACCTCATTTCAAAATAAATGATGCCATCCAGAAAGGCAGTAGACCCAAATTGGCTTCTCACACTGGTAATTCTTAGTACCAGTTCCTGGGGAAAGGAAACCTTTAGTGAAGAAAAGTAAAAGCCCTTTGTCATCTTTGGGATGAGCAATGTGCAGAGAAGTTGCAGAGCAGTACTGCTTTCCTCTCTTAGGCAGTTCATGTTCTAAGAAACTCCTCTACCTCCTCCAAAGTCACCACAACAGCTTCTAACAGATGACAAACTAAAATATTTATTTATAGGTTTAACTAATTTATATTCTGCAGTTGCATATGTCATATTATATTTTATGCAGTAAGGCACTTTGAACTAAAAATTAACATTTGACAGGGCCAGAGCTGCTGAAGTGGCACGAGGAGAAGTAGAGTTTTCTCAGCAAATCTAATTCAAACTTCCAAAATTTTTAGACAAGGATTTCTCAAACTGCTAGAATATTCCTTTGCATCAAATCACAGAGTGCTTCAAGAAAAATTAATCATTATAAAATACATTTACACGGTATAAAAACATATTATTTTTGCCCATATCAGAGCACAATCAGCTGTTCCACCTCCAAGCACTTAGGTAACGAGGATATCTAACAGTATTTGAAGCTCTTAAAACAAAACATTCTGTCAACACAGAATGTCCAAATTTTCACCATCTGGAGAGAAAAATCAGGTCATCAAATCAACTTCTGAAGAGGATCTCGGCTGAGGGAAAGCCAGTTCTCATACCTCATTGAGAGGAAAAGGCAAGAATCCGGAGTCAAGAGGGCTCAGGGAAGCTCCAGCCCAAAGGATGCAGCAACACAGCCTGAGGGCTCCTGTACCCACTGCCCCGCTCAGAACCCCCACACAGAGGAGTTTAGTATCTTTGATGGATGAGAGTACAGCAGAGTGCAGCACAGGTTGTCAGAGATCTGTGTTGGCCCATATAATTCAGCTGTTTAGCATGCTATTGAATTTGCCCAAAACATTCACATTCATGAAAACTGGATGAAATTTGTAGCATGTTGCATCTCCTAGTTCATGCATCTGAAATCAGTCCTAGTGAATGACTTAGAAAAACAAAATCTGAATGATTACTTTGCAGCTATAAAAAACTTTTTTGTTTCCTAATAGATAGACTAAATGCTTCTAGAATAAAGAAAAATATGATAAAACAATCTATTGCTAGTTAAACTCAGTATGTAAAATTATGTTGCAATAAAGGCTATCACCTTTTTAATAAACTAAGAGCATCTGTAATAAGCGCACACATTTCTGATAATCTGATAGAATGGATAAGATGCAATAAAAATTTTAAAGAATGTGCTTTTCTATAGAAAGCACTACACTATTTGCCTTCATCTACACAGTTCATTCAGAGAAGTCAAAGAAGTTTTCATTATATGAATAAATTGAAATTTTTTTTTCAGCACCTGTATAATAATTCCATGTAAATTACAGGTGCTAAATAGAAGACACTACAAGGAATAGTGATGGTATCATACACCGTAATTCCAACAGCTCCTAAATTGTGGAACAAAGGATAATCTATATTTTCTGGATTCAAATCTACTAAGATCATAATGCTATAAGTTTTTGCAACTACTGCCTAAGATACAATTTTAAATTCTAAACTGCTCGTATGTTTACTTCAGAATTCACCTCATTCATTGAAATGTTACCTCAGCATCTATTAAGGTTTTGCCTTGAGCAAGGAATTACTGGGGGTTTTGTTTTATTTTGTTTTTCATTTTTACATTTAAAAGCTGTCTGCTTCTAAAATGAAGCTATTTAATCCCTTGTCATCACATGGTCATAAAAATTGCAGGCAGACAGAAGTTAGCAATGGCTGCTTCACAGGCCCCACAGCAATGCATGGTAACAGATTTTCAAAGCAATTCAAAGAGTCCAGTTTCCATCTGTGTTTGGTGAAGGGTGCAAAAACCTTGGGGCCATCTGAAAACTCTGCTTCATCTCTAACACTTGGAATAACAAAGGTGTTGTTTTTCAAAGCCACATTCTCCCCTCCTGGGGTGGCTCTGCAGATACAGTTCAGGGAAGGTGGGAAACTTCAGAGTAGATATTCTCCTTCTAGACTTTGCCTCCTTCAGGGAGTTCTTTTGAGGATGGCACAATGGTGGCCTATATAACATGGGTTACTGCCAGCAGAGGCCAACAGTTAATGAACCCTATAGACAAATTCTTTCTTCTGATTCCAGTACAAAAATCTACAGGAAAACAGCCTCGATGTTCCCCCTACACACCCTTCTCTTCAAGCCCCCGAGTGTTATTTGATCAAAAGAAAGCAGAGGGTGCTCTACAACCATTGTACAACCCAAAGTCTTGCAGTGCAACACTCGTATCCATTACATCCAGCTAAGCCAGCTTCGCAAAACAGAACAATATAAAAAAAACAAGAAGAAAGAGGATGATTAGTTTGCTCTCCTCCTGATAAGTAGCCAGTTGCTAATCAGCACTTCATTGTCATACACAGGGCAAGGGCTTCTCTGATGTTTATTTCTACTTTGCAGATGTAAAAAGTAAAACAAATAAACAAATAAACCCCCACAAAACTGGCAACTTGCTAGTGATTTCCTGGACATTGTGTATAATATTCCTCTATTAACCATTTGCTACTGCATTTCTTGTGACCTGGTATCAGACAAACACATACCAGAACAGAGACGCAGAGAACAAGTTGACCAGAAAACACCAATATAACTATGCAAAAAGCAAGAGCCTGATAATCTCCTTGAAGTCTCCCTAAAGAAAGGTTCTGGGTAGTTAAGGCTTTTGAACTAAAAGATTCTGTCTAGATGTTCACTCACAGTCAAATCAAAGTTTCAGTATATTCACATTAATGGGCATTGATTCAGCTCACTTCTAGCCTAGCCAATGTGATTGTGGCCATGGTAATTTCATGAAAATGACAGGAGAGTCATTTATTTATTTATTTATTATTAACTATTTAATGCAATAACTCTGTTAAAGTCTGAGAGATACTTTTTCATGGAAGGGCCATGCAAATAGTTTTGACTACTTTGGTCTTCTGGTATGAATGTCTTAAAAGATAGCATTCTCAAGAGAGATTGCTTGATTTTTAAAGATGTGTTTCTCCCTCACTAGCTTATTTGGTGAAATCTACTGCAGCAAGACCTTATGACAGTTTTGAAGTTAAGCTTCTTGACTAGCTCAGCTTCTAAAATTGTGTGCATGTTCAATATGCCCTCCAATACTTCCCTCGAGACTTTTTCTTCCCTCTCCCAAAGATAACACTTTATAGCCCTTTTACATTAGTGTTATGCAAATCATTTCAGTGGAAATAAACCAACACAAAATCAGCATGAAGGAGCTCTATTCCAAGGTCCCTGCCTCTTTTGCAGCACTGGGATTGGTGGGTGGGAGCATAGACGATGGCTCATTTTGGGGAGGATGTGTAATGCACCATCTGTTCCCACTGCTGGTAGGAATCAAAGAGGAAGAGAGCACAACTGTACACTCACACCACCTTTCCAAGAGCTCACTGCTTGTTTTCCACATTTTAATGGAATTCCATGCCTACCACTGCCTACAGGGTTCCACATCTATTCACAGGCATTTCTTTCTTTGTTGCAAAGCTCCAGGCCTCCTCTCTTTGTTCAAAGCTTCTCTCTCAGGGCAATCTCTACCCTGGCTCTCATCATGTTTCTTCCTCTTTGACGTCACTGTAGGTGAAAGCCAGGAAAAAAGTTACTCTTAAATCTGACCCTAAAAATATATTCCTTTGAGATCAAGTATAATTTCTTCATTGATTTATCCTTACAACGATGCCTTGACTAACGTTTAAATCAGAGCAGAACAGATCAAGTTCAAACCAAAAAATAGTTGCTTACTTTCAATATGTGCTTTGTTGTCTTTATATTAATTATTCTATTGTTCTGAGTAATTTAAAATTGAAATGCAGTGAGCAGAACGTTCCATTAATTCTGATGTTTGAATAAAGATGGTTGGTTTTTGCAGAAGACTTTCCAAGGCACTGGAAGCTTTAGAAGGCACATGGAGGACGGCAAGACTTGGCTTAACAGAAGACAAGGCTATTCTTTCTGTTTGTGCCAAAGGCTTTTTAGAACTCCTCTGGTGTTATGGCATATACTATTTGATGCATAGAAATTGCTGGGGAATAGGGAACAGTGACATTTTTGGTGGGAAGGGGAGCACTTTGAAGTCATGCATTGTTCTCTCTACTAGCTCTTGCACACTTCCCATCACCATGGTAACTGCCTGCTTAGTGAAAGACGAAACCTGCTTGGAATTTGTTTTTTAAAGTCATGTATGTACTGTTACAATGGTGGTTTCTGACTAAATTATTAAATTCATGTCATCATTGAGTTTAGGCAGGATGTGCAAGCTTGTGAAACCCTAAAAGAATTTTTGAGATATGTATAGGTTGAAAGCAAGCCATGGTTTCAAACTGAAGTGATCAAATATCACAAAAAAATAATATGCCATTAATCTACAGTAACTTTCCATGGATTTTTCCATCTTGTGCTGTTATCTGCTAACAACAGCTAGACCTGAAATTTAAAGTTGAAATCTACAGTTTCTTGAGAGATATTATTATGGCATAGCAATCATAGATTTCTTTGCTTCAAATATATTCTTTGACTCTAGATATGTTTTGTATTTGGAAATAAATAGTTAAATCATTTATAGATGCTAAATGAAAACAAAATATACAGCATTTCCCAGTGAGTGCAGAAAGTATAAAGTGACCAAGAGCGGTTATTTTCAAAAGGGAAAAATGTTAAGAATCAAATTATTAGGGCAAAATTGGCATGAGAACTCTTTCAACTCCTCACTAAAATACTAATCTCTGCCCAATAGCACTGTATGGTCTTGGAATTGATGCTTTAAACTCATCTTTCACCAGATTCTACACCTAAAAGTCAAATTGATTTGGAACTGTTTCCGTTCCTGTTACTATCACAGTGCTTCAGGTAGCACAGAAAACTATGCCCAGAATTTAGCAAATCCAGAGTAGTGCACACAGAAAAATCTAGCTCACACTGCAAATTTTAGATCATGGTGCAGGGAGATGGCCCTTGTGGACTTTTATGATGTAGCTACTCTCTAACACTTACAACAAGTTAGTAGGGAAAAAGAAAAGAAGTAATGGTTTATACTTTCTTTCACGTGGGGTTACTGGGTATCATCATAAAAGTATGAAAATAACTTTTTTATGTAAGATGTGCCATGTACTAGGCAAAGAATTTTCTTTATATCTTCATATCGTTTTTGCAATAGCTGTATATATGTCAGTAAATTGTCTCCACACATTAAGCCTCTAGACATTTCTCTTAAAACAAACAAAGCAAAACAACTATGCTCCACATTCCTCTTGATGCCTCTTACACCAAGAAACATGAAAGTTCTGAAGTGATCTTTTATGCATAGGCTTTAGCATAATCCATCCCTATGTACACGTAATGTAACATATACCCAAGAAAAAAGTAGCATCCATATGTTGTATTGAACCATTATATAGGCACATCAAGACAAGAGACTACAGAGCGGACTGTAAATGCATAAATTGAACAGGACATCAGGCCTGCACCTTTTACACAAAATCACTGGGTCTTTCTTAAGGAAAGTTACATACAATTTAGCTTAATTCAGATGTCTGCCCAGCAACTGGCTTGAGGCTGCAGCACACACAGGCAAATGCTTTCATAAAAACCCACTAGTGTTATCCAGGCACCCTGGCTATTTTGGCTGCAGCTTACATAGACAGGGCCAAGCTGGTTTGTAGTTAGCCAGTTCTGACACTGCCTGGATGGTGACAGCTATCAGGAAACTCAGTCTGTGATGCCAAATCCTAATACAATTGATTCATATTGAGCTTAACACCAAAGATACTCAGCTAGTAGCACTAAGAAATTTACCCAATAGTACATCAGTCATGTATATAAATTTACTTCATTATAGACATGATATTAACTAAATTACCAATGTTAGATAAAAGCAAGAAGGCCAAGATAGTTCTAGTGAAAACTTTCTTTCCTTTTAAGACAATCCCCTATTAAAACTTCCCCAGCTTTTGTCTGCAAACCCAGCTCTCAATTACTAGAGCATAAACTAAACATATTTAATTAGTAAGAAAGATGGCTACACATTAGTAACTACTTAAATAGTATCTTGAAGGAGTTTCATCACAATGCAGAAAAACAATAAAACTAATATTTAACTAGTATTCACATTTCTTCCTTAGTCCATTTCCTCACAATTCACAAGGTACAAATCAGAAAAACCAAGCAGAGTAATTTGACCTTAATAACTAAGTTCAGAGAAAATATTCAAAATGTTTTAAAGTGAGAGTACTGGTTGCAATAGGAAAACAGGTCCATTTACTCATTATAAAATAATAATACAACAATATAAATGGATTCTTTATAACCAAGTGAATGACAAAAACCCCCCATCTTTTCTCAGCTTTTTACTTGAATAGCCTCCTTGCATAGCCATGCATGGCATAATTTGCATTAAAGTCATAGTGTGTGTATACCTAAGTTTCCTTTCTGCATGGATTACAATTTCATCACTCAATAAAGGGCAATCCCTTTAAAGGGGACTACTTATGTGCCATAAGCACATTTCCATTAGATACATAAATTGGGATCTAGCTAAAGCTTAGTCTTTGCAGCAAGGCACAAGCACTCAGATCTAGATATTCAGATGGACAGATTATACTTAAATGCCCATCTCAAAACATCCTTATATATGCAGTTTGGGACATTCTCTCCATGCTTTTTGCACCTTCTGTACAGGGCATGCACAGAGGGAAGGCAAGGATGACATGCCTTAGTCACAAGTGAGTAGTAGTTTCCCTCTGTATTACCTGTAACAGTTACTGAACTGCAGGAGCAAACCGGAGCCCAGCTGTGTCTTCTGGAGAGGTTGAGCTGTGCTGCAGCTCACCCTGACCCACACAACCCAGTTCAGCCATACACATGCTTGTGTGTATGAGCAGATGAACAGAGTGTAGGAACCAGGCATGGGCAGGCCAGTGCCTGGAGGTGACTTTAGAAAACAAGCATGAATTCACCTTTCTTCAGCCAGAATCACCTGAGGATTTAAAAATTTCATGAAGGGAGCTACCCTGTCTATTGCACATGATTTTGGTATCCTCTAGTAGGATGGTGACTACAGTCTCTCAGCAAAGACTAATCAATTTTCCTCGACACCATCGCTATTAGACATTAACATACAAAGGTGAAAGCTATTTACACCAGACCACTATAAATTTTATTGCTAACCTACACAGACATGCATGAAAACAATCCTCACCACAAGGTACACTTACAGTAAATGCATACCTTTGCCTTGATTTGGGAAATTAATCTGTCTATACTTCCTGTTTCAGCAGTGCAGTCTAAAGGGAAGTCTTTGTACTTAACTGCTAGATATTCCCATCCCGCTCAAATGAACTCAAAAATCTAGTTTCCATCCATGGCATGAGAAGATCAGCTAAAGCAGATTTAACTGATTACCAAAGCACCCCAGCTGGTAGGAGGGCTCCATGCATCCTTCATGCACTGACATCTGATGCTCCCAACTGAGAGCCTTACGGTCCAAACTCAGCAGTGCTTCCAGTGGGTTGGAGAGGAACTCACCACTCTCTGACCCAAGGCATCAGCTACACTAAGCTTGTCTCAACTTGAACTTTTTTGTGCTTTCATTAGTCAACTGTAAGCAGACTGCTGAAGTTATATCTCTGTCTGTCCCAGCAAGAGAGACACAATGCTGATTTGACCATATTGCCTTTATAAAGAGGAGTGCAAGGGAATGCTACAGAAATTTGTTACAGCATCAGCACATACCTCTTCCAGGCACAGGGTCCTCAACTGTTCCGAGCTGTGGTCTGTTCCATAAGTTTAATTCCACTAATAATAACAATCCCCTATAATAGGCTCAAGGCTTGAGCTAGAGCCATTAATCTGACTCCTCTGTCCCTACCCTAATTCTGACCAGCAGTCAGGGAATCTCCATCCAACCCCATTCCTGAGCTACAGACTCTGTCAACAGGAATTAAGCAGGCACCTGTGATACCACCTGCTGCAATCTGTTTAATTCTTTGTCACATAACCATTTTGGTCTTTTTATAGTTCATTCAGTGGAAGAGGAGGAGGAGAGGAAGACTAACATTTACCATCAATGTAGTAGTTTGTCCATTCCTATTATGTAATAATATGTGAAATTAATAGCAAAATTAATAATAGATCTAGTTATGGTGGATGAATTTCGGGCAGGTTTGTTTAAAGGTACACCATAAAACTGTGAAAATGAAAGAACACCAGGATTTGCAAGGGCAGAAGGAAAAACTCTATCTGCATTAACCAGTCTAAATTGTAGGCAAAGGAACGTTTCTATCAAGGAGAAAAATTGGCCAGAAAAAATGCCTGGCTTAAACACACACACACACACACAAAAAAAAAGCTGTTTTCCAAATGTAACATAAATCTACAGATAATCTGGATCAACAGCGGAGGTCAGTGGCCAAAAGTTAGTTTATGGACATTATAGTGGTTCACGTACTTACTTTCCAGGGTTTTTAAGACCAGTCAGACCATTTTTAGCAGGCATTTTAAGTTTGGTTCCTTCACTAATATGCTTTACATAAGTGTAAGCAGTCCCACCAAAATTAGTGTGAAATAACAGCAGGTAAATTGAGTGAGGTTTTGCAGAATGAAACTTTTGTTTCATTTTACTACTATATTCCAAGTCTGAGTAATTTAAAAAAATAATAAAATTAAGTATTATATAAATACTTGTCAGATAACAGAAGTTACTAAACCTTTCTATCATAGCTAAGGAGATAGAATATTACATTTTCTTGTTTCTCTCACTTGCACTAAGCCCATCTCCACACAGCCTGCACCCTGTCACACCAGCCACCTCTTTGAGCTCTCACTTAGAGCTCATTTTTGCTACGTCTTCTGAGCGGAACTAAAAGAAAGTGGGATAAAACTCTACTTTAGGGTTGCCTCTATAACTGATGTCCTTATATTAAATCCACAAACTCAGATTTTGCTATTTACAGTTAGGTTTGAATGGTCCCTACTTGGGTCCCTTACAAGGTGAAAGAGCTTTTGGTCTCACCCTTTCGGATTTCAGACTCAATTTGTGCAAGTTTTCAGTCACCTCATCCTTCACCTCTTCAGTGAATGATGACATTGCTTTCCATGTTTCTTGTTAAAGACTGTGTAGAAGTACACTGGAAGGTACTTCAGGGGACTCTATGTGTGTTAGTGTACTGCTAAGTTACAGAGCAACGCCCATTCAGCTCAGCACCTTCCAAATTAATAGAGATGTTCTGGTAAAGTATTACTAAAAAAGACACCCATGTTAAACACTGCTGCTGTAAGCAGGCTTTGTTACTCATTTTGGGATTACAAGACCTGTTTACATGGACAGTCTGAGGTGGATAAGCTGAAATTTTCCAGGCAGAAATGCTTATTTTTACTTTTTGAGTGCCTGAGAATCTTGATGTTTGAGTGCAGCTAGGTTTTCCACCCTAGTTTGTTCCATCTTTGTCCTCAGCAAGTTCTGTTGCTAAGGGGAACACTAAGGCAGTGAAACATCATTTTTGATGTGTACAATGTGCTCTTTAATGGTTTTATTCCATTTTGCTTATGAAACTCAGAAGCCAACTATTGATTCTACCAAGACCTCGTGAGTGAAGATTAAAGCATTCCAACATGCTTGTCTACAGGTGTGCCATGGTGAATTATGATCTTCGCATAATTCATAGAATGAAAAAGTTGCACCAAGAAACCAACTGTTAATCAGTGTATAGGCACAGGAGATCAATCTTTGATTCGTGTATTCACAAATCCTGTTTACTTGGCCACATTAGAGAACAGACGGGTGTTCTGGAATGGATTCTTAGAAATGATGGATGTAATTGTCAAAACTGCCAAGGTCAATGTATAATGTTCAAAAAAGAACCAACTCATTTCAAGCACCTTCCATTTATCATTCATGCTATTTGACCCCCAGTTCTCTTTGTAATAACATACTATGAGGGAACAACTGCTGTGTTCATTCCTACATACTCCTGTGGACTTTTAAATATCATGCAGGTCACAGCCTTTCCAAAAGACTGAGGACATTTGTATAGAACTTTTTTTCCACCCTGAAGTATGTGGAAGCTATTACATTAAACCTGACTTTAATAAGAGTTTGTTTCCTACAGAATTTTTATGCTGCAGTACTATATACATTTGAAAGAAACCTGTTCCAGCATTTCATGGTTTTTCCATTTAAGACATGTAGATTGATTTATAATAAGTTTTGGAAAACATACCTAAATAATTTGCTTTGCAGAACTGAGATGTCCCCACCATCGATGATGTATCTTAGTTGCTTAACATCATGCTGTGGAATATCAGCCAAATCTAAATAATGAGGGTTAGAGAAAAACTGTCCCTATGGACAGTTAACTCCGTAATTCAGCCATTTCTTTTAAATACCAGCCTTGATTAGAGTCAGAATACTGAGTCAAGGGGAATGGCCTGGTAGTTTGCATGTGTATGTTAGGTCTAAATATCTGGCAGTAATTCAAAAGGGTTTAATTTTCAGATTTAAAGAAAAAGAGAAATGTGAATGCTGGCATTTTAGGGTTTAAATGTGCTATTTTAGAATGCCAGAATCTCAAAATCTCTATATTCTGGTATTACTTTTCATAAAGATGAGAGGAAGACCTATGCTTCTGTTGATTTTTGGCTGCCACTGTGTGCCACTGTTTAATAGTTTGCAACTTCTACCACTCTGTTTCACAAACAGTGGTACAGGTTAGTAGAGTGAACCTGAAAACAGATTAAAGAAAATGGGTCATTGTTTCACCATTGCTGTGGATTCAGAATTAGTTTTTAAATTGAAGGCAGTACAATCATAGCATACATGAGTAACACCACCTTTTGGTTCCCCCCTGGACTGCGTGGATAAGCACACTAAGTTTGCTTTTCAAAAATTAACACACTGGTTCCTATTCTGTTGAAAAATTTAGAAACCAAGATAAATCTGAGATCTGGTTCAAGAGTAGTACAAGCCACTAAGTATAACAATAACAAAGTATTGGCAACAGCTTTATGAAGAAGGTGAAGAGGCCTGGAGCCATCAGACATGTGAACAGCTTAAATCACATGCTTTAATCCTATCAGTTTCTACAGAGTCAATAAGAAAGTTTGTGAATGCAATGAAATGCAATTTCTGCACTAAGGCAGCCTCCCTGAAACAGAAGTTTAAAGAAAAAACATTTACTGTATTCTTCCTTTTCTTTTTACATCATTATCTTTTCATGGAAAAGTAAGAGCCGGGCATGCACTTCTGTATTCCTCACAAATAAATTAATCCATTTTTCCTCAAGCTCATGATGTCATAATAGAGTGGGGAGGTAATTTGCACAATTTCTTCATTTTTCATATAACAATGAAATAAGGCAGTTACTTGTAGGTGGCGAAACTGTGACATCAGCCTGAAGGGCAACAGAAAGGTGCATAGAGAATAAACCATGTCTGAAATAGCAGAATCATTTTTTGTCTAACTTTTTTACCTTTCAGCTGAGATGTAATTAATAACACAGATTTCTTTTATTCAGCCCCTTTAAGAAGAGGCACTTAATCCAAAAATACTATGTAAAATAGGGGGAAAAGAAATCTCTGATACCTAGATAAGAGAATGTCCGGAAAAAAAGATTTTGTTCAGGCGGAGCTTCAGAAATATGACAGGGAAGCGTAAGCTCCACATTCCCTCACAGAATCAACATATCTGCTGAAAGCTATAAATCTACAGACTGTCTGAGAGGCAGGCTGCCATGGGATGTCAAAGTGGTCTCCCTGTCAGACATCAGGCATTTATCAGACTTAAATGAACATGAACTCTTTCAGCACTTGGCTGAAGAGCCACTGCAGAGACGCCCATGGCTCAGGAGGGCAACGTGCGAGCCAGTGTTTGTCTGGAAGCAATAGTGATGCACTGGGACATCTGTCAGGCAGTTATAGCTTGTGTTTTGGAGCTGGCTTACACTCATCCATTGGGAACAGGCATGGTGCTATCATGCAGTGGTCTGTGCTCAACTGAGCTCACAGATCCACCTGTTTCTGTTTTTAAACGAATTGACATACATTAGGGCAAAACTTTTTGGTCACTTCAGAATAAAAATTTGCCACTTTGAGAATATACTTCATTTGTGATCACTACAAAAGCAGATGAATTAATATGATTAGTTTTAAAATCCTTTGCACCTCATTCCTTTTTTCAGCCAACTTGATATTCAGGTGAAAATTCACTGTGGAGACAAAAGAATGCTTTGTAAGCAGCGTCAGCTTTGAAGTATAACCCATGCTGCAGGTGGAGTTTGGGCAAAGCTTCTTTTGTACATAAATCTCGGTCAACAAGTCAGACATAACTTTAAAAAGTATCTATGAAAAAACACAAATTAGTGCTCCTGAAGAAGCTACTCTACACACCTTCAGTGCATCACGGCATCAGGCTACTGCAAGTCTTTGCCTCCACACATGGAATTTATCAGGAAGAGCCAGTGGCAGCAACTAATAAGTAACCACAAATACCAGGGACACCCAGAGGCAAGATTGCACCCCTGTGGATATGCTACACAACACTGGATAACAGGCACACTAATGATGCAGGCTCATGCTTAGGTACTAGATATGACCCACTTACTTGCCTTCAAATTAGATCATGTAAGCTTGGAGTGCAAACCCATGTAGCTATTTCATTAGAAGGGTTGTACATGTTTCAGGTTCCAGCCTTACAGCCTTACTGAGGACAGTAAGTGTGCATTACTCTGGCCATCAGTACTCTTCACACACAGGCAGTGGTGTCAAAAGTTATCACTTGCAGATGAGAACTGTGAAAGATGTGAATACAAGTGCCAAGTTATCTCTCTGGAGCACAGTGCTCATCCACTGAACGTGCATATATTGCTTTACTTCAGAGACTCAGTATCTGTGAACAGAAGCTGCTTTTCCATTTCACCTTCTTTATCTGCTGAGGTTTCGACTGAGCAAATATACCGCTTTTAGAGAAACAGGGAGTTTCACTGCTTGTTGGACCCTACCTTAACCAATACAGCACCCAGTCCTTAGAAAATCGCAGATGAATATACAGTTGGGACATGAAAGCCCTGCCCCAAGATACCTGTTGTGCTATGCAGCTGTGACATGTTGGGCAAGACTCTGCCCAAAGTCCCTGTGTGCAAGACAACAGCAAAATTCTGTATCTCACAGGGCTGTGGAGCCTTAACAACTCTGAAGAGCTTGGACACTTCCTTCAAGATGAAAGGTTTTACTTCCTAACATAACATACAGCACAAAATTGCTATTACAGGGCATTCCTGGATGCTTTGACTGAACAGATTTTTACAAGACAAAGATTACAGCTCAACATGAAGGGTTTAATTCATACATTGCTACAAAAATGTAATGGAGAAGACTCACTCCAAGAAATAATGAGGTGACTGTCATTAATGATCTGAGCTCAATATGCAGAATGCACACCCTTACAACTGTCTAACTATCAAAAAAGAGTCAACCACAGCTGTATACCAATTTTATTGAAGCAATGCAGAAAGGCAAGGTTTTGTTTATCAGAAGGCTAGCTTCTGTCACATGTCAGATTTGTCCTTTCCTCAGTTTAAGTCATCCAATCCTTAAAACATAAACAAGATGCTCTAATAATCTGCATGTACAATTCCTTTTGAATCTCCTCCCATTTCCAGCAGTTTTGATTTGCAATAGGAACAGTTTTCAAAAGGTAGAAATTACTATTTCATAACAATCTGGTTATATCTCAATAATGCATGCTTTTACATTTTTCTTACATAAATACGGTTGATAATGTGTCTCTCTTGTACATGCAAGGAGTGATTTCATCTTCACTCTTCTTCTACATCTTGGTTAATAAAGAGAGTAATTATATTTCTGCTTCCCTTTTTTGCTAACATTGTCACATAATGAAGTATGTATTACTGTAGGCTTCTGCAAAACAAACCAAAGGGATGGCAGTGTCAGAACGGAAAACGGAAGAAGAAAGTCAGCTTTGAAGTCTACCTGTACATCTCCGCACTGCCAGCTCTGAGCTCATTTTGAAATCAAAGAACGATCACACAAAATTTGAAGCAATCACACATATACTGCTACATGGAGACTTCACATCAAGTTCTTTCTTTTTAGCATGGAAAAGTAAAAACCCTGATGTTTTGAGATGAAGACTACAAGCAAATTAGTCACATCTAGCAAATAAATAATGTTTTCAGCATAGCAGTGAAGAAAAACACTTTGAAAACTTATTAAAATGTAGGGTTATTCTCCTGAACATTTAGTATGAAAAACCTGTCATTTTTATGCAGAAACAGCAATCAATTTTGAAATCTTCACAGATGTGCTTTTAAAGTTATTAATTTCACCGGAATAATCATGAATGCTTTACTCAGCTGTTCCACAAACATTAGAATAATACAAATCAGATCAAGTCCCAAACTACAATACTTCGTCTGCCTTGTGCCAGGATTCTGATTTTGCATTGCATGCTTTAAACCGCACTGTTTTAAATGAGATAGAAACTAAAAGTGTTAAAAGCTTTATAAATGCTTGACCAAATGAGCAGAATAACAGACACTACATTATTATTTAGTAAGCCATAATATCTCAGGAAGGGGAGATCTTCACCTGCTTTTAACCTTGCTGCGAAAGTGTCTGGACATTAACACCTGACAGAGCTAACTTCAGTGGAAAGAAAAATAAGCTGAACAGGTTAAATCCTGACATGTGAATAGAGACAGTGAAACAGAAGACTGTACAAGTGTCAGACATGTTTGGTTCAATACTTGTTTACTGGAACACTGTGGATGTTAAAATTTGGCAATCTATTTATCCAAGACAAAAAATTTGCTAATGTTATGTAAGCCAATAAAATACTTGGTTAACAGCATCCATTCAGTGCAAGACAAACAAAGCTGCTGTCAATATTCCGTTTAATTAACCCAATAGTATTAGCTGCTTATGACTTCATTCCCCTTGGTCCCAGTGGGCAACCTGAAAGGCAATTCTCACTATTACTTAGCTCCCGTGGTGTAATCCACAAGAGGCTGTCAGCTTGCCATGGCTGGTGACCTCTGACCCAATCACTTGCTTCCTTTTAACATTACTACCTTTGCACATTTAATGAACTTTGTACATGGCTAAAAAGATGTCAGCACAGCGAAATGATAGTTCCTGCTGTGAAGGCTCCATTGTTTCTATAAGTCTAATTGACCTTTCACATCACAGAAAACGAGAAAAAAAATCAATATAGTTACTTAGTCACCAGTACAATGCTATCTTTTATAATTAATATGCTAACCACATTGCTCTTGGAACACTGACACCCAAACACCCCTCGATGTACAAAAATGAATTCTCATTAATAACCATTATATTAATCACTGTTGCCCAGGACTGGAACCTGACTGCGAAATCCCCCGGTGGAAATTGCTATAATCGTTCAAACTACAGGAATGAAATTTTTTTCGGCATAATTACTGCTGTCTTCTACTGAAAAATATCCATTAGATGGCAGCTTTTAGTTACGTAAATCAAGTTGATTAATTTTTAATTTTTATCATTTATATGACTTTGCACAAGTAAAGACAATTTAAACGATTAGCTGAACAATTATTAAAGCAACTTGCAGCAGTTCAAATATTCATTTAGTTACTAGAAAAGCCATACATCATTAACTTCCAATTAAAAATTTGGGAAATGGTAAATGCTGATACCATAAAAAATATGCTTATGTTCTTGTCAATAAAGCAGCATACTGCTGTAAAAATATTGCTTTGATTTCATCTAAAAGCAGGAAATTCATCCAGTACCAGTTTTCTGCTGCTATTTCATGAGCAAGAAAGAAGAGATCCTCTCATGTGTCTGAAAGTCATTGGGAAGAGCCATCCAATGGCAGTGCAGCACTTCTGTGCCATTCACTCCAGCCCGCCTGCCTCTCATCCCATGTCCCAGACCAGGCTGGCACTGCTGAGCCCAGCCTATGCTAGAACTATTATCTTTCCAATAAAGCATCCTGCAAAAAGCCAGACACTTTTTAATACAACAGCCCAGTGGCTAGATTGACTTATTTGTAAATACAAGGCGATTCATTTAAAATCTTACTCTCTGGCTCCCTTGAATGGCTACAGCAGAGTCAGATACCAGTTGAGTTGCCTAAAAACTTTCATCTGAATAACATCATGATTAGTCAGGAGCTGCTTCACTGAAATCAGAGCTAGCAAACAGTGGAAGGAAAAGAATTGTTATGTTAATGATAACCAATGAGACTCATCTCCAACATTAAATCCATAGCTGTATTGTATAAAGATACTCTACTGAAATTCACGACAATCTTCTGCCAGTTTGGCAATCAAAATCTTCAAATACATACAAAGTATTGACATTATTGCAGTTGCATATGTAATTTTGTACTTTTCTGAACCCAACTGTTTCAAATATAATAATGAGGCATGATTAAGATGTTTCCTGAGGAAATAAGAGGCCAGTTGTATGTGATGCAGTGTTGGATCATCTGTTTTGGGATCTGCAGGCAGTATCACTGCACAGGAGAAGCACTTAATAGGATATCCTGCATGCCTGACAGAGCTGGATCATGTGCATCATCACTGCACTGTACCATACAGTGATCCTCCGAGAGACCATATTACAGAAAGAAGTGGTCGGAGGTTGGGGTGGGGGTTTTTTGAAGCATATTTGGGGGGTTTTGAGACAAGTAAGTTCTTAAAATGAAATAGTTAATTAAACTCACTAGTCTTCATTTGTCAAAACACAAATTGAAGCATCACAAAAATTGCGGGTTTGGATTTCTTTTTTTAGTGTTTTGTGGCTGATTTGTGGTTTGTTGGTTTGGTTTTTTTACATAAATTATCCCACTGACACAGTCACAGGGAAGGCCATGATCAATACAACTTATAGGAGTTCTATACAGAAGACCCATATGCTGTGCATAAAATGGTTATATCTGCATGGTTGGGAACTTTCTGATTTTTTGTGTTTTAACTCCAATTGTTTAAAACCAACTTAACCTCTGTGCTAACCAGGAAAATGCCTTATCATTGAGGTATTAGCAATTCTGCACCATACTTCCTCCCCTGTCCCTGTATGCCTTTCCTCCCATCTCCAACAGAAACCAGAATATATAAGCTTCAGTTTAGACTGAAACTTAACCCTGTATTGCTGTGAGATGTATGCTTTTCAGGTAAATATAAAAACACAGAGAGGGAGATGGAAATATTCAAAGTGCTGTTTATGGATATAAACCAGAGTGTCCATCACAGTGTGCTCAGGTCTTACAGATAATTAAAGAGTTCATGGAAAAATCTCTCTAGATTATTACTGGACCTCACAGTTTCCTGTTAAAAAAATTCCTCATACACCACAGAGCCACCTCATTTAAAGGAACTTCTACAGTAATGCCACAATATTTCCCATGTGCAGCAAAGGAGTTCTGATCCAATCTAATGTTTTCTTATAAATACTCTACCCAAGAATTCTACTGTAAAAAAGTTTTTACCTAAACCAACTACAATCAGAAGTTGTAACTGATATTAAGCTCATGTGACTGCTTGCAGTGCAAAACTTTAAATTTTCTCTAATTTTGTTATTACTGATACGTGTTTATTGGGACTGGTCATAAGACCTCCCTGTGTCAACATTTCTTTCCACTGAGGAGAAAATAAAAAAGATGACTTTTAGAACTGGTTGTTTCCAACCCGTTATCATCTTCCTACATATATAGCAGGCTACAACCTATAGTCAACCACATTTTCCTTCCATACATTCTTAAAACAACACAGTGAAGCAATTTATAAATTTTAACACATAATCATATTTGCATTCTTACACAGGTATCTTAACACTTGTTTGCAAACTGAACCTGAAGCTGGGGGTGAAAAAATCAGGCTTTCAGAGAAGTCTACCAGGAAAATTGGAAGAGATAGAATCAAACAGGTCTTTAGTGGCCCAGTTTCCCATTTTAAACCACCTATCCATCCCTTCCTCTGCACTAATGGTGCCTTCACAGCAATGATCACATTAAGGTTGTTTTTAACAGTTAACTGTCTCTTCTTGGTATCAAAACTTATTCTAAACATTCTGCTTAGCTGTTTTAATGTTAAGGATATTTGTCTTTGGGGAAAAAGAATACAATTTAAACATATATATATAATTGGAGGGGTTACAAGCCCATTTGATAGGGTTCTTTGGAAGATTACTGCTATCAACATACAAAGGGTAACGTCGCCACAAAGAGAACAGACAGCATAAGCCGCTACTGTGTCAATTAAATCTTGGCATTCATTCATTATGCCTATGTCCTTTTCCTGCCCCTTTCTTCCTTGGTGGTCTTCTGGTATTTTTCTTAATACTAGCAAGCCAAAATGAAAAAAGAAAAGATACTAAAGGCAATTTCTTCAGTACAGTCACAGACAGACTTTTTTGTAGTTTAATATTTGAAACTGCAGCCCTTGTAACTTAGAGGGGCCACCACTCCAGTATTTACACAGATGTTAGAGAAGGCAGCCTGTAACCATCCACCTCCGCCCCTGCGGTCACCTTTGCCTCTGAGCAGTCTTTGGGAGGTACATTAATAACATTTGTATTAGATACCCATTTCTCAGTTACAATATTTTTATTTCGCATTGTCTGTGTGGAATGTAACTTAATATATATCCTTGATGCAGGGAGATGTTTACATAGTATTTTATGATTAGTTCAATTGGACACCACTGGGTTTCACAGGTTAGTAATCATACTCCACAAAGACATAGAGCAGGCAAGATATACATATGGAGATCCAAAAGAACTGCACACAAAAAGTCAGGAATACATTTTAAAAGGATAATAAACAGCCAGCTACAAAGAAAAGATAAAATTGATTCAGTCTTTAAATCTTTCTTATTGAAATTAAAGTAAAATATCTTCAGGAAAGCCTGAGTAAAAGACAAAGGTTCTGAAATCACGTAGACATTTTATTTTTTAAAAGTTATAATTGCTTAGTAATGCACTTGAACAAGAAATTTTTTGTTTCTCTGACCATCTTGCTTTGGCTATTTGAAGTGCTTCAAAGAAGCAATAAGATGGTTAATAAAAAGTATGAGAGGGACTTATCTAATATTTCTTTTTGTTTCTACCTTTTAATTCACTCCTCTCCTACTATGGAATACAGAATGAAATTGGTAGAGGGCTTATTCCATAGGACATTCCTGCTTCTTTAATCTCCGGCTTTGCTTTCTGAGCGCCTGCAGGTGCCCGTGCCCTGCTGGCAGGGCGAGTGCAGCTCTCCCACTGGGAATTTTACTCAGCCAGGTGTCGTGCTGCCCTGCTGAGCTGCAAACACTGAGCAGAACCTGCCAGGGGAATGTTTGCATTGTGGCTTTTCCTTTTGAATCAAAAGGTGTTAAAGATGTCATTGAAGAGCTTAGACTAGTGACTAAGCAATTTCTATACTTCAGTCTCTCATGGCCTAACTTAGTCATATGGCCTCCTGCAGGTATGCCTAATAACTCCAGCTCTAGTGCCTATATCTTTTCACACCTTTTTACCAAGACGGAAGCATTGTCTTTGATTGTCCATCAGCCCTAATCCTTTCTCAGCATGGAGCTTGTTAGCATAATTGGAGAGAAGAAACCAAAAAGGTACATTATGTGCATCTATGTGTTTCTCTTTCAGTGAGGGAGGCTGTTTGGATGAAAGGCCACTGTATTTATTGCACTAATCCAGCACCTACAGGTTTTGTCAACAGAAGAAAGTCTCTACCATTTCAGGTTTGGATTTAGTGCAAGCAATGAAAATTACATACGTAGCTTTGTGAATGACAGTCTCCATCCCTCATCAAAGGCTGGCAGAAGTGGCTGCCTCAAATATTAGTCTTTCTACCAAAAAATAACCATGGAAAGTGACTGGCATCCCTGAACTCCAGCTTCCTGGTCAGTTAAACTGTAAAACTGATTGCAAAGAAATTAGTGAAGATTGTTTTTAGGATTTTTTTTTCCAAGAACAAAGATTTTTAATATCTTGCCCAGGACACTGGAGGCTAAGAGAATAAATAGGAAGGTAATGAGCCATAAAAACTTCCAAAACAGTTTCCGCCCTTCTACCATCTTAGTCTTTAATGACAAGCAGTTAAAGCACTATAAACAACAATAAGAGAAAGCCAACCATCCATCACAGGCACTCTATATTAGGATTTACTTCACATTTTAGCCTTCATCTCTCATGAATAACAAGACACAAATGCCAAAATAAGTACAATTTATCATTGATTACACACTTTGTCAAGCTAGGAGAAGACCTTTGGTATTTCTATTTGCATGACCCAGGATTTCCACACAGCAAGATTAGGATGACCAGGAACAGTGATGTATTTGGCTCCCCTCTGATACATCCTGTATGAAATGATTCACACTAGTTCAGTTGTCATCTGACTTCTCACTTTTCTTTCTACTTACCAGGATAAACTCCAACTGCTATTCATACTTGCAACCTTTTTACTACTTAGAGTGTGTGTAATCCAGATAATACTTGCCTAAGTTTCCTTAGTTCTAAAGTGAAGAAAATGACACTTTTTTCCTAGTTTAATCAGCTGTGCGCAAGGCTTGTAATATCTATTGTAAAATTAATGTATTACATGGTTTGTTGTACAGTTTTAAGGATAATGTATAAGCACAGCTCATGAATACCTCAGATGCCATCTTTTATAAATTCAACACTTAGAACACCAGAGACATCTGAGCAACACACAAATTAACTAGTAAAATGAAGCATTTCTGCACATGGTTGAATTAAGAGAGAATTAAGTTACAGGCACTTTGGTATCTCCAGGGTGTTGCTTTTGCTTAACACACTTTGATCTTAGTCTCCCATGTTCACTGGTTGTGTGTTAAGGTCCTTCATGAAGGACTGTGACAGCATGAGGGAGGACACTCACACTGCAGTACAAGTATAATCTACCAGGGAATCTCGTTTATCATTGCTGCAGTAGAACACT
>JAOXXN010000137.1:12323243-12339810 GCA_026770055.1 Myrmophylax atrothorax
CTTCTTGGAATACAGAGCTGCCCAATCTTCTCACAGAGAGGAATTTGGTTTCAGTTAACTGGGTTTCTAGTAATTTCTGAAGTCATAAAACCAAAGTTTTTCCTCCATTCCAGCACCATAACACTCACAACATACTGACAAAAGACGACTTTCTTAAGAAAGATGAAAGGTAAACCATAACCTATCCAGATTTTTAGGTATTTCTTATACCAGAAGACATTGAGAGCCCTAGTATTCAAGGGTCAGGAGAGGAGAAAGTGAGGGGAAGTAGAACTCGAGGGGTGAAAAAAAAAAAGAAGCAAAACCACAATAAAAATCCCCACAACAAAAAAACTATTCAAAATAAACATTTTGTCAAGTCTGAATTTAAAAAGTGAGAAGACTGTGAAATTAAAATCAGGATTCCATTCATGGATTGAGTAATCTTTTTGGTAATTTTGCTATCAGAACTGTAGGATTCAAAGGATTTTGAAGCATACATACACCATGCTCAGTTTTCAGTCGCAATGTCAGCCAGCTAGTTTTCCACAGCTGTATATACATACATAAACAAAAAATGGAAAACTTGGTCTTATCCTGGCAAATTAGCCCAGCAGAATTACCAAGGTAACTTGGCCATCTGAAGTGCCAGCAGTATTCCTCTCCTATATCCTTCATTAATCATTGACAAAGTCTGCTTGGGGATTAAACATTTACTGAAATAACTAATGTGATTGTAAACCACCTTGACCAGTGTCCTCATGTGAACGCACTTTTCCACAAAGGATTACTTAGACTCCAGTAGAATAGCACACTACATACTTTTGCAGAGCCAGAAGATGCATTTCCTTAATGGTTTTCCAGGACACTATCAATATTAAATAAATATCAGTCATTACATGTAAATATATATAACAGTTTTAACATAACAGTTTCTTCCCTCTGCAGGAAAGAAAAGGAAAATCCATCAAAGAATGGTGCATAGGGAAATCAAATATCAAATGCTTCCTGCTTCCAAGAAGAGATGTAATATTCTGTGAATGACTGACCTGGCTCTGACCTTGATCATGGTAAGAGATTTGTTTTGGTAGTCTGCTGTAGCCAGCAACCTGCAGAGCAGTTTGGGAATCCTACCAGAGGGACTTCTCAATGCTGTACTTAAGAAGCACATTTGTTTATGTGGAGATACTATTGCAGATACGGTATTGCAATAATATGTTTCAGATTGCTTGACAAATACATTAAAAGAATGCCAGATAATTAAATACATAAGCATGAAAGGCTTCTTAAAGATAACATAAGGTGAGATGTAGCACTCACCGCTGTCAGTTCTGGAACAAAGGCAGCATTAGAACTATATTAGTGGATTTAATCATATAGCCAGACAACAAATTGAAATAAAGTTTACTCACTCAATTTTTGCACTGTTGGCCCTAGGTATTGAAAAAGACAGGAGAAAAGTTCAGCTCTCTGTATAAAGCAGCAAATGCGTATATTACCTTGATATAAAGCATACAAAAATACTGAGAAACTGAACAAAGCATAACATTTTCGTGTTTAACACAGACATAAGCCAATTTTAATCTTTTTTTTTGCATTTAACTTGGTTTTGCTTTCCATTAAAAAAAGTTAAAAAATCTTTAAAGTAAAAACTTCCAGCATTTCTTATTTCTATAAATTTGAAACTTACTAGTTATACATTGAAATCTGTTGCACCTATGCAGCTTTTAGGCCACTTAAATGTAATTATTTCCTGCCTGAAGCTTTGTGTCATTTTTTTCCTCCTCAGACAGGGTTTTGTTAGGTGACCTGACAAAAGTACAAGTTGAAAACAAGATACAGGTGCAGTCCTACAATACGTGTCCACACAGGATTTATTGCTTATTGTATATATATCACTGCACTGTTCCAATACTTAAAAAGGAAGCTTATGAAAAAGAAGGACAACTACTTTTAAATGGGCAGATAGTGATATGAAAAGAGGGATGGTTTTAAACAAAAAGAGATCAGATATCAGGAAGAATTCCTTTACTGTGAGGGTGGTGAGACACTGGCACAGTTTGTCTAAAGAAGCTGTAGATGCCCCATCCCTGGAAGTGTTCAAGGCCAGGGTGGATGGAGCTTTGAGCAATTGGGTCTAGTGCAAGGTGTCTCTGCACATGGCAGGGTGGCTTAGGACTAGATGATCTTTAAGGTCCATTCCAACCCAGGCCATTCGAGAATTCTGCAATTACATTATATATATTATACATAGACTCACAGATCATTTGGGTTGGAAAAGACCTCCAAATCAAGTACAATAACTGACCTAGTACTGCCAAGTCCACCACTAAACCACATCCCTAAGCAGCACATCTCCATTTATGTGTGTTTATTTGTTACGAAGAGGCAACATCAGAACTGGGTAACACAAGGTGACTTGAAGAGACTAGAGAACCAAGAACAGAACAAAACAAAACAAACATGCTTCTTGGAAAATTACAGAAGAAACAGGTAATCAACAGCAATCATCTGTGGAAACCTCTGACTATGAATAGGTAAGAGGCCAGCTGGTCCAGAGACTTTCAGGTAAGACCCAGTAATTAAACAGAATGCCCAGATTACAAGGCCAGTTTTATTCCGTGATTCCATTTACAGTGGGGATGTTCAGGCCCATAGCAGAAGCCCTCTGTGCTGCAGTCATAGGCACACTGCCAGTCCACTGCACACTGTCCTGCTGCAGAGGAGCACTGGTAGAATCTCTGTCCCAGTAATATCATAGAATTGTCTACAGAAATACTCTGCCAGGTCTATGTTAGTGTCTTTGTTTACTACTGAAATCACAAAATTGTCCAGGGAGCAAATGAAAACAGGGACTGCCAGGTGGAATGAGCATAGGGCATGAACTGCTAGCTCAGGCAAAGGAGATGTTCGCTGTGTAACATAAGGAGCCCCCAGTGGTGCTTCTGCAGGGGAACAGGAAGGGACACACCCTGAGTGCTTTCAGCAGCCAAAGGCAGCACATCCCTAATTGGCAAACAGCACTTTCACATGTGGCAGAAAACAGCTAACTAGAAGGCTGAACATGAAATGAAAAAAAATTCCAGTTGGAGAGAAAAGGACCCAAGAGCAAAAGAACATTTTGCATTTGTTAGAGGTATGAAAAGGCACTGCTAACCAGAAAAGCCTTGGTGGTATCACAAAAAAAAGGTGGGAACCTTACCTCAGCATGATAGTAATTATGGATAAGGCATAATGTGTTCTCAACTCCAGTGTGATGGTGTTTATATCTCAGGTGTAGTGTGATTTTTACTTTAGTGGGTTGGTGATTAAATTTAAGGTATATATGAATAATACATAGGGAATAAAATGGGGCATTATTATAGACAAAAGAAGTGAAAGAACCAGTTGGAGATGTTGTTACAGAAGTCTGAAAGTGCAAGCTTCCAGATGTTTATGTTCCCCAGCTTAAAAGATTAATGAGAACACTAAAGATTTATACCCAGCCCCTGGAGCAGAATACAAGTGGGGTTTTCTAGGCATGAATCTCGCCACTTCCTGAAAGAGGCAATTTTCCAGGTTCAGTGTGGTTGAAGCTAATTGGCCTGGAATTACCTGGACTGAAAGCCATTTAAATTCAGAATTGACAGAACCTCAAGGGAAACTTGCTGTGCTGGCACATAAGACAATTTAACCTTTGGAGCAATTTCATGGCATAAATAACGTTTTTCCATGTTTTGAATTCTTGGAATAGCAATGATTAAGTAGACTGCACTGCCTTTCAAGCTCTAAAGCTGCATCCAGAAGAGAGAGAAAACACACAAAACCAGTATCTGGACACATGACCTACTACACTGTGTGCTCTTCACAAACTTTGTTTTTGTGTTATTTTGTCATTCTTCACAACTAGGTTTTGAATGAAAGAATGAGGAAAATCAACCCAGCCCCATTATCCAACACCAGAAAATTAGCTTCCCGTTATGGTAACTCCACTTGATTGGAAACTGTGCAACACTTATCTACAGCTGTGTCAAAACACAGGAACTGATGTCCTCCCTATTCCTAACCTAGCCAAACAGTAAGCCTACATTTCCATATGTCCACTACATTTACAGTATCCACAGCAATTAGTTTTTTCTTGGCTGGCTGTTTGTCTTCGAATAATATGAGTACTTGCCTTTGAAAAACTGGTTTGCAGGGAATCAGCAAGCAAGCTTTTGATGGTCCACATTTGCCTGTTCTTATTCATGATGACTATGAATACCCTCCACTGTGCCAAACAGCCTTCTTATTAAACCCACTTATAACTCTTCAGAATCCCTGATGTGAAAGTTGGGAGCCACAGGAATAACCACTTCAACAGACTAACCTGATACTGGGAACTCTCCTCTTCACAAACATCTCTTCCTTATTGCCAACCCTCTTTAAAACAGCACCATTTTCCATTACACAGCATGGGTTTGTGACCATAACATCCATGTAAATCACTTACCACTTCCAGTCAACACTCCTGGTTTTCACACCAAAGGAGCACAAGGAAAGCCTCCAACTCAGCTGCTTCCTGGCTAATAGGAAGAGTTACCTCCCTCCTTTACTGCAGCAACCAGTCAGAAAAGCCCAGGCTGCAGAGCTTTGTAGCCCCATCCAGGGTGGGGCTAGCCCTTCAGCTGCACAGGGTGAGTGCTGCTGTTAACCCTTCATGGGTGGCACAGTGACAGCCCAAAACCTTCTCCACCCAGGTTCAGAAGTAAATGTTTTATTCTGAAAATGAAATTTGGTATGGGTTATTTCAGGCATTATCATAGCTTTCATTAGTCTATTAACTTAAAGTTTTGATATGCTTGGAAAGAACTCTATTGTAAATTCAATACCCTGCATTTATTTTTGCCAATATGAGGATGCCTTGCTAAGAGGTAGCAGTGAGTTTTGATAGCCTGGTGGCTTGTTACCATATCAGAACATTAATTGTCAAAACCTTGCATGAATGATTTTTGTAAGTGGTCTGATGTGCAGAGATGCTGAGCAGAAGTGGTCGCTCAGAAAACTCTTATTAGCAGAATTAGCATAAGTGTAGGGGAGTTTATGGATCAAAGAGTTTAACATGCAAGACATTTTTGAAAGCTGTCTTTGTCCCAGATATGTGTTTTAAACACTCCTGCACTTCAAGGAGAACAAAATTTGGATAATGTTTTTGGTAAGAAGCAGTAGGTCAGTATTTTCATGGAGTATGTTGCTTTCAAGAGCTACTCCAGGTGCTTTACTTTTCTCAGCTTAGAGGCACTGCTACCACAGTTTGTATTGTTGCAGTAGTTCAGCAGCAGCACGCATGTAATGTATGTGTGCGTGCCAGCAACTCTCCAAACACAGTCAACTCTTTTCTCTGTAAGAGTGAGGGGCTTGGTGATATTTCATGCAAATGCTTGAAGAAGCAGAGAAGTGTTATAGAATTCAAACCCAGCACAGTACACATGTAATCTCACAGCACCTCTGTGAGAAATCAGACTTGGTTCAGTTGGACTAACCAATTAGCTCCAAAACAGTAGGGTTTTGCTGTATCAAAGCTGTCTCCTGCAGAGTTATTTGGTATACCTGCATTATGCTCTAAGCACCTGGTTTCATGGAGTTTGTTATATTAAAGCCCAAAATAGCCCTTCTGATGTCTGCTTGCTACCAAGAATATTTCCACATGTTCAGTTCAGTCGGAACAACCTGAGTGGACTTAGAAGACCCAGCTGGATATGACTGGCTTGAGATAGCTTTCCTCTACCTCCTTGCATGGAAACACAGTCAGACAACACAGGAGCTGAGCTCATACACAGCCATCATAGATTGAGATGGCATATTGGCTCTGGCCCTGTGTGACAGGAGACCAGCTGTACTTGCCTGCTCCTGGGACCCCTGTCATTTTGCTGCACCTGAGCAGGTGGTCCTGAGCTGTCCCTGCACCCATGGCAAATAACTCAAATTTGGCTGACTGAAAGCTGACAACAAAGGCCTCCAAAAGCCCATTTCCCTTTAGGTGAAAATCAAAAAGGCTGCAGTGAAAAGATAAAAGAATCATTTCCTGCAGGTCTCCTTTCTAGTTAGTAACAAGCATCTTCGGTTGACAATGCAAATAGAATAACATTATTACTTATTTTTCTGTTAATAATGTTTAACTTAATAACTTCTTTTGAAAGTGTTTGCTACCAAATTCCAGGGTATCAGATGAGGCCCATCACATGAATGAGTCTGACATGACTGCTTTGAAAAAGCAGGCTTACAAAAGATAAACTATGGATGTAGGAATCAGTGATGAATTTATAGACATAAGTATGTAGACAAAGACCAGCGAGATTATTATCAGAGTGGTTAATCTAGTTTTACAAAGTACATATGAATTCACTAGTTATTTTTTCTTGCTTTTCCCTCCCCCATGTGAAAATGTCATATGCATAGACCTATCTTAAAAACCCCCATTTTAGAGAGTTCTTTTACAAAGTTTTTTACAAATCCTGAATTAATTATTGATCTGACTGGAGGTAATAGCCACAGTAGCAGTGAAGTGTCCCAGAGCACAGCCCGTGCTGGCACAGCTCTGGGTGCCAGCTGTCATGGAGTCTCTGGTTCAGATGCCAGCCATGCTTACATGCTGCTGTGCTCCAGCTAACACATCCTGCCAGAGGCTGCCAAGTGCAGCAGCAAATACTGCTTGGGCAACAAAGGTAAGCCCTGCTTGGACAAGCTACACAGCACAATTCTGCTTTGCAAGCTCTGATCATCACCAGCTCATGCAGCCTGTCACTGCAGTCACTTTCACAGTGTAGACATTTCCTGTGGGTCAAAATCTGACCTGACATAACAGTCTTTTGCTTCATATTTAAGCTCAGGAACTACTCCAGGAAATAGATTAGTCCCAGAGAAAATGTTTGACAAGACTTTAGGTATATTAAACTGTTAGTCCAATGCTCTAGCTGAAGAATTGATAAGGCAGTTTTAGAAACCATTCAAGCACTTGGCACAGGCTGAGGCTGAGTTCCTTCATATTTCTTATTCAGTGTATATAATAACTCCATGCTTGTAAAGCAGTATTTACATGGTCATTCCAATATAAACGGTAAAGACATTCTACTGTAAGCTTGATATCTACCTTTCATATGCTGCATTTAGGTTATATGCTGCATTTAGGTTCTCATTCGCAGACTATGAGTATTATCCCATAGGCTGGATTACATTTGGAAAATCACCCTGGTGATTAAGTTGCTCTTACTTATGTATTCAGAACCAAAACATGCTTATGATTATCATGGTAATTTTTTTTCCTCTGTGCTGCTAGTTTTTGACAGGATGGTACTGAAATTCGCTAAAATTGATTAAAAATTATGATTATGTGCAAAAATTTGAATATTTTTTGCCTGGAAAAATGAGGACAATGTAAGACTTTTCTGTGCTGACTTTTTAAAAATTTGTTTACAGTAGTGTTAATGTTTAATTTTTTTCAGTTGTGCTTAGTTTGAATCTTTTTGGTAATGTGTATTTGAAATTGTTATGGGACTTTACACTATAAGCAGGATGTCTATCATTAAAATATATTCTTTAAAAGTTTTTTTCCTTTTAGTTATCTTTCACTTTCATCTGATGAAGGATAAGAGATAAAACAGGCTTTTGTTGTTTACTGTACATCTGGAGTATAAAAAAAGCACAATATGCGGAAGGGATACTCCATGAAACACTGTGTCAGACACATTTGCAGTCAAAATTCCAGAAATAGCAAGATGTTAGATAGATAATTAAAATGTCTTCCAGGTCTAAACCATAGGGAGCTGGAGTTTTAATCACGTAGAGTATATTCATGAGAAGTTTCCTCTTTTATCTACATGATCAGATTTTGATGCGTTCTTTTAGGAAGAAATAAGATCCAGGTCTGAAGCACAAACTTTGTTATTCTCGGTTAGTATTGGCAGCACTCACAGAATCAAATGCTTTTGTAGAAATCCCTTTTTTTGTTTACCTTTGCTTTTGGAAGGATCTGCAAAAAAGTTCAAGTGCGGTCTGTTCTCAAATACACCCATCCCTTTGGGCTAGACCCACCTGGAAAGCAGCTGAGCAGGGACACCCTTCTGCAAACAGCTGGGTGCCCCTGCCATAACAGCACAGAGAACAGCAGCCTAGGACCAGAGCCTTGTTTTGCTGTGTACCCAAGATGCAGCCTTAAAAAGTTTAACAAAATGCCTGCTACAATAACAAGGTAAACGTGAAGGGGACATTTCTGCTTTGAGGCCTTCACTGGGGCTGCAGGAAAACTGGCATGAGTTTAGTGGGGAAAAAATAAGATTGGCCATTTTTTCATAGCTAGAAGATGGTTTCACAGCTAAAGCACTTCACTAATCTTATTTTCTAATTCCACCACATCTTTTATTAACTTATTTTTCATCTTGTAGCCCACACACAACCACAACAGTTGAATAATGTTACATTTGTATCTGTACCATCGTAGTCTATGCCTAGGCAAATCTAGTTATTGAGCAGTATTTTAACAGCTACTGTAATTTTAAAGAACAATTTAGATCTAGCCTAAGATAAGAGAAAGGAAAACTCATCAGTGCCAAATTAGGCTCTGATGAGGCTCTTGATCACTTTCCTTTCTCCTGACAAAAACAGAAGGTGCTAGTAATGCTGAGAAGGTCTGTGTCCCTGATGAACAGATGTTAATAACAAAGAGCATCTTCCCCATGTTAAATAGCCAAAAGAAGAGATATTGCAGCCATTGATAATGATACCCATATATCATGCATGCTAAATCATGGCTAAATAATTAAAATCTGTGCATGATACTTGTTTCAGACAAGTAAAGCAGATCACAGTTTCAGTGGTCAGAGGAAATGAAATACAGCTTTGCAGAAGTGATTGTCACTGAGCACACGGAGCATTATAATATGCACAAAGAAAATTAAACTAGGAAAAAGGCAATTGACTGTGAGCAGCTTATTCAGCAATGAGGACAATGCAGTGGTGTTTGCCTTCCGGTTATTTTGATGAATTGTTTGAATATGCATTACCATGTGGAGAGAGTGAAAGGAGGGAGATGGTGAGCAGAAAGTTCTGGGGTAAGGTTGGTGGCTGGTGCTCCTTCTTGCTGATGGCAGGGCCATGTGTGCCACCTCTTGACACTACACAGGTCTCTTCCCCTCTTGGCCACAAGAAATCATGGATGGATAGACTGATGATATTTCTTGCAGTGGGAGAAATAGCTGAGCAGAGGCAACTCTAGCCTGTTAACAAATGCCACATGCTGTATTCTTCACTTTACTGGCTCTGCTTGTGTTGGCAGGAGCACTGGAGTGATGCTATTGCCCCTAATTTGCCCAAGCACACCTCACCCAGCTCGTGGACTCACTTTGTGTGTTATGCCTGTGATCGATCTGCAGTGCCCCTCACTAGCAGATATCTCCACACACACACATCTGTGTGCAGAAGTGAGGGGAAGTCTCTATTTCCTGAAGCCTGCCCATGTGCTGTGGCCAGCTGAAGTCGTGGAGACCCATGCAGAGAGCATCTTCTCACATGTCTCGTAAAATGAGGGCTACAAAGCCAGTGCAGCTTTAGTAGCTGTCACACAGACCTTTCCTTCAAAGAACAGAGAAGGGAAAAAAACCCCAAATACCTATTATTCAAAACATGAAAGAAAAATGGGTTGAAATTAATTTTTCCTCCTACTGATTTATAGAAACTTGATAAGGTGAATATGAGGGATAGGAGTAAGTATCTGCTCCATGAAAGGTATATTTACTTGGAATATTAAAATTGAAGTTAAAGTGTAGCTTTTTGTAGAAATTAATGCAAAACTGGTTTCACTCAATAAATTTGCATAAGCTTATACATGAAACATTGAGAACTATAGCAATAGGAATATTTTATGAAATGAATTAGCAACATAGCTAGCAATAAATGGATATTTCCAATGAGGAACATGTGTGCCGTACTCACCTACACTCTTTTTCTGAGGCTGGTGCTCTTTGACAATCTTTTCAACGGTGTGGGGAGAACCAAACACATTTGAATGTCATGATATCATGGCAATCTGTCCCTGTTTTCCACCACTTATAAATTTTACGATCATCAACATTGCATGAAAATTTATTTTCAAATTTAAAATTGTAGAGATGCGTTTCACTCATTTTCCAGTCAGTTGCTACTATAGCAATATTGAGAAAAGTAACCTGAGTTTTCCAAATTCAGTAATAGTGTCTTGATATTAATTACAGAATAAATACAATAATACAAGTAACTTGTTTCACATTATTCCAATTTTCTTATTGTACTTTTCTGTTTTTCTTTGAGTATTAAAGAATTACAATAACATACAGTATACACATACCTACTTTAATTTTGATATCTTTAAGCATGGTTCTCTTTTCTTTGCATGTGCACCCCAAAGACTTTGTGCTGATTAATGTCAATGTATTTCAGTTAGAGAAGGAAAGTTTTAACTTTCTATTCATAAGGGTAGAATTTGTCTAAGGCATGGACACCTAGGGCATATGTCTGAGTCTTTTGGGACGGTGTTCTTTATTCTATTTCTTGCTCCATCTTCAGTAATCTTATATGCTGTGGAGTGCTCCAGGTTAATGATGTAATTTAATCAAAGATTGTTCTTTCTATATGGCTATGGTAATAGTCAAAGATTGTGGCCATGACGTTGTTAAAAAGAATTGAAATAATGGGAAGAGATCAACATAGCATCTTAGAAAGTGTTCCTATGTGTTCTGACTCTTAAACTAAATATCCACTGTTTGCATCTTTGTGAGGCCAAAAATGTTTTTTAAAAAAATTTGAACTGAAATACACCTGTGGCACACGAGGCAACCATCTGTGTGAGGAGATACAACTGCACAACTGGGACATGGTTTCGGTCTCTTTTATGTCACTGGATGTGTGTCCAGTTGCTTTAACAGGCAGTGGAGAGCAATCCTAACAAAATTACAGTACATGAGGAGTCTTCTAGCTAAAATGAAACAATAGAAGTAAGTTTATTCTTTTCCTGGTTTTTGTTGGTTGTTTTTTTTTTCTCCTCTTCTAAATTTATATTTTTCTCCATCCTCCTAGGTCTTTTTTGCCTTTAACAACCACTGATTATTGAAAATTTTGGTTAATACTACAAGATGGAGACTTGGCTTTATTTTCTGGCCAAGATCTGAAATTATTTCCTTTAGATGTACCTATATTGTTTCCTCTGTAAAATCAACACTTGAAAAATGAAGTGTGTTAACTTTAGACTGCTTTTTAGAACCCTAGAAAGTGACTGTTATGTTGGACTGCCAGTTGAAGCTGATTCTGAAAAGCATAGAAAAGTATACCAAAATCCAAATATTTCAGATTATAGTTTTAAACAGTTATCTTTCTGTCTTAGAAGTTTGTTTGAGTAAAAAGGGAAAAAAAGATGCACAAGTCCCCCCATAATATGTTTGAGCATCATAAAACAATTTTTTAGTGTACTAGAACAACTATGAAATCTCCAAAAATCGTCAGTAGAATGGAGAAAAGTATTTTAGCAAAAGGATATTTAACAAATAGGAAAATTCTCTTCATTGTAGTGAAAGGAATCTTTTAAACTAACGTGACAAGGTACAGGCAAAAATTATTATTATACGCTAATGTTCTTTTCAGTGAGTAGCTTATGTTGATTTATTCATTTAGGTAATTATGTACCACAATATTAGTAATTCAGAGTAAAATTGAATTAGGGAATACAGAATAAATTGAAACTGTAGTCATATTTCTTTCTCACTGTGTAACGAACAGAGATGTATTGATGTAAGTTCTAAGTGTACTACATAAGTTAAATTCCCTAGACTGCAATTTGATCAAAAAGCATTAGACATTTACTTAGGCTATAATAGGTCCTTGCCATTGGATGGCAGTAAAATTCTACATCAATCACTGGAGGCAAAGTGAACCTAGGAAAACAATAGGATTTTTCCTTTTTTATTTAAGAGTAGAAAGCTTATGGGGGGATGGTGATGCCTTAAATGCTGTGATAGCACTAATATTAAAACATGTTTTTCTATGTCAAGAGCATTTTAGAAAGAGTAAACTCTATTTCCTGTTATGTGGAAAATCATTTATTTCTTCTTGAAAAGAAAAGGAAATCTGAGCATATTGCAAAGACAATGAAAATCTGTTCATTGTTACTTAGCTATCAGAGGTTTCTCTCTATATGGTTTTGTTTACTTTTTTTTTTTACTCAATAAGATTTGTTGTATTTTGCACAATGTGGAAATTATTTTATGATCAGCCTTCTGTAATAGGTTTTAGATTCTTTTCTTTTGCATCTATTATTACTGAAAAGACTATGACCAAAAGAATCGCATTTTTAATAAAAAAAAAATCAATCCTTTCTGTATGCATGTGAACACAGCACATATACATGAAAACACCTATATAGACAGAGCTTCTTTGGACAGCAATGGCATAAGGCATTTTTCACCGCCTTAGTTCAGACCCATGCCAGGATCAACACCCATCCAAGTTTCTAAAAATCTAGTCATGGAGCAATTAAGTTTCTGTAAGGTGATCAGCACTGAGGATTCACAAGTTATTAAAAGAAAAGGACTGAGTTTATTTCTTGTCCTTAACTAGTAATGTCAAGATTTAGACCAACAATAAATACATTTTTTAATATTATAACTAACAAAAAAATAAGATGCAACTACCATGTTCTTAAAATACTGTTTGTAAAAACTACACATTAAGTAAAAAATAAAAAGATTATCTGACAAATTATCCTAAGCAACATTCGTTTTCCACTTCCTATCAAAAATGTTATTGGCCAGGTTCCTAAAACACATATGCAAATTAGTTTCCCTTTTAAATGTGCAGATCCTGATCAATGGAAATCAAGAGGAATATTGTGAATAAAATTGCTATCTCAATAATTACACTAATTTTGGATTGGATTCTTTCTATATTAAAATAGATTTTATGTGTTTACGATATACAGATAATTATTTATTTACAGGACTGAACTAAATAGAGCAAGAAATGTATTCAGCATGTGGTCTTATATGAAAAAATACGATTTCTTATTTCTTTATTTAGTAGGGGTTTTTTTTAAATTGTTATACTTTTAGTAGCTTAAATTACAGTCTAAATAGCAATAAGTCAACTGTTTTTCACAATGTATTCAGGGTGGTCTGAAAAAAGCTAAAGGCTTTTAATCAGGATTTCCTGGGATCAAACCATGGACTCCCTAGCAATTTATTCACTCACTTTATGTTTAGAGTCTGTTAAAACTTTATAGCTTTTCAAAGATCATATTAGGCATTAAAATTTGGAACTCATTTAACAAAAACTATTTTGGAAAAAAAGAGAAAAAATAGCTTATCACAAATTCATTCTTAGGAAAGAATGTGTAAAATATACTCAATGGAACTGTATTAATCTGGGGTTTATGATGGTGACTGTGGAGTGAAGCAATGCCATAAACCTGGTGATGTAGTGTTAGTTTCACTCACAAGAACTTATAATTACAGTGTTTCTGAACTAAGAAATCCCCACAGAAATATTTCTCCCCCATGTTAAGGCCATGATCCCTCTACTGTCAACTTCAGGGGTTTGAGCAGTACCAGCTCAGTCAGTTGAATTACTCATGTATTTAAGATAATCATATACTAGCAGGATCAAATGTCTAAGATTTTATTGTTGAAATCCCCTGAGAATTAGTACATGGGACTAAATCTGAGGCCCAGACACTATAAATTCACTGATATTTAGTGAGACTGAGCAGCCAGCAATGGGCTGTTCCTATTCTTCTCACATTTGTATTTAGCCCAAGAAGTGTCATTAAGACTCATAAACAGAACTTCTTGAGGTGTTCAGAATTCTTAATGTATCAGAAACTGAGATTTTTGGCATCTCACAGATGGGATTTGGTGCAATATAGGATCAGACTGCAGCTGAAATAAAATTTACAGTGCTGTGATATGTAAAATAAATCTGTCAAAAGATCATAATCTTCTAGAGGCATGTATTAAGCCTACAATTCCTTATTACCAAGGAACTAAACAAACTGCTGCGCTACAACTAACTACTCTCAGTGTTACTAATAGCCTTTCTACTGCCATGCAGATGCTTCTACCTATCTGACCTTGCCTCAGCCATACACCAAACTAATTCTACTTCTCCTTTTAGCTCCTAACTTGCTATCATGTAAAAACATCTATGGTGATAGTGTGAATGTTTCAGTCAACTTCAATCCAATCTTTGAAAGTGTGCTTTAAGTTTTGCAATAGGAAAGTACTCAATATGCATTTTCATAAACCTGAAAAAAAATGGCATCACCAGATATGCACAAGTGTGTGCGTACATATATATATATATAAATACTAGCACAAATCCAGAAGAAAATACTACTAAGCTCTTTTTTTGGTACAGTGTCCAACTGCACACAATGTTGCTGAACTTGAGAATTGTGCTCACTTTTTGTGGAAAAAATACAACATATATACTTTAATTTCAAAAATATAACCATCTTTATTCAAAATAAAGGCCTGATTAACTCAAGAATCAGTAAGATTAGACCCATGCTCAGACAGCAATAGGCTTATACTGACTGTTGCTAATGACCAGGTGGGACTGCTTGTTGATTAGTTATTACTCTGTTTCACAAGTGTAAGAACTTTGGGCAATGTTCAGATATTCAAACTGCTCTATGTGTTGTGTGGATAGGAGCTGGGTGGAAGAAAATAGGTATTGGGAAAGCAGTAGGAAAGCTATATTAAGACATCCTATAAGGCAAATGAAAATTTCAGAGTCAGATGAGCTGTGGACATCTGACTAGTAAAAGATGGGTAGAAAAGGACTGGGAAAAGTGGGCAGATAACTAGAGAATAAAGCAATGAGGCAGGAAGTTGGAGAAGTCAATAAGGTGGACAAAGTGTTGAAATGTCAATGAGTCATCACAGTGGGGAGGCAGCTGGATTGCAGGTGCTGAGCTCAGGGAACTATGGCAACACCAGCAGAGAAGGTTTCTGAATGTCAGAATTTAGTGCCATCATCACAGGGCAGGGCTGGCGTTAGGTAGGTGCTGAGTACTTCTGTTAGCACTGCAGCTTCTCTCTGGTGCTAGCAGACCTTCCTTTCAGAGAAAGGTGGGAACAAAACAGTCTGGATTTCCACAAATTCTCAGAAATTGCTTTCCTACCACATCCAACTATTTTTTTTTAAAAATATTACCATAAAAAGAGCCTATTTATTGGCAAAACCCTTCAGATTCTGAAAAACTCCAGATAAAATTATGGCCTGCTGTAACCGTACTAACAGCAAACTTCAACTCAGGACTTTAGATCTAAAAGAGAAACTTCAGCTATGTTTCTTAAGACTAAGGTCTTTAAAAAGGTAGCTAATTTACTGTCCAACGCCTAATTTCCTATGAAAATCTCAGCCCAAGACCCATAGCTGCATCTAGTAGGCATTCATTCATTTTTCAGGGAGACCCAGTTCTAGAGAACTGAAACGCACCTTTTATGATTTAATAAGTTGCTATATCAATTGGTAACATACCACTTTTATTCTCTGAAGAGTGACTTGTAATGTCACCAGCTCAAACTTCAGATACCTCACCCTGGGTCAATCAAAATAGAAAGATCTTGTAGGTAACAAACACCTGAACAGGGAACTGAGTAAGCAATGACTAGCTGAAAAAGTCAGTTGCTTGCTCCTAATTTTTCCTTATGTAAGAGTCTGTCATTAATATATTTCTAATGCCCAGAACTTTTCTTAGTATCACAGATCACTGTTGTCCAGGTAAGATGCAAATTGGGAATGCACAGAAATGAAGGAGACAGACTGAAGCACTCACCTAACTCAGACACTGCAATCTGCTGCTCTTCCTATATAACTAGATATGGGTCAGACTGAAGGAAGCAGTTTGCAAATTTTTGCCCAAATTGAAACTATTTCCATCTGTCTTATAGATGTTCATACTCTAAACGCTCCTCCAAGGGAGCTGAGAGGCTGAAACTTTAATCTTATGTTACTGAGGGAGGTACAGCTGATCTAACTTGATAGATGTTGATTATTATTTCATCAGTTGCAGCATTTGTGCACACAGAACACTTTCAAAACACAGACAATTTTTGTTGACTTTTGGAGAGGAAGTATGAAGGATCTATATTTCCAAATGGGTCGCTCAGGGCTCATACAGGATGTACATTCCTTCAGTCAAGTAACAGGCACAAAATTATGCCAAGAAGTCATTAGCAGTAAAATAAGTAGCAGGAACCAGGTGCTAAAAATAGATTTTTAAGACAATCAAGTAATTTAGAAACTGTGATATCTTTACTTGAAATACGAATAATTAAAAATAGTAAAAAAACTTGTCAGGAATCCAGTAGTTCAAGAATTAACAACTCTGCCCAGAAACAGTGAAATGCAAATTGTCTACAAGAGCACTCACTGGAAGCAGTTTTCCCAGCTATTAAGTAGAATCAGCTACAAGTTGTCTCCAAAGGTTTTCTCCAGTGGATAAGGTCTGCTGGTGAGGACACACAGCGTATCAGCTCAGCTCTTTGCCCTGCCAGGTTGCCTTTTTGCCCAATATGCCCCAAACCAGCTGGCACGTGACTGCAGA
>JAOXXN010000137.1:12343942-12360463 GCA_026770055.1 Myrmophylax atrothorax
GAGCAGCCCAGCTTAATGGGTTAGAACTTTGCTGTTTAAATCAGGTGCATAAAACCATTAAGTACTCTGGCAAGCCTTTAACTCAGCCAACTGCATCAGTTCATAAGTCAACTTCCATGCCTCCTCTGCTAGCTTTGGTGGCAGATCCCAAGATCCCTGAAGCTCCTTGTATGGCATCTGCCCTTCTCTGAGGACCCCCAGATGAGTGAGCCAGGCAGGGTGGACCCTGGACACTCCCTGCCTCTGAGATCACAGCCTGCAAGGAGCAGCACAGACATTCACACCGAGGTTTGGCAGGGACATGGGTTTTCTGAAGGCAATACCACCAATCACCAGCACCCTGCAAGGCTCTGCCAAACTGGGAAAAAAGCAGAAGGGAATTCAGGGCAAAAGGGGTCACATACCAAATGCTGGATAAAATTTATTGTAAATCTCTATTCTGATAACATTATTATCAGTTCTACTGATAAATACTTACCATGATTAAGATAAAAGTAATGACTATATTGTTTCAATAAGATTGTTTTGTTGTAACATTGCAACAAATATACATCAACAAAATAACAATTGCTAATATTAGTATTGCCTTAGCATCCATATTATGTTAATGTTGCCCAGAAATCTCTTGTAAAGCATTCAGTGGGGGAAAAAAAAGTAGACATGAATGTGGAATGCCTAGGATGTGCTTTTGAAAACAAAAGATTTATTAGGGCTGTGACAGACAAGTACCAAATTTGTTCTTGTTGCTCTGTTCCTACTTGGAAAGCTGTTGTGAAAATTTTGGCCATTAACCTGAAAGGAATGCAATTATATCTGTTTTAATGTTTGTAATTATGTCTGCCTTATGAAACAAAGATGTCTATATAGCACCAGAGTGAGTTCCAAACAGAAAAGACAAACTTCAACTGAGAGTTGACTTTAAAAAATAATGGATAGAAATATTTCCATGAAGCTTGGCAGGAATATGTACACTGTAGATGAACAACTGTTTTAACAAATGTTCATTAGAAGTATCCAGAATCCGAGGAGGAAATAGCATAACTGCTGATGTCTGATTTCATTAGGATCAGAACCAATGCACTGCTAAATTATCACAGGATATTTTATGAACTGTTATTGATGATTTAGTGGCAGGCTAGGTTATGTAGCCTACAAGCTGTCACCTTTAAGGTGAGGCCAAATGTGAGCCCAAGGATATATTCTAAAGGAAAATGTAACAATTATTATAGCATGTGTGTCAGCAAAGTTCATATGATTCATTGTCCTTCTGGTAATAGGAAAGCTGTCAGTGGGTGCTCTTGGGCATGGTTCAGCTAACTATATAAAGAATGTTCTCTTAAACATTCACCTACGGCTTGGGATTCAGAGGTTGCTTGTCTGATTAAATGGAAAGGAGGTAATTTAAAAGCATCTTCCTTTCCAAATATGTTACTGTCAATTGGCTTTGGTTCAGAGGTTTCCAATCTGAAGTACATGAGGCAGCTGCAGAAGAACTCTATTAATATTCCTGCATAAAATGCTTTCTTAACCCAGGTCAGCTCCCCTATGCACTTTTGATGTATTAGAACTTCAATGTCTAACTGAATTGACAAGTGATGGGCTTTACAATCAATGTGCACAAAGGACATGCCATTCCCAAGCAAGCTCAAGATTTATTAAATATAATGATAAAGAGGAACATATCAAGTGGAAGCTACTGTGCAGTGTTTTGTTCCTCTACAGCACATATATTGTGCAAGTTACACCTGTGATATCAGCTGGTTTAAAAGTGGGCTACAGCTCAGCTCTCTTTCAGCATTAAGTAAATGAAAGCTTTGAATCTAGTTAAAATGCTGAGTGTCAACCTGAATGTTCAAGAGAGGGAAAAAATAAATCTGTGGCATGTTTTCCTTAATGTTTTGCCACAGGTTGATTTCTGAACTCACAGCACAGATGTTTTAAATATGATACAACCTATTTGCTACAATGTTCAGTGCTAATTCTTTTGGAAATATGTACTAAATTAGGGGAGGTTATGTTTTCTTGTGTTGAAGTAGCTCAGTTCCCACTAGTGTTTGCAGGAACTTTTTCACCATTTCGTGTTGTTTTTTTCTTTAATGGGCAATGTTGAAATGAAGTGGCAGGGTCTTTCAGAGAAAGGCTAACTTACAGTAGTTTCTGTATAATGCTCTACAGATGTAGATGTTCCCCAGATGTGAACAGACTAGAAACTTAGTTTTGTCTCTGGGTATTCATTCACGTATAAATCTCCCAACACATTCTTATCTGCTATGTAAATAAGATGTGGAATTCCAATAGTGTCTCAGCCTTCTACAGCAGATGGTATAGTGAGATTTACCACACCATTACATTTAATGGGATTGAATTCATTTGGATTTCTTGATGTTCACTCTGTCCTTCTCTGAGCAGCAGTGTTGCCAATGTTCCTGATTATATATGATTTGAGAGAGTGCTTAAAGAAGAAAAACCCCTTTATCTTAGAAATATGAGTATTTTCTGTCAAATTTTAAAGTGTGTATGTATTGCATTTCAGAGGATTTATAAGCCCTATGAGAAAAGGATATTTAATGAATATTCAACAAAGAACTTGAAGTCATTACATTTGAAGATTTTTGTAAATATCAGCTATCCAGTTAACTGTTTTAGTACTAGCATCATTATATATTCATTTGGAAACAAATTAGCTTTTTACCTCATCACATCAGGGTAGACAGAATGAAAACAAGAAGATAGAATCTATGTTGAGGGAAAAAAAGAATCTTTTAAAAACATAATCCAAATAGAAATTTTTGATTTTCATTTCAAAGTAAGACTGGCTCACTGTATGCAATAATTATGCTAAATAATAAATAGTAATTTCAAAATTGAAGTGCAAACTGACACTACTAAAACATAATTAAAAATGACAGTGTAAAACACTGTCAAATTTTTCCAGTGAATTTTCTTTTAAAAAATGCTGCTGCAAATGCCTTGATCTGCTCGATCCACAAAGTGCTGTGTACCCAAAATGACATCTAAAAAGTATACCGATATCCTATACAGTCATCCATTAGATGTTGCTTTAACTTATTTTGTCTGCTTCACATCCTGTCATTTCTGCTATATCATATGTGGCCTGAAAATTTACTCAAACCAGTCTTATGAATTCAGTCATGCTATTGCTATCATTCCTCACAACACTCATAAGACCACCAAGATACTGTCACAGGACAGCTGAATGAGGAAAAAATGATTCATTTTATAATAAGACCTAGTAAGAATTTTAGAATTTTTCTACCTCAAAAGCACCCAGCTTTTCTAGTTAAATAAAACTTATTTCTGAAGCCAAGCTTCAGGCTCAAGAGATCTGAACTGTTTCATAAATTATTTTTTGAATTGTAAATCAGTCATCTGATCAGCAATAACATACTCTTTACAACAGTGCCAAGCAAGGGTAGCAATAATGCTGAATCTACCATGCATGAATGAAAAGGCTTTAATTAGCACAGTGAATGGCAAACATCTCACTTTTCTCAATAACTTACATAGGCAATACCACCTCTGTAGCTGATCTGGTTTACACACAGAATTTCTAAACTAGTGGACACCTCAACTTTGGCTTTTAATTTGAAGACAGATGAAAAATGAGATGTCAAAGTTCCAAAACTAATAGAAAAATATGGAAAACTCTGGAATACTGATTATTTGATTTAAATAGTGTAAGACTATAGGATAAAGAGGTGTTTCCATCAAATCACCAACCTAAAAGGCAACCAAACTGTAATCATACTAGGAGCTCTGGGCTGGACTTCCCAGGAAGAGAGTGGAGGAGGCTAGAGGCTCATTTGCCCAACTTCCATTATCCTGGACACTCACAGAAAAAGCCAAAGTGCAAGATCAAAATTGTCCTATTAAAAATGCTAGGCTTAAGAGAGACAGAATTTTAATGGACAAATGTTCTGATGGAAAGTTAAGTAAGCTGTAGTTTACGGCAAGTCACTTTTGCCAACATCACCACACAGAGGTGGGCAGGTTTTGCCAACACACTTGTTTTGCTGGCAGTCATGGGGGAGATGTTCCAACTGTTGCATAGTGATCACACACCGCTACACCGTGTGCTTGCTGACTCCAAACACTAACAAAATATAATCATTAGGAAATAATTTTGCTTTACTGTGACTTTATCTACCAAAAAAAGGAGAAAAATCTAAAACCAAACAAACAAACATGGAAGAGGCAGTATGGCAGTCCTGATTAATCTCTGCTATAGTTTATAATTGAAGTAAAAGTGAGAGCTCTATATGAGCATGTTCTATATGAAATTCAAAGTCTTCTGAAGCATTTTTGAGACTTTTTAGATAAAAAAGTCCCCAAGAAGAAAAACTAACTGTCCCAAGTTAATTCAATTTTCTTTAATACTGAACTTCTAATGGCTCATGCTGGCTTAAACTGAGACTCCCCATGAGATGAATCAAACCATTGTTTCATTATCCATAAGTACTCATGGTTTGAACATGTATTAGAATCAGGTTATTTTCTTTCAAAACCCATGAGAATAAATCTTCTCCAAGACACTGGTGGTGCTTTCTTTTGGAATATCAGAGGAGCTCTATTATTTAATGTGTCCTTTGCAGTCCTAGTAACATGAAAAGGACAGGACAAAAAAGTTCATAATGTGTCCACACGTCAAAGTCTTTGGGTTCTGTCTTTTACTAAAAGAGTGACAAGTTTATCTGTGTCAAACAAAGATCTGTTCTCCTCTTTTTATTTTTTCCCTTTTTTTCTGTATGGTTTGCAATCTTCCAAACACGGGCAAGTGAGGCAATAGCCGCAGCAGAGAAGTAAAAGGTAACCCAAGACAAGGAGTGATATATCAGAACTCCATTTCTGCCTAGTCAATGCACCATTTACACACTTAGATGCATCAAATAGTGGAATGTATGCACTTTATTTTATAAAGCACTACAGGATATGTAAATGATTCAGTGGAGGACTTGATACTCAGGTGAATTATGAAATAGTAAATGGCTTTCATTTAATTGCCTGGAAGCTATTCCTTGAGAAGCAAACAGCAACAACAAAAGAAATCTGTCTACACAGCCAGTGAAACCAGCCCAAAGAGTGAAAAGGAGTTCTCCAGCGAGACACTAGATATAATACAAGAGTTACTATCTCTTCTCTGTGCAATCCCAGGGTAAAGAAAACCTCTCCAGACTTCTTAAAGTGGCTTCCTGACTCCCCAGCAGTGGTTATTCATACTAGCCAAATTATCTGTGTAACTTGGAGCTGCCTAGATAATGTTTTCATTTAAAAAAATTCTAAATGAAAATTTAATCTCCTCTTCCTGTGTTGTCCTCTTTTCATTTAAAGATTGGCATGCTTTTTCACTGAAAGTATTCTAAAAGACAAAGATCACAGTATTTAATTTAGCATTTCTTTAAAAATAGGCCATTAGCTCTGTCTATTTTAAAGTTTCTTATTTAGGTTATTTTAGAAATTCTAGGGTCTGGTTGTAAGAAGATGATGCTATTGACTTCAGTAAGTACTTTATGCATTGCACGTGGCTTCAGTAGCTGTTATGGGTCTGCTACCCAAGTCCATCTTCCGTGTAACACAAGACTTGAAGATTCCCCAGTTTGGGTAGGAAAAACAGGCAGAGTCTTCCACTAAAGTACTTATGATACTGACTCCAGATGGGAAAACATTTTGAAATTATGGAGAGCCTGCTTCTACATCTTTGATCACAGTGAATAACTTCTTTCTCTACAGATGGTGCCACTGACAGCAGCAGTTCCTGCTGTAGAGTCAGGTGCTAGACAACCTGAAATTGATATCTAAAACTGGCCCAAAGTACAGTTCTAGCATCTGAAGAAGACTATTCTTTTTGTAACACAAAAGGAAACATTTATCATTCCTTTTTCACTTGATAGTCACAATTTTTGTACTTATTTTCTTTTAATATTATCACTAAAGGGAAATTTCAGCTACTTCTTCTATTACACTTCTCTAAATTTCACTTCTACTACACTGCTCTAAATTTCACATTGCTCATGCAGTTATGAGCAAGAAAAATTTGAGTCATGGTCCAAACCTAGAAGCTTGTAAATCAAAGCGCACCACTGTGTTCTTGTTAGTCTGTCCCTAGGATTTAGATAAGAAAAAAATTTTAAAAGATGAAAATAATATACTGTTAAAGTTGATTAGCTGGCTGTAGTCTCCTAGATACAGAAGATTTCATCCTTTTGCACAGCAGGTGCATGCATGACTTATGCAGGCAAAGCTCAATTTTGTAAAGGTTAAATTTGATCAAATTGATTAAATACAGATCTTCCTTCCATTCTATCAGAATCAGGTTTATGTTTACTGGTTAGAAACCCATTTCCCAAAACCCATAGTCATTTCCTTACTTTACTGAGTCTGTTTATTAAGTATCTACATTTTCAAATAAAGAAAAAATCCTTTTACTGGTAACTCAAAAGTGCCTTAAGTAACCCCCTGCAAAAATGTTCCTCTTCACCTGTGACAAAGAAAATAAGTAAAAATTCCTTCCAGCCTACTAGGTTTGGCACATCAATGCTCAGACCAGATTAAATTATTACTTTAAGTAAAAATACTTTTTCTTTAGCAAGGCAGAAAAACAAAGGTTCCAAAAGCATCATACACTGAGACAAATAAAGTACTTTTGGCCAAAACTGAAAACACAAGTCTGGAACTGGCAAATGTTTAAATACCAAGCTAAGAACTATGTATATGATTAGTAAGGTTGATTTTGACAGAGATTCTTACAAAGTTAAACACATGCATAAATTTTGCATAGGACAGGGAAAAAGCAAGCCCTGTTTCTGGGAGACTGAATGCATTAAATTCCCATTTGAAGTATCTCATAACTGATAATATTCAACACCTTGTGAAAGGTACTCGGCCTAGGGGCAAGGCTGCTAGTTTACACCTGAACTGATGGCTGGTGGTGGGCAGGGTTTCAGTGCCTCACCATGGAAAAACCTTTGCAGCATCCAGGAATTATAATGGAATTTATTCAGGGTCATTAACTACACAGAGACAGCTGTGAGCACTAGTAAGATTTACTTAGCATGAGGATATAAAAATTAACCAATCTCCTAGATTATAGATACAAATCTGTGCTCTGAATCTGTACAGATCAATGCTAAATGAATCATTAATATTCTGCATGAAGCAGAAAAAGAAGTCGATGAAAGCTGATCCCACCACCTTGTCATTACACTCTCTATTACCACAAGTTCATCCAGAATTGCGAATCATTACAGCTTCTCCAGCATCTGCCACACTCCACTACCGTCCCTGGAGCACTCAGAGAGTCAAATATGTTTACTAAAGCATAAAACTACTAGCACCACTCATCCATGGTTACACAGACACATATGAACATTACTTTAAAAGTGTCATAGACCTTATATTTATTGTTCTGAATAAACATTAGTCTCATGAGCAGAGAAGCACCAAAGACTGGAGACTGGCAATTACTCAAAGGATAGGTACACTGCCATTAGCTGCAATGAAAGCCTGTCTGTCTTTCCATGTCAGTGGATTTCAGCACTAAGAAACATTTTCTTACATCAGACAGGAGAATTTAACTCCCTGCTTCTTTAGTCTTATGTACTTAGGCAATAAGACCATAATGTTGCTGGATGTTTGACTGGCTCTTGACACAAATTGCACTAGACACAATAGATAATTAGCAGTGCATAGGCTCTGTTTTTAATCCAAGCCTTTTAATGTAAGTCTCGAAAACTAATATTTGGACTACCTGAAACATTTCATGACCTTTCCATTTTTGCAAAAAATGTACCCTCTCCTACAATGCAGATAAAATCCTAATTCTCTTTATTTTCAAAGAAATTTTTTTGGGTTCAGCCTGTTTTAATTGTTACTTTGATTTTAAAAATTAAATATTTTAACAGTTCAAAAATAAACATTTTTCTATCAACCATTTTCATGAAAATTCAGCACAGTTTTAAAGTCAACAAGAAGAAAAGACCAAAGACTAAATTCTAGCTGTGTAGTTTTCTGTAAATAAATATTCAATTATGTATTTGATATCAATGCACTATAAACATCAAGGCAATAGAAAATTGTTATTTATACTATCATATTTCTAATTAGAAGGGACAGGAATCTTTTCAAAGGGACTTTCTTCTAATCTAAGTCTGCCATCATCAGAGGCACATTGTCAAGAAAATCAGAACCAAGTCTGATGCCCAGATGTTTTCTGTAAAATGCTATTTGGACTGTGACCCAAAGACTGTGACCATTCACCCAAGACACTAAAATGTGCCAACGCTCTCTGTACTTACTAAACAGCAGAGGTGTTTCTTCTGCAACACAACTCCCAACAACTTTTTAACCCACAGCATCTATGACTGCCTAAAATTGGAGCTACCTCTACTGCTATTCAAAAATTAAGTATTGAGCTCCTTCCAGTATTTCATTGGCATGCTACAGTAAATTGAGAGGAGAAGAAGAATAGCAAAACTAGTGTTACCGTTATTTTCCACTATTTTTCTGGTAGCCCCAGAACCAAAAGCTAATGTGTGTTTTGGCAAAGTAAAACTTCAAGGCTGATGGGAATTGGGATTATTCTGGTTTACATCAGCTACTGGCCTCACCCAGGGCCTTTGGCACTGTCCTCTAAGGGATGAGTTTGACAGGCTGAGAGGCTGGAGAAGACCCCTTGCCTCTCCTCATTGTGCTGTGCTGCAAAGTGCCCCGGGATGGAAATTGGGGCTGGAGGCTTCACGCGCTGACAGAAATCGAGGCAATGTGCCATAAGGCTTTTTGTAACTCATCTCTCAGCCTCACAGAAGGCAATAGGCAGCCTTTTTTTCTTCAGCAAAAATCTGCCTTTATGTGTTGCTCATATTCAGCTCAAAATCAGATGCTATGCAGATCAGTGCCCAAAATATCAATCCAGCCAAATGTTTGCCAGAGCTTTAGGGAAACCTTACAGTCTCAGAACTATTTGCATTCTGAGTTGAATGTGCTTTAATTTAGATCTACTGGCATCTGCTATGTTTTCACAATCTTTTAGATGGGTTGCTTGGATTATTAGCAAGTTAACAACTGTGATTTGACTTGTTTTACTCCGCTTTTCCCTCCCCCTAATATGGAAAGACAGCAGACTATGAAATTCTGCTACAAATTGGTCCAACCTGCTCATTCGATTTGACATTTTGAGTTTTTGTAGTTTGAGATTTACTTTCTAGTGTCCACCCATGCCTTAGAACCGTATCATTTAAGCACCATGCAGACACCTCTTAAGTTATACTCCAGACCTTTATTGACTGTATTGACTCCTTTCCTCTCCAATCTCTGTTCATCTCCTTAGTCACTTATTGCCTTTTCTCCCAAGTCTGCAAGCACATTGTTCTGTAAAAGACATTTCACGGATATGTCCTCCTTTTTCACTGAAATATCCTCCTTGCTCTACACCTTTTATTCCCTGAGCCTTTCAATAGCACATGCCAATCTCTTCTATTTATCAACGGGCACCAGTGAAACTGCTGGATTTTCTCTTTTTCTTTCCAGACTTGTGCTTCACATACGCCTGGGCAGAATAAGCTGGGAAAAGACGTGATGGGAAAAACAGTCATGGGGAATTGCATTCAACTATGAAAGCAGCATGTAACTGCTGTGGTCCTTGAACAACAAAAAGCTTAGAACATTCACCTTTTTAATTTGTCTAATAAAAATGGATGGTACTGGTGTGGAATGGATTCTAGCTGCTTTAGGCTGGTGTTTGTATGAGCAACAACTCAAGGAACCTCAGGAGTCCTCACTTAAGAGAGTGCTGATTCTCCCTCTGGTTTGCTTTCCAATACTTGGAAAGCACTAATGAGTGTTTTAAATCAAAGACCATCTCAAATATTAATGATGTTTCAATGTGCCTCCTATTTAATGTAAAGCAGCACATAACACTTTTCAGCTGACTTTTTTTTTTTAATAGATTTTGTACTCTAACTGGCATTAGCAGGAGACCTCCGAGTGGCATTAACATATTAAGGGCACTTAGTTCCCTGCGTGTCTGTATCCCAGCCACCCAATGAGTAACAGTTACGGTTGAGCTTGTGGAAATTCCTTTCAGGAACAGTTTCATATGCAAACACCTTTTATGCCCTTTGGTTTATTACATCTCTCTATTTTATATTTTTACAGGGATTGGCTGTCAGAAGTGACATATCACATCACATTGTTTATATATAACACCATTACAAAGACTTCACATTTAGCTGCAGCTCACTAGGGCTGTTTTCCTTTTGGGGTGTAGTTTGTGCCAAAATGAGAGGAAATAGCATTTCCTCTGAGAGTAATGAGCAGCTGGTGCTTTTGCCCTGGTGTTTATGGGATGTAATAGGCACAGTGGCACATTTGGAACTGGTTAGAGAGAAAACTAAATGCTGCTTTCTTTTATCACCCCCTTTCCCAAGAAGGCTTTTCAGTTTCTATGGTTTATACCAATTTTAGGAAAATGCAATAAAAATAAAACTGCAATGCTTTGCCACAATGTAGTCAGATATTACAATGTACGCTTGGTAAATATGGACTGTTTTTATCTACTGGAAGCCTAGAAACTAAGACAATAAAATATTTTAAAAACTTCTCCAAATAGTTCTTGGAAGAATTAAAGCAAAGGGAGTACATCTGGAAATCATATTTGGAGAAGAATCAGTGAAATTGCCAAAACCCATACATCTGCTCTTCTGGCCATTGTCTGACCTTAACTTGCATATTCATGGCTGCCATTCTCATACCAAGAAACTTTAAGTGTTAGGATATCAGTAGAACTTTAAAAGTACTGATTTCTCCTACATAGCATTTACTAGTTCTTCAACTAGTGTAAATTGGTATAGCTTCATTAACTGTGATAGTGCTATGCAACTCTCTGAAAACAATATAAACCCATTGAAACAGAACCAGGATCTGCTCCTTTATTCACAGCACTTCAGACTGACTGATTAGACCATTATGGATTGTGAATAGGGGTGGCAAACACTGTTCCACAGATAATGTCCTCTTCATCAGCCATACTAATTGGTATTTGTGGTGATATCATAAACACTGCATAAAGTAATGATCCGCACTTGATAGGATTTCAGTAGCCAACAAGTATTTGTTTGTGTTGATATAATACAATGAAACACATAATTATCTACCCTTCTGGTAACAGTGCTCTTTACATGGATCATGGTTCATACAGAGTTATGTCATTCTCAAGTAGTGATGTCACACTAGTGATTTGAGAAATGAGGTTATGGCGAGCAAGGAGCAGTACCCTTCCAAGACGGTTACAGAAAGAGACTTCAGAAGGGTGCTGATTAGAGGTTGTTCAGCTAGTAAGCCTAAACATGTGCTTATGGAATTATTTTTTAAACAGTTCATGATTACACAAAGCTTTAAAAATGGTTATTTACTCAGTATTGCCTCAAATTTTCCACCTAAGTACAGATATGGGCACCTTATTTTGTTAACTTCAGTTTTTCTAAAGTTATGACCTTCCACAAAGCAAGTTCAAACTAGGACATGCATGTAGGGCACTCAGATGAGAATTCAAAATCCTACCATAAGAACCTAGTTTGAAAAAAACAGTTTTAGCACTTCTCAGAGAAAAGTGCAACACATAAGGCTTGTAGCCCCCAGACTGCATGGTTAAATAGCATTTAGGAATCAAAACAGACAAGCAACTAGTACGAACATTTGTACAATCCCCTCTGAGACTGCAGAGAGGTTTTCTAACATTAGCAACCTCCTTAGGAGAGTTTCTGCTTCATAAATGCTTTTCATACGATTCTGCCCCTTCCTTTAAAGGTCCTTCCATTTAGTGACTCGTCATTCTCTTGTTCAGAAGCTCTAAGGTGGTACTTGCCATGGTCACAAGGTTTGGATTAGCTGACAGAACACTAAGAGGTTCTGACAGCAGATTTTAAAAAGTGTTGGTAATTCACATGCAATATTATTCAGTTTAGCTGACAGAAACTGTCAAAATCCCACTACTTGTCATTAAAATCTATCTCGTATTCCATAATTAGTGGGTTTGAGTTGCTTGTTCCACCCCATCATTAGTTCATGTTTGGCATGAACTTCAGCTTCAGTGAGCTAAGATGGGGTAGGCTTATTAAGCTATTGAAAAAACTACTGAGCAAATCTTACCACCAGCAACCTGTGCAAACTTTCCCTGGTCAGGAACAGATCATTGTCATCTTACAGTAAGGACACAGGAATTCATCTTCCTGTTGGAGTGAGAATATGGCACACCTCACAACCTCTGCCCCTTTGCACTATTTAAGGTAGAAATTTTTTATAGTAATATGTCTGGAGCTTTAATTTACATATAATAAATCATCTTGACCTGCTGCACCAACCACCCAGCATGTAGTAGACCTAGCAAGTTCCCCTGGGAGAACTTAACACCCACGTTAGTATTCTCCTGAATATAGTACAGTTGATTTGAGCTCTAGGCCCAGGATTAAAATGTGCAGTCATGGTTCAAACTCCATCTTTGGGCTGCTCTGGCTTGTGTGCCTGCCCTCCTGCAGTCCCCTCTTCCCAGGGGCCCATCTGTCTGCGCCCCACATCGTGGTTCAGACCAGGCACAGCTGTCGAGTCTTTCCCTACCTACCTACCAGAGACTCATGTCTTACAGAAAGCATTGAGAAAGCTAATTTTTAGCCAGGTAGGGTGTTGGTCCAGACTATCTTTTGTGTGTAACTGTTTCACACTTCTGAGTTTTGCTTAACCTCCTAATGGAGTTTCTGTGCTTATGGAAAATATATTCAAAGCAATCGCCAGAGGAAGCTTACACAGCCACGAGATTGATGTGAGGTGTACATAAGATCTGACCCAAAAATGGTCATTTCAGCTGCCTAGGGTTAGTGGAGCACAGGAACATCTCACCAGCCTTACCAAAACAGCTGAAGAAGAAAGTGCATAAGCTGAAGCTGGTCAAAACATGATCTTTTACTCAGCGTGTGGAGAGATCTATGAAACACCTGGAAGCATGGTGTCCGTGGAAGGGCTATCCTGATGGAAGCTGTGTTTATTATATCCAAAATTCTTCAAATAGCTGGCACTCAGTTGGCTGCCATCCCATGGTGGCACAGCACAGGTCCACATCCTCAGCCATACGTGGGTAACTATCTAAACTGATTGTGCATACGGTTCCACATACAATGTGAAGCCAAGCCCCAGTAACTTCCAAGGAGAGTCCCAAAAGACACATACTTATCAGCTCATTCCTGTTCCATTTCAACTCTTTTTAAAACCAAAAATGACCTTCCCCTGGTTCACCAGCCATAAACCCACTGGAATATTCTACAGTGAGTCAATCAGTTTGTCATGCCAAGATTGTACAGATCAGTAAGAAGTGATATTTTATAATTACACATAAAAGGACTGGAATGATCTTTTGCATCTTTATTTACTTGTATTAGAAAATGTCTTGGCAGACTTAGCCATTAACATTTTCTGCTTTCTCAAGGAAAAGATAATTTATCCTCTTAAGGATATTAGACTCCTGTGTATTGTTTTTCCCCATTTGGTATCCTTGATTCCCCCTTCTGAACACTTGAGTGCTTGCAATCAGCACACAATGACACTTATTAATAACAACTGAACTAAACACCCCACCATAACGTTGTAATACCATAAATAACACCATATAACACCAGCAATGTGGAGCAGCTTCACTGTGCAGAGATTCGAGTCTCTCCATACCTACATCTGTTTTCTTTTCCCTCTGGTACATCTGCTGTGGAGCATGACCCCTGCTGAGCACAATGAGACCCAAAATCATGTCTTTTGCTGTAATTCTGAGCCCCAATTCAAATTCTGGTGCTCGGATTTAATTTCTCAGAAACTGACAGATGCTGGATCAACACAACAGCATACAGAAAGCTGTGTGTCATGTTCTGCTGTCTTTGTTATGCTTATTATGTCCTACTGGAGAGGTGGCCGACAAACAAATTCTGTAGCACACCTTCTTGTTACATTATATGCCATATTACCAGCAACAAGAGAAATATATGAGACATATGGGGAAAGGGAGAAGAAATGTTATATGACTAATCTGTATAACAGACCACTAAATTTCAGTGCTGCTTTATTTGCTTCAAACAGCAACAGATAGAAAAAACATTCACTGATGAAATGATCCTTTTTCTTTTCCTGCTAAATTTTGTTCTTATTAGTAATAGACATACACATAAATACAGTAATAGACTTGAGCAGCTGCTTCAGCAGTTACAGGACTGCAAGTTGTGGGTATTCCTGTGGTCCCTGAGCTCTGCAATTCCTTTTGCTCTGCACCTCCCCAGGGCACAAGAAAGTCCAAGAAAATTTCACTTGTAGCCCTCTCTCTCGTCAGGAGAGGAGGGAGAGAAATATATAAATCCTAAATACATCAGACAGAGGACATCTTGCATGTATGCAAATTAATTTTTTTCTCTATGCAATTCTAAAAGTCTACATAGTAACTTCTGAAATCCTTTTAAAGGTCTGTAGGCTGCTCCACAAGAGAGCTAATGCAATCCTTGGTGTGCTTCTTTCTCCTCACATTGTTCATGAGTAGCCTATACAACAGCTGATCAACATCACCATAACCAAAAGTGAAAGAAATCTCTTCCTGTTACTGGGAAAGCTAAGGATTATAAGCACACACATGCATGCCCCCTCAGACAGGCACTGTCCACCAATGTTGGAAACATGTTATTGAGCTAAACAAACTTTTAACACCCAGGAGGACAGTATCTTACATCTCTACATACAAATCTCCAGAGAGATCCAACAGGTATTTTACAAATATTGTATCTTCCCAGCCACGTACCTGAAGAGTAAAAATCCTAGATGATGTGGCTTAGTACTTCCCCATGTTTGGAGGTGGCTAAGCACTTTGTCAAGCATTCAAGGCAACACATTCATTATTACTAGACTTCAAATTCCCAAAGCTGGAGAGGAGAGCAACTACTGGGCATGAAGGAAAACACCTCCCTTTCCTGCTCCATTCTCCAGATCTCCATCTTTCCTTGTCTACTATGAAACATTTGCTTTTTGGGCAGGCTGTTTTCCTAAAGGGTAGGCTGATGACAAGTCTCACAGAAAGCCTAGATCTTTGATATATTTTACTATATGGTCTTCGTAGGAACAATTTAATTGCATTAAAAGTATAACAGCAATCACTGGACATCTTATGATGCAATGAAAAACTATGCTTAGGTAATGTGCAATGATTATTCAGCATATTTAGAAAAACAGGAAGATTCCAAGAATAGTAATAAAGTTTCTGCTCTCTTCTTTATTTTTCTAAGTAGTTTGATTAGCTGACTTTTTCCAGGCTTTTAAAATGAGAATTATTTTTACTTTTCTTGCATCGCTAAATTTTCCTCACTTTTTCTCTACTCCACTCTCTCCTCTCCCCCCACCATTTTTTGCTTCTGAAGAAGGGTATAAAGAAAAAAACCTGAGCACTGACTAGTTTTCTCTGTTTGGGGAAAGGAAAATTTGAGAGACAGGTGACTTTTGGTTATAAACATAAATATCTAAAATGATTTGACAGCTCTTTTTTTATTTATGGAGCATGGGATAGATTTATGATCTTTTCAAAGCTATTTGATAGTATAAGGGAAAAATGTCCATATTTTGTGGTGTGGACCTGCACAACAGCATGTCTGTTTCAACCATTGCTATATCCACAGGGGACAGAGCAGACCAACCTGCAATGGTAAACAAATGAAAGCCCAAAGCTTTTTCCCTGTAATATTTCATATATTAGAAAATTACATATGAAAATACAATGATTAGGAAAGTAGCATGCTCCCAGATTACTGGGCTAAAAGAAGCTCATCCCAGTGTTTTTCATGGCTTTCAGATCTACAAGGCGCTGGCAAGATATCAAAATATCACCAGCAATGCAGTTCAGCACTATGCAAAGCAGATTTTTGAAGGACTGTACTTCTGCTGGCTGTACTGCTAAGACCTTGTATTATACCCAAGCATTTCTTTCCTCACTGGTTTAGATTTGACCATAACATTTTTATGATGTGTGTTTTGACAACACCAGTTAAGCAGCACTGCTTCCAGTGTACACAGTCTTGCTGACCGTCATCCTTATACGTGCTAACACTTGCAAGACACTAAGTGCAAACATGATATAGCAGTAAAAATGAAGCTGAGGTTTTTCTAATGCTAAAAATACCTAAACATACATGTTAAACAAGGTGTTTCAGAGTACTTTAGGGTGGTGATTGTCCACATACATAAATTTCAAATAAGTGTATGGTAATTCAGGTCTGTTTCTATGTCCTAGGACGCAATATCCTTATTCTAAATAGTCTTTCCACTTTTTAATATTTGTTCCTTCCTTATCTAAATTAAAATTACTGGGAAAGAATCATTGTAACAAGTAATACACATTCACTGACAAAAAATAGTGTTGTGACTGACACAACATTGTAAAGCATTTATTGGATAAAGAAGTTCAGAAATTTGGTGGTACTCAAGCAAAGGTTAGGCAGT
>JAOXXN010000137.1:12360563-12379579 GCA_026770055.1 Myrmophylax atrothorax
AGTATCAGGCACTGTAGCAGAGAGCCTGGTTTTCTGAGACATTACAGCTTCGGGAGCCATTTAGACTCATTTATATTATGTGTAAAATAAACATCATCTGTGTGAATGGTGAGTGTGAAGTGTTAGAGATTTACACCTACTTCATATTTATGCTGTACTCCTTTAAGTAATTATAGAGACCAAAACAGCTGGCTAGACAGTATTCTTATGGTTAGCATTTGTAACCACTGGAAAGAAATTCAAAGTAGAAATAAGAGACAACTTTGCTCTGATGTAAATGAGATTAAGCCCAAGGGAGTAGACAACTCACAGAGAATTCACGGATCTCACCTGTTTTCTTCTTTATTTTTTTTTTTTTTTGAAAATGAGGTTGCAGTAGTAACTAAGTCTACAGCAGTCTGAGAGCTTTCTCTTTAGTCCCTCATATGTATGTAATTGTTAACAGCTCTGTGTCAGCTTCTCTCTATGAGGGTTACAAAGGAAATTGCAGAGTTCCACCCTCGGATCCACTCTTGCACTGATTTTAGACAGTAAGAGCTCAAGTGTGCTCCAGCTCTCCCTCCTGCAGCCACAGATTTCATGACTGATCAGGTCACCTGCTTAACTGTACTCCAGAGTCCAAATTAAAATGTTTGGACTTGCAATTTCAAATTATGTGCCCAATATATTCTGGTTCAGTTAAAGTTTAGGAACCTAAATAACTTCTTTAATCTTGACCTGATTGCCATCCTCCACCTACAGTCATCCATTCATTCACTAGTCACCTAAAACAGAGAGAAATCCATTTTTCTTTCAAGCTGAGTTTCTTGATCTTTTAATTGGTATCCAGTTTAGGTCACAGTGAACATGGAGGATAATGAATAAATCATTATTCTTCCTCCATGCTTCATCTGGTCTTCCCTGCTGGTTACTGCTTCCTTCACTGTATTATTGGAGCAAATGTACTTCAGCTCTGTGTGGATGTCAGAGAAGACGACCCACAAGTGCTGTAGCTAGCGTGTATGTAGCATGTTGTCACCAAAGTAACATCTGTCTGATGACTCAGAGTAAAAGTGGTTCTGTTTGTTCTGTGTCAAAAAGAGAAAAATGCTACTTTGATGTTCTAACGTGCATCAGAGTACCAGACATGCACAACAGAGACAATGGCAAGCAACTCAATTTGGTTTCATTCTATGCATTTTAGGTATTTTACAAGGTTTAAAAAACAAACAAACAAACAAAATGACAACAAAAAAACCCAAACCTCAAACCAAACTTGGGAGTTTAATTCTCTAAGCAGTGAGCACCATTGTTACATCCCTAACTAACAATAAAAACAATAAATAGTTCTCTGCCTTTCTTCAAAGCACAGACCACCTAGACCCTGTGTCATCTAATCTTGCCAGATATGATGATGGCAGGATCTGCCCATCTATGGATAGGAAACAAACTGTTGAATTTTGTCCTTTCTAAATACATGATCTTCAAATTATCACAAGTGAGCTTTTCAAAATATAAAGCAAAATCATTAGCAGAATGCTAAGGGCTACAAGAGGATTTTATTTTTGTTGTATGAAAGTTTTCAGATTGTATTCACAGCTGACTAGTGAATTCACTATTCTTGGTTCCCAGCTTCACACACTTTTAAGAAAAAATTTTCTGCAGCTGGTTGCACATAGCATTCTTTGAAAATTAGGAGCCTTTCAGGTGTTTCAACATGAGCCTCCACAGATTAGGGCACCAAATTATATCTGTCACTCCACAAAGCATAAAGCTAAAAGTCCAGCTAAAGACATCTATGATCCAGATGAACTGCAAAGCTCCTGCCAATCATTCAGGCTGTCAGCAGCGCCATGATGCCAGAGAACACGGAGACTCAGGGACAGATGACAAGAGTGAAATCTTTTGGGTCCATGCCCAAGTAGATTAGGGGAAAGAGCCTCCTGCTACTTCAGCATGGAGATACAGTTTCCAGGCAGGAGACAGGATCCACCAGAAGCAAAGCTTGCCAAAGATGGTTTCTAACAGCCAGCTCAGAAATCATCTTGTGATTTTAACAACCAGTTTTGCTGAAATGCGCTCCAGCAGAGTCCTGCAGTTAGTTATGTTATAATGGAAAGAGGCTGTAGCCATTTGTAATCCAACTGCTTAAGAAGAGCTGAAATTAGAGGGGTTACAGCCACTACACTCAATGTGCCAGTTGAGACTCACCACTCAAAAAGACGGGCACAGAGCCACTCTCTTCAGACAAAGCAGCAGACAAGGCCTCCTGCTACAGCAAGAGGTGCAGTCTTCAGCAACAGGCAAAATCTAACCCTCCAGATTGCCAAGTCAGCTAAATTAAAATGTCATCCTCCTGCAAGAGTGTTACTGCAGTCATAGTCTGCTCATCATCTCTATGAAGAGTTTTTACTGCTGTTTGTGCAATAACAACCCATCCTGAAATGGTGTCTGTTAAACTTGCACCATATTTCATTAGCTCCTGCCATTTCCCATCACAATCTCTTTGAATTGCAGAATGTTATTCAATTCAGTTACTATTTGGATTTCTTCCAGCTGTATAGCTCTGAGAACAGCACACAAAATAACAACATTGGCTTGTATTATTTTCAACAGCTCCCTTTGTTGTTTTCTGATGATGATAAATGTGCGGTAAAATAGCTGAGGATGTAATCAACAGTGCTGATTTTGTATTCACCTATAGTACAGTCTCTTATATCTTTTGCAGTTTTAGTATTCTATGCCCTTTTATATTCCTAACACTGCAGTTGTTGGTATTATAAGGGCAATTTTTTTCCTCAACAAAACCAAAGTGAAACTAGAAAACCTGTGCAAGTCTGTAGCAGATCAGCGAAAAAAATTATCTCAGAAATTTTCATCAGTTCCTGAAAAAACACCAAAGTGAAAGACAAGATAGAAAGATAACGTACTCTAGTACTTTGCACTGTGAATGACTTGGAAGGTGAAGCAACATAGACCTTAAACATTGAAGGTTTCTTTGTATACCTATAACACTGTAGTTCAGTCTGAGCAACTATAGCAGCTCTAGCTTATCATTTGAGGTTTAATGGAAACCCTCCTCACTTGAATCATTACTCTGGAAGTTTTTGTGTGATTCACCAGTACGACAACATATCCAACAGCTTTGCAAGGTCATGGTACATAGAACCAGCTCAGCAGTTTACATGGAGAATGGGGTTGTATCAAAGGGTTTGACACTGCACTAAAATTTCTCTGGATTTACATGCAGTTAATCAGGATTCATATATTTCTCTTATTCATGTAAGCATCTGACAAACTCAGTTCTGCAGTAGGTGTAAGACTGAAATCCTGCCCTTAATTAATCAATTAAGTACATAAATTTGTTTTAATTTTAGTCTTATCCTGTCTTTTTCTGCCTGTAGCTTAGACACTCAAATCTGTTACTGTGAAATTAAACAATTTAGAGACTGAAGTTACAAATTTTTTTATTTTCCAATTTACTATAAGGAGGGACACAAACCCTGTCCCATAGCATTTGGGACAGGACTGTGCTGCTGAGCCCGTTGTCTGGGGCTGGATTCTGCTCAGCGCCATGCTGCAATAACGTGGGCTGCAAGGACTGTATTTTATAGCAACTTCTCTAGACCAGCTGCAGAGGAAAAAAAATCAGCAATAAAATTCAAATGATGTTTGTCATAAGCTTCTGCTCTTTCATCGCTACATTTGTATACATGAAATGTAATATACTAGTGAGAATGTCCCCTGACATAGAGCTGATTTTTATATCCTTTAAATTTACCACTAGCTTTACAGATGCTGCAATCTCTTTTATTCCAGTTCTAGCAATTATAACGTAATCTGTGCTAACACTGCAGATTACTAGGGTAATTTTGAAGATAAATGATCACATCTCCATTTCCATCTGCTGGTCCAATTGGGAAAATGGTGAGAATAAAACCTACCCCTTATATTGGTGCATTTTGGTGCTTGTCTGGCAGTGTACTCAGTCAACTTTTTTGGGCCACCTAAAGAACAATTCCCATGAAGATACAAAGAAGGCACCCAATTACCCATCACCTCATGTCTCCATTTCCCAGTTATGCAAAGGTTCAAGCATTAATCTTTCTCCATCAGTGAATGGACTCTCAGACATGAGGGATGTACAGTTTTTTGTATTTAATAGAAGGCTTTTCTAGATGTAAAAATTTGGCTTATTTCTGCCCCAACAGCTGCCATAATGACAAGCTCTGGTCAGAGTCCTTAGCCAAGCCACAGTCAGTCTTTCTTGTTGAGCACTGCAATACAACCAGGGCACTCCTATTTCATCTGGTTTTGTTGGCCTAAAATATATCCAGGTACCAGTTTGCAATAGGTAGGTTCTGATTAAAAAATTTTAAAAAAAGAAAAAGAAAACCAAATGCCTTCAGAACATACTTAGATGTCAGTTGATTTTAGAGCACAAACTAAACAGCCAAAACAAAACAAACACTTCTCCCTGCCAAACCAGACAGACTTCTCTCTGCTTTTCTCCTCCCCCTCTCTCTCTCTAAAAAGCCTGTCTGAAGATGATTTTTCAAGAAAATTAGGTTTGCAAATCTCCTGAATATAATAGTATCAGGTCGTGCGTAACTGCTCAGACATTTCTTATACATCGGATGCGAGGTTTCATACCCTTGAAATGTGTTTCAATTCAATGATTAGAAAACAAAAATATTTTGGGGATAAGCAAACTAGAAGAACAATGCAACGGTATTTTCAAGGGAATTATTTGCAGCACATTTCTATTAGTAATTATTTTTTGTTCTGGTTTGCAGCGCTTCTGCTTCTGGCATCTCATCTCCTTCACAGCAGCCAGCAATTGAATTAGAATTGTTGCTGAACAGCAAGAAAAATCTGTCATAGAAGTCATGTTGACAGACAACTTTGTTCTCTTCTTATTTCTATTTTCCCTTTATTGTATTTACATCTGAAAGTCCACAACTACAAGTGAGCAGAAACAGACACAAATCATATTTGTCTACCCTCTTCCTCCTTTGTCCTGCTTTTGTCTTTAACAGAGCTTGCATTCAGCCGCTCGCGTCAGGGGGAAATAACCAGCCAATCTTTACTACCCACAGTGTCTGGCAGCATGTCAAAAACCTACCTTTTCTCCATACACTGTGGTAGTGGTTCATGTCTCCCATTATCAACCTGAATGACTAACAGAAGCAAAAGAGGATTGAAATCTTCCTGCATAAATACTGGATGTCACGGGTTTTGTGTATAGTGCTGTGCCACTCAGTATGACGTCACTGCACCAACAGCACCTGGTCCATGGACCCATCACTTAAAGGCTAATCCATCAGAGCTGCCTCTCAGAAAACTACTGCAAATGGTGTATAGTGGGGGGTTGGATTGTGTTTTGGTGAGGATTTTTTCCCCGTGGACAAGCCTGACATTTTACTATGTAACTCATTATTTATGTAATGCCTTCACAGACACAAGCACGCACAGAGCTCTCCTAAAAGCTGACTGATAATAGAAGCTGGTGAAAGTGAGTTCTCCTCCATGACATTGCACACCCTAAGGTTATAAAAATATTGCAAATCCTAAGAGTGAGAGAAATTAAGACAAGAATAGTGAAATAAATGCATCTCCTCCTCTTTCAAACTCCAAAATATAAATACTACCAAAGATTACCTCCAGACGGAAACACCCTTCAGAATTCAATTGGCAGAAGAAAACTGCACACAGCAAGTTTGATGCAGCTCATATCTTCCAGAAACAGAATAGTTGCAGATAAAACACCTACCTCCAAAATTAAAGAAAGAACTATTTCTGCAGAAATCAACGCATCCTGTTTGGTCTATAAAGCACATGTGTGGAGGACCACTCAGCAATCTCACTGGCTGAAGCCAACTTATAATTAATTCACCAATGCCTTTTAATCTGTAGCACCTCAGATAAAAGCGTTACTGTGGAACAAGCTACAAACCCCTTTGCAGCAAAATGGATCTGGCTCATGATAACATCCCACAGGTTCTTCCAGAGAGCAAACCTTTGTGGGTTGGTGACTTGTTTTGACATGCAGTGTGGTACAGATCACACAGTGGCCCCAGCTTCAGAGCTCTGCACAAATGAATAATGCAGGGCTACACTGACAGAGACAGGAATGAGTTCTGTCATCACTGATGCCAAAGGATGAACACCACCATGCCAAAACACCACCTTTGCGTTGTGGCTGCTTTTGAAAAGCTTTCTTTCCATTTCTGAGCCTTTCACAGAACAAAGACATTGCCATACATTTATGACAGGAAAGAACACAACATACTTCCTATGCTTATGCACCCATAGAAAACACTTCAGTTTCTTATTAAAGTAAACGAAAGAGGTATTTGAAAGTCAAGCCAAACTTGGGGAGCCAAATAAGCCTAGGTAGTCATTATAAGTGAAGAGCATCCTCACAGAGCTATGGTGACAATTCTTCAAACAAGTTCATTCAGATTTGGTTTTTTTCTGTAGCATCCCACATCTTTCAGCTCTCTGAGTTGATTGCACAAGTTCTGCAGATACAGGACCTGCACAATACCAATTGAAAGCAAATACTTTTTCTTAAAGCAGAAGCTGTGTTCTGTCTCCAGGACAAACTTTGCCATTTGCACATATTCATGATAATTTTTCAGACATGTTTACATTTGTATAGTCAAAAGTCAAGAAAGATATAAAAGATGACAGTCAAACAAAATACATAATTTATCCTCTTGCATGAAAACAATGAAAGACCAAATGTTGAAAACTGGAAAATGCCATTTGAGAGTTCACACCTTTGTGGAGCATATGTTCTTTCCTCAGTGGAAAGCAAGATTCACTGTGGAGGGAAATATTTTTTATTTCCTTTAGGGCAAGTACTCAAATGCAGAAAGACATTTTCTTTCTTGTGACAGTGACAGCTCCTCAAAACCCACTGACTGCATTTTCTTTGAATAGACATAGTTTTTACGTGCTCCATATATCAGGTCCATTACTGACACAGTTACTGATATCATGGGTAGCTTTAGACTAAATTGGAGCACTAAGATAACCACTAGTCTTACCAATAGGTCAGATCACATGAAAAAAAAGAATGGCATGGGCTTTGAGAATGTGGTCCAGCTTAATCACATTAATGTCAACACTTAAGATGAGTTTAAAGCCAGAGCTCTCCAATACTTGGAATTTTTCTTCTTTACTGTCCCAATTCACATGGTTTACAGTGATGCACTTACACACATCTCTACAGACACAGATCATTCTAAGTTAAGCAGAAACAAGACACATGCAGAATTTCATTAGTTCACAGATCTATTCCTGCACATGTACAGATAGTCTAGATTGCACACAAGTCATTTTAGAGAAATAGTGTGTGTTAATATGCAACTATTTTGAAACAACAAAACTAAATGTGCTCTCACTCAACAAAATGCTTGGCATGAAGAGTGGTTGTAGACAGCTGCATAGATAGTTAACTTATTGTTTGATAAAAGTGAAATTATGAGTAATTGTATTCGTTGAAATCTCAACAAGAACCAAGTGAAAATATTTTTTGCTTTTTACTAACCTTAACATTCAGATCACACATAAAACTAAAAAGGGTTTGTATATATGCATGGGTGCATACAATCACTTGAAATGTTATTGTGATGAGGAGAAATTATCTATTACTACAGAAAGTAATTCTCATTACCTTGTCAAAGCCTTTCAACTGGATGTTTCTACCTTGTAACTTCACAAATGACTATGTGGAAGAAGAAATATCATTCATCTCTAAAATCCCATGACATCAGTATGCCACACAAATCTTAATAATACTGAAATGATCTGTTCTTTTCCCTTTTAAGTCACAACACAGAAAAGAACTGCCAGATGAGTATTAAAGGGATTTGCATTCACATGCCATTTTTCCATTTAGTTTTGTTTAACACATGTTGATGTCTTTAAAATGCAGAGAAACCACTGCTAAGAAATAGCCTGCCCATGAGACTGGAAAGGTGATCTGAAGGTTTGCCCTGCTGGGTCACTTGCTGTGTATCCGGCTTACGTCTCTGGTTGACAGTAAATTAAAATTACTACCATTTGACAGGTGTGCAGCAGGCTATGTAAAATGAGTTGGTGTGTCAAGCACTGCTGTTGGTAGGCAGGTGCCAGTGCTCCCCTCAGCAGTCTCAGGAAAGAGCTCAGGAATAGCCTAGACACAGGGCATGGTCTGCACTTCCCCTCTTACAGGTGGTCCTTCCATTTCATGGTCGAAGCACATGGGCAAGATCGCAGAGGAAAGTTCAGGACTGCACTCCATGTGTGGTACTACTAAATAAGCACTTCCACTTTTTCCTAACAGCAGCTGGCTATGTGCTATCAGTTAAGAACTTAGCATCGGAATTAAAAAAAAGGGGGGGGGGGGGGGAGAAAAAATCATTGGGGCATTATGTAAATATTGCACATCCTCCTGATAATCCTACCAGTAAAATAGGTATGAAAACCGAGATCGGCGATTAATTGTGGGAGATCATCATGCCTGGTTTCTTTCAGTACTGGAGTGGCAAACAGCTCCTCACTGTAAGGAGCCCAGAGACAGCTTTTTACATGCTCTCTGTGGGAAGCTGGATGCCTTCAAAGGAGTCAGAAGGGAAAAACACAGGAGGCATTCTGGCTCTGCTTCTCTCTCTGCTGTGGCCAGCAGTGCCAGGAGGACTTGTTTGTAAGAAAAGAAAAGTAATCCCAAAGTGATCAGATGAAAAACAGCACAAAAATGCAACTGAAAAGGATCAGTTGAAAGCGGGGGAAATGCTGACTTCTTCAAACTCAAAGAAATCTACTGCTGATATTATAACATCATTGTAGAAATAAGTGATGTACCCTCACTTGGAATTATTTGTTTTGTCCCCATTTATTTTTGCTAGAAATATAGAAAGCAATTACTTTAATGTAAGGCCCAGGGAACAACAAACCACCACAAAATAAGAAATTGTTTGCAAACACAGTGCTCACATTATGAAAAAGACTAAGAAAAATCCAGAGAAGTAAATATGGGTAATGATCTCACTTTCAGGTGCATAAGAAAATAAAGATTAAAAAAAGGGAACCAAACTGATGCTTCAGAAAAATTTAGAGATAACTGGGAGAACAACAATATTTCACCATGGGCAGGTGACATGAATGGTTATTGAGAAAGAGTACAGAAAGGTCAGAAGACATTGGCATAGAAATTGCTTTCATTAAATTATCATAAAGCAGGGAAAAGATAAAATCATCTTTTATGCCCAACTGATGTGTCTTTCTTGACTGAAATTGTGTTGCTTCAAAATTGTTCTTATGTTTGTGTGTTTTTCACTTTCCTTTAGTTTGATTTAGTTTATAATAATTGATGGAAACAACTGTATCAAGAATCAAGCAATATGCAAAGAGTCCAACCAGCCTGTAACCATCAGAACTTAAGGAGTTCTCCCAACTTTATCTGAAACATCTCTGCCTTGCCCAAAAGAATTACTTAACTATTTAGAGCATAAGTCTACTATGACAGAGAAGTTGTATGTTTGTATACATGGCATTTCTAGCAACTCTCAAGTACAGGGCACCAGATTACAGAGGTTCATTTGTCCTGGCCACTGTGTCAATACCTCTGCTTTTTCCAAAATTATAATCTTGCTAGAATTTCTGACATATATCTATTTCTTTTCCAGCTTGGGCTTTCTTAGAAGTATTTTCTTCCTGCCTTTTATGCTTTCACTGTTTTTCAGCATGTAAGGTAGCCAAGCAAGGTCAATTACTGTTTTAAGAGTTTCAATATTCTTACTCTTTAAAGCAACATCTTTCTTAGACTCTAATCTTTACTGTTCCACTACTCAGACAGTTGCCATTGAGCACTACAAGAAGAATAAGGTAATCATATCTAATTGTATTCTTTCTGACTGTTGTTTAAACAAGGAAAGCCTTTCAGTTGTTGCGGAAAGTATTAACAGCAGACCTTTGCTGACCTTCTAGAGCCATTGGGGAAAACTTGACATTACACAGAAGCTTACTCAAACAAGCTATAATTAAGTTGAGAGTGGAGTGACACCGTTTACAAGAGAAAACTAAGTATGGCCATTTAATCCAGAAATTACTTAAGGACTCCTGGGAGCACAAAAGTTTATCTCTACTAAAATAATTATGTTTTCCCATTAGGTGAAAAGAGGGTACAAATGGAATATGCATGTTCTTTTCAACATCATTACCCTTTGCTGCTCTACCAAAACTGGAAGGGGCAATGGAAAGACTTTCTAACTAATGTTTTGCATTCAATTAGGTAGAAGCATCAGCTTTGCCTTTAAGTAATCTGCCAGTCATTCACAAGGTAAAGAAAGAATTCTGACTGCTGCTGCATAACCAAAAGTCCCAAGGACTGACTCAAGTGTAGAGGCTTTGGCCTTCTGATGTTCAGGATAGCCTTACTATATTAGTCTCTTCTCTAGTCTCTTTTTCATTCATCTCTCCCAGTCTTACCTTTCACATCAAAAATTTGTTGTTAGTTTTCATCTGGAGTTAAAATGTACATTCCATAAGATTGCAGGATATGTGTCACAAATAAGAACAGTATCAAAGTTACAACAGTCCTGTCTAAAATATTAAGCATTTATGTTTACATTAAAGTTTAGGAAATGCCTCATACTCACCTTCTCTTACAAAATTCCTGCTTTAATATTCTCAAAACTCAAACACTAATTTTTTCCAAAATACATACTGTAATCTGTTTATCTATTCTAGCTCTCTCTGAAACATTAAATGAAGTATTTCTTGGAAAGGAATTGGCATCAAATTCAGACAGCCAAAATCAGATTTAATGGCACCAACATCTCAGATGGTTTCACTGGACCAATCTCTCCATTCAGGGCAGCAGAAACCAGCCATGTTACCCAGCTGTCCTGCTCTTTTTCTTTTTGCATTCTTCTCAAAGCTTTCTGTTTTGCCAGTCATGCCAGCACTCATACTCCTTTCATCTCCTTCCCAAAGGCCTCCTTCTGTGAATCCTCATGCATGACAATGATTTTTAAATCTATTTGCCTTCAACATATTTAAATGATTTCTAGAAAAAGTAAAATTCTGTAATGTAGTCTTAAAATATCTTTCATTATCTACTCCTTATCTCTAAATATGCATCCAAAACTAGAAGTCTAGAAACCTGTAGCTAAATAAAGTCTGATGAGTATCTAACCAATGGTAGATAAACTCCTGTAGTTAAGGACTACCTTAATGCCCATATGCATTATTTGACTTATGCCTTTTTTCAATTATATTAATAATATATGCCCCAAACGTCACTGTCGTTCATTAACATTCAGACTGTGAGTACAAAATCTGTTCCCTGTTTACTCAGTGAAGTACTTGCATGTACTAAGTACAAAGCAACTAATAACAAAACCCCATTTACTGAATATCTACAGGTCAACAGCCAAAGGTATTTCTTCTGGTTATACCTGTTTCTGTATTTTCCAACTACCTCTAGACACATGCTTGTAGGAAAGTACAGAAAAACTAGAGGGACACCAAAAGCACCAAAGTGGTTTGTGCTGGAAATGGCATTGAAAATTTAGTGTTGTTTTAATTATTGCTGAGATGTGCTTACAGAGAACCAGGGCCTTTTCTGCTCCTCTCCCCACCAGTGAGGAGAAGGGAGGCGCACAAGAAGCTCAGGGAACACGGCCAGGACAGGTGACCCCAACCGACCGCAGGGATATGCCATTCCATATGGTGCTATGCTCAGCATATGAAGCTGGGGGAAGGGGAAGGAAGGGGGGGACATCCAAAGTGATGGCATTTGGATTCCCAAGCCACCATCAATTGTGATGGAGCTTTGCTGTCCTGGCAATGGCCGAGCACCTGCCTGTCCACAGGAAGTGGTGAATGAATGCCTTGTTTGGATTTGCTTGCATGCATGGCTTTTGCTTTACCTATTCAACTGTTTTTACCTCACTTTTACTCTCCTGGTTCTCCTCCACCATCCCACAAAGGTGGAGAAGGGAGTCAGTGGCTGTGTGGGCTGAGCTACTGGCTGGGGTTAAGACATGACACTACAGAAACTTGGAAATTTGGGCTGTTGACTTTAGACCTGTGAAGATCAGCAACATGGATCAAAAACTACTAACTTGTAGCAGCAAACAGCGTGGTCTGTGATAACCAAATCCAGAGATATCAAGACAGTTACAGGTAAAAAAAGCCAAATAGTCTTATCTGCAGCTATCCTAAATTGTAATCTCAGTATTTTCTTCTCCACAACTTCAGACATTTATACCCAAATTATGGGGAAAAAAAAAAACACAAAACCACCAACCAACAAACCCACAATCAACACCACAATGCTTCTGATAAGAAGTAGCTTGAAAAGTTTGTTAGGAAGAAGGGTCAGTGCCAAAATAGTTCTGTAATTTATATTAAGATTCCTACATTTGCATTTATTACTCTGTTATACTGAAGTGGAAGACTAGAATGTGGTTTATCTTTCTATACATGATATATTGGAGCTGAATGGTGGCCAGTTTCCTACTGAGTCACTGAACAGATTTTTCCGTATTTCAAATAATTTCTGTTTTTAACAAAATTTAATTGCATCAATTAATTTAATAAAACTGTATTTTTGTCTTATATTGTAAGGGACATATTTACAAGGCATGAAATCAGGTCTTGCTAAATTAGGCAATGTATAATAAAGATCATTGTAGAATCCTACCACCCGAAGTTAAATTAAACATGTTCCTAAAGTCCCGTTATTTTGCACAAAATATTGACCTTCGATTTAACAGTGGTGCCTTAACAGCTGTTCTGTGTTGTGTAAGAAATATTACTACATGTCTCCATGTAATGCAGCACACGCCAGTCTAAATATTTGATACCATATTTTACAGTTTGGGGTTTAACATTAGTTTTAAATTCCCTAAACTAATAACTGAATCTTTAAAACTCACAAAACAAAACAGTTACCCAAGTGGAAAACATCTTAAAAGCTCTCTGAAGTTGGGAATAAAGCTTTATTAAATACAACTGTTCTGACAAGATGGATGTACTTACTGTAACACCTATGGGCTTACACTATTACTGCTCTCTTGAACAATTCCCTAAGTGAAAATACATAATTTAGGACACCAAGGTCTCTCAAAATACACTTTCTTAAAGGTTTGTCAATGACTGTCTGTTCTAACTAAGTTCTTCGTAGAAAACATCTCTGTCTTTAACAAAACCAATGTAATTGCATTTAAAAGGTTTGCTAAGTAGTTTTTATAAATATACTAAAGACAAAGACTAGTATCTGGAAAATTCTGTTACTGACTTCCATACACCAATGCCCTCAGCAAAGCAAACCAAGAGGTTTGATGGGGATTGGTGGGGAAGGCTGATCAACATCCAAACAAGTTTCACTTGAGTCTCTTTGGCTCATAGGTTGTCTCCATTAATATATCAAAAATTTGCCTGAATAAAGTTTTAAATAAGGACATGTCAAAGAAAAATATATTCAGGCAGAGAATTTTCTCAAAGTAAAATAAAATTCATTCACATACACATTGTTTACCTGTAAGAGGAGCAAATCCACAAGAAAAATACTGAATTCTGCATTCAGGAAAAATGTCATCAAATGGCCTCGACAATATTGCATACTGAATCCAAGAGCAAATTAATTCTTTGTTGTGAATAGTCTGCCCAGTTACAGTCAAAGGAGTCCATTGCTGCCTTATGCAAGCAGAAATCTTCCTTGTGAATATCATGGATCCATATTCACTGACAGCATGAAATATTCCTAGTAACTTCACTGAGCTTTGACTTAGGTTCTAAGTAAAAATTGCCATGGTGGAATATATTTTTTCAAAGTTGCATGCCACCCTTCCGTGACATTACTTCTAATGTTTCAACCTTTAGCAGGGAAAAGGTAAAACAACAGTATCTGAAAAAAACCTAAGGGGATACATGAGAAAGAATATGATTTCTTATATACAATATATATATGTCTTTAAACACTGCTCCTTGCTGCTCTGTTTTTCAACAAAAAAACCAAAAAAGGGTATTTTCAGAACTGTTTGTAAACAATGAAGATACAAGTGGTTTCCTGTATAGTATAAGTCCCTGACAGTGCTCCCCTGCAGAACATGCTCCTTCCTAGTCCCAGTTAGTCTTGCATGGTAATGAACAAAGTAGTTTCCTTTTGTTGTAACATGCAAGAGAAAATAATCATTCTTGTACTTTGCAGAGTTATTTAGATCTTTTACATTTCTATCTCTTGTTTCTCTAAAAGTGGAAACACTGGAGATACGCTGCTTCCTGTTTTAATCCTGACACATTTAACATTGTTGCAGTATTATATTGTTCTGTTTGCTATATGTAGAAATGGAAATTCAAGTCCGCTCTAAAAGCGGCAGGACAGGGAAAATATTTCACATGAGCAATTCATAAAAAAGTGTTTGTCATGGTTAAAATAAAACTTTTTCCATGGCCATGTATTTCTTTCTTATTTCAACAGGCTATGGCCCAACTAAAGAACAAGCAGCAAGACCCAAAACATGTGTTTTAGGTGTCAGTTTTTCTTTTCCTTCCCTTGCAATGTGAAGGTACCTTAATTTGAAAGAAAATAACCTCACAAGTGCCCCTCGGCCATTAAAGAAAAAAAGTACATTCTGCAAAGCTTGTTAAACATAATCTACACCACACCACTGGTGAGGCTTGCCAGGCTATCTGACAGGCATTAAAACACAGTAGCCTTGCCTCCTGCTAAAACAGAGGGGTGACCACTCCTCTCCTTTGAGCTACACAATCTGGAGCCTGCGGTCACCTGCATCTCATAGGAGCTGCTACTAATTATTTTTTGTTAATAGCGACCTGTTGGGAACCCAAGACCAAAGACTGGGCCAAACACTGTTCTCACGTATGACAGACTGAAGGGCCACTCCAGCTCTTCAACCTCAAAGCAGCTGTGGGACAAGGAATGTTAACTTTGGGCCAGCAGCTTAAGGGATACAGAGTCAGAATAGTTCACTATTGTCTCCTTCTGCCTTTCCCCCTTTTGGCCAGCCCTCTTTAGGAATGCTGTGGAGGATGAAGGATTCTGAGCTGACTGAAACGCAGCATGCAGTTGCATTTTAGCTGCTTTTGGAAGAGAGGGAGTCCATTTTTCTTTACTGTCAGAAGTGTCCTTGAAGAACTTATTTTCTCTTTCCTTTCTTTCAGAAGCATCTCCAAACACCACCCACCAAATGTAGTAGAAGTTACCACTTTGTGTTAGTTGTGCTCTTGTAGTGCACTTGATCCATAATCAGTGTCAAAACCAGCTCAGGATGGTGAGGATAGGTTGTCTTTCTATGTCAGTCATGCTGCTTCCCCCCATTCCCTTTCTCACAGGAAGGGGAGCATGCCCAAGGAGAAGGCACTTGAGGCTCTCAGCAGTAATTCTGGGACCATTTAAGGGCTGGGAAAAAGGACCTCCCTCATGCAGGACAGATTGTGGAAGTACACTTGACTTAAATGAACAAGCTCAATTCTCAGCTATGTTAAGTTAACACATATGCAGCCTGGTTAAACCACACTGTTAAATCGTCTGTCTTTCTTCACCATCTGTGACAAGGTTTTTCTCTTTGAAACTATTAAGTTGACCTTTTGTGCTTACATGCATTTCCTCTGTTGAATTTTCAGACTCATCATCCTACCCTGTCACTGCTTTCCTGAGGAGGACTATGGTATATAAATAGCCAAGCTCAAAAGAAGAGCCTTCTGATCTGTTTGACAACTTGTCTCCCTTGATTATACGAGAAAATAACTTGTAAATTTTCTCCTCCTCAGAACTTAACAGAGTTGAAGGTACTGAGCTATGTGTTTAATGATTTCTAAAGGAGTCCTGATTTTAAGAGTAGAATAACTGAAAAGTTTTGAAACATCTGGTACTAATCTAATTCATACTCCAATCTAAAAATAGTGATTAAACACTGCAGCAACAGGTGGTGCAAACTCTAGTAAGTCAGTTTTAATAAGAGAGGTCAACACCTTCAGTTCCTTGTTTTCCTTTTCACAAGTACCAATAAATTCCTCTCAACAGGTGTGTGTCTAGGAATCATAATTACATTGTTTGCAAATAAAGGTCTAATAGCTCCATGGTAAAGATCTCTTAAAAGAAAACGAAAACACTTCCAATGTTTGAAATGTCTTCCCTAACTTCCTTCATTATTCCCTTTTCATGTCATGACTGTTCATGGGCGTCAAACTAGAATAGTACACACTGCTCAGTACCTTCTCCAGGAAGAAAAGTATTTTCTAGATTTACGCAGATTCTTGTCCAGCATGTTCTAAACCTGTCTTTAATAGCATAAAAATTCAATTACTTCTTGCATTCAATGGATACCTATCCTTTTTTTCTACAAGAAGGCTCTATTTAATTGCTGGTGGCTCTCTTAAGTACATCAGTCTTCACTCTGGTTAAAGGAGTACTCAAGGAGGAGGAACATATGAAGTCTAGGACAAGGGAAAGAAATAACACAAGTCTGTCAGGGTTCTCCCTTCACAGCAGACAACCTATATTTTCCTTTCAGAGTGTTTAAATGCTTGATATGCCGCATGTTTAATTTTTCATATTCTTTGTTTGGCATTCTTAATGTTCTCTGAAACATTGCAATGCTGGGAGACTTTCTTGGCAACTGGACTGAAAAATCACACTTAGGAGTTCAATGATCTGGTTTGAGCACAACACAGGTGAAAGAAAAAAAAGGGTGTTCTAAAGAAAGTAAGCTCTTCAGACCAAGAGATGTGTTGCTTCACTAAATTGTTCCTATGTCTTTTATTGTCTACAAGAATTTTTTTTTCTTGCTACATGGGCTATTTTTACAGAAATCCCAAGGGGTTATTTATTGTGGAAATAAGAGATAACAAAGCAAAGAATATCAAGGGAGTGTTCAATATAAAAATCCAAAACCGAAAACAGTAGTGCCTGAATCAAGAAAGAAAACCTTAGCCCTCCATCGTGCTGTGCAGGGGTTGGAAGGTCCAGTACAGAAGCAAATAAGCTAATAGTTATTATTCTGCAGGGACAGGAGTCTGAATAATCCCTTATTCCAGTTGTTTGGCAACACTGAGCGGATTACAGCTGAGAGGGAGTTCCACAAGCAAAACAGGGTACATTTACAGCAGATCATGAGACTACACAGGAAATCTGGGCTCCCTGGAAGGTCTGTTGGAAGAGAACAGGGCAGCCCAAGCCAGTCACAGCCCCAGGGAGAGGGGGAACCTGTGAGCTTTGCTGCAACAGGGATGCCCCAGGAATGGCAGTCTCTTACAGGGAGAGCATAAGAGCATTTTCCACATATTGCCATGACACAGTTCCAGCCAGAACCAAGTAAAGAAGAAAGGGTTTTCTTGGCATTTCAACCGAACAACAGAAGGAAAAATAGGTTTGCTCTCCTGCCTCCCACAGAGGCTGCATTTGTCCCACAGTGCCAAGCAGCACAGCAGACTCTGCACGCATTGGCCCGTGATCCTTACCCACCTTTGCCTGCATTTTGTCAAGTCGTCGCTGAAAATCTGGCTGAAAAAATACCCACTGAATTAATTCAGCCTACACTGCTACCCACAGCCCCAGCCTGGTCTCTTCTTCCCCAAACCACAAGGATTGTTATTAATCAAAGACTACTCCAAGACATCTCCCACTTCATGCCTTAAAATCAGGAGCTTCACCTTAGGAGTGCAGGATCAAGCTGGATTGCTTGGGTAAAACTGTGTGCCTTCAAACCTTTTAAAAAGTGATGTTCCAATCCTAAATGATCTGTCTTGAACTAAAAAACACCAAAAAAGGCTCTGTAGAAATTTCTCTGGATTCAGTCCTACATTCTTTTAGCACAGCTGGATATCTGCTTTCTGACCAGGAAGTCTTTTTAGTTCTAAGAGTCTTTTAATAACTACTTGATGTAGAACTACACAGTTCTTTGTTTATTTATTAATTATGAATAATTACAGAGGATACTCCCAGGAGAAAGAGCTTTTTCTTTTTTTTTTTCCTCTCCAAGGTGGATATTTTAAGAACATTCATCTTTATAAGACTTACAGAGTAATCCTCATTCAATCCACTCTCATCCAAAGCTTGGGGGTGTTTCTAAATGTCTATGCAGACATATTTAGAAGTACAGCATAAAACAAAACACAAGACAAAAATAATATAGGCTTTAATAAAAGTCTGATTGGCATTTCTTTTGCCTAACTCGTATACACCACTTCTGGCCTCAAGAAAACACACAGCTTTTGCTCCATTTTAATTACATGGATTTAAGAAAACTATTATTGAAATAGAACCTTTATGGAGTTTTTTTGCCCATTGTATTGATATAATGGTGTTAGTATTGATTTAGCTTACTTCTTTGAATTTATGTTACAAAAGATTTACCTCCTTATCTACACTTCCATAGGAGAAAGGAAAGAAAATAAAACCAAACAAAGCCCCTCACAACTCTTTACAAAACTCGGACATTGCAACAAGGTGGGGGTTTTCCCCATCATGGAAGGAAAGGGAGATGAGAGAGAAAGGATTAGCATAGATAGCTGAAAAACACTTAATTACCAGGAAAATGTGTTCTTTTCTGAATACTCATCAGCAACTTTACAGCAACAATATAATAAATTAGCAGTAAAAATACTTCCAATAAGACATCCTTTTCCTTTAATATATGTGGTCAGCCAGGCCACATGAGCTGTCAGCATGACTAATGTGATGGCGCAATAGCTGATGCAATGGCAGGAGAAAAGACATCACTCTTACACTTTGAAAACCTGATTATCTGCAAGATAAATATCTTGTTTGCAGGATGACTAAATGATTCTTCTGACAAAGACATTTATAAACATTTTTTTAAGAGTTAAAATAGAAATTACTTTTGTTGTGAAAACCAAATGTACTTGAAACAACCTATATTGTCACAGTAAATTTTAGCGATTTTTGTGGAGAATGCCTCACTGACTGTAAAACAAACAGTTCAGTGTCACAAATCAGGAAGATATACCACCAGCATTGCACCTTTACTATGTAATAGATTCATTTTGACTGATAT
>JAOXXN010000137.1:12388311-12399622 GCA_026770055.1 Myrmophylax atrothorax
TGCCATATGGTGTTTTCTACTTATATAAACTTACTTTATATATAAATATACAAATGTATAAATTTCTTCATATAGTCATTTTCATTTATTTTCACCTGCTTTCATTCCTTTTCATTTCTAGGACCACTGAGATGGTAACAGCTCCTATCATGTAGTTTTGGCTCTTTTTCAGCTATTTTTGTGCTGGTAGTTTGTTTCAGGCAAAGCTCTGCACACTGCTTAGGTTGGTGTTGCTGTGCTTATGTTCTCATGCCTATTTACAAAAGAATGCTTGGACATCAGTGCCAAGGTACATAATTTCCTTTTTTCTGATTTAAAAAAGATAGCTTTATTTGAAAAAGCACTTTGAGGATATCTGTTCTTCAGAATGGTTGTCTATACTTTTTATTCAATAAAAGCAGAGACAAGCTCAGGACATGGAACTGGGGTCTCTCATTTTTTGCCTAAATCTCATGCTATCTAAACCTATTTAGAGTTACAGTTTTATACGCCCATCAGTAGTGGACATCAAGAATGTGGTTTTGCCCATTGGTGAGTGAAACTTTCCAGTAAAAAGTTCCAGCCAGATTGCTTTTCCCTGAAATGAATACGCAAAAGGCTGCTTTTGCTTTTTCTTTAAAATTGTTCACAGGGGTCTCATTATTTGCACAGAAAATTATATAATTGCATCCATTCACATGATTTCAAAAACTGTGTGTATAAAAAAAAAGAAAATAATATTTTAATATTTTATTTTTTCTTAATGTCTAGCAAGAAAGTTCAATTACAGCCTCTCTACTTATGAAAAATCATACAAAGGCTTCAAGTCTCAGCATGTTCCAGCAGAAAAGTGCAAACAATCTTGTGGTTACAAAGGCTACTTTACTGAACCTCATTCCTTCTTCTTTCTCTCCCACCAGCTGAATAAATGAGAGACATATTTAGCAGCTTCAGTAGAAACTATTTTCTCATGCTCCTGCTAACAAATCAGGGCAAGAAATGACAGTAAGTCACGGGATAGGAGCAAAGGATGCAGGGAAAGGAGTAAATCAGAATTGATAAGGGAGGATGAGATAAACAGAGGGGAAAAAACAAGCCCAAACCCTAAATTCAGACAGCAGATGAAAACTGAGCAGCATATATGGTGCAAATAAGCTGGTAGAACATGAAAAAAGTTAATGTATTACAATTTCTTAAAATCAGATTAAAATCATATTAGCGGAACAGAAAGTAGTGGCAATTGTATATTTTCTTTTTAATTAGCTTTTTTTTCTGTTTTTCTAGATTGTTTATCCAATATATGGTAACACAGTACAGACAGAAAAGGTTTTTTTAAAAAAGCCACAATACTCTAACCCAGGCATTGACTTGATTAGGAAAAAATCACTTTTAATGAAGAAAAGTTACCAGAATCTCACAACAGAGTACAGTATTTCTTCTTATGTTTTGGTTCAGGTTCACATCTAAGAAAGATAAAATCTTTGCAGACCACCTGGCAGATTCAGTCTGTGCCAGTAGCACCTTGCAGCTTCAGAAGGGTGACTGGGGTCTCCTTGTTCAGCAAAGCTCTCACTAAGTCCTGTGGCAACTGTTTCGAGAACTGTAGTTTCTGGAAGTCATTGGTTAACTTCCTATCAAACAGCTTTACACATTCACGAGAATACAAAGTTAGTCAAAACTAACATCACCCCATGACAGCCCCCAGCAACTGCTCTCCAGATGGATGCTGCTGTTTGCTGTGTGGCCCAAGGAGCCTGCCCAGCGCCTCCCCAGCTGCAGATTGTTTTCTGGTACTTGCTTTTTCTCGTGGCAAGGAACAAAATGACATCTAACATGTTTTGAATGAGAAGGAGTACAGATTTTCCCCAAAACAGTGCATTTATATAGAGAGAGGTCTCATCCAAAAATTATACAATTCAGGTTTGATTTCTATGACCTTTACCACAGGCGACAAACTTCAGACAGAAGATAGGGTGAGGTAGACTGTCCTAATTGCTCCACATACAGACAATTAATCTATAGCCTCACTACCTAGTTTTAATTTGCAGCAGAAGCTGCCTCACCACATCAAAGATAGTGAATCACCTCTCCACTAATCAAAATTTGAAGAGCTACTACCAACAGTAATTAGAGAGCTAAGGCCAATCATCATGCAATTCAGCATTAACTAAATAATATTATAGCAGTTTCCATTCAGCTCACAGAGTGCTCCAGGAATTCAGCCAGGATAGGCATCATAGATTTTAAATACTTTTCCAGAAATGCTTTGCTCCATGTGATTAAAGCCGTCAGTTCCTCAGTAACTACAAAATGCAACTCCTTTTCATTGTTACCAGATGAGGAACAGTTAACATTCATAGTCGCTCGGATGATTCCCCCTTTTCATAACAATTAAGAAAAAGGGACTTGGTCCAGCTATGTGCATTTCAGCAATTATATAGGTACACCAAAACAAGGTGACATAACAGACAATACATATAGATGCTATAAATCAGTGTCAGTCCATCTATTACAGTCAGTTTGGAGTTAAGGAAACTACTTCTTAAAAGCAGATGTACAAGTACTGATCTTCAGTGAGGCTTTCCACTTTTTAGCATTTAAACAGGGTCCAATTTTATCTTTGGCCTGACTGTAGCTGGAAAACACAATGGTAAACTGGAGTGCAGCAGTTTTTCATATTCTTGTTAAATAGACTTAGGTTAAAAAAAGACCAAATCCTCAACTTCAATACCCTGACCAAAGTTCACCATGGGACACTGGCTCTGAGCCTAGATAAGGCTAAGATTTAAATACTAACAAATATATCAGGAGAGGTTAAAAATTTTTTATGGTGGAAAAAGCCAGCATACTGAAAATAAGAAAAAACAACATGATAAAATGAGCCCTTATGTAATCTTTATTTGCAATTGAAAATGAGCATATAATTTGGCAACAAATAATATTGTAACTCTGCCTACTCGGGACCAAGCCTGAGGTAATGGGAGAACATGCAAGCCAAGAGCAAGACAACAGGATGATCTTATATGAGAATTCTCATTCCTTCAGGTATCCATGAGATAATATTCCATGAATGACACACAGGCAAATCTGGTAAGGGATTCATCTGAGACAAAAGCTGAAAGCAAATCCCATAGCATTTCTGCTTGCAGCATCTTTGTGTGGACTCAGCCCTGCAGGCGCTGCTTCACGGCATCCTGGTTAGCTGAACACGCAGAGTACACCACGAATAACTAGCCAGCTGAAGGCAAAACAGTTGTATGATTAACACATCAGGACTTCAGGAGACCACAACAGCCATATTTCAAACCCACATTAAGCTCATTTTGGACCTAAGACTACTTTAGTAATGCATTAATTAAATCTGCCAAACATGTAGCTATAGTTGCAGCCCTGTGCATGAAAAATGTTCAGCTGTATGTGCCCATCTTCCATGCAATCTCTTCCTTTGACCAACCATCCTCTCTCTCAGTACTTCATATGCCTTAAAATATGGTGTGGATGATATGCATCAGGTCTCCAGGGCATCTGGGAATGGCACTGGTGCTAAAAGGACATTTTGCAACAACAGAATAAAGAGGGACAAAATGTAATGAAATATGAGCTTCCAAATCAGCCTACACATCATGGCTTGTTTCTTAAGGAAAAAGAAAACAATTACAGTGCTCAGTTTCAAATCAAAATATTTTATTGGCACGTCACACCATACAAACACTGTCAATGTGCAAAAAAAGCAGAAACCTTGGGTAACTGTCAGCAAGAGATACAATACATGGTGCATCTGCCCAAGATAACTTTTCACAGTGTGTTTGGGGTTTTATCCCCTGTGTCCATTTGTCATTATTGTCCATTTCTAAGCTGGTGGCAGGTTGCTACATAGCATGATGCTATCCCTGCCGTTTCTTTCCTTTCTCCTAGGGTATGCACAATTTTTCCTCATCGTTTTTTAATGGAAAGTCTTTTATCATTTCTGGTAATGTAAGCAAATATCTTCCTAACACTGTCTTGTACTATTCATAGAGGAACAGTAAGCGCCTTTTACCCAGTTTTGTCTTTTCTGTCACATGGGCTCCACAATCTTTGTTCTTCCAGTTCTCCTTTACAGAAAATTAGTCTAGAATTAATTAGGATCTATCTTAGTTCTGGTTTCTGATGTAATCAACAGTTGTAAAGAATCTCAGTATTTCTCTAAATTGTCTGTGATCTGTGCTCCTAGGTTTCTTGCATACTGTCCAAAATGGTTAGATATGATAGTGGAGACTGATTTTTGTAAGACTTGGCAGAAAGATTCTGTCGGATCCTTTCTTAGAGGCTTACTGTCATTTTTGCTCATTAGCTATGTGAAATACTGACTTGAGCTGGAAGTTCAAGTGTCATAAGCAGAGTTAGGATTAGGATTCTAACCAAGCCATTATCTTCATCTTGTCAACAAGATTACACAACACTCAACTTCTCTACGCAGCACTCAACTTCTTCCCTACAACACAAAGCTGAAGCAATGGTATCCATGGTATGAATCAGTGGTATCCATACCCAGAGCTAAAGATTTTTTGATGCCTAGCTAGCAAGGATACCAGAGTGACCATAGAAAAGCAAACAGTAACATACGTTTACACTTTCGGCCTGCTCACAGTCACTGAACTCTGTCTCACAAAGTTCTGAAAGTGTCCTGGGATACCAGAAACCAAGGCTACATATCAAATAAACATGGAGATTTGATTCTCAGCTCTGCTGGAGATATGGAGAGATACATAAGCATGTACCCCATGATTTTCAAAAATGACTGCCTGGTTGACGCCTACATTTCTGAGTGTCAAAGGGATTCTTATTTTTTGGGAACAGCTGAGAGCTTTTTTCTCCACAGTGTGCAATCTTGCAGTGGGCAGGGATCTCTCATCACCTTCTCCAGTGAGTTCCTCTAATAAAAAGTGACTCTGAATTTTGTGTCCTTTCAGGCCTGAGCTGGTGATGAAAGAATGCACATGTTAAAAATTAAACAATAAAGGAAGCCATTTCAAAGCTACACTTTAATTTGCTAAACAAAAATATTGTTTAATTGTCCTTCAAAGTGGGAGAGATTAAAACTGAAGAGAAGGCTTAAATATGAAGAAACTTTGGAGTGCATGAATCAACATTTGCTACATAAATAGGTTTTTCAAAATAAGTCATTTTGCACTATAACTATACAGAAGAGCTAACCCTCATTTCACAAGATCCCATATGTTTTTTTGTATTCTTTTTGTGTGTATATTTTATTTCTTGCATTAATGAGTCATAAGATGCAGGGAATTAATTTGAAGCTTGAAAGCTAAAAGATAGAGAAGTCAATATGTGTAGTACTGTAGACTCAGATTCTTGTATCTAACTACATAACATATTTTCTTTCCACAGGAGGTAGTTATGACAAATTAGAAGTCTGAAAATTTTCTGATGGTGTAAAGGCTCCAGCTGTCACTAGGGAGATAGTGATCAGATTTCATAGCTGCATGGTCCCATGGCACCACTAAGAGTTCCATATGGTCATCCAAATGTTTCAGCTAAACCACAAAAAGATTTCCACCATGGCTTTTGCTTTTAGAAAAATAAAACTCTTCTTGTAGGAATTTTTCATAATGTGCCACCAATAAACCAAACTTTCTTGATCTGGTTGTCTGAATAGAAAATAATTGTTAGAGTAATTTTCTTTGTTTCAGGTTCAAGTGGGTAGAAATAGCAGCAGTACAGCACATGTGCCTGACCTCTAACTTTTTAATCTAGCACAACTTACATAACATGAAGTAGGCTGGTAAGTGGACATGCAATGAATAATTAAGGTGTGTATATGTACATGGTGATAAACAGTAATTTCTTCAAAACACTTCTCTTTTGGTATAAAACCACCTCTGTTAAATTGTTAATGCCATTACTGTGGACAGAGACTCTTTCATTCTTGTCAAAGATGTCAGCATAAGCCTCACACAATAACAAATGACAAATGCATAATTTATTGATTCTTAAATGGCTATGTCCTTGGATGTATTTCTTATAACTAATTTGCTTGGAGACACATCTGGCTCCTGAAGATAGCATCTGTTTTAAAGAAGGTCAGTGCTATATTTTAAAGGCAGAAGAACATAATCTTTTATCTGCTGTGCTGTTCTACTCTTTTAGCCTACAAATTCTTGTCTCACTCGTTTTTGACTACTGATTTTTACATCAAATAAAAAGTTGAGCAATCTGTTGTTCAGTTTTGAAACAATAATGAAAATGTACAAAGACACTGTGAGAATGCAAGGAGAAAATGTATAGGTTTCAAGTGACTGTGTACTCCATGAACTGATTTAAAAGAGAAATTAAATTCAATTGTTTTGATACTATTTTAATTAATACTGCTTTTCTACAAAGGTTACTCAATCTATCTATTTCAAGACATGGTGCTTGCTTGTCCAGAGTTTGTTTCATATAGATGTACTGCTTCTGAATGTGAGTCTAAGATCTGCAAACACTGAATGCTGCAATGTTTATTCTGCTATTGGGCCATGAACCATGACTTATCCTCCAATTATTCTTGTACATACAAAGCCTGATCCTGCACATCTTTGGGTTTTTTCTGCATGATATTTATGCACATATATACTCCATGTGACCTCGTTCAATGTATCTTAGTTGTTTCATCAAGTTTTCACTGAATTTTAGCAGTATTTATTTTTACCCACCTCATGGCTAGAGCATTAAAATACAAACAAATGCTTAAAATCAGCTTGAAGTTTACATTTAAATAGGCAGACACAAGTACAAACGATTCAGAAATGGCCATCTTAACCCTGTGATGAACAGCTAGGCACCTTTTGCTTTTATATTTCACCTTGCACCATACACAAAATGTTTAATTATTTGAGGATTAATGGTGGTAGTTTATAATTAAGCTGAAGTATGAACTGATGTCATCATCTCAGTATGATGATATACATTTTTATGCCAAAGCACCTGTTGTTTTGGAAGGAAGCAGCTGATATCATTATCTACCCAGCCAGATAGCCTAGTTTCCTGCTGCTTAAAAAATTATCCTAAGGGTTACCTAAGTTGGGGTAATATAGCATTTACTTTTTCATGCCCAGGACAGGAGTGAATGCATAAAATTACTTTATTCTCCAAGGTAGATGGGCAATTAGGGGGGTGGGGACAGGAGAGTCATGATGCTAAAACAGTTAATGTTTATTTGTGTGGAATACAAACCTTGCCAATTTTTTCCATGCATAAATATACATGCAAAGATATATAACAGATATGTAAGTAAATACATGATTGGACAAGAGTCCTTTCTATAGCACAAAGGATAAGATTCTCTGCTTTACTGTGGACATTTTCCACCATATGATTGACTCTGACCACTGTACAGTAAAGGTTAACACCAGCTGGGGATTTCTCCTGTGTAGAGGTAGTCGGCTGCCAGCCTGTCCTTTGTTCCTGATGTTATGAGGAAAAGAGCTTGACACACCAGTTTGGGAAGGGAGAGGCTGTTGATAGAGGTACTGTGTTTTGGTAGGTACTTTACAGCCATGAGGTCATTGCAGCATCTCATGCCAATACTGTAAATTAAAGCCACATGTATGAAGATTAGAGAGCACTGAATCCTGGATCCACAACCAGCCTTGGGAAATCCATGCCTGCACCCGTCCGAGTGGCATTCTGACAGAACATGGAATCAAGCCCAGAGTGCTTTTAGCATGCCTCCAACTATCAGGTTTTCCTCTGAATTGTGGCATAATGCCAGAGCTGTTCATTTGGGTTGTCATTAACCTGCACTACTATAAGGAAAGCTGAGATGAAATATTTGCAAACATATCTCTTGGGAATTTTTGATTCTCTCCTGTTGAGAATTTTGCCTTTCTCAGCCACAAGATGCCACACCTACCAAATTTCCTTTAGAAAAAATCTCTGGTGTGTATTCTGAACAGGTGCAATATTATATCATATATTTGCTAGGACCAGTCATTTACATACACACAATATTTGAAGAAGCATAATAACATGATTTCTTGTTTTGCTTCCTTCAATCCTTTTTCATATTTTTTCTTTTTCTTCTTTTTTTTCCCCCCTCGTATGAACCATTTTTTTTCCCACTCAGCCCTCAAACACTTGTGTTGAAAAGAATGTCTCCGCTCTGCTTTTAGGTTCTTTCCAAGAGTATTCCTACAGCTGCTCTTGCCATGGGTCTGATACCATTTCAAAAAGAAACTGACTAGTAGGAGGTACATTTCCCACCCCTCCCCAGCTTCCCAGACCTTCTGTTGCTTTGCAGATCGTACCACTTAATAACATGAATTAAGCAACTTTTGACAGAGCAAGAAGTTAAAAACCCCAGGGTCTCTACCCCCACATCTTTCATCCAGTTTTCCTTGAGACATGTTTTCTGTTGGTTCTTCTGAAGTTATCTTATTTCATTCTCATGAACATGTCTGGGTCTTCTTTCCTTTCTTCTGATGTACTAGTATGCCCAAAATTGTGCTGCGCGTATTGATGATAATCCTAAGAGAATACTTAATTGATCTTTAATAGATACCAATATAGACATACTTACTCATTTTACTTCGTAACACCTCACTGGAGTTAACATGGTTTTCTTAGCACTAACTTAGCATTATGAAATTAGCACTAGTTTGGGGCTTATATTCGTGTTACAAACTAGTTTATATGCAATAGATTAATGAATGTTTTAAGGTACTCTTATTGAGCTTCACAGCAGATGGGAAATAAGGTGTAGACGCTTCCTGTCAGAGGAATACTTATTGTGGTGTTTTATAATAAGGGTATGCTAGAGATCAAATTAGTATCCTAATGGGCTGGAGTTCAGCATCGTGATCATTGTGACACTGTGCACATTAACTGTGTACGTGTGCAGAGGAGAAAGACACTTGTCTAGGTATTTATGGGTATTGAAAGCTACAGCCATCAGTCTTGAATGAAGCTAAGCTTTATCCTAATATTCTTCCACCTCTCCATTTCATATCACAAAACTTTCCTGCAAATTAGGTTTTCAGAAAGTTATTTAATAATACAGAAAGCTATACTGCCACTCTGAAGGTACAGTAATTGCCTTGTGGGTATGCTGTATGTTTACAGCTGGTGCATTCTGAGCCTTGAATGCTATTTCTCTATTTTCAAGACTTCAAAGAAAGTATTGCTTGCCATTTTTCATGATACCCAGCATTGCTATCTGACCAGCATAATGAAATACTAACAAAAGGTAACAGTATGAATTTCTTTATTTCTTTTCTTGATAAACTGTAACACACAGTTTCTCTAGAATTAGTTAGGGTAAATACAAAAGTGAGAATTGAAAGATTCCATACATTTATAGAAACGAAAAACCTTTCTTAAAGAAGTTGATAACCAGTGACAATGTATATATTGATAATAAAAAATTGCAAACTGCCTTGCACTTCCAAGAATAATAAAACTAGTTTTCCAAACCACAGTACTCATTAATTACAAATTTGTATCTAATCATTTCCATCTACACATTTCATTTCCCTTGAAATTTCTTTGCTGAAAATCCCCTTTTTTAAAATGAACTTTAAAAGCAAAGACAAAACAAAATTAGAATTGAACCTTCATATTGAGCTAAAGGGAGAAAACCATGATTATAGATCTAAAATGTTTTTTTTACATTTTGATCTTGGAATTATATAGATATTTCTTTTACAAACATGGCTTCCATCATTGACACTTTTTCCTTTCAGGGTGATTAGCTGCATCAATAATCCTTACTTAAGATATAACATGGTCTTGAACATTTTCTGAAGACTGACTCTGACACAGCAGTTTCACCAATATTTTGTGTGTACTAATCTACAGCTCATAATCTCCAGAGAGAATCTCCAAAGTCTCAACCAAAAAGTTGTAACAAGCAATAATCCAGATCTTGAATGTTTTCTAACTGCTTCTGTTAATCCTGAGTTCACTGAATCTACAGAAGTTTAGTCCAAAATCTGCCAAAAGACTCCTCAATTTAACACAAAACTGAGCAAATCCATACCAGTGAAAGTCTTATATAAAAATCTGTCCTAAACAACTTCTTTGAAATTTCTATCTTCAAAAATACTTTCCCACCATACACTGAAAAGAGATTTTAGAATAACTAAAATCTGACCACTGACTTCTGCTTCATTCTGGTCCATCACCAGAACTGAAGAAATTGGACCAGCTGCATCAACACAAAAGCATCCAATATAATGCTGGATCAAGAACAGCAACTGCCCTTTTGTTTTGTCCTTTGAGGATGTTTGTTTTGTATTTTACTTTTTGAAGACAAAAAGATATTTTTTGGATCTCTGGGAATGTCTATACAAACATGCAATTCTGTCTGTACAAACATTTCTCTTCTTCTGAACTAAAAATAAAATTATTTTGCATAAGAGCTTGGGAAAAATGTGAACCAAAGTGAATCATGTGCCACATTACTCTTTGCAATATTAAGGCTAAATTCTCTGCTGGCATAAACTGATATAGGTCTGTTGAGTTCAATGGAGCTATTCTAGCCCGTACTAGCAGGGAATTATGGAGCAGCTTGGTTTTGTTACATAAATTAGACTGATGTGTACTAAATCATTAAGACTACCAATTAAGCTATGGGTTGTGTATGATCTGTTTCCTGTGAATACATAGGTTGAATGCATATGATCCGAGTTTAATTTTATATTTTGTATTATAAAATTCTGGAGTGGAAAATAACAGCTTGATTCTTTGCAGTAATAAGAAGGATGTTTTTAATAGGGTGACAGCAACTGCAAAGATGACATCCACATGTTTAACCTTTGTGCATCTCACACACTATATGTCAGAGAGTATTCAGACTCAGCTAACAGTGTAATCCTTTACTGACATGAAAATTCCATTTTCCAGCTCCAGCTGAAAATATTTAATAATATCTCAAATACTAAATCTCTAAATATAGCGTAAACCAGTAACTTTCTTGTCAGTTCTCAGCAATTTCACATACACCTTTCTTGTTGCACAGCCAGGAAGCTGGGCCTCTTCCCTGCCATGAAAGCAGATGAAAAAGGAGTCCTGAAGAACAGAACCTAAGCTTGATAGATACACACATCATTACAGGCAGGAAGATAGGTAGGCATCTGCAGGGGAAAAAAAGTACCTTTAGAGGAACTGCTGTTCCCAGCAGTCTGTTGGATCTTCACTGAAGTCCTGACAGGAAAAATAGCAGATAGAAAAGACCACTGAGCATTGTGTATGCACTATCTTCTCACTTTTCCACAAAACCACCTCCAAATACTTTAACCACCACAGAAAGGTTGGCTGGACAAGGAGCTTCCACCACCACCAGAGGCAGTTCTAC
>JAOXXN010000137.1:12407286-12430485 GCA_026770055.1 Myrmophylax atrothorax
ATTTTGTTGGCTATGGCTCTTTTTAGATAGGTCTTCAAACTCTCAAGGGTCACTGGAGTCAGTGGCAAGGAAAGGAAGAGGAGAACTCTTGTCAGAACTAATCTCAGCTGGCAACATGCACTCAGATTTGGAGGTATCAATGGTAGTTCGTTGCCTTGTTGTATGAAAACCCCAGAGCTCAGCCCTTATGAGTGAGTGCTTTTACACAGTTCTGACAGTGCAATTGCACAGACAGATCCTCATGCATTCTGATCCAACTCTCATCACAAATGTCATCTTTCTAAAGCCAGGATGCCTCGACAAGCTGCACATGGGTGTCACAGCCAGGCACACCACAAGCCTGCAGTACAAATGCTTTCATCCTTCCTCTTTTAGGGAGCAATTAGGACAGCTTCTGTGCATACTGATAAAACTTTTCTTAATGAATCCCACACCATTCATATTCTTTCTGTGATCACATATAAGATACCATATAATCACCATCTTCATAAACACAGTGTTTGCTTGAGATTGCCTTGTACAGCACATAACCAGTGTGGCCAAAATAAGTAAAAAGGAGAGAGTTAGCAAGTGGCAATGGCACATTAATGAAGTTTTACAGTTTGTCTATGATCCCATAAGTAACAAAATGAGACAAAAATTTTATATCACCTGTGTTCTGGCCCCTCATCCTCATTATATGTAACACAAATGACTTTCTGCTATCCCTAAAATCGTAGAATAACTTAGGTTGTGAGGGACTTTTGGATGGAGATTTTTATGTGGTTGTATCTGCTGGCTTTGTAGCAGAAGATACTACCTCCTCTAGTGCCAGTAGTCACAGCAGAACTATTGATGGGCACACTGCCAGTTAACTCTGCGTTTATTATTCAGGTGTTCATCATTTGAGGCATGTGAGCACCACCTTGCCTATCTACTAACATAGATACAGAAAATTAGAGAGTTAAATCAAAATTGCCAAAGAGCATAAAGATGAGATGTAGAATATATGACTGCTCCTCTTTCCTATGAAACAACAAAATATATACTATGTTCATGTGTATCTTCTATTCTGTAGATTGTTTAAAAATAATGACCTCAGTGTATGTGAGAAGAAGGAACCAAATCAGGTAAATTTGGATTTCATGGTGTTCAAACTGCTTAAAGAATCCTTATCATTTGAAAAGCAATTACAAGCAGAGTATTTAGACCAATAGATACTCTCTGACTTCATCTCACCTGTTCTACTGAATCAGAGAACCCATAATGCATGCACACGTGTTGACACAGGGTTGTTTGTTATTCACTCTTGTTATGTACTGCCTCATGCATCTTTGTCATGATTCATTATTCCTAACAGCTATATCAAGTGTTGCAATTACTGCTCAATACAGATTTAACTCTATAATATTTCCAGATTGGAAGGAGAAAAATAATATATTAAGTGCTTGTGATATCTTTATGTATAAGTTTGAGAATCATTAAATAGCTGTCACTCTTGCTTCCTTCTCAGCATCAATTACTCCACTCTGGTTTTACTTACTCCACTCTGTATAATGAGTCCCTAGAGCATGTTTCATTGTGGGAGAATGAACACATTCTTCACTTGCGGTCAGTGGGATGTGGTTAATTTGAAATCACTTAAACTATTATATCTGTCAAGTGTGGTTATTTTATTTTCAATTCACATCAGTGTTTTAGTATGCATGTCGGTTACTGGGTTAAACTGGCAGATTAATTTCCAAGCATTCCGTTGTAATGCACTTCATCACTGCCTTTACATGTGGACTCTTGTTGAAACTTAGTATGTTCCCATTAAAATTTACTTCAGAGAAATCTATATTCAATATAAACACTCGTATGATAAACAACACTCACTATTGAATGAAAAAGGTGGGAAGATCAGGAGACTTCCAGCTTGTCTAATGAAAACCCAGAATCCTTGTTCCATCTTAATTTCTTTTCATTTACATCATCATGACATGCCTTTGTTGCAAAAAAAAAAAAATTAGTTCAGTACATAGGATCACTTTGACATGTTTAATGTTTTCTTTCTGCTTTGTTTGATGATTGTATTGATCAAAAAAGCTGCAGGTTTCAGTTCAGCGTGTGCAGATTCACAATTCACACTGTATAAAACCATTAGGGATTGTTTGGGTTTTTCCTTCCTTTTTGAAATATTGTGGCCTGAAAAGTATAAATAGGCAGAATTTGAAGATGTTGAAATTCTGACTCACACAGCTACTAATAACAGGGTGCTCATACAGAGAATTAGAGGAACCGCCAATGGGCTTTTTATTACAGCAATATTGTACATATTACATGAATAAATTACATTGTTGCATTATGCAGCTGCTGCATCATCAGTTTAGAGAGTAGACTGCGATCCTAAGTATTCGGGGACGCAAGCTCATTATCTCTAAACCCACTTTGGTTACAGCCAAGATACAATCCAAGCTAAACTGCTTTCACATAATGCATTGCATATACCTATGCATAATCAGGTACATGGCTCAGAGACGGACTGATGAGTTTAGGTGTCTAATCAAATTTACAAAAAATAGTCTGTTTCTCTGAATCAGGCAGAATCTTTCACTTGGAAAGGTTATTAGGGAAACTATATTACCCATAAAAATACAAATCTACATATGTTGTGAAACATCATTTTTGATTTGAAACATACTAGTAGAAAAATATGCATTTATATAATGACAGATCTCACTGTAAAAAAAAAAGTAAACTAAAAAAATGGTTTCTATCTTATTATGATGATAACTATTAGTGTTTGAATGCTGCCAAGGCACTTCTTGAAACTCAGTTGTTTTAATTCTCTGCACATTGTTCTCTCATCCCATCGAATAAAACACAAATCTTAAAATTTTCCACAGCTGCAAATGTTTGCCTATGACTCGTGGATTCACATTTACATATTTTATATATTGATGCAAATATCTTTGGCTAGGCAAGTAATATGCTGTCAGTTCTGTTCAATTTGCTTAACCCCTGCTTCTTTTCATTGTTATTTTTTTACTTTGCTGAAATTGTGTCTATTTTCATTGCTATTGTTATTCCCCTTTTCCAAAAGCACAGGCATCCCTTGCATCTCCCACCTGGCTCACTGTACTTATCATCTCAAGGAAAATCTTGTGCCTGGAGAAGTCAGGCAAGGTTTTGCAACTAGCTGTAAGCTGGACACTGTTTGACTACTGGTCTCTTGCCAGATAAGGCTGTTTGTTGTATGACATTTCTACAGAGCTCTACTTAAGTGGTTTCTTGAAGAGGCTCCTGAAAGCTATCATAATGATGGAGATAATGGTGGTTAAGGTGAGGATAAATATGTAGTGCAATATATTTTTATGCTTAGATAATAAAACTAGGTGTAAGAAAATCTCACACTTTTAATCTAAGCAGTTTCAGAATAGAAATGGCCATCTTTCAAATCCCAAATTTGTATGCTGCTATTTTGAATACTTTAAGAGAGTCTAGGCAAATCAAGATCTAAGCTTAGTGTGAGGTGATGTATATGTCATAATGCATATATTAATAGGGTGCTGCAAGAGCACACAGGCCCCACTGGTTTTCTATCCTTTCTAGACTGTCCTGGCATTGACAAAAACAGAACCACAAAAGGAAAATCTTTAAGGCTGTGTCTCTGCCACATCTGGACATCTTTCCATCATAATGTAAGAAACTCCCACATTACACTTGAAAGGGGAAAGGGAGCAATGAAAGTGTTGATTCAGCTATCAACCATGTGTCACTCCCTCTTCTGCACTAAAATCAGAAATACACTTTTCTTTATATGGTTTTCCCATATAAATATCTAAACCTTCTGCAACATTCAGACTTCCCTAAATTTAGGCTAAGACAAAATGATTCCTTCATCTTTTATGTCATTCCTAAAGTGCTATCAGCTGTAGCTCAGCAATCACACAAACTGCTGAAGCTGAGAAGACAAATGTGAATCCTAAATAATACTCCAGAATAAAGTAACATAGAATATCTATGTTAATGTCACCAGGTCACATGGTTGGGTCCTACTGTTAGGCCTTTTCGGTCCATAGGGTTGAAAGTGCAGAACACAAATTTGAATATTGTCTATACCTATCATTGACTCTTTGTCTTCTGTGACTTAGCAAAATTATATAATATTGTTTTCATCATTCACATTTTTTAAAAATGCCTTTATACAGTCAAAGAACACTTTTATTATGAAAATACACTCAACCAAATGTTCCTGGAGAGAGAATAACAGGGGTGAGAAGTACAAATTTGTTCATGCAGTGGACAGCATTCATGCATTTCCATGGAGATACATACACCTGAAAAGAACAAAAATTGTACTACGTTTATAGGTAAGACTGTCAAGGACCATCACTGATGTAATTCCAAAGTTAAATCTACTTAAGTGACAAAGTAAAGATCTTATCACCTTTCTCCCAGAATATACATAGCATTTTTAGAAAAATAAAGGCAAGCTAAGTGGATAACCTTCTTCTGTAGAATGAAAGCACATAGTATCTTCCACTATTAATCCTGAAAATTTTCTGTCTATATGACACACTACTTTTTGGGAGGAAACATTAAAATATTATTGCATATTTAAAAAAAAAGGAAGTTAAAATTAGAAAACATATTATTTAAGTGAATGCTGCCATACTCATAAAGCAGCATTGAGATATATATTCATATCTCTGTGTGCAATATACACACATGCACAAAAGTGCACTACAGCTTATTCTATAGTATGTGCTATTTTAATAATGTTTTTGTAAAACCTTGAGTTTTGAATAAAATACTGCACAGATTTCTTCAGTTATACTACAACAATTTCAAATAAATGTGGTCCCAAATAACGCAGTTACAAGGACAGAGCAAGATGTTTTCTGGCTTTTTTCATTGTTTTTATATCAAGAAATTGCTGAAGCAAGCTGGATCACAGTCCTCTTTTGGTGACCACTGGCATAACTTGATTTGAAAAAATTTGATTGCAAAGATTATTGTAGGCAAATAAGAACACCTTTCAGAATGGAAATGACTAGACAATCTCAGCTCAACTTTTATCACATGCAAACTAAAAAGGCAATCAACTCAATGGTAGTGTCTGATCTCTGCATGTCTCTTCAGAATCAGTCAGTAACCAGCACTGTGAGCAGCTGTAGAAAGTGAATTTAATTTTGCTTGTGTGTGTATAAAGAAAATGTAAAGCTGAGGTTTTTTTCAGTTCCTGAGCACAAGAAAAAGTTGGCATGCAAGTTGCCTGCAGTTACTGGGCTAAAACAGTTAATGTGTGATGTTTTCTTCCTCCAAGATGTAGTGAGAGATGAAGAGATCCCATATGGGCCACTAGTACAAAGAAAGCAGAGTAACAGGAAAAGAAAAAAACCAACCCAGTGTGTAAGGGTAACAGAGGGAAATAAGATTGAAAGAACAAAACTTCAACATTGTTAGTCATGAGGAACAGATAGGAGGAGGTATTGCCTGCTAACCATGTGTACCAATGCCAGAGCCTAAAAAAAAACCTGCAACTGTGGTATGGGATGGTCTAGATCTGAAAGACAGCAGCAGATTGTTTTTATAGAAAGAAAAGGTGTCAGCAGAAAGGAAGGAGCATACACACATGGAAACATTTGCTGTAAGAAGCCATTTGAAAAACAAGCAAGGAGTTGAGTGGAAGAAACATCTGTGAAACATGCAGCAGGACCACCACTAGAGCTTCAGGGAAGAGGTAGGAACAGAAGGGACTGCACAAGCAGTGTTAGACATAGCATCTTGTAAAAACAACAAGGAAATGTCAGTATCTTCAAGAAAATCCAGAATCTTGTGAGTCTGAGGGGAAAAATATTTTATCCTCTTTAACAGAGAGCAAGGGCATACTTATCAAGAACAAATAAATCTGTGCTCAATGACCAAAGTCAATCAAAGAGTCTTATGTTTAAGAAGAAACTGCACTTTTCAGGAGTTGTATTGGTAATTCATCCAGGATCAGGATGCTTTGGGCTCTTTTCCATGGACCTGCTTCTTTTATTAATAACCTTATATGTGAAAGTCTTGATCAGTATTAGCTGAAAGGCTTGCAAATTGCCACCAGATAAAAACAATGGCTGTGTAGCTTTGGGGTCAGTGAAAGCAGATGTGATGTGTAACATCAAGGAGGAAGAAGTTCCACACCCTTTAGTTGTCTGGTGTTAATTTTGCAGTTCAGATTTTTTTTTCGTTGACAGAAGAAAGCAAAGTCTTCATCATATCAAGACAGTATCTGAAGTGACTTCAGCTATTGCTCATGAAAATATCAGTCTACATGCAAAATAACCTCTCTGTAACCCAAATGAAAAAGAAAGCACTAATCAGAGGAAATTTTACTTCTCTAGGTTTGAAGCATTCTTTACACAAAGTCTTTAATGACTTTTCAGCATTGCTGAGGAATGGTGAGGGAAAGGATATTTTGCTGACCAATTATTACATATAATTATATGGAAAACCCATGTGCTACCCAAAGCTTCCTAAGGAGGTCACATAAAAGATGAGTCATAATGTAACTGACTTCTAACAGATCATCCTTCCATTTGTTTGACGTAGAAAAAACAAACTATGGAATGCAAAAGCACTTTGAAGTGACTGATGATCTCATTGCTTATTAACCACACTGAAGGCAACCTTAGTGAAAAGTAAATGAAGGCAAATGAAACATAGAGACTGGAAGGCTCATTCCAATCACTGTAGTAAAGACAAAACAAACCTTTATTCTTCACAGAGAGATATGCTCTTATTCTTGCCTAACAGGTTAATGACACCTCTCAAGGGAGATTAATATTGGGAAAAAAAAGACGACATACCTTAATTTTCTACAAAATACACACATATTTTAATTAAGGATTTTTTCAAAAGAATAAATCTTTACATTAACAACTAAAAAATACTGCAATTTATTTTTTTAACTCCACAAACTAATAATTGGGGGTTTTCATGTATTTTTAAGATAATACATAGGAATGCTCCTTTTTCTAGGGAAACAAAATTTAAATATCTACTTCAATATAAGGAAAAAAAAATCCAGAGGAAAAGAAAGATTCTTTAGAAAGAAGCAGTGTCTATCTGCAATAAGTTTCAGGTAACTTTTCTGCCATCAGTGGCTAGCAAAGACTGTTTTTAATGGTTTTGTTAGTTTTTAAGAATTTATGACAAGAATTTTTGACTGCAAAACAATCTTCCCCTTCTTAGTGCAACCTCACAAAATCACATTTTTATTATTTTTATATTATCAAACTGTTCTTCAAAATCTGTCTTTGCCACCCCCCCCCAAAAAAATCAGAAAGCTAACAAAAACAATGTAAAAAATCAAACAGTAGTTTTCTATTACAACAATAATTTTTCCTCATTTTTTTCTTAATATCTGCTTATGTAGCATTAGTTATACCTCCTTTCATTGTTGTTTATTATATAGAGCACACCTTCCCTGCATCCTTCCATACACCCACCGACTGGGAAACTGAAAACCTGCTGCCCTTGTGCTCAGTCAGTGCCTACAGTTCACAAAGGGTCCTGAGGGTCTTAGAGCATCAGACCACTGGTTGTGACTCACTGAAATCAGTCCTAATTTAGGAGAGAGGTATGTCATCTTGCACATCTAAACCTTAATCCAAATGCCTGGCCGTGCACACTGGTCTTGACAGGTACTGTGCCAGCTTGCCACTTGGCAGATTAAAAAGGATTGCCTCCTGGAGATTAGATGGCTTGGCACAGTGAGAACACAGAGGTCAAACTACGATGTTTGCCAAACAAAAAAGAACCTCTCATTTTCTGACTCTATTGCTGCTCCCTGGATAAGCATTTTTGGCCTTTTGCCTTGGTTTGAAGGCAAGACTTGTTAGGATTTAGCCTGAGGGACATGGTTTACTGTTGAAGGTCAAGCTAGATTTTGACTGTTGTGAAGCCCTGATATGGTAAGGTCATATGCTTTCTCGTTAGGGCTGATCTCTCAAGGCTCTCAATAATTCCTGGGACACCATCAAGAATGGAAATTATTGTACACCTTGCTGAGACCAGTTCCTGATGGTTTTTATGTTCCAGTTTCATGAAATACAATTTTCCCTGAGACTGCAGCAGAATAGAACATAGTAATTTCATTTTGTATAGGATTTCAGAACATGAATATTTGGATTTTTTCCCAGCAATACACTTTGTCTTGACTCCTACTAATTATTTTCATATTTAATTGTCATGTATATTTTTAAACCAGAAGTAATTAGACTCTAGAAATGGTGAAACCAGACTTATTATAAGGCATTTCATTGCCAATGAAACAGCAGATTCTGAAGAAACACAATCGTATTGTCATTTTTCTAATAAATTTTACTTGTCATGCATCAGTGGTTGTTTATTGTGTCATTTTTCTGGAGCTAATATCCGTATTGAAATGAGGCTTTTTCTTCTCTGGGCACTCTTTCTGCCTTTTGGTTACTCAGTGGCACACTTGCACTTCATATGACATGTTCCCCAGCACCTGACACTCTGCAGAAAAGGCCACTGTTTCCTGGCATGTTTTATGGGTCTGCTCAGAGCCAAGGCTTCAACAGCAGCACAGGAATGCTTTTTCACATTTTTCTGGCTCAAACAGCTATCATTTGGGAATTGCCACAGTGTGATATAACTTTACCCCCTCCTCAAGTCAGGCTGTTAAGGAGAGAGTCATTTGAAACACCTCCAAATTCACAGTGCTCATCCTGTGCCAGAGCATCCTCCCTCTTTGGGGTGTCTTTTATGAAAACAACATCTCAGAAACAAACAGCTGTTTTGAAGCAAAGTGTAACAAGAAACTTGAGCAATCTCAGCATATGTTTTTATTCCTTACCTGTCTTACTGCAGCAGACAGTGAAAGTTTTACCTACCATCATGTTCACAATTCCTCCAGACCTCCAATATCCCATTTATTGCTACAGTACATATTGGCTGCTTGGTTTCTCATCATTAGGTAGAGTTTATTGGAATTAATAATATAGATGTTCTTCCAGAAGAAGAAGAGAGTCCTTTTTTTCTCAGACATTGATATAAATAGCCCTCTGATTGTGAAATAAAGTTTCTTTTTTAATTAATTCAGACCAAATTGGCTTTTGACCTGCAGTGAAGACTTTGTATTTCATGTCTCAACTTTTGCAACATGTTTTCTAAAGTTTTGATTGAGGATATCTTGACTTCCACCTGATGTCTCCTTAACAAACTGAGCAGCAAGGAGCTTCTGTCACTACAAAGAAAATGTTCCCCATCCTCTGCTCTACTCTCAAACTCACATTAAAAAAAGAAAGAGTCAGCAGTATAAGGATGCTGCCTGAGAAGCTCCTAAACAAAAGTTTAGTTCTCAAAGTTTAACATGACTATTTGTATGCATTAAATCTTTCATAGCTGTAACTATGTGTTGTCAGACCAAGAGAATTTTTTTCTAATATTTTTAAATAATGTGCATTACTATCAATACCAGTAATGATGAATACATTAATTTTTGTTAAAATTATACTTTATTGAAAATTATTGTGGTTTTATTGCCTTTGCTTAGAATCACTTGATATTCTCATTAAGAATCCTTGCAATTTCAGAACTCAGATAGTCAATACTTTACTAAATTTTCAAATTCCTTCAAATCTGTTTCATTCTAACTCATTGTGTCTTTCATACTTACTAATGGGATCAAACGTGAAAAAATATCCCTCCCACTATTGCACAAGTGAAAAAAAAAAATGTACTGCTTGCAAAATGTAGTCTACCCAAAATGTTGTTTCCACAAAATATGGTAATAATAGGGAAAGTACAGAAAAGACTAATATACTCCACACCATTGCATCTTTGAGAAAATATACTCAGTATAAGGAAAAGTAGCTGCAACAGGCATAAAAGCAGGAAATAAATGCATAGAATTAATGTCTAAAGGAGTATATCTGGATGGGGCTTTGCTCTCTTTTTGTGGCATCATACAGAACACAATTTTACTATGGAACAAGTAGCCAAAACAGTAAAGGAACCAAGGACCTTAGTTATTAAAAAGGGTCAGACAACTACTATCTGTATATATTTCTTAAGGTAGAGAAGATTAAAAGCCAAACAGAGGCCTCAGAAGGCTGAGTCTCATTGAAATCAGTGGGAAAATGCATGTACATCTGCAGGAAGGGTTTGGCCTGAGCAAGGAAAACTCACTGAGAGAAATCATCCTGCAAAGGCATCAGAAAGGATCAAGGCTCCTGCACTCCTTGAGTTCATGTCGGCTACAGAAAGAGAGCTGAAAGGAAAGCCAAGGATGGCCTAAGTACAATTGAATTGAGACAGAATGTCTTTGCACATACCATCATTGATGAAATAAATTATGGAGGGCAGGGAAAATACAGTTAATACAAGGTCTTAAAAAGGCACAGGGTAGCTTTCAGAGCAAAAAGCTCATTTTGTAGGGTACAGTTTCTAATGCAAAGGATGGGGCAGAAGTGGAAAGGCATTCCATCCTCCGTCTGTGAAAAAAAGAAAAGAAAGAAATCCATCTTGTATCATTGGCATTTAATCAGGCATTAAGCATAACAACTCAATGCAATTTCTGTGTCTTCTCCAGATCAGAAAGATGTATTCTGTGAGAACGCATTTCACTAAACCAACAGTGCATTGCGAAAGAGTTGAGCTCCCCAAATTAGATTTAAAGGCAAAGAAATATGCTTAAAATGATGTGGTGTCCGTTAGGCGAATTGCGGCGGCTGCGGGACCGATGCAGCGACTGAGACTCTAAGCTGACATCAAAGCAGAAAAAAAATCAGCTGAAATGACAGCAGCAGCTGCAGCATCCGCCTCTAAATTAGGCTGTGTTTCAAAGTCTGGACTCAACAGCTAAGCAGTATAAAGACCCAGGAGGAAGGCTGCCCAAGAAAAAGAGTTAGATTTCTAACCTAACACATCAAAGTAACACATGCTTAGAAGAGCAATAAATGCATATGGCACACATTCACATGCTGCCTAATTGCAGTGGGTTCATGAAGCCAAGACAAACCTTCAGCTGATTCCTACTTTTAGAGAGGATTTGAGTCCTTTATGAATGCAGAAAGCTGACACAAATTGGTAGCAGATTAGAGTCGGGCATTGTGATAATACATCCCATAATTTCAAAAGATGGCCATTTTTCATATCATAAGACACTTTCAAAACACTGAGCTCCTTATTATATAATTTATACATATACCAGATTACAGCGTATCCCCAACATAATAAATTAGGAAAACCTTTATCACAAAATTCAGAAATAGAGTAGAAAGCCACCAATTTCACTCTAAATTTACTTGCATATCAATTTAATAATACAAGTGGGAAGAGTGAGAAACATATGACTGAATGAAATACATTGCTGAATGTTTCAGCATTAAAAAATGTTGATTTGGGAAAATTATCCCCTTTTTTGGTATGCTTTTTTATCTTAATTTATTCTATAAATATAGCAAAACTATTTGCCATATTATTGATTTACAGATTTATAAAAAAGCAACAGGAAATAAGCCTGAATGTGTGTATACTTTGTTATGTACACGAGGCGTTCTTAATACAAAATAATGCATATTTTCATAGTTGTAGGGTTATGATTTGATCTCTTTTTTATGTTTCCTGCAAACTGGTGGAAGAAACTCAGTCACTCACTTGATATGTTTATTAAAATTCCTATGAAATTGCAGAGCAATGGTGGATTTGTGAACTAATTCAGACTTTCCTCCCTTGTCTTTGAGAAACTGCGAATAAGTATGTAATAGAAACACAAATAAAAATAGAAAAAGAAATTAAATATAGATAATTCCTTCCATTACAATTCTCTACAAGCCTCTGAATCTTGCTCTTACAAGTTTAAATTATTACACTTTTGTAAAGGGTTAAAGTTGCAAGCAAGAGCAATCATCTACATTACACTCTCTCAACTTGTGCATTAAGAAAACAATTCCATCAGAAATGATGCAATAACCATGACACAATCGCATTATTACTTATGAAGTAATATTGCTTTTTATGCTTATAGACTTCTACCAGGGTAAATGAATCTGTTTAAGGAGATTCACATCAAATACAGTGGTATAGCAATTATGAAAACAGTCAGAGATGCTAAAAAAAAAAGGAAAAAAAGCCCTAAATGTGTAGTACTCAAGAGAAGGCAGAAGTACGAACATCTATATGTATCTTACACTTATAGGATGTGCTATCTCACTCAAGAATCAAGTGATAAAATACATCTGTTGAAATGATTCATCTTGAAATGGAAAGAACTCAGAAGCTAACACCCACATACCCCTAAAAAGATTAGCATGTAAATTAAGACCAAATTCTTGCTTTTAATTTTCCAGATTTTGTCCTTTGTCCAGTCAATGTAGCATCATATGAAGGCAGGAGTTCAAATGGAACCACGTGCTGTTTGTGGGTATCATGCAGAGGAGCCTGGGGAGGTAGTACAGTGAGTACCGCAGGGTAGGTGCACAGGGAATCCGAAAGCATAGAGAACCCCACAGCTCTTCTTAAATTAACTCATCCTGATTACTTGAGTTCATTCACCTGTTTTTCAACAAATACAACTAACTCAGAAACAGTGTGATTTTCTACTGCTTAGTCACTTCACTTTTTATTCTTCATTTTGGTTCACTTTGTCTTTGATAATACTTATTAAATGCTAATGTTTAGTGAGCATTTAGGAGAATAGGTGTTAAAAACCCAGACACTGTGGCTCCCAGAAAGGGTTGAAAACTTGCAGTGCAGACGTGCTGAACACTCTGAGAATAACATAAGATCAAATAGTTATGTGGTTGCCTCAATGGACAACTTGCCTGGTATGGAAATTACAAATGAGAGAGTTTTTTCCTGTAGAAAATGGAAGCCCATAAAAGGCCAAACTCAGCACAACCCCTTTTATAAGTAAAATATGAAAATACTGGTTCTATTGTATATACTGACAAGATGAAATGTTTCTGAAGTTATACAGTAATGCTAAAAGCATTATTTGTGTCAAGCTTTTCTGACATGGAATATTGATATTTTCAATGGGAAGATTTTTACTGTAGTTCTATAGAGTTCTAATAATGACAGTGTTTCTGAAAGAACCTACTCATTTTCTGCAGCCTGAAGGGTATCCAAATATAATTGGCATAATTTTCTGAGAATAGCCTTAGTTCTATGCTCTATATCTTCTTTTCTAGACTATTTCTCATTTAAGTTCTGGAAAGAAAGGAACTGAAGAAGTGACACCATTATTTTCCAATTTTCTGCTGAAAGTTTACCTTATTTTGCATTCCCACTCTGCTTCAGGGAGTATCTGGAAATCTCACAGATTTTAGGAAGAAATTCCCTGCAGCCTTAGCAGTTTCCCTCTACTACCAAATACATTATTAACTTCCTCATCCCAACCCCAAATAAGCTTAAATATAGACTCCTCTACATCTAATGAGCCATAATTAGCTCATCAACTTCTGACAAGCCTAAATAGACTTGTTAGGGAATGACAAGTCCAGTCTATCTCACAGTAGAATGGGTGTCATCCCTCCCACTCAATCCTCCAAGAAAGAAAACAAATCTCATAAAAGTTCTTTGCAGTATTTCCAGTCTCCTCCAGGAACCCAAAAGTAGGGGATCTAGTTTAGGTCACTGCTTTCTCCTACTCTGCCCTTTTAAAGTTTCCAGAGATGACCTGGAGAAGCAGGAGACTCTTGAAGTAGTTTATTGTTGTGACAAGCTACCCTTTCTCTTTTCGCCCCTTTAGATAAAGAAGGGACTGCACTGCTGAGGAGAACAATCTTTGGCTCATTTCTTTTGGCTGACTCCACAGTTGCCAGAGTCAAAATTAGCTCCTCAGCTCCTGATGAACCATCCTGATGTTACTATTTAAAATGTTAATAACTCTTAATATAATAAGAGTCTGATCTAATCTTTATTTGTCTGCAGTATAGCTCAACTAGATGAGTCCAGGGAGCCAAAATGCATTTCATTTATTCCAGGTTATTTGTTTATTTATGTAGGTAGGGAATGCAGAAGTGGCACAGAGTAACTGTACTAGGACTGCTGAAAAATGTCTTTCATCTTTCTTATGTAGGAGAATCATAATGCCTGAAAAAAAGTATCCTGACACTTTTGGAAACTGTTGGTTTATACTGGTCCATAATTCAAAAATGAAAGTTTGGAAATTGTGTCAATATTTGCAAGGTTTGAGCAGTGGACAAACCCATCATTTAAAACCAGCAGATGTATGCATCTGATGTTACACATACATATTAATTATGACCTGTCTATTTCAGAGTCTATGCAGTTTAGATGCTTGTCTGTCTAAACACTATTTCAAGATCTGGCTTCCAAAGTAAGGGAGATATTTCCTCAAAAAACAGCACTTGGCTGGCTAGAGCTCTTCCTGAAGCAGTGTAAAACACGTTCCATTTCTTCGTGTGCTGGAGGGTAGTCAAAACCCTCCACATACTAGATAGGTCTCCTTAGCAGCAAGGATATACTAGGCAAGTTGTCCTCCATGCCCTAGGAGAAAATAAAAATTTAAAAAAAAAAAAAAAAAAGGAAAAATAAAACCAGAAAAGAAATGTAGATTCTTGAAGGGAAATTCCATATTGCAGATTCTTCAAGAATGAATACTTGCTTGACAAAATGCAAAGGCCACATCATCAGTAGGTTATTACAACATCTGGGATTTTCAGAAGCCACTTGAGGTTCTGGGAGTGAGATACCTCTGGGAATCTGTATTAAATTTACAGCTTGAACACTATTGGTCTACTGACTTCAGTGGAGCAATGCAATTTAGAGCAGCTGAGTCAATGCTGAGTGCCACAGAGAGCCTGTAGAGAAATTAAAATTCCTGCTCTGATAATAAAATGGATCTGAAATCATGAAACTGCAATAAAATTAATATGATTCTCGTTTGCTGTTTTAGCAGTTATTACATCTCAGTTTCTGAAAAATATGTATCTTTTGTTTCTAAGCTGTGTTTATGCAGTAGGATTCTGTCCTAGGAGAATCTTCTCACCAAATTATAAATTTCCAAACCCAGAGAATTTCAACAAAAATACTTATTCATTCCTAACTAGTTTGGGCTTAACACTAACACTGCAATTAAACTGTGGGGCTTTTTACTTTTCCCCCGCTATTTGAGAGAGAATGTGTTCAGCTTTTTGGTATACAATGAAAACTAAATAAATGCTAATCTATTTTAATCTCAGTGGACTTGAAGGAAAAGACAGACTTTGATTTTAGTAATTGTTTTCTAAAATAAGGCTTTTACAGAAAAAAACCCTCAGAACAATACCTTCACATCTTTATCAGAAATTTCAAATAAAAATCCTGTTTTCATTACTCTAATACAGAATAGCAATTGATTTTGTCAGACTTTAATTGACGCACCTAATGCATGTCAAAATAGTTTTTTTATCTAGTCTTTATTTATAAAGTCAAAGTTAATGCCAGAATGTGCCTTTCGGTCTCACAAACACTTAAAATTTGCTATATATGACATATTATGGGCTACCATCACCCCACACTATGCTAACTGAACTACCACATGGTTGTAAGTGCTCCCTTGAGGCCCTAAATAGGGTTGGCTTGCTCAACTACTCCTTCTTTTGGTTGGTTGTTTGGGGGTTTTTTAAGTGAACACTAGGTAGCAATGGCTCAGGTATGAATGGAAGGGGACATACTGGGAGGTAACCCTGATCAGAGGGACACAAGTACCAAAAAAATAGTGAAAATGGGTGGGAATGCCTTCAGGTAAATTTGGAAAGCCACATTTGACATGTTGTCTTGTCCCTGATCCTGAGTTATCCTGGAAATCAAGAGAGTCCATATGTTTTTTGCAAAGACAGTAGCACCAGATGGGCATTTAGAAAGGCTGGGGTTGTATGTGAAATACATAAATACTCAGGTTTCCTGTTCAATTTGTTCGGACTTGCGTACAAAGCCATCAATCAAAGAATCAACATAGATCAAAATAACCTGTTAGTCAGGAAGGAAGTGTGATTGTCATTGGGCCACCTGGAATACCGTGGCAATCAGAAAAGTTTGTTGGATTGACATCTTTAATCCCTTCCCACCACGTGACAGATCCAGGAACACACGTTCCCCTTCCTCACTGCAAAACTCCACTTATCTGGGGGCTGCCAGGACAAGAGGACTGTTGTGTAATTCCTGTGCATCCTCAATGCCAAACATATTTCATTTAATGGGTTCAGAGAGATAAAACTTGAAAGTAACATTACTTGGTGAAATGTTTTGTTTCGTTCTGCTCCTTGCAAATGGAATAATAAATTACTGCTTTAAACTCTGACATCCCTATTTTAAAAGTCAGAAAATGTGACAGTGAAAATTAGAAGCATCAGATAAAGTGGTGTCATATCTATAGAGGAAAAGTTACACTGCATCCAACTTGCTTGCTCAACAGAATACAGTCTCTAGAAAACTTGTTAAAACTAGTACAATAAGACCAGAAAAATGCTTTGAATAATCAGGATGAGTAAGCTTATGAAAGCACTGATGATCTGGGAATATTGGAGAAGAGAGACAACCTTGACCTTTGCCCTGGTAAAAAATTAACCGTCTGTTTTTTCTGAGCAAAATACAAGCAAAGAAAATCTTGTCCCAATACAAGAAAGAGAATACAGCAACTTTATCTTCAAAAGACACAGAAGACATGAGGAGCAGAAAATCACAGTCTTAATGGCGGTCTCAGAAGCTCAGGCTCACACACAGAATCCTTCAGATACCCTAAGAGTGAAAGGCTCTGGGTGAGATCTTTTTCCCACTTAAGGTCAATGACAAAACACCTGATGACTTTGTCCTCCAGATCTTGATGTTCTGCAAACAGATATGGTAACAACAGAAAAATCACTGTGATCAAACTTATTTACATTACCCATGTATTTGCAACATATGGGTGCTTTTCTGTATATTAAAGATGCTTCAGGAACTAGATAATGAGCCACAGCATTCATTTCACAGGGCTTAGTGGTATCAACTAATAATAATGTGTCCAGGAATAAAGATTTCTCAAGGCACAGACTTAACACAACTGTTTTACAGAATGTCTTATTTGTAATATTGCCTTCTGCATAGCTTAGCAGTACTATTTAATGATTAATAAAGATTTATACATGTGCTGAGTCTTTTTGCCCTTGCTAGCAAGCTGTTTGTTTATGCAGCACTAACTCCACAAGAAAAACAGTACCTTACTATATTGAGGGAACTAAACTTTATGACTTCCTGAGAATAACCGAGATGTCTGGATCAATGCATGAATGAAACACTATATTTAGTGTGTAGAGTCTTGCAGTCTATGTGTACAGTATTTATGTATCTCTACACTGTGTTATGGCCTCGAAGAAGTTAGTAGAAACTTTTCTGAAGCTACAATGATTCAGAATAATTAATTCAGAACAATGGTTTGATCTAAAAATCTCCGGAAATTATTATTTCTTTTCTCTCTCCAGAAGCCTCAAGATGCAGTGTTAATTACCTAGAAAAAATAAATATTAAAGCAATGGAAATATGGAAAACAAAGGTACTCAGATATCTTGTCAAACCTTGTGTGTTCTTATATGTGATTATCTGGAGCAGAATATCTTAACTGCTCAGACCATCATGTCACCTGACTTTTCCATGGTGGGGTATGCTCTGAGAGAGCTGGGACCCTTTACTGCTTCATTGGCTATGTGGTTATTCAGCAGGCTTCCCCTTTTATTATCTTTCAACATCACTTCTTTACTGTAATTTCCTGGTTTAAAACAAACAAATAAATAAAACCGCTATAAATTCTATTCTCAAAAGTTTCTTCCTGACCTCGCATGTAAAAAGAAATTTGACTACAAAGAACTTAAATGCTTTCAAATCTAATTTTTCCAAGTGCACTGAAGGTATGGAAACTATATATTTTGCAGTGGGCTGTGAATCAAATCACATCGAATATCTTCAAGTCAGAAACAGGACAATATAGAGACATCCAGGAAGCAGTGACAAAAATATTTTAACCTTCCACATGATAAGTATTGGTTTTCTTACTCTTAATAGGTCCTGTCCCTTCTGTACATCCTAAGTATGCTTTCATCCTACAGGTCTTGACTTTATCTCCTAAGCATCCCCCAAAGTAAAACAATCCTTGTGTTTTCCATGAAATGCAGACCATGCATAAAAAGGACAGGAAAAGTCAAGCTTTATCAGAGCCAAGAGATGTAAGCCAGAAAAAGATTCTCAGAATATGTTTTAAGATCTATATCAAGTGAAAATATAATACTCTGGTACCTAAGTTGTTTTCCATGTAAATGACAACCAATACAAAGCGTATGTCTGCTTTAGAATGAAAAAGTCCGGTTTGGTTATTTAAGTTAGGCGCTGATTGTGAAGTTCAGCAGAATGCCGTTAGAGGGCATGAGAGAGTAGTTGTGTAGAGGAGTAAACACATCTGCAAGCAAACTAAAGACAATAACTGCAATAAAAATAAAATAAGAAAAACATTTTTCGTGAATCACCTCTGTTGAGAAATCAGCTCTGGATGCCAGCTCTGCAAAACCACACTGTCTTCTTCCTTCTTGAGTCTCCTGTCACTGCAGGGAATGGGTCTTGGCCAGCAGCAAAAGCAAGATCAGACCAATTTTGGTCCAGCCTTATTATTTAACTTTTGGAATTTTTAATTCATGTGTAAAACAAGACAAAACCTCAAGGTTCAGTAATCTAGCTGCTGTGCCAGGGACACAGGCAAATCAGAGGCATTACAAATGCTCAGTACAAGGGGAGCAGTTGATGTCTAAAAGGCTCAGTAAAATAATAAGAGATTCACACCAGGAAACAGCCACAACAACATGTGAAATGTATTTTAAAGGCATTTAATAGATTTCTATTAACCCCTTGGACTGTTGGAAGAGGCCTCTGGAAATAGAAAGATGTGTCAGAGCAGAACCATCAGCTGCAGAGAATGTTACTTAAACAAAAATTTCAGCTTTTTGAGAGACGTGGAAGATAAGTGGTCCATCACAAGAAAACCATCATTTTCTCTAATGCACCCCAAAGCAAAGCTATAGTGATGTATAAGGAAATTATTTTCTGCACTTCACTCCTCCCAATAACTCCTCACCTTTCAGCTAAAAAAATAAAGAAGGAAATAAATAAAAATTAAAGCATAGAAACAAAAAAAATATTTAAAATATCATTTCTATTCTCTTCACTTAGGAAGTCACAACAGTCATCACTATCATCATCTCAAACCCCTAGAGGTATGACAACTCCTTTGCTATTATAAGGGTTACTCTGTGGCCACTTTTTTTTCATAGATCCTACTTTTTCTCCCTGTAAGCCACTTTTTACAAAGACAGACAATCTCGAATTTTTCTATCTTTTACTCCGTATCAGGAAAAGTTAGGACTCCTCTGTTCAGCTTGTACTTGCCAGAGAAGCTGGCCAAGATTTGTTCATGAGGATAGTTGTTGATGATGTCCATGGTTAAGAAAAACCAGGGCCAAAGCCTGAGAACAAAGCTATCGAATATCCTTTTTGGAGTTTCTGCCAGGTGTTTATTGGACCTCAGTAGCTGAGATGTAATAAATTGTAAAGGATAAAGGTTTCTCAGGAGAGTTTTTTTAAACATATCTGACATTGTATGTCATAATAGTCTTGTTCCTCTCCAAATACTTCATCCCACTTTGAATACCTCTTCATTTATGTTCTTTGACAGTAACTTCCACATGTAATCCATGTGTCAAAGTTACACCTTTTGTGATGCTGAGGAACACTGAGACATCCTAAAATATCCATTTTTTCCAAATGGAATTTTGATCTCTCGATTTATCTGTGCAGCATGAAAGTTTTTCATTCCCTCTCCATAAACTAAGTATTCAGCCTTTGCAATTTCTACCTTTTTGCAATACAAGTGAATGTGTATCCCCAGGTCAGCAGAGTGACTGCCACAGAATTATTTTATTTTTTAGAAATAGTGAGGTATGAATAGATAGCTATTCCCATTGAGTGGAAACAGACTCTGGATCTGTGATATGGGGATTAGAAACATTTAAGTATATTCTCGGTTTATAGGATTTTATTTCCTTTTCATGTGAGTTTTCTTTGCCTTCAGTTTTATATGTGATTGGAAGGCTTAGAAGACGAAGACATTTAAACCCCCCTCACATTATTTACTTCATGCAGTCAACATTCACAGACATCAAACTTCTGTTTCAGTGCCGCATCAAAAGCCACGAAGCTTTAAGACTTGGCCAAAGAATCAACACAAACCTAAAGCAGAGGCATCAGCTCATGAGACTGCTGACAGAATGGATTAAACAGACGTTTTAAAGTATCACCAATGCTGTGTGAGAAAAAGAAAAGCCCTCAGTTCTCCATTTCCTTTTAAACTAAGTCCAGCTTTTGTTGGACTATTCACTTTCTTGATGATCAACAAATACCTACTGATGAGATTACATCATCTGCTAATGAAAATAATTGCTCAAAGGCTGAACCCTAATTTGAGGTAAAATATATGGGCTATTTATGCCTTGATTCATTGAAAAAAAAAAAAAAAAAGAACAGCAATGGATTTTCTTGATCAAGGAAATATCATAGTCCTTGCTGGAAAATAAGGACATTCTTTCTAAGGGCCCTGACTGCTTTCATATGTGGAATTGAATCCCAGAAGAATTTAATTGGGGTGTTCCCCAGAATTTCAACACATGCTCAAATTTTCTTCTTCTTTGCCCATGTATTATTAGCTGTCTTAGTGCTGGGTACAGCTACCATGGTGGGGTTCTTTTTGTCAGCAATGCCATTGCACCTACATTGTTCATACTAGGAGGTTATGCATATGGCATGTTGCTGTTTCCTGGCTGCTTCCTCCAGTTCTTCCTGTTTTACAGGCTGTCTGGTTTCTCTATGCAAAACAAGATTGGCAAGGAACAAAACGCTTCATTAATATTATTTACCTATCCTTAGGAATGAAAACTCTCTTCTGCCTATTCCATAACAGGGTTACAGCACAGCTGAGAGTCAGAGGAATGCTGCTGTTTGCTGCTTTTCCAGATACCTCATCAGCATTATCTGTCCTGTCCAGACATCTGAGAAGCAATAGAAAGGATCCTGTGGAAGTAGATAGATCTACTGTTGTCTACTTTTGCATTTTATTGTTTGACTCAACAGAACGGAGTAGGCAATGGACCCATTTATGCAAAACACACAAAGAGAGAGAAAGAGCTTGTGACCTCCTCCAGAGAGCTGAGACAGGTAGGCAGGCAGTGCCAGAGCAGGGGTGTCCACAGTCACAACCCTGTCTCCAGATCTGAGACAAAGACATCAGACAATTCTGTTATTTCCTGTAATTATGATTAATTGTACTGCAAATCCACTTTCACCGGTGGCATTTTCTGCTGTTCAGTCATGTACATTACTAGGCTCCTTCCTGGCACACCTCAAACTTTGGAAAGAGGGAGGAGGAGTTTGGGGACTAAATCCTGCTTTATTAAAGACCTGAAATCCAAATTACTCCAGGTGTGCAGATCTGGGGGCCCCCAGGGACAGGAAGCAGCTGGGGATCCCCCAGCGAGGCAGGGACAGAGCTTCTAGCCAGAATCTGTTCCACAGGGAGCAGGGCAGGATTGGGTACACCAGAGACAGCCCCAGCCTCTGGTGTCAGGCATCCCTGAGGACTGGCTGGGGGCAACTGGAGGCTGAGGATGGTGCAGTGTCAGTGGGGCCAGGATGGATGACCCTCTGAGGTCTGAAATAGTGACCTGAGCCATGAGTTGGGCAGGGGAACACCCCAGAGGGGCTGCAGAGAACCACATCAAGAGCCCTCGGCACTCATCCACAGCATCCTCAGAAATGCCCAACGACAATAGAGTTATTCAAACACAGTGTTGAGAATTCAACCAATAAAGAAATTGTCATAAAAGAGCCATTATACAACTTTTGGGCCTTACATCTAATAGCAAAGAATAGAAGAAGGGAAATAGTATTGCTGCTTTTCCTGTGCATAAGTAGAAATCTGATCAAAGTCAAGGACACAACTAGTTTTTTCAAGACTACCATGGCACTAAGACTTCCATCAAAGGTGCACTTACACAACTCTGAAGAGCATAGTAGAAATACTGAAAAAGAAAACAAAAAAGCTGTGTGCGGGTAAGTAGAACAAAAGCACAATGTGATGTTTATAAACACAGATAGTGATGAAAAAATAACAAACAATTTTCAAAAAGAGGAAACAATGATAAAATGGTAGTGCTCATAACAAGCCAAGCAATGGAATTTCAGCAAATGCTGCTTTACTGCTAAATGGTTGAATTTGGTGCCGAAGGGGATGAAGATGCATCAATGGTTAAGGGGACCCACAACTCTGTCAGCTGTGAAGCTGACTCACAAATTATGAGCCTGAACACCAGATAAAAACAACTTTTATGGTGTTACTAACCTTTGGATACTGGATAATAAAATACCATAGTTCCTTTTACATTGTGTCATACTTAAGATTATTTTTTGAAAATTCCTCTAAAATTAAATGAATTCCTTCCTTTTGATGCAGCTAGAAAAGCATTGATATTGAACTAGAATAAAACTGTCATTCATCTTCTCAGAGTACAATAACTTGGCCAAGTCATAAGTTACAAAGCTCTGAACTTATTACATACCTATTTTTAAGCACTGTTTTAGAACTACATTTTGTGGAGTAATCTTTTGACATTTCCATCCAAAGTAACTATTAAAAATCATTTGCCATACTGCACTGTTGGGCATATACTTTTCAGAAAAATTGACCAGTACATGCCACTGTATTTGAGGGTTTTCACAAGAGGTTTTTGTCTATTGAATAATAATAAACAATTCAGACTCTTCCCTGTGACTGGAACTTGGTCCTTGAGAGGCTGAATGAATCTGATTTATTCAAGAAACACACAATTTGAGAAAGTAAATATTTTACTTCAGCTCTCAGTATCAGTCATTCAAGTTTCATTCCCTCCCTAATAGTTTTGTTATTCTATGCCAGCTTATATCTTTACTCCAAAGTTGCTTAGTGATAGATTATAAAATATAATAATAATTATGCAATATCTTGTGAAATGCTTTGTTCAACAACATTGGAATTGCTTTGAGAGTTGTAGAATAAGTTGGTTTTAATTCTATGTCTTTGCTGATGGACTTTTTTTAAAAAAGCTTTTCTTTTGGATAGAAGGAGACAATGTCACTTTTACTGCAGGCATCTTTAAATTAATGATC
>JAOXXN010000137.1:12444638-12458782 GCA_026770055.1 Myrmophylax atrothorax
AACTAGCTAGCCAAGCACAGTTTTTAATTGCAAGAGTCTGACATCTGAATGAGTCCTGTTTGAAATTCAGTCCCATAAGTGTAAAAATGCTCAAGCTAAAAAGTCATATTTCACAGGCATTTTTGCTACTTTGGTGCAAGTTTTCTAAAGATGGGTTTGAAGTATTTTGTATACAAGGCTGCCCATTCACACAGTTCTGACAGTACCCCCATCTTCTAATGAACCTTAGCAATAAATAAACTTGCTCATAAGCAGAAGCATTCCACTTAGCAGGAAAGCAGATATTAATAAGACTAATAGGAATGCTCATGTGATAATTTTTTCACTACTGAGAGCTCACACACAAAAAGTAAGGGAAGGAAAAATATCACCTTGAAAAAAAGTGAAAGCATTGACTTGAGTCTGTCAAGTGTCTGTAAAGCCAGAACAACAGTCATTTTTTGTGTCCTCTTCCTTCTCTTCTTTATTTACTCCTGCCTGTCCTTGACAGAATCACCAGTTTTAAAAGTGAACTTCTTCTGGGTTGCCATATCACTCTTCCCCTTGAAAGACTGGCTACAGAGAGCTTATCAAAACAGAGGGCAGGTAGACAACCAGAGCAGGATTTCAAGAAAGGCTTTAGCATGCTTTAAAGTGTTTCAGTGAGGGGCTTGCTGAGGTCAGAGGCAGCATTAACTGGAATTTGTCTGCCACTTCTTTGGTGTTTCTGGGTATCCCTGGAGGCTTTCTCATATCCTACCTTTGAACTTCAGACTTCTAGCAAGCTGGTGTATATCTCATTCCACAATTTTGATTGTGAATCTAACTAAAGAAAGAAGCTAGAGTTTATTTACCAGCCATCAATCAGCAAATAAATTATTTACAGATGTTCTCATGTATTTGACTCTCATTTATTTACTTATGGCTACAGCAAATACCACCACCAGACAGTGTCCAGATGGAAAACAATTACCCCACACTGGAACCGTATGCTTCCTAATGGAGGTTGAGAAATTATTTGAATTTCAGACAGTTAGAAACAAATAGAAGTAAATTCAGGCCTGTTTTTGTAAGGAAATCCCCTTTGGATACCATTGCTATTAAATCTTTCTGATGTATTACAAAGAAAAAAAGGATTTGACCTTCAGAAAGCAGCTTAGGATACTGTGAATCCAAACTGAATGGTAATCCTGTGTAAGTGGCAACTCAAGAGTATACTCTAATCGGTACACTGTGTCAAGTGCAAGAGCAACCAATCCATGTGGTTTATCCAAATACACGTCACCCAAGGCTCAGAGATGCTAGATGTAGCATGTCAGAATTTAAAAGTGGAGGAATAGCCCTTTGATTACATTGGAAAAGAAATAACTAGAATAGTTCTAGCAGATCAAATCTGAATTTAAAACCTTACACTACCTGAAGTTGCTTAATAAAGTTTATAACTGTTTACAACATTATACCCACAGAGGTAAAATAGGAGCACAGTGAGATTGATTTAATATAGATCAGTATAAATGGCAATGAAGAATGTCTCTATATCTTCACTGGCACCTCACACACTTCACAATCCAGGGAAGTAACAGCTCTGCAATAATAAGCAACACTGGGAGTTTGCCGTTTGAGACCTTCTTCTCCTCATCTCCAGACTGTGTTGGAACAGAATCCAGACTATCATCTGGATCATTGAAGTCTAAAGCTCTACAGACTCCACATCATTACTCAAATGGTAGAAAGGATAGGTTTCATCTGCACTCCTTGAAATCCACGTGCACTGCCATTTGCTCCTGCTGTGGCATTGTATTTTGAACTTCATGATTCACTGGGTTGTGCCTTACAGGCAAAATGGATCCCTTATAATTCTAGACAAGAATCTAATTAATTCAATTTCCAAACATCATTGTGTTCCCAAATATGTGGTAATTTGGTGGGATTTTTTTTTCAGTCCAGGCTCTTTCTGTTACTTCTTTCAGGTGATAGAATGGGATAGAACCCGTGCAAGAATTCTCCCAAGAGTAGTATTAGATAACAGCTTGCAATCGAATGCAGTGCTTGGGTACTTAAACAAATAAGAATTCAGGAAACAGATTCTATGTAATAAAAAGAGCACAACACTGTACTAGAAAGAACCGTATGACCATCTTGTTTAAATAAGAGACAAGAAGATGATCAACATCATGCCTTATTAATAATAAAACTGGAAGTCATAACTATGGAACTAATCTATCTTGGAGGGAACAGTATATTCCCGTATTTCCTGTCTTGGAGGAGAGCAGATTTCTGCCACAGAAACTGCTCTCTACATCGAAAAAGATGGGTTCCATCAGAAAGCGTATTTCTTGTAAAGAAGCTGAAATATTTTGGAGGTTTGCCAGACTTCATGAAAAACAGGGTGTCCTAAAGATTTCTTCATATCAAGGACTATGAGTCCCATTAACAAGAGAGGGAAGAAAGATAAATCCTTGAAAACCCTTAGTCATACACACATATTCCCACAACCTTCAAAATAATACTTCACTTTTTAGGAGCTTCTATGTTTTTCCTTATAGAAAGAAGCAGCAGTCCAAGTTTGTTAAACCAAAAGTGTTTGTCCAAACACCAAACACAAAAGAAATTCTGAAGGCTTGGCTACAGAGAGGCAAAGAGACCTCTTTTCAGTTCTTCCCGTCCAGGGATCTGGGAACTGGCTTTGCCTTGGCTGGCCTTCCCTAACAGATTAGCATGGAATGTTTTGTTTCTGGACACCATTACATAAGAACTGGAACACGGCTTGTCAGTCATAGACTGCAGCTGATATATGTGTCATTTAACTGCTATGAATTCCTTCTTTTGCCAAGCATCTTCAGAAAATTTCCATTATGCAGTCCGAAGGTGATCACCATAAATTTAATATCATACAGATCCTTTTTTTTGTTGTTCATGATCAGCTTTTTACATTTTCAGCTTACAAAGGTACAGATGGGATTCACTAAACAGTAGAGAAGCTAAATTTACTTATACCCTTGGTTATACTTCAATATTATTTTACAAACATGAAGCTCAGTCTCTGATCATAAGAAAACTAAATATACTTCTAAAATGAAATCACCCTATCAGTGGTATATTTTCAAACTGGTATTTTCTTTCCTTTTTTTTGTTTTGTTTTTCTGATATAGAATTACTTTTCCAAGGCTAAATAAATAGCAGATGGGTCAATCTTTAGGTCACAAGTTCTATCTTTTCATTGCCAGGTAATATTCATAGCACAGCAGGGCTAAATGATGGTCTCCAGTTTGAGGACACTTGATGGAATTTTTGAGGTGATTACTTTAAGTGGTGACATTTAAGTGGCATGAAGTGGACATCTAAATCTTTGGATTTTGGAATGAAAACTGTTGTGGGAAGATATTTTCAATGGGAGACACAAATGAATATCCATTAGTCATCTTCCTTTTCGAGTAACTACTTTGCCCAAAATTAAACAATTCAATCCATCTTGACACAATAACAGCCTTTTAAAGATTGGGTAGCTTTTCACTTTGTGATACTACCCTCTGAACAGGGGAGCCCGTAACTCGAGACAGGCCCCCAGTGTGGCCTCACCACTATTAATTAGAGAGGAAGAAACAGCTCCCTCCCTTCCTTGGCAACATCTTTCCTAATGTATTGCTGACTGATGTTCAGTTTGATGCCCACCAGGACCACTACAGTCTCCTCTGCAAAGCTTCTTTCCAGACAGCTGGACTTCAGCCTGTGCTGTGCCTGCAGTTACTCCTGCCCAGGAGCAGAACTTCAGATTTCACATTGTTGAACTCCACAAGATCCCTGTCAGCCCATTTCTCCAATCTGCTGATGCCCTGGTTAATAGCAGCACTTCCATCCGGTTTATCAACCACTCCAACAAGCTTTGTATCATCATCAAACTTGCTGAAGGTGCACTGTCCCATCACCCAGATCACTAATGTTAAACACTATCTGCCTCAGCATGGACCAGGAGGGTCCACTGTTGGCCTTCAGCTGGACATCATGCTGCTGCTGAGCCACTGAGCTTTCCATCCACCTCACTGTCCAGTTTCCAAGTCCATACATCACCATTTTATCTGTGAGAATGGCATGGGAAGCAGTGGCAAAAGCCTTGCTGAATTCAAGATACACAGGACTGACTTCCCTCCCCTACCCTTCCACGCTGATTCCATGTACAGAGAACTTCATATCATTAAAAAGGGGTGATATCTGGGGTCTTAATTTTTCTAAAAAACTGGTAGAAATCACATCCTGTAAGTGCTGGTTCTATGTTAGGAACCCATTGGTTGTGATCAACAGGAGGAGGAGGAGGCTCCAGCCAACTCGCTCTCTCCTCTGGTGTTGTTGCCATGGCAATACTGAGCATCAGATTAGACCAGCTGTGTGCTCCCCAAGGTCCGACTTTGCTCTTTCTTTTGTTGTTATTTTTATTAAAATAGCAATACAGATTTTTGCAGTGAACATGTAACAATAATGCATGAAAGAATAAACTCATTAGACAGCAGAAGGTACCATCAAAGCAAAAACCTGATGGCAATTAGAATGAAAAAGACATGTTGTATATGTGATAAATCCTTACATGCCAAGGCAGAGCCAAAAACTGAATGAAAACCTCTCCACAGTTACATTAGTACATTAATATTCATACTACTGGTTAGGGGTTTTAAACTTTCTTTTGAATCCATTGTCAGAAGCAGTAGAGACTTTGCAGAACAGACCTGAAGTGGTATAAAACCATCTAAAAGCAGGTTACCATAAGCCTACAATGGAAATCTCCCAGCCAACTTTAAACGTCTTAAACCAGAGAATTACAGAGCAGTAATTAACAAATGAAAGTTCAAAACATCATTTCCACTGCCTGTTGGATTTTTCACCTTAAAAACTACTTTTAGTGTCTTCCAATTATCTACTCTTCCTCAAAGACTGCTTATGTTTAGCATGAATGTGTAGTAGGGTCACAAATCAATGATAAAATCCCCTGTCTACGTGTGTGTACATAAACACGCACACACACAAACACTCTGATATCTTTGCTCTAGAAAATGAGCACAATGTTTTAAAAGGTTGCATGTCTCACAGATGCACATACTTCAGGAATCACAATATCCGGAAAAATTTCACTATCATTTGAGTCCTGTACAGCTGGTCTCTGTCCTCTTGGTAACTTGGGGTCTGGCTGGCACATTGGCAGTGATTTTCAAATTCCATGCACTCTTTTGATACTTAAGCCCTGTGACTGAATAGCTTTTACTTAGCAGGTTTCCTCAATAAAACCCCACTCAAGCTGAAAGAAATTGTTTAATCCATGAGCTGGTCTAAGGCTAGGTCAAGTTGGTCTCATTTATCATCTTTTTAAGGTGGAGCTTTTAAATATGGACAGATGATACAGCTCTAAGTGCTAGAACCCATATGGAGAAGGTATGGCTTCATTACTATTAACAAGTCATTGTTAATACCTCTTTGCCAAAGTAGCAGAACACAGTGCCTGGTCAAACACAAAAGCCTTTGAAGGTTCTTAAGGGAATTCAGTTAGACTTTTGCTGTATAAATGCGCAATTTGTTTCTACTATATAGACCTTGAAATGAGGTAGATCCCAAAGGCTATAGGAAAACATCTGCAAGATCCTCTATGGGTCAAATATTCTACTGATGTGATTTTCTCTTTTAAAATTGGTTTACAGATGGTTAGCAAGGTGTTCACAGTGTTCAGTTTTATTATTCCATTGTTGACATTTGTGTCCAGTGCTCTGAAAATAACTTTGTGAATTCAATACAATAATTACTGCCTAAAGGAAAGATTTTTTTCAGTTACATGAGGAAATTAAAGCAAGCCATGTAATTTCTTTTATTACTATTTATTAACTTTTCCCCAAATGTGAAGTATCAGAGAATTTAGAGGAGAGTTTCTGAAGAACTGCAGGTTTTGAAGTCTGATTCTGCTACTTTTACTTTCAGGCTTGGCATCAGACAGATTTATCAGCCAGATTCTGCAGAACAATGCTTTGTCCTGTTGTGTATCACCATCAAACTCTGGCTCTTCATCAATATAATTAACCCAGGGGGAGCAGTGCCTCTTAAAAAGCCATCATTAGGGTCAGAATAGCTCATTTAAGGCTGCCTATACTAGAAAATAAGAACTATGGATATGTCCATTCTCTACAGACAAGATAATCAGAAAATGGTGGGTTCAAAGTAAATATTATTTTCCTCCATGACAAGAAGGGGAATAGTTTCTTAAGCTGTTGTTAATTCTCAAAAAAACTTTGACAGAGTGAAGGTGTTCATCTTGGGAATTGCCTTATTGCGTTTCAAAAAAAAAAAAGATCAAAGCCTTTGAGCTACACTTCTTATCTTGGCTTAATAGTAGGAGTTGATTTAAGTTTGAGCATCCTTAAAGGATCTCAATTTACCTTGCAACAATGACAATAGGGGCTCAAAAGTCAAAATGTAGACATTAAGTCAGATGTTCTGTGGTCAACAGCCAAGAAAATCCAGTCTTGAATGTCAGTAAAACTAATAAATCTGACTAATTAATACACCAATCACAATCAGCTGTCAGGAAAAGGAATGTAATTCATTAAATAAAAATGAGTTATTTATTTCTAATTGTTTTAGCTGTAAGTATCTGGTTTGCACTCATGTAAAACTGGACAACGAGGAAGACTGGCTTTTCCAGTCTTATTTCCCATTTATTAAAATGTGCTTGAGAAACAAAATCCAAGGGGTGAGGGGAGAAGAAAATATATTATGCCTCAAAGGAAAGAGAAATTTGCTGGATGCAACAGAAAAAAAAACTATTATAGTTTTCCATGTGGAAATAATACAGCTACAGCTTGCACACCAAGCCTGATTTCAGATCAGCATCATATGTTGTGTGTGAACTACTCCAGTAACACAGGGGATTGTGCAGCTAACTCCAGCTCAGCTTTACCATGCCTTTACTTGGAAAAGGTGACACTACAGTTTTTGGAAGTTTTTGTTGTTCATTTTTGGTTTGGTTTGGTTTGGTTTTTTTAAGCTTAGTTAAATCATAATTTGAAAAATATAAGCAAATAGAGCTATGTGTTCATATCTGATAAAGGCAGTTTAGGTCTGACAGACATCCATCTGCCCTTTTCCAGGCACTGTAGGAGCACTGCAAAGCAAATGGGATTTGAAGTAGGAGAAACAGCATTTTTGTGTTTGCCTGCAACACTTCAGCTGTTAATTGCAATCAGTCCAGCCCATACAGATCTACTGGGCTTCACTTAGGCTCATCCCACCTCGGTTAGGAGAACACCTGTGGTTCCTCACTTCATAGCTGATGTACAGAGGTACAGATCGTCAAAGGCAAAGTCTAACTGGAGAGCAAAGAAGCCTGATTTAATCACCTAGATAAGGTGTCTGAGCTGAATCAAGATAAATTAAGGGGATCTGATCAATTTTGTTGCACTTCTGAGAGGAAAAGGATTATGTACTGTTGGTAATATGGTGAAATTGTTTTACAGTACTCGTGGGTCCCTCAGGCTATGTCAGAAATGGTGCCTCTTTTGGGGGAGAAAAATGAGGGCTCTCATGATACCTTGCACCACTTTTACTTGAAACTGGGATGGCTGCACTTCAACTTGGAGTAAACAAAAAATCATTATTACAAAAGTACATGTATGGAAGCATACTTAGCATTTTAATAATAATGGTTCACTGCAGTAGTACTTCTAATTATTTTCTTACAATTATTTTTAACATGAAAATAGATTATTGATTCATTTTATAACTTTCCAACTCTATTTCTTACAAGGCTTAGGCATTCTGCTCAGACAGTTAACTTTTCTACTGTGAGCTGTGCTCCAGTTTGCTCTTTGCGGTCTGATGCATGTTGAATATTCATCTGTGTTTTTCCTCAGTCCACCTCCGGACTTCTGATTCTTGTGATTCATAACAAAGATTTTAATGACTCTGGAAAGGACAGCCGCTTCAATCTCATTGTTTACACAATCAAAAGATCATAATCCAGCTGCAATAAATCTCAGCTTTGATGAGAAATAATTTGGCATTGCCTAAACATGACATGAATATATTACGAAAAGTCTCTGTTAGTTTCTAACTTGCAGCTTGAAGTTAAGAGCAGTGGATGAGATCCAAAATCTACAGAGCACTTTCTGGTCTTGGTCTTCAAAGCTTAGTAAGACTTTCTCAAACTGCATTTTATAAGTCCGCTATATATTTTTCCTTGTAAAGCCATGTATTTTCTTGTAATTTTTTCCCCTCGTTATCCAGTTGAAACCAGTACATTCATAGAATGATCAAAGTACAAATGTTGGCATTTACACTGCTGGACATACAAATAAAATTCTTATATAAGTATCTATTAGGCAAGATTTACTTCATGCCATTTTCAATCAACTACATAGGCAAGCAGTATATATAGAAAAATAAATCCCCTATTCATGCTTATACAAATATTTCATGTACACTTTGTTTATTCATTGGAAGAAACTGAGCATATCTTCCGCAGTTTTACCACAGGTCATCTGAAGGGCAGTATCAGGATTCCTGTGATCCATGTAGGCCTCCCAAGGGGGCACAGAACAAGACCTGTTTGATCCAGCACCTGCTGTGAAACCATCACTTGGATACTTTTTTGTAAATTTTTGCCAGACTGTGAATAGTATAAATATGTAAGAAAGAGCAACAGGAAAATCAGCTGGATATTGACGAAAATGCCATTAGTAGCCACTGATCAATCTTTCCAGACCACTTTTTTTTTTATTATTCTGTTGAGTTTGTAGCTTCAGCAAGGTCAGCAATTGGTATCAGTATTAGCCTGACCCAGGCCATCACACAGTTTTTAGCTACATGTTACCACATTATACCTTTGCTATCATCCAGAGGCAGTGTCCACAAAATGCAAAACATGACAACTGGCATTTTTATGCAGTATGTATAACTAGCAGGCAGCTTGGGGACCGTTCAATGACTGTTTAGAATACCCTGAAAGCAATACAGCTTCCCTCAAAAAAATCTGCTTAATTGCCAGATAAATTCTTGGAGGGTTGTTTTGTTATAAGTTTAGGTCCTCTGGAACTTGACAAAAAGACCTTAGGGAATGGATTAGAGTAATGATTTTCTGAAACCATTAAACTTAACAATGACTTCAAAGATTTAGCATCTGTTTTTTAAATGTTCACATGAGGCTGACAGTTGGTATACAATGTTTCACCCCGTTGCAGTTGGCAACTACCAAGATATTAAATGTTACATAAAATACAAACTTTGCCTGAAACTATGGCTCTGATCAGGAAGAAAACTATGAAATATGGCATCTTCATGTTCATAAGCCCCAGGTGAGAATTTAAAGTCTGCTTGACTTACTGGCACACATACCTTTATGTCCTTAATAATTTGCTAGCACCAGAAAAAGGCAAAGCAGTGAGAGCAGAATGAGTTTCATTCCCTTCTGGCTCTCGTATCAGGAGCTGTTAGCAAAATTCCAGCTCTGTGGTGGGGATGTGTGAGTCCAAAATAAACAAAATGTTTTTCAGATGCTAGACTGTGTTTAAAACTCTGGCACTTGAAAAAATTTATTTTATTTTATTACAGTAAATTGAACAAGTTTAATTAATATCAGCTCACTGACAAACAAGTATGCTGGTTTAATGGTTGGTTTTCACACTGTGCAACAAATCCTGACACACAAGTCATCATAGCAATCCAAGGCCCAGACAGCAGAGCTAATGTGGTTCCACTTTGCAGCTGTAAGAGTGAGAGAAACAAATGTGTGCAGCCCCCTCCCCGCTATGGATGAGCTCCTCCATTTCATTTCACAGGCCTAAAGTGTGGCCAGAGGCTCTCAGCTTCAACAGTGCACGGAAAAATTTCTTTTGGGAAGAAACTTACATCATCTGTTGCTAGACCTCTCCTAGGCCTCCACAGGTAGAGTGAAAAGGAATAATTTAATGTTCCTGAAGTTCAGATTATCTCCTATTTGTCCATTCACCCTCAGCATGACCTAAGCCACTTGCGAGTTAGCTCCACCATTTGGCTCTTAACTACATGAGTTCTAGTTGGATCAGTAGTTTTATCTAACAAAAGCCCCATAGGAACAAAATAAATGTTGGCTTTTTGATGCCCTTGACAATGAAATGTGTTGGCACTGCTTTGTCACTTGTTTTCTAACTGGTTGCTACCTTGTGCACAGGTAGCCACTGTTTGTGATCAAGATGTCAAACAAACAATTTTGTATGTTATTATAAATTGTAAAGCAGGGCACAGTCTGGGCACTGTTTTTGAATGTAAATATATATGGGAAAGTTAAAAAATGAAATTTCAAGTCTTTAAGACAATTATTCAAACTTCTCACCATTCCTCTCCTTATTTTCTTAGTTCACAGGAAAACAAGCGAAAAGCTTTTAATTACCTGCCTTTCATATCTCTTTATTTGAAAGAGAGACAGTGAAGAAGGAGGTATTTACTAGTTTTGAGAAGCCATGGCAAAGTTAGGGTGGGGCTTCTCCCCCTCTCCCTTCTTTAAAATAGTTTATTGAAACTAAAGAGTGGAAAGAGCAATCCTACTGAAAGAAAGTCTGTTTATGTAAAGCTCATAGAAGAAAGCATTCCAGAACATTAATTTATTTTAAAATATTGCTCCTTAATAATGCCAAGATTAATGAAATCAACTGTCATCTGCAGAGGAAGTGCCTGTTTACAAGCCAAAGCTGTTATGAATTATAAGCAGGATTTTTTCAAGATTTTAAAAAATTTTGGTAGAAACCATGTGTGTAATGCTCTCTTTTGGTACAATTCGACATTATTTAGCTCCCTTTTTGTTCCAGCACCCTATTTGTCTATTGATAAACAACACTCTTCATAGACTGGAAGGTGTCCAAGAAATATGAAATAAATAAGATACGGTTTCCCCATGGATTTAAGGTGGTATGATAAGTTGAGACCTGATTCAAAGACAGATCTGGACATAAATGCAAAATAGAACTGTGTGGAACCATCAACTCTGCCTGCTGAAATCAGTTTTCAGCTTATTCTGTGGCATGAAATGTTCACTGTGTCTTTCTGTAGCATCAAAACTTTCATCTGTTTTGATATCAGGGTTCTCATACTCCCTGAGTATTAGTGTGCATTAGTGAAAGCTTCCACCAGGGCTCAATTCCTTTGCTGAGGTCATAACCCATTTCTTCTTATTCTCTCATTGATCCAGTTACCCAACATCCTCTCGGAGCTCATAGATAATTTTTTCTTTGTAGTTTCTTAGAGAGAAATTCTGATCTTTTATTCCTGCTTTGAGTCAGTTAGAAAAATGCAGATCCTTCACCCATACTTGTTATAAAGAGCTGGTATATTTAGCTAGTATAAAACAATATAAATGAACTATTAATTTCTACTTTTTGAGAACTTGGGGCTGTTATTCCTGTGTATAATACTGGCATTACTAATAACTGGCATTTCCTCTCTTATGACAACATACGTTCTAGAAGAAGTTTAAGACTGCAGTATACAGTTTGCTATAGATACTACAATTCCATTGATTTACACAAAATTCTGTCATATATAACCTATATGATCCTTTTTTTTTCCTATACAGAACCAAAAAGGCAATATAAAGGTCTTCTGTGTAGAGTTACTGCAGGTGTAGGCCTTATCCTTCACAAAACTAAAATGAGCAAATTACTGTTGATCCTTCTAGACTCTGAGAGTATCCACTGATCATAGGAATACCTACATTAAAGAAAGTTTATAACTTCTAGAAGTGGCATTCATTCCTCCGTTGGCTGCTAGCTAAAGGCTGTATTAGCACTGTCTCTTGTGAAATAACATCTTTTTCCAGGACGTCCCACACAGATTCTGACCCACACTGCTGCCAGTAAGAAATATCAGAGATCACAGCCTGGCCTCAGAAATCTGCTCAATATCCAGACTGGATCCTACAGAGAGAAGGATTAAACCCCACCATTCAGATGGAGGAAAGCAAATTTTCTGTTAGACTTACATAAACTCAGCAGTTCTCTGACTGTCATTTCAGATTAGTTTTCCCATGGTTGCACTTACACTAAAATCTCTCTTGAAGATATTTCAGCCTTCTCTTCTGCCTCTGTTCTTTTTGCTTCCTTCACTCTCTAACCCCATTCTACAACCACATACTCTTGTGAGATATCAGGCAGGCCAACCTAAGGACACTACTCTTGGTCTTACACTGGAATTTCCATTTATTAGCTTAAAATTTGTATTTCATAGTGAATTAGTTTGCAGTCTTTTGCCAAAGAGTTTCTAGTGTGGACAACAACTAGAGACCATGAATTCTAGCTTTCAATCTGCAGAAACAAGTCACAAGAACTAGATGCAGAATTCACTTCACTGTGTATATTTGGTTTCACCAAGCTACTGTCACATTAGCAAATATTTATTTCATGTAAGGTTTTCTCTTTTTGTGATCATGTGTTTCAAAATTCTGAACCAGAGAACAGAACATATGTTTCATTAGGAAGTCATTAGAGTTATACACAGAGTGATCCCTGCTTTGAAATTTTACCCAAAAGTCATTGGAAAGTAAAATGCAGGCATGTAAAACTCAGCTATTGCTTCAAGTAGAATATAAGTGGACTTCAATCCCTAAGGAAGCTGCATCTAGAAAAGAGATAAAGTAATTACTCCCTGAACACTAAACAAAGTTTAAGGATAATTCACATGCAACAGCAGCAGGCAGAAAAGTTAAAACTCTTCTTGGTAATGAAAAGCTGAGAGAAGACAGAAATCACTTGTCAGTATTGACTGAGGTTATCCCTTGGGTGATCAATTTTTATCAGGGATCCCAGAAAGACTAGAGTCTCTGCTCAGGTGAATTCCTGCTCCTCACAAGGGGATTTTGCCTGATCAGACAGAGGAGCACGTGTGTCTTTGTCAGTACTATAATCACTTGCATAGGTGAGCAGGGAGGCAGGAGGGCTGGTGCACATGCACCTCCATATGGTATCAGTCTTGAAACAGACTGAACCAGGGGAAAAAAGCCTTCCCAGTGGGAGAGTACCCCCCCTTGGAAACAAGTGAGGAGCATCGCTCACTGTTATTCAAACTTTGCCATGTTCCGGGTTGCAGTAAAGAATGTGGGGGGCAGAGTAAAGGGAATGTGTTAGTCCCAGTTGTTTCAGCTGGTAAGTATAAAATGAAGCAAGATGACGTCCTGGGAAAACCTGTACTGTATTTCTTATGGAATTAGCCTCATATCAATGCATATTAAGTGTTACACCTGAATCAACAGGTGTACAATTAGACAAGCAGACAGCAGATTTGGATTAACTTTTGGGTTTGAATTACTTTTATCTAAGGACAACATTCTCTGAAATTATTGGTGAGGTTAGGAAAAAGCAATTGACTGGTTTTCACTAGAGCCCTGTGAGCTGTGTTGCTTTTCTACCTTCCAAATAAGGCTTTAAAAAAATTAATTAAACCCCATCAGAGGTTTATACTGATTATACATCCCACATCACTTTTCTTCAGGTGATAAGGTGCAGGCTACTGCATCCTGACAAAATTCCAGGATGGATAATTGCATTGCCTTGCCAAGTTTTAATTGAATGAGGTGTTCTTCTTAACTTTGTCTCCTAAATTACTGGGCATTGTTATGCATTGTTGATTACTGACCACACATCTCCAGAGGATGCTGACTTGCAGAGGTATCATTTTTCCATCATGCAATCCAGAAAAGGAATAAAGTCAAAGCCCTCAAACATGTCTAGAAGAAAGAGGACAGGCAGGACTGATGTAGTAGCCTGCCATCCAAGCTTCACTTCTCCCCTCCATTCATGCATTTAAAATGATTATCAGTGCAGACTGACAATGGAGCCCTTCCACTTTTTTGAGTATGTTCTAAGTGAAGGACAGAATAGGGTACAATTCCCCAGCTTCTCAGTGGTCTGTTGTTGTGGTGATTTGGAGGCCCTTCTATGAAGATCTCCAATGGGCTAATTGGAAATACCTCCAGATACCCTTGCTGGGGCTGGAGAGGGCTCTGCTTGGTTTTGTCTTCCAGTACAATGTTATTTTGTTCTAACCAAAACTGTTCAACAAACAGAAGCATACATCTTTTGTTCCAGATCATTTTAGGATAGATAGATAGATAGATAGATAGATAGATAGATAGATAGATAGATAGATAGATAGATAGATAGATAGATAGA
>JAOXXN010000137.1:12461187-12468687 GCA_026770055.1 Myrmophylax atrothorax
GAAGATTCAGGCTATGGTTTTTAATGACGATGTACTATTCAAAGTGAACAACTAGTCTTACTGGTCAACATCTGCTCTAGGGTTCTAAAACAAGGTGCTTAATTTTATGCATAAGAATTATCATATTTTTGCTAATTTGTAAAGGTAATGAAATTAGTTAGTTTTAAAATTTTTAGACCATTTACTCTGAAACCATCGATCGTATGGTTTCAGGGCCATAGTCAAACAATATTGATATTTATAAAAACATGCCATTTTTAATGCAGAAACATTTTTATTGGTCTTGGTTTTCACAGAAGAGTGGGTTTTGCTCCCTCAGAGCCTGTCCCCTTGTCAACTTTAATTTATCTCAACAAAAACGATCATGTTCCCAGCTATGAACTCTACATTTATTTCATAGATGCATAAAAGGTCAAGACCTCAGATTTTTTTTTTTAATCTATGTCATTGTGATTTTAAAAGAGCCTAGAGGATCAACAAGACCAAATTAAAATAAAAGAACATAATTGTGTGTTCGTTCACTTCAGATCTTTGGATACTTAGTTCCAATTTAAAATAAGCATGCATTTGTAAGCAAATCAAGCAAAGAACTGTACACTGCATTATTTTTATTAAGGCTGGCCACTTCATAGTTAATTTTTACTTTCATTAAAAAATTTAAATCTATGTCTTTAAGTATATAAAACATCAAAGTTTCATTCTACCACTACCACCTCAGAGAGAGATCAACTCTCAGTAAGACCCTTGCCATTTTCTTTGATCTTGTAGAGACCTGGGGATTTAAGTCTGGTGTTGACTCTTTCAAGAATTTTAGAACTAATTGCTTAATGTTTTTATTGTGTTCTCTTCTCTAATTTAATACAATGCTTTATGAAGTTGTTAGAGACTGTAATCTCTGTATTACATTTTTGCCATTACTGGTGACATATTTCTAGCAAAATTTCAATTTAAAGGGAATAATTTATAATGTTCTTCATTTTGTTGGTAAGAACTACTTTCTGGTGATCCTCTGTTACTCAGTCTGGGCTATAATTTTTCTTCTGTACACATATAATCTTCCAATGAAACATTAGCCTTCTTTTGTTTACTTATATTCAGTGAATACTTTGAGTTTGTGGTTTAATTCAGTGTACATTACTTCATATCTGAACCAGAGGCATGTACCTATTGCTTTTAAACTAATTAAAATACCTTGGAGTGTTGAATGCCTAGGGATAAGTCTGGATTCTGCTGAAGGCAATAGGAAGCTCCCATGAACCTAAAGAGAATCAAAGATTCCCTGAAATGCTCAAGTACCAGAAGGACTTGCCCTAAGCAGCCTTCAGTGTAGGATATTTAGACACATCACTTTTCCTGTCCATGCAAAAAATTCCCCTCTAGCTGACAGTCATGACCACTGTACATCCTTCCCTGTATACAAAAAATTCACACCAGCTCTCCTGAGTGCTAAAGACTCCAATGGCTTTTTTGTGCCAGTGGTGGTTTTCACCAGTTCCTAGGCACAGTTTACACTGGGATTATCTCACTGATTTACATTTCTTTGGAAAGTGCTGTTTCTTGGAACGACATTCCACTGAAAACATTTAGTCTTGCTCCACTCTGTCAAAACTAAAGGGACCTGTTTATATATGATGGCTAATTGCAATTCATTAATATGTGGGAGGTAGGACGTTACTCCCGTTCAATCTAGAGAGAATGGAGAAGAGGGAAAGCTTCATTCAAGCTGAGTGGAATGAGGGGGACAAAAAGCATGTGTGAAATTTGTGCTCTGCAGGACAGAGCAACCTTAGCAGGTGAGTGCATTCTGCACTTTCCTATGAAGTCTTTAAAATATAAGCTTCAAACACACAGCCCACCTTACCTTCACTCTCAGTGACAAAAATCACAAACACACACAGCAAGAGTGGCAGCTGAGAGAAACTTTTTGCCAGAAAGAGATTAATATAACGTTCTTCGGAGTTGCTGTTGTTAGAGTAAATAGAAACAAATGAGAATCCAAGAAGACCAGGCTGTAAATCTAACTAATAATCAGAAGGACACAATCCAGTAAATTGAGGAGTATGATACAATTTCTGCTCTTTCTCTGCTTTTCTTTTTCTTCCTCTGCTTTTCAGTCACCTCACCTTTGTCTCTAATCTTAGCCAACTAACCTCAGTGATCTGATGTTTCCACTACAAGATTGTGGATAATTCAATGTACCTTGACAATTTTTGGAGACTCTCATGCACGAATTTCTGATGACTCAAAGCATATAGCTAACTCAAAGAACAAAATCTTTGAGCTTTAGTCGATGCTGTCACAGTATGTTTTCTGCCTAGATCTGGATTTTCTTTGACAGAATAAAAGAAATGAAAACAGATTTGCATGCTAATCCAATCTGATTTTCAGTTTATGATGGGCATATAGGAAGTTGATGATGAATAAATAAAAGTATCATGCCAAGTAAGTATTATTCATTTGTAGTCACATATGTACTGTTGGGCGCATCTTTGCATTTCAAATCTCATCCAGATGGAAAAACATCTGGAATTAAAAAAAATATTAGGCAAAGAGTGCAATATCTGAAAGTCTAATTGGGGGTGGCGGGTGTGGGGGGGGTGCATTTCTGGGTCCAATAGTTCTGTAAAAACTGTGAGGAAAGAGACAAGAACAGGAATGCAAATCATTGTACATGTATTGGGTTGTGTATGTGTTATATCAGGTTGTATGCGTAGTATTTAAAAATCAATTTCAAGTTTTAAGGTGCTAATATTACCTGCGTGGACTCTGAACAGCATGATTATTAATGTAATATTTTAATTCCATCTAAATTCCACTCCTGTTTCAGCATGTTTGTCTAGTTCCTACACAGGAAGAAGTTTTAAAATATTGAATTCTGAGTAGAAGTGGCTATTCATGTTTCTCAGGCCTTCTAGTGAGCAAAATGCTTTGCATTGTCATTTTATCTTCTATATGTGACAGATTATGCACTACATCAAATGCTCTCACACGGGGTCCACAAAGTCATTTACTTAATATTAAGGCCTAGTTAATAAAATGTCAACAATTCTAATCATAGTTATCTTTAGCAAATACCATAAATATTAAATTACATCACTAATACATCAGCATTTATTACCTGTTGTCAGAGAAAATGGTTATTTAATAAATATATCTTTGAACCAGAAACTTTTAAATGTAAATATCATCCCAAACAGTGTGATTTTTAGGGCTGTACTCACAGTTATGTATAAATGCCTCATAACAAGAAATTAGACATTAGACAATTTCCTATGACTTTATATCACCAAAATGGGGAGTTGTACACACAGCTTTTGGAGACTCCAAAATATTCTCTGCTGGTTTCCTTTCCATGCGGTTAAACCAAAATTATCCAAGAAATAAGGTCCCCAGTGTGAAAAAACATTTATTTTCCTTACTGAAATTTCAGACCTTAATATTTTTCTTTTTATAAAAGTATGTAGTGTTAAATAATTTTTGAAAACACTTATGTTTTTGTTGGATCATTCCATAATACTAACTTGAACTGACTGTTAGCATGGAAAAACTATAAACCATCTCCAATAAAAGTAGATATTTTTACTAAGGATTTTTTTTTATTTCAGACAATTTCACAGCTTTGATGTCACCAAAAGATTGTATTTCACAGCTGTTACTTAGCTACTATGAATTACTGCTTTTTTTTTAAAAAGGAAAACATTAAAAGATTTTTAATTAAGAAAATTCATGAGAGCATTGAGTTCCTCCAGCATTTAGTGCAACATCCTTTACTTTTTATTTTAAAAGCTTCACTGAGAGCTATAAAAAATTCCCAGTTAAGAATTTAGAATTCTTCAGTTGTTACATGAGAGCCTTAAAATACATTCCTAGCGAAAGATTTTCCAACATAAAATAGCACATTCAGAGACAAAAAACCCAGACACTCCACACAAGAACTAGCAACTACAAAGCTTGCATGGCTGAAGAAAATGGTTTTGCTTGTTGGTCAGCTGCTAACGATACCTGCAAGGTACATAATCCCACAATCCCAAATTCTGAGTGAATGAGGGCTGGGGGGCATGATCCATTTCTAGAAAGAGAGTTCTGTTATAGGATGTAGGGGAGCAACATTCCCATACCCAAACAGGAATGGTGGAATCAGAATTTATTATTCTCTAAGTTTTAACAGGGTAAACAATGTCTCACAGAACAAGCACACCTGACGGGGAAAAAAATTCCTGCAGAACCTCACTATCAATTGGGGTCTTTTTTGTGTCCATCTGTTCTTCCCCTTGTTTGAGTATATGTTCTTTTAAGGATTTATATACCTAAACTTAATGATTACAAACTCTAGACATGGGACATTTCGGAAGACACAAAATACATTTACACAGTCTTTGAAAATGGAATTTAGCTTCCCAGTTCACATTTGGCCCTGGACATAATTATTTATTAAATAGTATTGATGGAGGTTTGGCTTTGATTTCTTAGAAAATGTTGAACTGTCCATTATTTCAGCATTCTGGGGGGGAAATAAAAACAGACATATTTTCAAATGGTACCTAATTTTGAGTATCCCAGCAAATGATCTGAGTTCTGAGATCAAGTAGGATTAGTCAAGATTTTCAGAAGGCACCAGTCCTAACAACAGCAACATTACATTATGAAAAAAGGCCAAACAAGAATATCCCATAAAACTCAGTTCACATTTTAGTATCCAAGAGAAGACTAGATCTAAATATTACTATTACTGTATGAGACCAAATAGCTTATCTGCTTAAACTATGCAGTTTCTTCTGCCATACAAGCAGCAGAAAAGGAACTCAGCTTCAGAGAAATTGAAAACACTTATTTTTATTGGGAAACTTAAATGTATGAAGTTAATTTATAGTACACTTCTCTAATGCTACAGATTTCAAAAGTACTTTACAATGACAACTCTCAGGTTAGTTATATTTTCTAATTTCTAAATAAGATATAAGATTAAGTGATTCAGTGGAAATATAACCAATTTTCTACCCAAAGCCATATAAACAGTATTTGGTTACAAAACTTTTAACAGATTCATTTATGTACTAAATTATTTAAGCAAATGTAATGCTTCCAAATTGTATTGTTTTGCAAGGTTTTTCTTGGAACCTTTGCCATTTATCATACATGTACTTCTGTCTTTTTTCTACTCAGAAGCACAGCATGAAAAAACTTCATTTCACATTGAAACATCGCTACGTGGAACAGTGTGATGAAATGAGACACAGGAGGAGAGTTTGTGTTATACTCTGGTAAACAGTTGGTCTACAGGAGTGATAGCATTTTATGCTGTGACTGATATATCAATTGTGAGTCCTAAAATATGACTGATCTGAAAGCGGGAGTTCTGTCTATGATAGACTGTATGTATGTGAAAGATTACAGGTAACATGCCTAAGCCTGCTGGGAGGTCACAACCTAAATCTCACCCAGGAGTTAATATAACAATGCAATAAATTCTGGTAAAATTATATCTCAAGTATATTCAATGTTACTCTGCTAAATAGAGCAATACTATAACAACTAAAGCCCCAAGCTTGTAGATAAAATACTGAGATTATTTACATGCTTTATGTGAATGAGCAGTTCCAATAAAAATCTACATCAAAAGCAAGTGTCTAAATGTTTGCAGGTTCAGTACGTGCAGCTCTGTAGAGCTCAGAGGGGAAACACTGCCCGTCTATCACATGGCATTGCAAGAGCTAGAGGGTATTAATACATTAACAGTGACCTGAAGTGTTTCAGATTTTTAAAAAGCTAATCACAAAATTGCCAAATATTATTTTAATAACCTTCTAGATTAAATGAGAAAGCGTGCTCAGGTTTGTTTGAAAATGTGAATTTACTTATTCAATACACTTACATACATTAACAATTTCCTTGGATGTTGTTTACATCACGCAAGGCCTGGCCTTCAACACAGTCCCACAGAAAACACTGGCACTACTTCACAAGCCAAGCCGTGGAGTGGACCTGATTCAATTATGTACATAAGTATGTGTTTAGGCAACAGTTTATTACTCTGAATCATATAGCAGTAAGGATGACGAAAGTCAAATATTCAGACACCAATTTATTGCTCTGAGGTATATAGCAGTAAGCATGAAGAAAGTAAAATCTTTACACACCAATCATGCAGTGAATTTTATATAAAAATATTTTAGCATCCGTTAGGATCACTGTATGTGTGATAAAGTGGAGATGAGTGGGGAGATAAATCTGGCATGATAACCTACACTTAAACATAGGAACCACACACACCAGTGTTTCAAGACTAAAACAATCCATATTGTTAGGGGAGGTTGGTTTTCATATGTGAGACTTGAATCTACTCAAAGCTGCTCTGTTTCCTAATCTCATTTACAGAAGTGTTTCTCATCCTGCATAAGCTGTGAAAAGATAGCTAGGAAAAAAAGTTGTGCTGATTAAAAGGGACATTTCTGAAACAGTGTCAGTTGAAACTTCCCTCTTTGAAATTCAGATCTTGTCCCATAACCAGCTATATTTGTCCACTGTAGCACTATTATAATCAGTGGAAACTTTCCTCTTGACTCCAATGAACAGAAGATCAAGACCTACAAGTGACTACAAGGGTAGCTCTTTGTCTCCTCAATATTGGTCTTAAAAACATTTGAAATGTATCACTGCTGCTAATAATTTTCACATGTGTACTGCTTTACTTTTCTCAAAATTAGGAAAAATTCTAACAATATTTTACAATGGAAATTGACACTGCCTTGATTTCTAGTGCTTAATGAAAATGGTGTAAAATGGGTTACAAACATCACCAGATATTTTTTAGAAATGGCTAAGATCACAGTTCTCTGTTTAATTCCAATGTTCTTTTGCTTGTTAAACCAGTAATGGAGCAACATTGAAACACATATTTTATGGATGTAAGCCTTGACATGGTTTCATTTTGCAGAAGATGTCACTATGAATCTGGCCACTGAAGCAGGAGACTCAAATATAAGTTCTAATGAAATAAGTAGTTACCAATAAAAGAGAGAGGCAACACATGAGGAAGAATGACAGTTAATGCTGGGCCACGGTAAGGACAGAAATGTTCTCTAGAGCTGAATGCATGGGGATTTATAGGCACGCGTTCCCTGTTTCAGGATGGCACCACTGAAAGCAGCTCACTGGAATGGACAATGAACAATTGTCCCGGATCCTGGGGACATTCCCACCTGTATACAACCAATGCAACAGCTCATACCACTGCACAGCATAAGCAAAGCCACCTCCTTCCTTCTGTCTGAGTTTGTTCCCTGCTTATTCAGACAGCAGCAACTGTCTGAGTTCCTTTCTCTTTGTTTTGCATCCCCAGACAAGTGCATATAGGAGAACAAATCACTCTGGATTCTGTTCATTGAGTGATCCTTCTGTAAACTAGTCAGTGATTCACCAATGGAATGAAACTCAGGCTAACAATAGCCAGATAGAGCCACAGATGAGTGACCAACATCCCTCAGAGCAAAATATGCAGCA
>JAOXXN010000137.1:12473687-12482911 GCA_026770055.1 Myrmophylax atrothorax
GCTTAGATTACATATGATAAATACAATATCATGGAAGAAATGTATTAAAATGGATTTCAAAAGACAGATGAAATGTAAACCTGCTATCCTTCCTTTCACCATTAAATAATGTTATAGAAAGTTAAATAATGCACAAAACATACAGTGATCAGCCAAATGCTGTCTAACCCTATCAAACACAGGTCAATGCCATCATAGCAGCCATCTGAAATTTCCTCCACTGGAGCTGCTGAATGCTTTGGAAGTACAGAAAGCCTAGAATTGAGACAGAATTACACTAGCATTGTGTAAATAATCAAACTGTGACCTGTGGGGTTAAAACCTATAATTGGAGTGATACTTCAAAGAGATGACTACTTTTTCAGTGCTATTTTGTGCAGCCAGATAGGAAGATGACTTGTTGGGATTTTATTGGCCAGCAACGCTACTGCAAAACTGATATTTTCAACAGCTGCTGGTGCATTTGTACTCTGAAAAATTAGAGGCTAAATCGAAGCATTAAAGAACATCAAAGGACCAATTTAGTGCAAAAAAACAAGTACTCCAACTGGATCTATTTTACTGTGAATTCATAATGCAGATTTATACAGAATGTGATGCATTGAGTGCTTTGTTTTTACAAGGACTTCAAAACCACTTTTTCCCCCAACTCAAAACATTAGATTTATTTATCTGACTGGTATATTTTTTCAATGCTTTTCTTTTTGTCCATAAAAACCTACTAATTACTGGAAAAATTACAAGTTTGGACTAACTTGTAATTTTAAACTATAAAGTATACCATATTATACTGTCTCAGTTGTCCCACACATACACAGATTAGTGTATTGCTTATATCCTCACATATCAGAACTATTACAAAATTAAGTAAGATTATTTAGGCACATAATCCTTTTTATTAAGTCTTATTTCTAATGCCACCATTGTTGAGTTGTTAACACTGAAAAACACTGAGGTTTACCATAAGGTACAGTAGATGGCATGAGATATCTCTCAACAGAACTTCTCTTTTACCAAACACAGGAGATATTTAAAGTGTTAAAATTAATTGCAGGAAACCTCACATCACAGCATTTGGTTGTTTGTTCTCATCTAAGTAAAAACTGAGTTGCTCTGTGTAGTTGAGTTTTATGCTATTTTTACATTTCATCTGCCTTTCCTGCTAAAAAGAAAACCTAATCAAAGAGTATATGCACACACCACACGGGTAACATCTTATCTCCCTCTTATTTTAGAAGATCTACTATTTATTACACAAGTATTTTTAGCAACTACAACCTGGTTTGCAATGTGTTTCAGATGGAGTATATTACAAAAAATTCACAGGAGTTGTTGGAGGATATTTTAGCTAAGAAATATTTGAGGGGGAGGAAAACCATTCAATTCATACCTTTAACAGATGTTCACATATAGAGGTATGATCTTGTATCACGGAAGTCAACTGGATGCTTGCCACTGCCTTTAGTAAAAACTGATTTTCGAAAAACTGAAGTCATTAAAAAATATAACTAATAATCCCAAAATAAACAGGACAGACAAAAGAAAGTGGTCTTGCTATTCTGGTTCATTTTATTGATGATGTGTGCACCAACGTCAGAGTGGTGAGAGGTGGAGAGTTTACTAGCAGAAAAAAAAAATAAAGAATTGCAGCCCCTGAAGCATTATTACTGCATTTAGATACTTCTAAATATTCAAGCTTTAAGGTTCAAATTTGATTGTTTCTTTCGCAGACTAGTGAGTCATTACCTAGATCATACAGACACAAGAACTTAAGGTTGTAGTTATGCAATCACAGGCACTTTGTACATATATATATATATTTGTGTGTGTATACACACACACACACACATATATATATAATTCTGAGTGTTAATGACTCATCATTCATTTTCCACCAGGTTTTATTTTGTTTCCAGCATGTTAGTTGAAGATGTTGTCATATTTTCTTATTTGTAGAAAGGTTTAATATTTTATGTATACAAATAACACATTAGCAGAAGCAAATGTTTTGTTCTAAGATTAGGAACTTCATCATACAACAAAATTAATATGGTTGTCTACCTCTTCTAGTAAAAGCAATAACATAAGTCCCCTATACAGCCAGGATTACCTGTATTGATATTTGCATGCCTCATCCACAGACTGGGAAACAGATCAAATATCTAAATGCTGATGTCAGTAGAATCCCTGGCTTAAATATTGTAAATTTATTTCTATTATGTATTACAAAAGGCACCCTTCCTCATTAATTTTACTGAAGTCTCCAGATGGGAAACAAAATATTAATTTTGTTCAGCCTTAGGCATTGTTGACTGTTAAGGTACTCACTAAATCACTGATCTTATACACATTAATATTAGATTTCTGCTATAAAAATTTAAGACCCATGGGTATAAGGTTCAGTTTGTCATAAGTATAATTAATTGTTTTCAGAAATGATTAATTTGTCAAAATGGCAAACATATATATTGGGCAGGCTCGACTCCTGAGCAAGCTAACCTACCTTAAAGTCATGGTAATACTCATGGAATTATGCAAATTAATTGAGTCTTTCAATGTTGCATAAAATGCTACTACTAGTACAATGCATGGAACATTAGGCTGTTCATCCAACAAAAAAGTTGCATTTTAAAGGCAGCATCTTTACAAGGGAGTCCTTATGGCAGAAGGTCTTTAGAAGTACAATCTATTTTTCTGCAAAGCAATAGACTTTCAACCGTTGCACAGAAGTTGTATTTTTTATTACAATTTTAAAGCAACCCTCAAGAGAAGGAAAAACAGTAAAGTTCTGGTGGCCCTGAGACAAAGGAGCCTATGAGATTTGCACTCTGTGCTGATGCTAGGGGGAAATGGTATATATCCTAGTAATAAGAGTTTCACTAGTAAAACCTCATTTACAAGCCTGGGAACTCGTGATACACTACATTAAAATCTAAAAAGATTAACTTAATTATGCAAATTAAATTTAGTGTTTATCTTCTAAATAGTAAAAGTCATTGTCAACACTGAAACAGCCATATTACTCTAAATGCATTTCTTTCCCTCCAAAGTGAACCACACATATAGTTGAAACCCCTATGTACTTAATTAATTATTATCCAGGAAGTCCATTCAAATATAGACTTATGTTCCTCGCTAGCCAAAATTTTTATTTCTATGCCCACTAGTAGTGCCTGGTTATCAACAAACTCAGTGACTCAGTGCAGCAAATAAAACTATTTGTGTTAAATACAATCATCTTTAATATCTCTAGATATCTCTAGATATTAAAGATTAAGTAGTCCTAATAAAATGTTTCTAACAAATCACTTGAACTTTTCTGTAGATTCATCCTGATAACTCTTCTTATCCATGGCTAAAAACATTAATTCTGAAACAAAAGATGATAAAAATATTGAGAGATATTTCTTAGGTGAAGAAAAGCTTCTCCCCTGGCTGAAAATCTCTCTTCTAAATCCCATGGAGCCCCACAGAGCTGATTCTGATCTTCACCCATTTTATTCAAATGCCACCGACTGACTTTAGTGGTTGTTCCTATTTTACATTGCTGTAAATATGATCAGGATTACAACGTACAGCAAACCACAGGTAGGCTGTGAGTGCTATGTCCGTTCTGGCACACTACAGAATAATGCAGGGCCATTAGACAAATGCACTAGTGAATCAATTATTATGGTTTGAGGCAACAATTTCTGGCCTTGGACTAATAGACAAGTATTAATTTCAATCTCTCTAGTGTCAACAGTCTTGCTATTAACATATATATCAAAGGCACAGTTACTATGACAAACATAATAGACTTTCTTTTCTATATCTAATCACATTTAAAATATTTTTTAATCTTTAAACTAGACTTGGCATTTGAAAATTTATGATATTAAATACAAACATTCTTTTCTGCTTTTTTTTCCTGATAGCCTGTAAAACAATTATAAACACCTGGCATTGCCTCATGGCATACACATTATCTCCAGAAGCAGTTGCTGCACATGGAGAGAACACACAGTATTTCAACTCCCAGCCCAGATTTCAGCATGGACTATGTGGTAGTTGAGGGAACCATGATGCCAGAGGACATCGCTGGAGATATGGAGCTGGCACTCCCGGAGGAGATAAAATGGAGCAGAAGGGTTGAGGTCATTGTTCTAGATGGGGAGAATGTGCAGCAGGAATATAGAGAGAAATATAGAGGGTCTAGATCTGGCATAAAGCCAATGGTCCTTGTGGTACCCAAGTGAAACCAGTGGAGATCTCTCCATTTAGACCATGCTTTGGTGTTATGAGTTTAGCAGCATATGCCAACAAATATGTAGCATGAACATGTGACAGCAGCCAGCTACACCCATACCTTGATTTAAAAAATTGAGTATTAACTATGGCAGAACTAAGACATTTAGCCCAAACTCAACATTTGCTCAGCCAACAATGGTTATTGCCCAACCATGAAAAAGTTAGAGCAATCTCGTAGTTGTGATATAGCCAAAGGAACAAATTAATCCCTCTATCCATTTAGCACCACTGATACCATGCCAAGCTGTCCAGGCACACATGCATTAGACCCTGCAGCTGCATTTCCCACAATGCCAGATGCAGAGGACTGATGTAGCCTCTGTGAAAGCCCAGCACCTCCCTGTGTATTTCCAAAGGCTGTCCACAAGCAATCCCACAGTACCACAAAAACTATCATTTGCACGGGGATTAGCAGTGCTATGCCTGAACCATCTCACTCAAAAGGAGTTGCACCTGGCCCAGATGAGGGGAAGATGTTCATTTGAGTTGTCCATCCAAGAAGGAGTGACTTGGTAGCTAAAGCAATGTGGTATCTGCTGGACCCTCTGATAGCGTGTTAATTAAGTAGCTGACTTGTGAAACAGTAATTTTCCAGATGAAGTTGGCACAATGTCTCTCTGAGTAGTTTTCCATATTATTATTAATAGTGTGTTTGCTGGAAACTTCTTTCAGCTGTGGCTTAGCACTCAGCTACAGAGTACCGACTGTTAGCGATAACAATCCTGCCCTGTTCCCATGAAACATCCTGAAGCAATAGAACAATCACTGTACAAGGGAAGAGATGGGATTTGAATGGGGTCTAACAGAGAGGGCAGATCCAGCACACTTTCAAACATTCCCCTCTGTTTGCATCCTAAACAGCAACAAATGAGAAATACTGAGTGGGTGGTCATTATATTCATGTTCACTCATCTTATTGTAGGGTAAGTCTACATCTTCTTTCCACCTGAGAAGATATCTTCTCTCTTCCTTCCAGAGTCTTTCTACCTATCTTTTAATTGCACTGGGTCTGGACCCGCATCTTAAGGTCCAAGGCTTGTTCTCATTTACATGAAGGGAAGAAGGAACTGGGTCCCTAAGCAGCATGTGTTTCTAATAAAATGTGTATTATTATTTCCTTAATAGACCACAGTGTCTTAGAAGAGGTCCCATATCTGTATATGAATTAAGTATTTAGATACTCTGTTTGAAATCTATTTTTTCAGTGACCCATCATGTAACTGTTGTGTGCATTTTGGCAGGCTACCATGTTGCACATGTGCAGCAAATATGGCTAGTAACAAATGATTGTGATGTCCCAAAAAGCATATGTTAAACTTGCCCCATAGTCAGCACTCAAATACAACATTTTGCTCATTTTACATGTCTTTTTTCATTCTGAATACAAAAAGCAATCAGATCTCTTTGGGGAGTTAATCACTTGTGAACATAGAGCAATGAAATTATCTAACACAAAGGGCCCTTTTTTCAACCTTAAAATCACTGGTGAGCCTTTACACATTTATTCACTGTTGAAAATGATTTTGTAATTATTTTGAAGGAGTCATTTTGGGAGGTATGTGAAATGACTTCAACAGAAATACTCATATGAGAAAGCACTCAATGTAAAGATGACGTAATTGGACTCATAGCATTTTTCGTATTCAATTTCTGCGCAACCACTCACTACCAACAACTTAGCTGCTATTACTTACAGGTTATGTGCTACATTTCATAACAGACATTTTTCAAAGCTAGATCTATAGGGCAAGATATTGCAGACAACAAAAATACTCGACATTCAGGAGCTTTTGTAGTAACAAAGATGTGCTGTGGCCAGAATCTATGTCTTAGCTTGTCTAAAATTGATTTAAAGCACAAATCCTATGTCTACATCCCAGTAACAGTGTGTGCCAATCAACCATTCCACTTTATATCGGCAATTCATTTTTACAGGCTCTAAGACATACAGACACACATATTTCAGGCACATATTTTTCTTAGATCCAAAAAGGGGGATGGGCACTTGTAAAAGCAGCTTTTATAAAAAGATATCCATAAACATGTATTTCAGAGATGAAATTTTCTTGTTACTGCAGAGCTATAAATCATTGCCTCTTCCTATGTGATATGAGTGTAAAATACTTATTTCATATCACTGTACATCTATATAGGAATATATATTACAGGGTAACTGCAACACAGAATTCATAGGATGATAAGGAGTTTATAGGGTATCCTAATATTAATATAATTTATCAGTATTTGAAGACCTTGGTGTTCCATCTTTGCACTTTGTGAATTATCAGCATGGACAAGCATCAGAAAATAAAGATAATAAAGACAATACAGGATTAGTGCTATGCCTCAGAAAGAGAACCTTTCTGGTGCCACATGCTGAGATGATGCTAACATTATGGTAAGAAAGCAGTCTCTTTGATTGCTCTAACACCACTATATTTCTGAAATGGTTGCTTTTGCTACCATCAAAATCAGAAGAGGTAACTTAAGACTTCATTTGTTCTGTAACCTACAATAAGGACTTCTCAACATCATGAATACTGCAAGTTTTTTATTATTACTCCAAATTACTATTTGCATTCTACTGTGAACCTGACACGGTTTTGCTGCTTTCTCACAGTTCTGATTTGGACCAACTTAATGCACTGATATAGGTAATTTTTATATTACCAAAATAAAAAGGCTAAATCAAAAAGTTATCGTGTGTGTGTGTCACCACTTTTATGTCCTGCTGAAAGCATGTTGCTTTTTTAATTTTGATATAAAATTGTAATTGACATAAAATTAAAATGTTTGCTTCACTTTACATAGTTTAAATGTGAACTATTAAATTTGTTACAAATGAAAATTGATACCAAAAAAAGTTTCATCTGAAATGCATCTACACTAAGGATCAATGTTCAAAGTTATCTCAACCATTCAAAGAACGCACTCACAGTCTGACCTTTCAATTTTCTCATGTATTAAAAAAAATTTGTCCAGTAAATTATATGGCTTTTTTGAGAGGAGAAAAAGAATTAAACAAAACCAGTTCTTACAATAATAGTTCTTAATATGTAGAGAATGAGACCAAATCCTCAGATGATTTAAGGAGACTTTATCCTCTTACCTTTAAAACACTAACATGCTACGCAGAACTAAATATTAAAAATCCAGAAACAAGCATTTTGCTACATAAAAAAATTTGGTTTTATATTTAAACCAAATAAGAAACTTTTATCTGTTGGAAACCACAATGTCAACTCTGTTCAGCAAGGGTTATAATTTCTTTTGTTTGGCCAAAACTTGTGTCTGCTATGTGGATGTGTGATATGTCAATGCATTTTCTTCTCTCTTTTCAAGTAGCCATCAGCAATCTTCAAACACATAAAATTAACAAAATATGACTTGGCTACACCTTTTTGAGTTTTACTAGACATGTTAAGGAAAGAAAGGGTTTGTGATATTTTCCCTTCACCATCAGCAACAGCGTCATTATGGCTATTTTAAAAAGTTGCTGCGCTGCAGTTACTGTGGCACATGGGACTGAAATTTCCATTACAATGCACCAAGCCTGCCTCAGGTCCTGGAGACTGTGGGTATTATTTTTTTAAATGTTAATTTTTATTTTATTTATACTTTTTATGTAGAAATCTGACGGCACTTAGATTTTAATCATTCAGGAGCTTAATCCAGGATTTCTTTCAAAGCTTAAAATTCCCTGTAAAGCCAAATTCCTTGATGTGCAAGAAATGCAGAATCAAACCCTAGGTAGCTGGATTCAAGCTTTGTTTTATCAGCCAAGAAACAAAGTTCTCCTGATTTTAAAGTACTGCACATAACATTGCTAAGATAGAGATTTAGTTTCCTAAGCCAGGCCCTGATCCTTTAATGAGCTGTGGGTAGGCTCACACACACACACTGTTGGAGTCACACAGACTCCACTTGCAGGAAGCTCCAGTACTGGCCAGGTTTCCATATTTCCTCATGACTTCAACAGGAGAGAAAGTCATCCTTTACAGTGTCAGTTCATTATATTTTAAGACCTCTTTAAAAGCATTTATTTTCACCCTCTGAATTCAGCAGGCACAGAAAATTTCGAGAAGTGGGCCCTTTTCATTTGATTGAGGTTTATTAATTTAACAGTAGGCATAAATAAAGATCACAGAATGTGATATTTTCTTAATTTGTTTTTGTTTTCTAATAGAGACATCATCATAGCTCCAAAATGGTTCAGCATCAGATGATGATCTGTTCACCTGCAGATTTTATTCTGCTGATCACAACTGCAATATTAAACAATTTCTCTAAACAATAAGATATTCTGAGATTATACTTCCTCTAACATTTTTGCAACATTTATCTGTCCTTGCTAGGAGTTCTCTCTGAAACATTTTCATTCAAATCAATACACTTTAAAAAAGCGGAAAAATGTATCAATGGAACTCTGTAATGTTATTTCAAATATCCCCACGTTACTGTAGCAACTCAAAAAGAATTTCATTGCTTTTTAAAGAACACTATTTCCAGTGCTGCATTTCAGTAAATCTAAAATGACTGAATTGTTTAGTTATACTTTTTAGATGTCTTTTCAGTGGAATCAATGACACAACTCAAAAATCAGATATATTAGTCCAAGATTTTTCTGTAAAATATTTACATTAAATATTATACATTTTAAACCTCATGTAAACATTCTGCATTCATCATAATGTAAACCAGTCAAAAAATACAAAAATTTTATAATATGCCAAGATATTAATTTGAAAAATAAACAATACCTTTGTATTTTCCATAACTATGAGTAAACCGTAATAAAGAAATATTAAGAAATAAAATTATATTAAATTCTTCTGTAATTTAATATTTTGACAGTCTAACTCTCTACTTTTTTCCTCTAAAAGAAAATAGTGTTTATTATAGAAAATAAGACTCATTTAGTAGCATTGCACATA
>JAOXXN010000137.1:12483011-12498368 GCA_026770055.1 Myrmophylax atrothorax
GCACATAGCAGATATCACAAATTATTTACAAGCAGATCCTTTTATGGATCTCCCATTGTTTTGGCAATACAATGTGATGATCCTCACTACTTCATTTTATTAATTCATCACTTTATGGAAACCCATTTTGCTACAAACAAAGCATATACCCACTGTGACATGTTTAATTTTGACAATTTTCCCAACTTAATATATGGATGCATAGGAAAGAAAATTTCCTTCACCTTTAAAACTGCTCATAAATGTATAGAAATTAAATTTGTTCTTACTTTTGGTTCATGGAGGAAAAAATAACATGCTGAGCATATTTGCATGTGGCCAATAGCCAGCATTATCCCTCCAGAGCTCAGGGCTCTCCCCATGCAATTATGCATTACCCCAAGGTACAGGAGAACCTCTGGCAGGAGCACCAACACCAGAGAGAGGACACCAAGACACAGCACCAGGATGGAGAACAAAGCTCTGGAAGAAGCCTCACAGGTCAGCCAGGAACATATTTGAAATTTCAGCAATAGCTGCTTGGATGATGGACCTCTCTAACAGAGCAGAGGGATGCACTTAGCTTCAAAACAGTGAGAGAAACACTTTGTAAGTGGGATGGGGCCCTGAGTCCAAAGACTTCCCCTCATCCACCCCCATGCCAGACACATCCAGACAGAATCAAATCATGCCTGATAGCCTGCAACAGCACCCGAGTTCACCACATTCATCTCACTTTGGGAAGTGAAGGGGATAGCTGTGTTACATATGTAGTAATAATTGGCAAATACTGAGCTTTTGTAATGACCTCTGCAGGACTCATTGTTTTTGCTCACAGCCAGTATGCTTCACCACCCTATTTTTAAGATACTTCATTACCCCTGCTAGCTCTGAGTCTAGTGATTTTTAGGTATATGTCATTAGCCTGACTGCTGCCCAAATCTACTAGCACAGAGGGCTGAGCAGATAAACACTGGAGATTAATTTAGAATGTCAGCTTGTGGGAAGAGGCAGCCACACACACTTTTCTCAGTCCCACTGCATTTGCTCTGGGGATGCACAGCTTATTAGCACCCTGACTAATAAAGTGCATTTATACCTTTAAAGAGATCAAAACAAGACCTGTTTGGGGAGACTCGAGTAAAAGTTCTTACATGCTTTGTAAATGCAGGCCAATATGTTGTAAGCAGGTCATACCATGTCCCCTTCAAGAACTCCAGTCCTGAGCACCACATGAAGCCGCTCATCAACACTTCCAGTTGAAATCAAACTCACACCAACAACCACCGCGCAATGTACTGTCATCCCAATGCATGCAGAAATGACACATAGTGACTGCACAGAGAACAAACAGCAAAGCCTCAGGTAGCTGGATTCTGACCCACTCACAGTGATTTTTTTTCCCTGACTGATGCCATGAAATTGCATGCCAAGTTAGAAGGACAAGAGGAGCCTGGCAAGACTGGACACCTGCACTGCAGTGTTTGGGCTTGTGCCCACAGCCCCCAGCAGGGTGCCAGGCTGCAGCAGGGATTAGGGAGAGCCGGAGGGAGCTGACCCTCTCAGCTTCACTCACCCAATTCATGCATGCACAGTCAGAAAGGGAGACCTGATCTGCCTTCCTACTTCTATCATGTCAGAGAGTGTGCCAGGCTAGATACTCACATCTGCCATGTCTGAATATGCAAGAAAACACATCCTCTATTTTGGTTTGGCTTTAAAGGAAAAAAAAAGTGGACAGTAGCTCTAAAATAATATGGCAAAAGAACAACATCCAGCACAATCATCTGCACAGCTCTGGGCACACTTAGCACCTCATACAAACAAAACACAGCTTCATTAATTGCTCCCAAGTCATCCAGTTGCTGGGACAGACAACATGCAGCTCTCCATAAATGCATATGGCATGAACCAGTGCTTGCTTTTATCTCAGTTAGTGCCTTATTGCACTGTTTTGGCAATCCAAATAGTCGTTCCAAGACTCTTTGGAGCCTTTGTGAAGGGAGTGCACTCCTCCACCCCGAGAGGAGCGGCAGTGGCGGCAGCAGCAGCAGCAGCCAGCTGGCCAGCCAGGCAGCTGGACACCTGCCAGGATGGCTCTCCTCCAGCACTTCAGCCCCTGGAAGCTTTGTAGGAGGAAGTAGCTGACAGACTATCAGGGAGGATGCAGTTTGTCTATTAGGTAACTGAAGCATAATTTGGTCAAAGTTAACACACTAAAAAAATTCAAAGTAAATAAAAAGACAATTCTTGCTAAACTTCACAAGCAAACAGTCACATGGTAACTATATCTATGGCTTTTAAGTGAGAATCATAGCATTCTGTCATATATGACACATTGGTGATGTGGTCACTACATCACATACCAGTTTTGCTCTAGGGCTGCTCTGCGCACCCTGCCATTTCTTTCCCACAGCTAATAAGCTTTGCCATTTTCCTACATCCTACATATTTCCTACATATACGTTCATACACCAAATACAGGAATATTTTCAAAATCTCCAAGCCATTTTTACTTTTAACAGTACATCATTAAATTATTCAATAGGTCTTCTCCTTTCCTTTCACCATTGAGAGATTTCTAATACAAGAACTGGACTGTTACCAGAAGCAAAAGTAAAAACAGTATGTTGCAACAGGTTGTCTGGGGAAGGAAGATGGTCTATAGATTTGGTAATAGAAAAACTAGAGATAAAATGAAAATCCTTGACATTCAGCAACTAACCCTTTAAATATCTTAAGACTGGAAAGGCCCATTACGATCTTTTAACCTGATGTCCAAAATATTGGAAGAAATTTTTATTTATCTATTTCTACACAAAGGCTGCATCACTAAGGGTGCCAAAACCTATGCTTTACAAATTCTTCCATACTTGATGAAGAAATGCCTAGTGGTAGAGCAGTTGCTGTAACTCTGAATACTTTAAGTGTTGAATAGTTTTACTGCCAAACGCATGCACCTGATTTCTAGTCTTAAACTGTCTGGCTTCACTGTCCAGCCACTCCATCTCACAAAACACACTGTGCTTCTATGCTCTACTTACTGCTCAGTTTCAGCATTGGCTCTAAACCCCTTATGGCTCTTTATGATGTATCTGGCAACAGGATCAACATGCAACTACTACCACCATCATCTACTACCACATTAACCTTTCTAACCAGAGCATCTCTTAGGAGCTCATATGCAGGTGTTTATCCACCACAACCCTTAAATCCTTCTCATAGTCATTGTTTTCAATTAAATTTTTCCTTCAAGTAAGTGTGACTTTTATGTGTTTGCAGATACCACAGCTGAGAAAAAAAACCTCCTACCACAAATCTATTACAGGCTAAGTTGTTAGATTGTCAATGAGATCAAACAGCACCTTTCTCCTCAAATATTACAGAGATCGGGGCACTCTCTACTCCGCCACATATAGGTCTGGTTTATTTTTCAGTTTCACCTTGATCCAGACTCACATTTTGATGGGCTTAAAAGGCAACATGCATATGTCTAACAAGATTTGAAATTAAGTTTTCACGTTTTCTTAAGCAGCAAAGGAAAATCCATTTGGTTTTGCTATAAAGGCCTCTTTCATTCTCATTCATCACTGAAAATACATGTGCATGATTATGTTCCCTAATATATCATGTAGAAAGGTAGAAAGAGTTTCTCTTGGTGTTGCAATGGCCAGACCTTGAGAGCACTTTAGGTTTCCCTGTGCTTTGCACCCTTGAGGGTAGTTAACAGAGGGCTAGCAAATTGGAGGGGAGAAAATCTTCAGTCCCTCTCTGGACATACATACATGTCTGCTAGAAGATTTTGATGGCTTGTATTCAAGAAATATCACCTAGTAGGTGTTATTTAGGCAAGCCAAAGAGGAAAGTCCACATGAAGTTAGGATATCATTGTGCCCATCAGGATACAAGCAACACTGGCTGTGAGTAGACAGAGGACTCCAGAAACTGCATTGGTTTGAATTTTGCATCAGCTGTCCCCTGAATTGTGATGGTATTCCCTTCTCACAGCCAATAGAAGAGCTTCTGTGGTAGACCTTCCCATGCCTACTTCTGGGTGGAAGAAAGCTTCCACATGCTGTGGGTGTTTTTTGTCATTACAAACACCCTACTGCTAGTATCTAAGAGAAGCAAAAACACATGTAATCCAAAAATCCAGGAAAAAACCTTACACACTTGCTGCAAAATATAATGCACCAAAAATCCATACGTATTACTATGGTTACTAATTCACAGATAACTAATATTTCCTACTTTTTCTCACTTGGCGTGTCTCTGTTGTCCTTTACGCACAAGAAGAGCTCAATAACAAATTATCCTTAATTTACTGCTACTATGTAGGCATTTTTTTGTCCCAAGGCTGCTGCCTTAATACAGGCAAAACAGTCAGTGAGGCAGACAGAATCTTTGCCTGAGTAAAGATGGCAGGATTGGGCCTGCCTTATTATACAGTTATTTATTACACAATGATAATTAACATGAGGTAGAGAAGCTCATTTATTTGACAACAGCAATCCCGGCTGAAACATACTGCTAAAAAGTGCTGAGCATAAATAATACGAAAAAATGCTTACACAACAATAAGAAAATGTATGATTGTGTATTCTATCACATAGCTTAAAAACTGCGGGTTAAGCAAATTACCACTGGCACTGTTGTAGCCTTAATTCTGCCGATCACCTCAATGAATGATCAGGTATGAACCTTTCAATTCTAGCAGCGTTTCTTTCTAAATACCTCACTATTTAGCAGCCTAAAGGGAGCCAACACATCAGTAGTGCCTTCTATGCACTGTCGAGTCCCAGCTTGAGCACACCAAACTCTGAGGCCTTTTGAAATCTTTAAAGACAATCATACATAAGACAGTTTCTATATTGCAGAGCTGGCTAGCAATGCTGCAGCACAAAACAATATTTCAAGCTTTCTGATATACATGTGTCACCTCTATGTGACAAATAGCGTGTATTAATTAGGCACTAGACTTGGTGAGATTGCTGTTATTAACTGAGAGAAGATGGGTTGAATTTAATTGTGTGTGACATCAAAGTCAAGTGACTGATATTTCAAGCATCATTTAAAATGTTTGATATTGGAGTCATTGTATTCACATAAAGACTGTCTAAAAATATAAAGGAGAATGATGAGAGAGGAACTGAAATGCATTCATACAATCCATCTTATGAAGTGAATTTGATGCAATTTTGCTTGTATTTTTGACCCAAAGTTGACAATATTTATTTATCAGTTGTATAAAATTATTACTTTGAAGAATAGTTTATTTTTCTCAGTATTAATTTTGGAGACAGCTGGGATGGTTTGTATTGGTTCCAGCATCAATGTTCTCAGAAATGTGGACATAAGGGAGGGGGAACATAAAGACTAGCTTGCACTGGGATTTGCTTTATAGCCCTTAATGAACACTATTTGGAAAAAGTTTACCTAAGAAAAGCAGACTGCACATTTTTCAGGCAAACTTCCATAACAGCTTGAAAAAAAGAAAGAGGAAAAGAAAAGGAAACTATTTTGAAAGTGCATATGAAAGAATATATTTAAGGAGTAAGAGCCCGCTATTGTACTATGCATTGTAAAAATGGTAACCATCTCACATGCATCAGGATGTGAGAAACGCTGTTTTAGGGTTGAATGCTTCTCTCATTTAAGATGCTGGCAAAAATCCCCTTCAGTTTGCTGGGGCAGAATCATACTTGTGAGGTAGCATGATAATGCATATGGTGTTTTGCTAAAAAGTGGGTCAATAAACAATTGCCCCAGAGGATACTTGTCTATAATGCTTCTGCATTGTACTATTTCCTCTTAGTTCTTTCTTTAAAAATAAATAAAATAAACCACTGATGCTTGCCATAAAGCATACAAAACAATCCAACTGAAATCGGCTTAATTAAACTGCAATGTGTTGCAAGGAAACATTTATCCCCTAGGTATTGCCAAGCAGACAAATCTGAAGTGCACAACAGCCAAAAGTAAATATTAACATTTTCACAAACCAGAAAGACAATCTTCCAATTAGAAGAACCTCCCCACTGCCCCAGTGGTGCCCTAAACCAAGACACAATGGGGCAGGAGGGACAGTCAGGCTCACTGTAGGTGCCTTTCCCCCTGCTGCAGCCCAGGAACCAGTGGGGAGGTCAGAAAATAAAATCAAATATACATATCTATATATATCTATAGATATATATCTCACATCTGTATGTGTGTAAGGTGTGCATATATATGTGGATTTTCATGTATGTAAATATAACTCTGTATGTTGAGCATGTTATTCTATATCACTGTTAGTACTGCCATAATCACAAGCTCAACCAAGACTAGAAAGTATACATGAAGGATATAACCTTATCTGCAGTGGGAGTCAGTTCTCAGAAGGACTTTGTCTTCCCAGGGGCATATTTTAGACTGACTGGGCAAACTGTTTAACCATGGGCTTAATTGTAAGAACCAGTTTTGATGGGAGAACCAATGTGTATCAAGCTAAAAAACATATTTTAGCAGTTATATAGGTAGAAAACCCAGTAACTGACAGAAAACTCATGGATAAACTTCAGGTTTTGAGAGAGAGCAATTCTACCCCATTTCTCCTGTTCTTCACAGCAGTGGACCAAAATCTTCTTTGAAATCATCCAAATTCTCTTGTCCTAAGTGAGATTACAAAGGTGCAGCTTTCCCTGATTCTGCACAGGATTAGTGTTAGCCCCAGGCTTTCACTAGCCTTCTGCTAAGAAAAATTTTAAATTATTCCATTGAAAAGCAAGTTATTAGAAAAAAGTATGGTTTTGGCAGTTGTAAAATGAGTTTTAGCATAATTGATAAAGAAATTCATTGAACAAAGCAGATTTTTTCTATATATGAATAGATCACAGAAGGAGCTCTGGATCCCCTGCAATTCATTTGTTGTTAAAAGCTGTTTAAGGAATTATTACAACAACCTTTCACTATTCCGTCTTTCATCTGACAGGCGATCACTGCTAAAACTTAATTTCTTTTAAAAATCCCTACAACATATTCCTACTTTTTGATAAAATTTGCAAAGCTCTCTGAACTAAGTTACCATGTCATATTTGGAAATTAAAAATGCACTCTCTATATATTTTCAAATGAGTTTAAAATTCCCTATTTCCACTACCATCCCTGCCAGGAAGCTCATCTGCCTAAAATAATATTCAGGGGAAGCAAATATTAAAAAATGTGAACACAATCAAAGTAAAAAATGCAAACAGATATTTGAGGGGGTTTTGTTGTTTCCTCTACTCAGCTTGCACTGACACCTCTACAGTTTGAAATTAAATTAGGAAAAAACCCTCTTCCTATGATTTGCAGTAAAAAATGCTTTAGAACTAAACTTGTGTTTAAATTCTGACACCCCTGAAATCAGTCATTCTTTCTGAATAATGCTTTCTGGTGTGTTGGTTATGAGATAAAAATGAGAAGAGCAAGAATTGTCAAAGGAACGAGTTCAACCTTCATAACTCTGTGCCTCTATACATACATGTATTTAAATGCAGTTCAGAGATGTTATTTGGTTTTGTAATCAAGAATTCTCATAATAAATAAGCAGGTATTAATCTAAAAATATTCCTCATTTGTCTTCAGAAAAATGGTGAAAACCTGAAGGCAAGGTTTTGAAACTTCTCCTTTGAAGTATAAAAACTGTTCACGTGACAAATTTGACTGCGACATAAAAGTTTCCTTTGTAGAACATAAGCCAAACTTATTTGGTCTTTAAATTTTCTTAGTATGCTATTGTCTGGAATGTGATCTTTTTGGAACTGTTTTTCAAACATCATGCCAGTGGCTGAAATACCAGTAACTGTGTTTTGGATGGTTTCCAGTCAGTTCATCTACCTGTGTCTGTGAGAGCCTGCGCTTGCTGCACTGCTGCTACACGACAGTGCCCCAGGCACTCTCTTTCTCTCCTCGCAAACACACGACTTTCAATTTTTGAAGCCATTTGTAGTCCACTGGCAGATTTATTGACCAGGAAAGTTCATGCTTCCTCCATGCTGCCTAAATAGGCTTTGTTTTGTTTTGCTTTGTTTTTAGCTGGACTTCTACTTGACCTCTAATGTTGTAGGAATTATTTTACACCGGCAATTAAACACTGGAGTAGTAATTTGTAGCTTGCAATTGTCCCCATTTAGAAGACTAACTGCCCAATTGCAAAGCTTCTAAATAGGTGCAACTGCAAGTTCAAACAGTTGAGCCCATGTGTAATTACGGTCACAAAATTGGGCTCACTCATGTCGAAGGTTGCTGCAAAAGTCATAGGCCACCAGCTAAAAATAATGGTTCCTTGCCCAGCTGTTACTCTGTGTTGGTTCCTTACAGCATGAGGAACAAAAGGAAAAGACTCTTGTTGGGGATAGATACAGAAGACATAAATACATTAAGACAATTTGAGACTATAAAGTGATCAATGCGCCTAGGACAAATGATCATAACAGTCTCATGCCTAATCACTCATTTCAGACACAGTTTTATGAACAAGCTTTGTTCTTTTTCATGGCTTTTCTCTTATTAAGGCAGTCAGTGACAGTGGTCAGAGGACCCAATCCCAAGTACAAGAGACACATGCTGTGGGATGCCACTGGCCATTTTATACCACCTGCTAAACCTACAGCTTTTTACCTTCATTCCACTTGAAAGACCTTGATCAAAAAAACTCCAGCTGGATTTTTAGTCCTCTCACACAGTCAGATGGTCAGTATAGTGTTACTGCAGTCAGCGAAATTGTGTCTAACTATCATAATCAGGAAATAGTTCCCACTGTTTCCTCCCCACTGCAGAAGTATTTTCAGTGGTCAAAGGGCATACCTCCACAGGTAAAGGCTCCTTTCTGGTTCCAGCATGATCTCCTGCACATATTTGGTGTTGTCCCCAAAGCATATGCCAGACTTGACAATGAAAGTGGAGCCCTATAGACCCAGACACACGCAAAAGCATCCTGTTTACCAGCTCTTCATTACCACTTCTTAAGACCACGGCACAACTAAGAAACAGCTCCACTGCATCCATACAAATTCCTTCATCACAGTCTACTCAAACCAGTGTGCCTAATCAGCCGCCGAGCATGTCAAGCCACTGCTGTTCAGCTCATCTGCTGATGACATGAGACACATCTGGGCAATGGAACAAAGGGAATATTCTAAAATGATTATGCTAAGAGGAGAATTAATATTCATCCCCAAAAGGTGCAACTGCCAGCCCAGAACAGTAAATACGATCGACTATCCTACAGTACTAAAGTCTTGTGGACCAGATTCTCCCAAATCCATTGAAATCAAATTTCATTTAGTGAGGATGTAGCCACTGAGACAGATATTCAGGTAAAACAGAAATATATTTAAATATAATTGCTTTTTTTTTCAGTATCACATGCACTGCAGAGCGGATACATTTTGAAGGGATTCAACAAATGATATTTTAATGTACATACATAATTTATTGAGCAAGCAGTAGACTTGGCTGAATGAATGTCAGCCATTGAAGATCCAACATGGTGTATTTTCACGCTTATTACTTAGTACAATAGCAAAGAAGGAAGCATTTAACATATTTATGAACTTGAAATCTCTCTCAAGTTCCATGGTCCAGGACTATCACAAATGTTATCACATTTCTCTTCCATATTCACAATAATGAGTAAGTTAAGCACTTGCTATGTATTTTTCAATCTAAGGATGGTTGAAATAGTCACAGATTTCCACCACACTATTCTTTTGCTATTCTTGCAGTACTGTGAAATACAGCTAAAGAACAAAATCTACTTTTGTATCTTGCCCATAATTCATGTTTCTCTTACATATAGTGGATAAGATTCAGTGCCTTTCATACTTAGTCTAATGTATCTAACTATCTGCATATCCTGCTTAAAAGTGTGATGAACAGATTTTTTAAAATCTAGTGCTTTCAGCTCAGAAAAGAGCCAGTTTTAAAAATATGTCTACCATAGAACAAAATTATTAGACACCTATTTAAAAATAGCCATTTTAGGTATCTTCAGTCTAAACTTTATATGCAGACATGCCTCATGACTGCAAGGTAATGGGAGTTCAGACTCCATGATGCTGTTGTCCTTGGCCTTGCCATTCTGATGAGATATTTCACTGGATGCATTAATTAGCTTGAAAAGTTTCCCATTACCATGGTTGCTCCTCATAAGCAAGTCCTTGATTTTAGACAGCAAGAGCAGAATTCATTTCATATTAGCTTAATTGCTTCTAATTACCTACAGCCACCTAGAACTACCTGGTGACCAGAATTAGATGTGCTTATTTCTTTCTATAAGCCTTAAATGCAGTTAAGATGTAGTGATTTAAGTTCAGAGGTAGTCATCTCTGTGACTGCTCTGTAAAGTTAGATTTCAGAGATGAATCACATTCCTACTTCCAGTGCTGAGAGGCGTTTGCCTCCCATTGATTTCAGGAGGAGTTGCATGTGCTTAATGTCCAAACTGTAGTAGCCACATTTTCAGGCCAGCTCTGCACTCAGTACCTCCCATCGCTCTCATTAGGCACCTGGAATCTGACCCATATCATGGAGCAATCACTGCTGCTGAGGTTCACGATGGTGGCACCTCTACCCTGCTGAGATAAAGCCCCTATTTGGATCTCTTTGGCTCTGAAGATTTACTGAAGACAAGAGCCCAAGTGTTTCTGGAGAGTGAGGAAGTAGAAAATTAGTCTTTCAACAGTCTATCATTACATAAGAAGGATAATATAATTTTTTTTTTTTTGACAAGTGGTATGTGCAAGATAGAGGCAGCACAGCCTATAGCAGCTTAATATGTCCTAAGTCCCCACAGGACTGCTAAAGGCAGAACACAAACACAGGAGAAGCAATGCCAGAGGACACCTGGGGAATTAGTGTTCCCTTCCTCTTCTTGGCTGGAGTGTGAAAAGCCCTTAGAAAATTTTCAAACTGATATGCTTTCGGTTTTCCTGATTGTTCAGTGATAATAAAAGAATGGCAAAAAAAGAAAAGCCTTTAAAGGACTGAGGCTTGGAGATTTATTTCCATTTCCTCAGCTAGTAAAACCACCTACCAGACTATATAGCCCTTATGCATCCTCTCCCCTCGAATTCATGCTCACAGGACACCACTGCTTACAGTTTTTCTATTCTGTATAGGTTCCTATACTGCCCTCATCACTGTAGTATCTGAGCGTCTTCCAGCAGTGCATTATGCGAAGTGACTAGCATCTGTGACAACCAAAGCAGGAGGGAAGAACAGTTAAGGTCCCAGTAGCTTTTCCCCTACACAGCATTACACTTTCCAATACTAGTAACTTTCTCTCTGTGAATACACAGCTAGATTGTTGCTGTCACGTTTGTAGCAGATCAGCAAAGTTTCACTCCCTCTGACGTTGAATTTCCCAATTTAATAAGGCAGCGTGGGGATCATTCTTCTTTATTTTATTCACTGAATTGCCAAAGGCTGGGAATTATTCTTCAATGATATTTATTTTAAGAATATCAGCCATGACCACCAAAACATGGTAGGCAAGGTAGACTGGACTGGAGGCACAAGCCACAAGCTTCAGAAAAGGTCTAAGACACATCAATTAGCAATGCCTACAGTGTGAAGGGAAATTTTTCAGTACTAGACTCATCCTTACAAGCCTTGGGGTGGAGGTTAAAGGGGCACCGTGTTCCCCAGCAGTGACAACTGAGTATCTCATTGCAAGAGAACTCGCATATGGCAACAATATGCCTGCAAATCTTTTAAACGTATGCAATTGCTTTGCCAGAGCAATTGCTATGTTGTGGAAGAAACATTGCAGGGCAGGTGGTTGCTGTGAGATGACCCCACACTTGGGATCAAGACTGAGACATGAGGTCAAAGGTCAAGTGTGACTTTGTTAGAACCAAAAAATACAGTCATCTCACCACTGCTGCCCACCCTGCAGCGTGCATCATTGCCGAATGCCACACAGGTTGCACAACCGCTTTTTAGTGACACAAGACAAAGCAATTACATTTATTATTAGTTTTCTGATTGCATGTATTAAAGTCTATATGCAAATATAAAACAATATTCTTCCTTGGTGTCTTGGGAATGCTAGTTCACCAGTACAAGAAGGGTATAATAAAAGCAAGTAGAAAATAATTTCAAATAAATAACTACAAAATTAAAAATTATTTGGTTTATTCACCTACCACTTCACAGTTCTCCATGATTCTAAGAAATCCTAATGGAAAGTTAAGAATTTGGGGTCAAAGGGAGAGAGCAGAGGATGATTTGCTTGGGTTTGTGGGTTCCCCCCAAGGTTCCAGACCCCACACATTTAGAAACCATCTAGATACTAAACGATCTAAAACAAAACATAATGTAGGGAATGCTGTAGAGAAAACTGAAAAGGTTTTACAGATTTAAAAATTCCTTTCTTTTTTCTGCTGTCATTCCAAAGGATCCCAGAATATTTCACAAATTTTATATACACATTCCAGGAAGGATGGTGAATGCTGATTAAGAGCATATGCAGTAGCAACACAATACCACAATCAGGATGGGAAATGGAGAACACTAGACTTGATGTTGCCTCAAGCAGAATGTCCAATAGCAGTGAACATAACACGGAAAGAGGGACAGAGCACAGATGTTCAGACCAGAAGACAAGCCAAGAAAGGCTTAAAAGATCACCGGTTACAAGACATTTCATAGAAAGCACGCTGTCTTATTGCTCTGTGAGCATTATGACACGAGACAATGCAGACTCTAATTTAAACAGTCAGAAGGAAAGATCCTTAAGCTGGATGCCAGTTGGCTGCAACAACAAGTATGTATCAGTGTTCTCACAACATTCACTGTGGTAAACTCCACTGTGAAGTAATTATCCTAGAGACTCTGGCACCCCAGCATAAACTGCAACTCAAAGAATCCATCAATATACTTCTAGGGTGATGAAGCCAGAAGGGGAGTGTAGGAAAACCATAACAGCCTGGCCAAGTGGACATGGGGGCACACAGTGCCCTTCCTGCAGAGCTTGTCCTGCCATGGCTGTGCTCCAAGGACACTGCTGCAGCACCTGACTGTGTCTGCAGAGCTCTGCACGTCACTGCTGTGATGCCAATGAGAGCCAATCTATGAGCACCAACCTAAATTGCCATGTTGAAGTTGCTAAAGGTGTGCATGCACATACAGGACCAACAAAATATTTGTATTGATGTAGAGAAGGATTTTCAAACTATCAAATTTGTCATTTGTAAAATGAAAAAGATACTTACAGCAGGCTTGCCTGATGCAGTTCAGGGAAGACTTTCTGATCTGAGCCATGCTACATCTGCCTCCAGCTGCTCCATGGTTTGTGTAAGCAAAGGTAATGCAGAGTACTGGGCCCCAGCCTACAGGGGAGGAATGAGGAGGGAAATCTGATTGTTATCACTTTTACTTCTAGTGTAACACAAAAAGACAGGGTAAGAAGTGCAGTCATACACACATATTATTTCTTTAATTGCTGTCTCCATTACAGAGATAATGTAGACTAGGATAAAGCCTTCATTACATAGGATAAAGTAATTGAGCAGGAATGTACCTATGACATGAAGTTGACAGAAGTCACTGACCATATGACCCACACTTTAATGGGTATGATAAAAAGGTCTGGAGAATCAGAGGGAAGTCTCCCATAATTTTTATGGCTTCTACATCCATCTATCAGTATTAACAATGGCAAACACTATCCAAAGGCTGTTCAGACAAAAAAGTTAGAGATGCAAACCATGCTTCCTAGTTACGTACTTGATTGAAAAAAATATTTTTTATTACTTTCTTTTTCTTTGCCCTGTGCATTGTGTCATGGTATTCATTTTTAAGTGCAGATGACTTGGCACCAGCTGGATTGTAAATGTGGGTGCAAATACAGTTTTGTTAATCTCCTGCTTTAGCAAGAGAAATTAGTCGTTCTGTAAGTAAGTCACTGCAATGTGTTGTGCAGAAGCTGTGATGCATGGCAGTTTCCAAGACTGGCATATCAGCCTACATGTGCCAGATGATGGTGTACTTCTCCCAGCTATGCTTTTCTTCTAGGATTTCTGGGTTAAGAAATCAGACAGGATAAGCATTGAGCACAGTCAGAATACCTTTGAAACATACAGGACAAGCCCCAGAATTTATTTTATGTGCTTCAGATGGCATTTTAAACTGGTTTCTTTCCCTATTCAGTGTCTCTGCAACACGTACATAATTCTCCCCTCCAGACCCTTACACCTTTTTGGTTAGCTCAGAGACCAGTGCTGATCTTTCCCACCTGGACTGCAGCTATCATGCAGTGCCTGTCATTCTCACACAGATCAAAAAGGATTTTGCAGGCTGCTGCCCTTGATCCGTGCCTTATATGTCAGTGTTAAATGCTTCAGCTGAGAGATGGCTGCTTAAAATACATCTCTGCCGTCAAACTAAAAGGTCCTGAGGCATGTGCAGCACTGCTTAGTAATGCCTCAGAGAGGAAGTCCTGGCCACCATGTCATCAGCAAGGCCTCCTGCAGCACCTGGCATTTTTGCTGGAGATCATTCATCCAAATAGCGACCTAATGCAACCCTGTATAACTTTTGAGCCCACAAAATAGCAGTGTTTTTGCAAATGTTAGTTTCCTTTTGGGAGGGAATTCAATGTGGTTAACAAATTCTGCACTCCAGGTACTCTCCATTCTACATCTGCAATTGATAGCACTTTTAAAAAGCTGTCTTAATTACTAGTGACCCTGTGGTCTTCAAATGCTTCAGCAATACAAGGAATGATTCAGGATGACAGGATCACAAGCAATAGGAAGGAGTGTCTGATCCATACCCCATTTACATACATCTCCAGCTCATAGACTATCTGCCCCAGATTAAAAAAATCTTGATGTCAAAAGTCTGTCTTGGTACACTTTAAGAGGACTTGGGTTCCACCTCTCTTTTAATAAAGTGTTGATAGAATCAGATCTGTATAAGGCATAAGCACTAGGACAGAACCTGTGAAATAAATGATTTGTGGATGTGAAAGCCAGTGGAATTGAGTCTTCAATCAGCTCACAATTCTCCTCAGCCTAAATTTAACTAATGTTTCTGATTCAACTTCTTGCATTTTATGTGAATTATAAAAAGGCTTCTGATTTTACATCAAACAATGTTACAGACAGCTGAGGAGAATTGTGAGTTGACAGAGTAAGAATCCAATGCCCAAAACTGTTGCTAAAAATCTCCCCAAGGAAGTCAAAGAGCTCTAAAAAATTATTCCCATCACTGAGAATTTGTCCAAAATGGGAATGCTTTTGGGGCAGTCAAGAGTACAACTGCCTAGAAAAATGTTTGTCTCTCCTCACCCCCTCCACCACCAGCACTAATCAGCAAACACAAGTAGAAGTTATTATGTGCTACTTTTAT